>OZ010791.1:375482703-376732703 GCA_963932465.1 Maratus speciosus | reverse complement strand
AATGTTTCAGACTAATTACAATTTACAACAAAATATTATTATTCAGTAGTGGCAGTGGGTTTCCGCCAGAGTGTCGCAAAGCATAAATCAAATGCATAAAAACAATTGAAAGCGTATCGCGAACACTCCCCCACCGTATTTATATATAATCTGTGTGGTTATTTGCAGCTGTAGCGCTTATCGCATGGATTTTGTTTTTATTTTTATTTTTTCTTTTTCTTTTTACCTTTAACCTTTTTGAGCTTATATATATATATATTATTAACATTTTATTTTAAATATCGATTATGAGTTTCAAAATGGGCACAAAACTTTTCGTTTCAATCATTTAAAATATTAATAATCTCCAAAAATCAATTCTGCGAAAAACATTTAAGCACAGAATTAGTTTCTCTCGAATAATTCTTAATCCTCTCTAAGAAGTTCAAATTCAATTACCTTAAAGCACACCGAAAATTTCTGAAAAACTTAATATCTACAGAAGTAAGACGCAGTTTAGCTATTTGATTTCAGCAGAGCAGAAAAGAATGCTTAATTACGCTTTACTCTGGGAAGAGTTTAGTTATATTTAAATAATGGTAGCGGAAAAAAGGAGTAAATCGGTTCGTAAACCTCCAGTGTTACTGCTTAAATAGAATAAATATTATTCTCAATAAATAAGATTATACTAATATGATTATTATGGAACACTAAATAATTTAATGGACAATAATTTAATAATTCATCTGGATACAACAATGGCAAAAATCATAAATTGTTTAAAATTGTTGCACAATTTCATGAAAAAATAAAAAAACTTTACAGTTTATCCCCTTTAAGTGAAACAAACCTTTTAAAGCGGTTCTTTATAGTTATACAATTGTGCCACATTTTTCTGAAAAGAAAAAAAACCCTACAAGTTACATTTTTTAAAAATATTAATAAATTTCTTTAGCCATATAAATAAATAAATAAATAAATATAGTATATATATATATATATATATATGTTTTAGATTCATTGTTGCAACATATACTTTTAAGTAGTTTAATTTATCGATAAAACTAATCTCAGTTATGAGAGAATTTTCACTAAATAATTTCAAACTACAATTGTTTTTTTTTTTTTTTTTTTTTTTTTTTTTATTATTATTAAAGGTACTTACTTTTAATTAGATTTTTACCATTTTCCAACATAGGGGAAAAGGGTTTGTGACTTCGTATGGCGTTATACATTTATTTATCTTGCACATGGAAGTTTTCGTACAAAACCGTTAATTTCGACTTACAAAACCGTGAATTTTAGACGTAGGATATGGAGTCCCATTTTTTGCGTTAAGTCCCGCACAGGTTCTCATCCTGAAAGAGAATATGCTGGAAATCCATTACTCAATAACTAGAGTTTAGTTCCATGGTAATATTTTATTTTTTGGAGTATCATATATCAGTGACATGAGGTCCGAACGTTGATAAAGTACAAATTTACAGATCCACGAGTCGGGCAGAAGTGCTTTTACAAAGCCAATACTCTTTTTCCAATTCGAGTTATTGTGCGCCAAGAAATAATTACGTTATAAAGAAGTGCATTCAAAAATTTAAAATAAAGCCTGCCAAGCGTCAAGCAGAATTGGCGCCCTATCTTTAAACAACACAGTGTACAGTGACAGGCTGCCCTAAGGAGGCTGTGCATATATAACGTTATCATTTTAGGGGGGAGGGGGGTCTGGCAAATGATATCGTTTGACATCCCTAGGCGGAGGGGGGTTCGTCTTTTGATATCGTTATCATTTTCGATTCCACCAAAATTTTCTCTTTTTATTTATAACTTGGCCTTTACATCAGAATAGAATGTTATCTTTTTTTAGTCTGTTATCTTATTTTTATGAAAATACAAAGTTATTATTAAAATCATTAAATGAATATAAAATTATTTAATTCCAAATTTCCTATTTCTTCTGTCATATGTGTATGCATATATAATTCGCTGTTCGAGAAAACATATGCGAAGTATGTTTCAAATGATACCTGTGTTTACTAGTAAATAAAGGAGAAAGAATGTTGTCCACCTGTTTTAGTGATAAGACGCTCTGTCTACCCTCTCCCACCCTGTGCGGGGGCAAGTGCAAGAAAACATTATTACTGTTGAATGTATTGTGTAACAAAAAGCTATTATAAAATACTTTTAAATAGTAACTATTTCTTTTAAGTGTTATTTGATAAAAAGTTATTTCATATATAAAGTGATATTTTATTGAGTTCTCTTCATTTGAATCAATGAAGCATGCGAAAAATAAATGTAACCATATTTGTATATCACTCCAAGCAAAAGAAAAAAATTCACAAATGAAAAGAATTTTTAGACATTGATAACGATATCATTACCGGGGGGGGGGGGGTTCGAGGGATGATAACGTATGATATCGTAAGGGGGGGGAGGGGTCCAAAATTGCCAAAAAAGTGATACCGTTATATATGCACAGCCCCAAACGAAAGCCGTTGAAAACACACAGATGGCTCACAAGAACTTTAATATTTATTGCTTTTATTGTTGTGATAACCGCAGTACGTTACGAAGGCATTATAAAACAATCAGAAGACAAGACAGAAAGTAATTTTCATTTATGATTGAAAAACACATAAATCTATCAATTTGATTTTCAAAGACCTGATTTTCAAATTAACACCTCTGCCTGAAAGAATGATCTTTTTAGCTGGGATAAAATAGAGTAAAAGTTATTGAATTTTGACTAAGAAAAACAGTGTTTTCGTTTAAAATAAAAAGTCTGAAGGAATTAACATTAAAAGAGAGGGGAATTAATTAAATTTTAACAAATTTAAATTAATACATCATGCATAATATATTATTACAACATACTTCGGTTTATCTGTCAGCTGGTCTGTTCACCCACGCTGTGTCTTTCGCTGACACGAAATTCATGCATGTTATTGAAATTCGTTGGAGCATTTTCTCTATTGAAAACAAAGTATAAGGATAGGAAAATACAAATTATTGCTTTAGGGCCTTTGGGAGGTAATGGCGTTATAGCTGTGCAAACTTAACGAAATGGATATGCAGTATTATTTACTACAACATTTTTTCATAGAAAATATGTCTGTAGTATTTATTATTCATTTCCAAAACTAAATTAGACGAAATTCGGATATATTGCCTTCCAAGGGTGGTTAGGAGCGCGTTTTCAATTGTTTCATGCGTTTTCCACATGATGTAGGCATGACCAGGATGTAAGTTTTACCTATTATGTAATCTATAATAATTATAGACCATATAAAATGCTAAAATTAAAAGATAAGAGAAAAAATATTTCATATTCATTGCCACCTGTGAGCAATTATTTCTGTAACTGCTAAAATGTATGAAAAGAAGTACGTATGTAATCCATGATTCCTATTACAAGTTCGACAAAACTAATGTAATACATTGTTATTTATAAACAATTATTGCTTAAAATGATAACAGTGATATTATATGTTTTTAACCTGATGAAAATGTTATTTTTCCTAAAAAATACTAAACATTTATCTTTCACACGCGCAATATTATTGCAGCAAAGGTAATTTCATGGTGATTGGTGACTAATAAATTCTCATCACCAAAGCTCACTAACAATCTTGCGTCTTGGCGACAAGAATGAAAGCTCTGTAATTTTGGTGTAAAAATTTGGCAGCAAATAAATTTTTTTTTTAATTTTTTGAGAAAGTTCCGATTGCCTATGATGGAGTTGAACAAATGCTTTTACAAAAACTAATGATAGAAATACTAATGACCAACAATGAGAGATAAAATTAAATTGCATGTAGTTGTGTACAATATTAGAGACTTATTATCATTGCCTTGTAATCCTTATAAGATAAGAGGTTTTCTTTTAGTAAAAACTGCATTTTTAAAAAGTGAACATTTAAAATTTGCGATTTTCTGTATTCTTCGAGAATTTTACTGTTTTCATGAATTTTACGCTATCAATTCTGACCAGTACATTGCGAGCGAAAATATCCAATTAAGATAAATTATTTGACCTGGACCAACTTTGTTTTTACAGAATTCCTATCATCTTTCCAATCATAATATCCAATATTCACATTAATTACACAGGCAAAGTTCCTTAATCTGCACATGTTGGGACCAAAGGTCGTGCGGATTATAGAATATAATGGATTATAGATTATTTTGTGGATTATGAGTAATTTTGCTTTTTCTTCAAAACATTTAATACCATATTCAGTATAACATCAGATGAATATGAAATCTAATAATTTAATATGTTATCTAAAAAAAATGCAATTTTTCAAGGTTTTTTTTTGAAGAAGAAGAAGAAGAAGAAGTTATATATTTAAAGAATAATAAATACATTGATAAGTTAACATATTATGAGAATTAAGTCTTTATTTTTTCAGGATCATTTTCATCAATTATAATAAAAAAATGCTTAAAAAGTAGAAATTATACACAGAATTAATAAATAAATATATAAAAACAAAAACAGAAAATTTTGTTAATGGAAAAGTCTAAAAATAATTAATACAAATACTGATGGGCAGAAAGATGAAGAACTTCAAAGGATGGGAAAATGAAACTATGGCGATCTTCTGACATTCGGAAAAGGAAAACTGTTTCAATCTTAGCCCAATACAATAAATTTTGTCCTTTGCTATATTTTAATTATTCGCGATTTTCTAGGCGCGATTTAGCATTTTTTCGCGTTAAAAAGCTGTAATTATTGTCATTGTCCTTGTGAGGATTACATCGTGACCGATTGAATTTCACGATTTTTTTCTGCGTCCATTTGACGACATTTCTTTTTCAACGACCGTTTTACGAATTTGACGATTTTTTTCCGATTTTTTGATGAAATTCGTGTTTCTTTTTTCGAGATTAATTGCCGAAATATGTATTGTTTTCGCGATCAGTTGACGAAATTGACAGTTTTTTTCGCAATCATTTGTCGAAGTTAGCGATATTTTAAAACAACAGAACGGCAAAATTCACGATATTTTCGGCGACTTATTAATGAAATTCTCTATATGTTTTCGCGATTTTTCGGCGACATTCGCAATTTTTTTCCGCGATTGCTTGACGAAATTAGCGATTTTTCCGAGACCATTTGTCGAAGTTCGCAAATTTTTTTTTCAACGACAGATTGGCAAAATTCGCGA
The DNA here is from genome assembly GCA_963932465.1 of Maratus speciosus. Taxonomy (NCBI): domain Eukaryota; kingdom Metazoa; phylum Arthropoda; class Arachnida; order Araneae; family Salticidae; genus Maratus; species Maratus speciosus. The sequence goes on along the minus strand of OZ010791.1, from coordinate 376,727,553 downwards.
TATTCACTTTTGCTAAAGAATACGGATTATAGAAAATCGCGGATAATGGTTGCGCGGATTTTCAATACTCGGCTGTAATTATATTTTATATATCTATATTAAATTCAAGCTACGGAATTAATGTAAAACATTACGTGTACTGTAAACGGATTTTTATTAAATTTGAATCAATTGTAATGTATTTCCTGAAACGAAATTTCAGTTATGTAAAAAATTATTCAAAATTTGAATATATTATATTAAAATATGACAGCCTGTTTGTATTTAACTCCTTCTCCTAAAATATGGAATATGGGACGATGGAATTAACACCAGTTATCCAAATGAATACGAATATGTCGTATTAACTCTCACAGTTTGAAAATTTGAATTAGTTTTATCTTTTTAATAATATTTTTGTAAATGTGAAAATTGAGTCCACCTATTTTTGTACAAAAGAATTAAAAAATGAAATTATAAGGATTATTATAAAAAATATTGGACGTAATGTTTTTCATTAAAACTGAAAATTTAAGTTCTTTTTGATTTGAATAGATGGTGCAAACAATATCGTTGTTAAATTATGTTTTTCAAAAAAAAATTGAGAAATGAAAATTAATTTTCACATATTCAGTTTTCGTGAAATCGTTTGTTTTAGAAAGCAAATATCTATCGTCCGACAACTTCATTTGTCATAAAAAAACACAGTCCATCGTAACTTTTTTTTAGTTTTGCATTCAACGAAGGAGGTTAAACATTAACAAATCTAAGCTGCTTGAATTTAAGTAAAGAATTTATTTCTCCTGTTTACAATAAATAAATTTAAAGAAGAAATACAGGTTTTAAACAAATTATTCATTGTATATAGCGATCAAAACTTTTCACAAATGCAAATAAAATAGAATGTTTTAGAAGGAAAAATCAGACTTTTGTAAATTTTTATTTGAATTCATAAACATGAAACCGTTTTGAATAAATTGATCCAAACTACGCTATTTTTGTATGAGCTGAAAAATAACATCGATTATTGTATTTTTATTACCGTCATTTTATTAATAAAATTAGAAAGGGTAAATATTTTTTATTTGACAAATGATTAAAACCATATCGTAATTAAATTACCTTTATTTCCACAAAAATTTTAATTAAAAAAAACTTTTTCATATATTAAAGATTCAGGAATCAGTTCATCTTAAGAAAGCAAAAAATCGCCTGTCGATAAATTGGCATAAAGATATTATTCCATCAAAGATTTTTTAAAATGTATATTCAACCAAGAAGGTAAAGTTAAGCAAAATTAATCTCCTTTCATTTTAATGGAGAATTTTTGCTCTCTATTTGCAAAAAAATGACTTTAACCAAAAAACTCAGATTTTAAACTGTAGAATAAATTATTATTTGATTTTTCTTCACGACATACCACAATTCAAATTTCCTTCGGTTTCCGGTACAGTAAACATAAATCAAGTTCTGAAAGCACAATAAATGATTTGAGCGACATATGTTATTTTTTTAGACACTTTTGTTTCGTTCATATAGCTATAGATATATCATGCTCTTGCATTATTATAAATTATCATTCGATTTGATTTCACTTCAGAATAGTTCATCATTCAAATTTCTTCCTATTTCCGGTATATTACATGTAAATCGAGTTCTGAAAGCATAATAAATGATCTAGATGTCAGAGTTAATCTAAACGATTAAATGAAATTCTCTTTAGTCCTTTTCCCTTTTCATTATACAGAAGCAATCGTGACCACGGTAATGCTTTGTCTGGGTGTCAAACATCTGAAACTTGTGTTATTAATTTCTGGCGACAACGTGGTATGAAATATTCTCAATGCAACATATTCTCATTATGAGCAGCGTACGATGGAATTAATTATTTACTTACAGCTGCGAAATACTAATTGTAATAGGATTTCTGATTAACTTTGGTGAACAGGCATTCATCAATTGAAATTTCTAAAAATTGTGAAAGTAGATTCAACAGAGAGTAAGTCATTCACTTCGATGAAATAAATATAAATTAAAAGTTGGAAATGCGCTATGTTATTTCCGATTTTGATTATCATGTTTAAATTCACTGACAATAAATTTTTTTGTAGGATTCTTTGTATATATTATTTATGTCAATCGACATTTTTGCTTACCATTAGTGTAGATCAAAAATAGTTATATGTAAACAAATTAGTTGCCCAAATTATTGCATATATACAGGATGTCCAGAAATATTGGGACAAACATTTAGGGGAAGTAAGACCCATCAAAAGGATTGAGAATTGCATAGCAACCCAGACCGGAAACGTCACCGTACGCTACTAGGTGGTGCAGTTGACGACAGCACTGGAGGGGAGATATCATCTTTATGATAGTCATTCGATCAGTAGTCGCCCTCAGAATAACATGCAACATTTTACAGACAGGAAGCTGGTAGACATTCACTTCCTGAACGGATTGGCTGACGGCAATGCACGAGAAGTCCAAAGACTGTATGGATAACTTTTTCCATAGAGAGATGTACAGACCACGGAATATTTTCGAAAGTGTATTACAATGTGTGGTAATATGGGTCCTTAAGAAGTAGTAGGCTTAGTGTGGGCAGATGACGTGTGACTCGTAAGCCCTCCATGGAACAGACTATTTTGGATGCCGTAGAGAGAAATCTGAGCACCAGTGTAAGTGCCGTCGCTGCTGCCGTTGGAGTATCTCGGAATAATATAAATCGTATTTTGAAGGCGAAGTCTTACACCGATATCATCTTTAAATAGTACCAGTCGCTTTTCCTCACAGATTACCCTTCACGTCTGCATTTTGCACTGTGATATCTCAACCAATGTGCCTAAGATTCTGATTTCTTCCCATATGTTTTGTTTACGGATGAGGCGTCCTTCACGCGAGATGGCGTGTTCAACGATTACGATGCTCTTTTATGGGTGCGCGAAAACCCGCACGGAATGAGACCGCATTTGGCCCATCATCGCTTCTCAGTGAATGTTTGGACTGATTTGGTAGGCGACTTTGTAGGCTATATCTTTCGTCGGCTATTCTAGAAAATTTGGGTGTAATCGACCAGGTTCGGCCGATTTATGGTCCGTCAGCGCATCGCTTGCAAGGGTGGAAACTTTGAACATATTTTTTAACATTTTCACGCTTTATCTACTAATATTTGTATGCAATAAATATGTCAGATTATCTCGGTCTTTCGTCCATTTATTTCTTGAACCTCTGATATCACTTTCCCATGATGTTCCGGGTCATGGCTTACTACGAAATTCTCAATCCTTTTGATGAGCCCTAGCTTCCCTTAAAGTTTCTCCCAATATTTATGAGACTAATAATGGGCTCGAAGTAGCCAGGAGTCGTTCGGTAGCTTCATCGCCCCGAACCCAACCCTTCCCGGTTTTCGGTGTCTTTAATTTGTGTAATTTCCCTTTTAAATTTGTCCGGTTTCAATTTTTGATTTTTTTTTCAATCTCGCTTTTGCTAGAGAGTCTCTTACTCGAGACGTGGCTGGGGACCTAAGAAACTTGCTTCCGCAGAAGAGTCGGACTAGAGTGGAAGAATAAAGGGCTGCGGACGAAGATGGGCCGCTCGCCGCGGCGGTCGTATTTAGCACATTTCAGATGGATTATCATTTATCAGAAATATTATGTACTATTTTGAGAAGTTTATTAGGCAGACTAATTAAGTGCGACATCTTGTAAATTGATTTTTGGAAAATAGATAAAATTAGGGAACTACTGCTAAAAATTTTGTGCTGAGTGAAACTAACTTTTGGTGCTGCAGTAGATATAACCACGAGATGGCGAATGTCATGGCAGTTAGAAATTCGATACGTTTGCGATGAAAAATGAATAAAAAAATGAGTGAGAAATTAAAAGGTTCCTAATTAAAAGCAGCCTTAAAATCATATCTCATTGTGACAAGTACAAAAAAATCCACGAATGCAATATTAGTATACGCAAAATTCATCAAATTTCCCCTTGTGTATAGCCGTCCTAACTTCTTATTTCCTGCAGAATCTCACATATAAACATTCTTATATAATATATGGTCCCATTAACAATTTTCTATTAAGCATAGCTCATTCAGTATTAAAGTTAAATATATGCAGTTTTTTGTAATCATATTGTTGTAAAAAGGAAATATTACCAGCATTTAAGAAAAATTCCTATTTAAAGAATGTGCTGAACAGTTTTAATATATTTTATCGATAATAATTTCACTTTATATAATAATTCTGGGTTTTAATGTATTTTGACACACTATTTTATGTTCCTTAGATTGCAAAGAACATATGAATTTTGACTTTGAGCAAAACATATTATCCACATCAAAATACGCGATAGTTATAAGTAATAAAAAAATCTACTGAATATATATGTAACACATTTCAGATGGATTATCGTTTGTCAGAAATATTATGTACCATTTTGAGAAGTTTATTAGGCAGACTAATTAAGTGCTACATCTTGTAAATTGATTTTTGGAAAATAGACAAAATTAGGTAACTACTGCTAAAAATTTTGTGCTGGATGAAACTAACTTTTGGTGCTGCAGTAGATGTAACCACGAGATGACGAATGCCATGGCAGTTAGAAATTCGATACGTTTGCCATGAAAAATTAATAAAAATATATTATCATTAATCATCAGACATTTATTCCCTTTCTAATGTACAACGTATGGCCATAGAATGCATTCGTATATTTTCAAATTTCTTATTAGAAATTTAGTATTTTTAATTCATCTTCAGACACTTTCTTTAACATAGTATTCCCAAATGATGTTTTTAGTTATTTAATAAGACTCAATATTTAAAATATAAATATATATTTAATTTTAGCAAAGCTGTTTTTTAATTACGCATCATATAAAAGTCCTTTGTATCTGAGTCAATTATCTATCTATATATAGCAACAAAATCGAAATTTTATAGGCAATGGACACAAAATATTTAATTTCATAAACCTAATTCACATTCTAAAATTACTCTTGAGTTCCAAGGGGAAAATCTTTGCCCTTAAACTCTATCCTCCACTACTTTTCCCAAGACAGAAACTTTAGAATAATAGTTATAAAACCAAGAAATAATATGCCTGGCTTATAATAGAATATAATTGATGCTTCGTAAGAAGTCAGTGATAAGATTTATAACTAAATTATGTCTAAAGAAAAATTCAAGAATGTTTAAGGAGATGAGACGATTTATGCAGAAAATGTGTAGAAATACTGGCTTTACACCCATCTGAAAACTCCAAAAGAACAACTGGTATTTTACGAGCCCATTTTCTTATTGGAAGTATGAATAGCATTTGTTATTCACATCTTCTGTTTAGAGTTTTCAGTCACGTGTCAAACAGTACGCGACATTTTTAGTGGTATTATATACATTTAAATCTAGCGGGAAAAAACGCGACCTATGAGGTGATTCATTTGACTTAGTCCTTTCTTATCACTTATTTTTAACCACTCATTTACGAAGAGTTTAATTTCAATGAAAGAGTTCCCCCTTCGAACTTGGTGATTAAACTATTTTTGTTGTTGTTTAAAAAAATGCATCTACCATCTTATCTTGCTTTTTAAATCGCTTCATATGCTTAATTAATGGCAGCTGCATCCTCTAATTAATATATTCCTTTCATCTGAAAATTGTTTTACGAAAATATCACTAAAACAAATTAATTTTAAATGATGAAATAATTCTAATTTACGTATTCGAAAATCATTTGTCCTTTGTTGTCACGTGGAAATTCTGTAACTTATGTTAGCAGTAATATATCAGCAGAACAGCCCATCTGTAAAAACTTTTTTTTTTTTTTTTGCAATATGCACTTTCTATTTTATTAATTTTACGTATCATAGATCAGATAATACGGATTTTCTCATATAATGAGAGAATTTGAAATAAAATATGTATTTGAGTGTTTTTAGGATATCCCGTTTCAAATTTCACCAACTGTTAATTGGGTTAGACATTTCAATTCTACTAAAATGCCGTAAACATCTATATTTGAAAGATTTTAAATGGGGAATTCTTGGTAAAATATTAGTTATTGTAAAAAAAAAAAAAAAAAAAAAAAAAAAAAAAAAAAAAAAAAGTTTGACATTTATAATACAGCTTTTACTTTGAAATATTTTAAACTCATTTAATTTCTGACATGATAACATAAAGGAATTAATTTTGGATCATAAGTTTTGCAAAATATATATATATACTTTTTGGCACTTTTTTTCTTCATTTTTGCATAAAACATTAGCAAAGAATTGTATAATAGTTACAAATTCCTTTATATTTATGCCATTTTTAGAATTTCTCATTTATTTTGAGTCTGTTTAATTTAAATTTATGTATTTTAATTTTGTTTTTTAATTCTTTTTTATTAAGCTATATTTTGTATAATGTAGATTCAAATAACTACAGATGCAATGATTCTTATTCAAACCAAATGTCTTTAGTACAAAATCGATATATTTATTCTATTTAAATGAAACAAAAATAATCTTAAATGCAGTTTATCTTATACATTATTTACAAAATCGTCTTAAAAAAGCCTAACCAAACTTTATTGGATAACAATTTGTCTAAATGACATGTTAATTGACAACTAAGAGAATTTTACTTTCTCTTGAATGCCTTGAATGCCGATTTACCGCTTGTAGGTAATTAATTAAGAAAGAAATTTTACTCCAGAATTTTCATTGTTCTGTTTGTAAAGTTTAATGAAAACAATTTAGGATACCATCGAACGTTTCATTACGACGCATGTTAAAAATAAAACATTGCCTTGTTTCGAATTCGTTAAAAATAAAATTTGAAATTAAATGTAATGGGAATGTGTGTTTCGAACACATATTTCATAATTTTGTTTGTTTCTATTCTATTTCTATAATGATTGAAAAAAATAATTAACATAATCATATTACTTTAATAAATAAAAAAATAATAATTAAGGACTTTACGTTGTAAAATCGAATATTACACAAAATAGATGTTACTATCCAGCATACGCTTAATTCATAAACTTAAAAAGGATGTAAAAATAAAAATACAGGTATAAAATAAGATTCAACGTTTCGGTTTAATCTTAAAATCGTCATTAGGAGTAAATTTTTTCACTGCCGATTTGTATTTTAGAAAAGATTTATTCCTGATGATGGTTTTAAAAATAAAACCGAAACTCAGAGTCTTATTTTAGTCATGCGTTTTTATCATCTTTAAATTTATGAATAAATTATACGTTGGAAAGCAATCTCTCTTTAGTTTAGTATAAAAAAATAAATTTCAAAAAATAACCAGCAAAAATACATGCTTCGTTTTGATCTTTAATTGTAGAATGTAAACATATGTATTCTTTTATAAAAAAAAAAAAAAAAAAAAAGACATTTAGACTCTATACACCTGTTAGATGATAATATATGTCCGAAAATAACTGAATCAGACTTTTTTTTTAAAACTTATTCGGGTTTTCCGCCTTACCAATAACAACTTTGCAATTATTATTATTTTGTCTTTACAATAATTTTTATTCTTACCCGCATATGTTAATTCCAGCAAATGTCTTCACATTTACTATATTATCTGTTCACATATTCTTCAGAATTTAGTTATTCATAACAACAAAGAAAGATTGCTTAATGTTCTATAGACCATTTCCGAGACTGCTATTTCAAACATTATTTAATTCTTTAAATTGAAAAATGCGAGCTACTTGTTCGAAAAAATGATTTACGATTTTTCAAAAAAAAAAAAAAAAAAAAATAATAATAATAATAATACATGGAAGATATTACGTATTTTTTAATCAGTTGTAATACAGCATTTTCCAAGCGGCTCCAAAAATTCTTCGAAAAAAATTACCTAATATTACAAAAATTATAATTTGAAAGTGAGCACGAATATCTTTAAATGAAGCATGCAGTATATCTGTATGGATATGTACAAAATGATTATGAGAAATGATATATATATATTTGCAAGACGTTATTCGATACGATTTAAACAATAATTAACAGTTTGAGGTACTTTCAAGAATAAGAACTCAGTTGTGCTTTATGTAGTTCATAGGACTCTAATTGTTATATTCTCTATGACACAGCTACATGGAACGCCCGCTACAGGCAAATATTTCAAATATAGGTATATACAGAGTGTATCTGAAAATGTTGGCAAAACTTTATGGGGTGATAGAACGCAGCTCTCGTCATATGAGCAAATTTCGTCATAGAATGTATGGTCGGAACACAAGCGGTGAGAAGTTAAAAGGTAGTTTTTCACTGTCCTAGGGCGATGGATTGGTCGAGGTGGTCCCATAGCTTAGCCACCAAGATCGCCGGATCTCTCGTGTTTAGATTTTTTCGTGTGCGGCCATATGAAAAGCCTAATATACGAGTGCCCCATTGAAAACGACATGGATCTAGTCTTCAGGATTGCCGTTGTTGCCGGGGATATTCGGAAAATGCCTAGTGTCTTCGCAAATATGCGTCAGCCCCTATCCCGCAGGTGTGAAGCTCGCATTACAACTGGCGAAAGATCTTTTCAGCACTTTCTTTGAACATGTACATTAATTACATTATTGTTAATAAAATGTTTTCTGATGTATCTCCTCTCATCCTTCTGTTAATTCTTTAACTACGACAGTGGAAAACTACCTTTTCACTTCTCACCGCTTGCGATCCGACCATACATTCTATGAAGAAATGTGCTCGTATAGTTGCGTTCTAACACACCATAAAGTTTTGCCCCCTTTTTCGGATACACCCTGTATATAAATATATATAGGGACATTATATTTAGTACGATATATATATACTATATATTGCACTAAAATTATCTCCCTTTTTTAGAATACGTTTTCAACAAACCACGTTCTGTTTTATCTACTCCTTCCACTGTTAAGAATGTCTGAAATATATAAAAGATTTAGGTGATTGATTTCATTCGATGTATATATTATTTAAGAATTTTTGTGTTATACTTTCACGAATGTGTATTTTGCGACATATGTCACGTGATTCAAAAATAATCTGTTTCTTGTCAGATTATTCCAGCTCCAAAAAAAACTTGAGTCACGAATGCGTTCAAGTTTAATATAATGTCAACTGTTGTTATGTGACAGAGTCTTTCATATAAATTCACTTTCAGCATTTTATGTACGTATACGAGGCATTCTTAATGATTATAACAAAACTGTTAAAATAAATATTAAAAAACAGCACATTTTATAATATTTTTAAAAAGTACAACTAAGTGAACTATCTTAAGTGCATTCAAATAAAAATATTCTGATTGCAATTCAAGCGATCTAAACGTTGCAGAACATGTCATTTCTCAAGTAAGTTAAGTGCAATAAAAAATGTTGAATATCTTGGTATAGGGGTGACTAGGGAGGGTTGACCATACGGGAGGCTTGAACAACCCATCAGTTTTCATATTTAAAAGAATTTCAGAGCTTTATCAGTAGGTGTCAACCAAAGCTACTGGAATGCTCAAACAACAGTCTCTCTTTCATACAGATAATCGAAATATGTGTGGAAAAATATCAATTGTGAGGTGTTTTCAACCTAAAAATTGTGTTTTTTAGAAATATTTTTTAAGCTTTTTTCAGAAAAAATATAGCATAGAAATTTAAGTAGGTTTTAGGTAATGCAAAAATATCGAGCTTTCATTCCAGGCATAAAGATTATACAGTAAATTAGGTTTAACATAACAATGAGCTATTCCTTAGGAAAAGGGTATGTGGGGAGGCTTGACCCAGTCAATGTGAGGAAGCGTTGGTCAGATATTTAAGGCTTCCTTAACACATTCACGATGGAAGACGAGGATTCTCGTTTTCATTCAAAAGACATCAATGACTAAGGGCGTGCGTTCTACCTTACAGAAAGTGCATTTATATCATGTTGTCCATATTTTTTTAGATTGTAAGACATTTTATATTAAATTCATACATTGAAAGATATTTACGAATGCACAAACGTGGAAAGCCTATCTAGAACATCAATTTGCAAAAGACTTTTAGAACTGGGAGGAGCTTCTCCTGTTTTAAAATTCAGATTTCATATAAATTGCCCGTCGGTAATGTGTTAATTAAGGGGTATTGGAAGTATTTTTATTATACATTGTGCATTATGAAATATTAATGGCTATATATAAAAATAAATATAAATTTATTCTGCAAACCTACAGTAAAATCGGGTGATGGAAAAGAAAGCGTTTAAAATTGATTAAAGACAGATATGAAAAATAGCTATAGTATCCACTACTGTAAAAAAAAAATAATGAAATATAAATGTGAAAGTTGATAGGGACTTTTTTCCATTTAGATATTACGTACAATAGGTATGTAGAAATAGTGTGGAACACAGAAAGTATTAAAACAGCAGTCCTAACCGTTTCAGTGGCAGTGGTATGTTTGTGAAACCCCTTAATTTTAATTCCCAAACGCCACAAAGGTACCAGAATTTTGTTAGAAAGTTTTTTCAATTAATATGTATGTTAAATACAGACATTTTCATATTTCCAAATAAATTTGTTCGTATATTCCGGTGATAGTCATTTATTTCAACATTTTAGTACTGAAAGTACTTTGCCCCTGAAAGGGTTAAAAGATGTTAATGATAAGTTGAGTACTCATGCGGCTGCAAAAGAACATAGCATTGATCGAAAAACTTTGGGAAGGTATGTAGACAAATTTCAACATCATGAATAGAGTGAGATGAAGCCAAACTATGGGACAACTAAAGTTGTCAGGTCGAATGTCACAAAAAGTAGGACAAGGAGACAAAAAAAGTGGGACAGTGGCTAATAATAATAATGCATGAAACACTATGAAATCGGAACCTGTCTCTAGCGGAATACTGTCTAAAATATTAAATTTCATTTTCCTAGCTGTACATTTATACTTTCTCAGACAAAATTTTGTTTAAAACAAAATTTTTATCCTGTGACTGGCGATTATACATCACATTAAAAAAAAAAACTTTTTATAATAATTAAAGCATGGAGCATAAAGTTATTTTGCTTTTTAAAAATTAATTTGATTTCTCTTCAAAAGTATTTGAATATAAATCAAAATGGGTCAAGCCTCCCATACAGTGGGTCAACCCTCCCATATTTGGGGAGCCTTGACCCATTATTTTCTCATGATTAAAATCAATAATTTTACAAATTTCGTATATATTACACTTAAGTAGCAATTTTATTTTGATAACTGATTGTATAACAAATAAAATGATATATAAAACTTTATTCTACTTTAACTATTTAAAAAATAAAAAATCATTTTGTAAAAAGTGGGTCAACACTCTCTAGTCCCCCCCTATAAAAAAAATCCCTTTTTTTTTTAATGTAAACTAAATTATTTTTATAGTATTGTAATCAATGTGCATTCTGAAAAAGTCACAGAATACGTTAAATTTAAAAGACGAAAATGACAATAAAATACTAAAAATCTCAGTAATTAAAAACAAATAGGGAGACTAGGGAGGGTTGACCATACGGGAGGCTTGACCGACCCATCAGTTTTCATATTTAAAAGAATTTCAGAGTTTTGTCAATAGGTGTCAACCAAAGCTACCAGAATGCCCAACAACAATCTCTGTTTCATACAGATAATCGAAATAGGTGTGGGAAAAATCAGTTGTAAGGTGTTTTCAACCTGAAAGTTGTGTTTTTTAGAAATATTTTGTAAGCTTTTTTCAGATAAAATATATCACAGAAATTTAAGTAAGTACGTTTTAAGTAATGCAGAAATATCGAACTTTCATTCCAGGCATAAAGATTACACAGTAAGTTGGGCTTAATATAACAGTGTGCTATTCTTTAGAAAACGACTATCTGGGGAGGCTTGACCCATTCGATGTGAGGGACGGTTGACCAGATGTTCAAGGCTCCCTTAACACATTCACAACGGGAAACGAGAATTCTCGTTTTCATTCGAAATGCATCATTGACTAAGGTCGTGTCTTCTACCTTACAGAAAATGCATTCATATCATGTTGTCCATATTTTTTTAGATTGTAACCCATTTGTTTATTGAAAGATACTTACTGATGCATAAACTTGGGAAACTTATCTAGAACACCAATTTACTAAATACTTTCAGAACAGGGAGGAGCTTCTACTGTTTTAAAATTCAGATTTGATAAAAATTGCCCGTCTGCATTGTGTTAATTAAGGGATTTTGGAAATCTTTTTATTATACACTGCGCATAATAAAATGTCAATGGCTATTTATAAAAATAAAGTAAATTTATTCTGCAAAGTTACACTAAAATGGGATGATGAAAAAGAAAACGTTTAAAACATATTAAACAAATTAAAACACCAAATAAAATAAATTAAGACAGACTTAAGCACAGTTAAAAAATAAAATTTTATAAAAAATATACTTAAAAACAATTAAAAATACAATTTGTAAACGTTTCGCCAAGCGTCACGCAAGGCATCATCAGTACAAAATATCCACTGCATTGCAAACGACTGAACAAACCAAGAACAGTTAAAGTTAGTTATTTTAAAAACAAACAATATTCACTAGGGACAGAACGAGCTTCATTTAAAGTCTGCGATCGCAATTCAGTGAACCAACCCTCAAGGACCAATCTACCGTGGTAGCTGTTGCAACCCGATTTCAAAATACTGGCGTTCGCAATAAGCGAAATGTGATTCGTTTGAAGTGAATGTTGGACCAATTTTTAATTCAAATTACCTTTTTTTGAAGCACCAGCGTGTTCTTATAGGCAAATTTCCAATGGTCTACCTGTTTCACCAATATAAACAATATTGCAATCTTTAAAAGGAATAATATAAACGACACCGGGTAATTTAGACTTATCATACTGAAATTTATGCTTATTGAAAAGGGAACTCAATTTATTAATTGGTTTAAACGAAACCCCAAAATTGAATGATATTAGAATGCCAGAAATTTTATCAGAAATGTTCTTATAATAAGGGATACAGATAAAGGAGCTTGGTTTACTACGTTGAAAAGGTGGGGGGAATAGAATTTACGAAATTTAAAGTATTTTTAAAGATTTTTTTTAACAAGACCAATAGGATAGCTATTATTAAACAAAATAAATTTTGCGTTTCTCTATTTCAAAATCATTACTGGAACTGCAATATTTTATGGCTCTGGAGGCTAAAGTCTTAATAACGGCTATTTTATGGCTGAAAGGGCTTATTGAATTGAAATTAGTATATTGACCAGTATATGTAGGTTTTCTGTAAACAGTAGTGGTGACAGATTGAGAGATATCGGTCGTGTGTCTGATGATTAGAATGTCGAGAAATGGTAATTCAGCATTTTATTAAACAATAATATAAATGTGAATATAAATGCGAAAGTTGATAGGAACTTTTTTCCGTTTAATTATTACTTACAATAATACTTACGGTAAATAGAAACAGTGGAAAAGACTAGAAAGTGCGAAAGCAGCAGTCTTAACCGTTTCAGGGCAGTGATATGTTTACGAAACCACTTTATTTTAGTTCCCAAACTTCACAATGGTACCAGAATTTTGCTAAAATCTTTTCAATTTAATATGTATGTGAAATATAGCCTCTTTCTTATTTCTAAATAAATTTGTTCATATATGCCGGTGCCAGTCATTTATTTCAACATTTTAGTATTGAAAGTACTTTGCCTCTGAAAGGGTTAACCCTTTCGAGTTCGGTGTCCTTAAAAAAGGACACCTAATTCTAATTCCAAAACTGACAAGCGGCACCAAGAATATTTAATTAAAATTTTCCTTTTAAAATGTACGTGAAAATAAGCAAGTTCTTATTTTCTAATAACTTCGTTTATAAATTCTGGTGTCAGTCCATTATTTCATCAGTTTATAAACAGAATTACCCCTCGCCGGAAAAGGTTAAAGGATGTTAATGATAAGTTAAGTACTCACGCTGCTGCAAAAGAACATAGCATGGATCGAAAATCTTTAGAAAGGTATGTAGACAAATTTCAACATAATGAATAGAGTGAGATGAAGCCAAACTATATGGCAACTAAAGTTGTCAGGTTGAATGTCACAAAAAGTGGGACAAGGAGATAAAAAAATGCGGGACAGTGTCTACTAGATCCGGACCTTATAATGCATGAAACCCTATGGAAACGGAAGAACCTGTCTCTGGAAGAATACTGTCTTAAATGTTAAAATTTCATTTCACTGCAGTACAATTATACCTGCTCGGACGAAATCCTGTTTAAAATAAAAATTTTCTTCTATGACATGCGATTAGGCCTAAACAGGTTTCTTAAAGCATCATATTTTCAAAAATATTTTTTTAATAATTAAAGCATGTAACATAAAGTTATTTTGCTCTTTTAAAACTGATTTTATTTCTCTTCACAAATATTTCAATATAAAACAAAGTGGATCAAGCCTCCCATATAGTGGGTTAACCCTCCCATATGTGGGGAGCCTTGACCCATTATTTTTTCATGATTAAAACCAATCATTTTTCAAATTTCTTATATAATACACTTATGTAGCAATTTTATTTTAATAACTGATTGTATAATGAATAAAATGATACATAAAACTGTATTCTACGTTCAATATTTAAAAAATAAAAAATCATTTTGTAAAAAGTGGGTCAACCCTCCCTAGTCTCCCTTATTGCTTTTGTTTAAAAATAAATTAAATTAACATTTTGGAATATATTTTTTAAAATGCACGACAATATTGTAGACTACATTTAAAGCATGCAAATAAAAGAAAAAATATTGCAACAAACATAAAAAGTGTTTATAATTTTGTATTCACAATCTTTTTTTTTTTTTTTTTCGAAATGAAAGTATCTCATGAAAACAATACAAAAAATACCAGTGAAAGAATATCATTACTAAAATAAGAAAACGCAATTCTTGAAAAAAAATATTTTTCTAAATGTTAAATAACTGCACTAAATTGTTCCAAGCAGTGTAGTAGTATTTTTGTTAAATAATTACACGCAAGTAGCAATCATTTACTTTTTTCAATTTAGTTTTCTTAAATAAAAATTAAGAAGTAAAATTATCACAAAAATTAAATTTATTTAACTGTTTATTTAAAACTTTGAACGACTAATGAAAATAAAAATTTGAATCACTCAAAAAGCTTAAAGGTGATTTTCTAATTAAAATTCTAGGAATTAGTAAATGTAAAAGAATTATCATTTTTCTGTTAAGTAGGACTTTTTCTGAAAAACATGTTTGCATCCGTTTTATATTTTTTACTTTAATTTTGAAGTTTAATATTTTTTCGAATGTATCTGTCAATAAACGGATTAACATTTTCTTTAATTTTAACTATTATGCACAATTTTCTACTTTTAATAAATTCTTAATAACTTTCAAAAAGAGAAACGATAAAATTGAGTAAATTTCTTTTAGTAAAAATGCGAATTTTTACTGCTCTTATTCTGATAAAAAAGCTCATATGTTTTTATATGACTATTTTAATAGCATTTTTAAGAAGAGTCTTTAATATTTCTTTAAGTAGTAATTTCTATTAAAATTGTTTGCATTGTTAAAGGTATTTGATTTAAAAAAATGGTCATTAATGTAAAGATATAATTTATTACTGCAAATGCGCATTGAAATATAGCATTAAATTAATTTTCTTTTCTATCATAAACTAGAAAAAAATAAAGTTAGAAAAAAGATTACATTTTTAAGGGAAGAAAATTTAATTATTATTTCGGCTATGATAATTTGTAAGCTTTTTTTGTCAGAGTTATATGGGATGTGGAAAAAAAATATCCCTTTTCAGGTATATGTAAAATTAGAACGATGGGAACTGGTTAATTTTTGAAGATGAAAGTAATTTATTTCTACTATAAAAATTACTCATGTTATAAAACTGTTTTTTTTTTTCGTAATTTAGATGCTAAAACAACCTGTGCTACGTGCAGGTCAGCAGTATTTATAATGACTGCAATGTTTGTGTATTTGTAGAAGTAACATTTTTCATTCTCCCAATTTTCCCAATCTCCCGTTATTTATTCTCCCAATATTTTAATTTAGATTAAGTGGACCAAACATAGTTATATGAAAAACTCCATCAATGTTTCTATTTTAGAAAGTCTAAAACAGCATTATAAACAAGTAAAAATTAAATTTAAAAAATAAAAAACCCGACACTAATTAATTATTTCTCATCAATGTGAAACTACTTACTTATATTACTTACCCATTTTTTTATTTACTTGCATTGATAACTTTTAAGTTGTTTTTAATTGTTAGTTCCTATCTATAAACACAGTTTTGATGAGGCCTATAGATGTCTACGAAGGTTAGAGTTTCAGTAAAGCTAGAGATCCTACCTACACAACGTCGAGGTTATGTAATATTTAAATGGAGCTTCTGACTGTAAAATTGTCAATGAACCATCGTCTTTATTTTGAAAGACCTATCCAATGATATGCCACTCAATAAGTTGCTTAAATTTTTTTTTTCGTTTCATCCGCCATTTTGAATTTATAAAAACAAAACCTAACCTATGCCTATCGGACGGTTAAGACCAATCGACAGAGACCTCATTCATTAAAATCCATCCAGCCGTTGCGATGTTTCGAGGGTATAAAGAAATCCACATACCCAGATACGCGTGAAACTCATAACCCTTCTTGGCAGTCGGGTAAAAAGTAGTGAATTGCGAAGTTGGCTGGAATTCCTATGCTTAAAATATATCATTCCAAAATAACTCTCCCTGAAATATCAAATTAAAAATTATTTTACAGTGTTTATCATTGTATATATCTCATGGTCTGCAAATTTATTATCTATCTTTTCTGAATGCTGTAAAGGAGCTAAAATATATATGCAAAGAACAAACATGTAATGGCAATTCTTCATTTAAACTTTCTTCATCATCATTTTAAAGTGTTCTATAAGGAAACTTGGGATATTTGAGAGCAAAGAAGTTTGACCCACTGCCATTATTTTATTTTTAAGAAATTTTACAAATTTTCCCTATGCAGAAGAACAGAACAAGCCATTTCTACTATTTAATGATATTTTTTAGCCATTTGCATTAAAGGTAAAGAGGAAATATGACA
Organism: Maratus speciosus; assembly: GCA_963932465.1. Taxonomy (NCBI): domain Eukaryota; kingdom Metazoa; phylum Arthropoda; class Arachnida; order Araneae; family Salticidae; genus Maratus; species Maratus speciosus. Next base: position 376,710,521 of record OZ010791.1, on the reverse strand, counting down.
TTTTGCAATTTTTAAAACAAGTATTATATAATTAAGTAAGTTTTTCATTTGCCGATTGTTCTTCTTTCTTGTTCTGAATAAAGTTATGAAGATTTTTTTTCTTACTTGATTACAATTATTTTAAAGATAAAATCCTTAAATAGAATTTTATATCAGCATTTCCATTTACGTTTATTATCGAATTTTTTGACAGCCAAGAACTTTACTAGAGCTTTTAGAGGCATATTATTCTGTGAATCTCATTTCTAAATTAGAAATTATTAATCTTTGCTTGACGACATTAAATGAATATTTTCTCGCTCAGCTCAATTGTATTCAGGTCCCGCATGTTCTTCCCTAGTTTATTTCATTGTTGATTGATTATGTTTCTTGTGCAATTTTCTTTTATCAAAATGGTACTTGTGGGATGTTTGACCTATTGCATTTAGGACTAATTTAGCACGGGTCAAAAATCCTATAGTCCATCTAGTACACTTGATTACATATAAATTAATTGTTAATTGGAATTTTTAAAGCAAAATTAAAAAAAATAGCTTATTCCAGTAATTAATACAATAACCTATGACGATAAAATTAAATATTAACCAAAAAGCATTTTTCCAATTTAAACGAAATGCAATAATTCCAATTACTAAACGATGTTAAATAAAAATTCAACTGAAAATGTTTTCCAATTTAGAAAACTTATTCGAATACCCCTAAATAGATATTAATATTTATGTTGCACGTAGATCATACATTTATCGAAGATTGTGATAGTGTCATGTTAAAAGTATCGTGCTAATGAAATATGGAAATTCAGATATATCTTGTTATATTACTGATTTATTTGACTTTTATGCAAATGTTCTCACTTCTAAACATTTGTGAACTCTACAGTTTGATCCAGTTTACAGAGACATAAAAAATACTTCTCAAAAATATCATTTAACACCTTTTCAGAATTATGTTACGTTTAAAGTATAAAATAAAATAAAACTTATTTACATGACAAAAACAGATATACTATTGTACATCAAACACAATTTATGAGTATTCTTTCAAAACGATGGTCAAAACTTCAAAGTCTCCTTTAAAAATAGCAAAAATGTTGCTAAAATTTTAGCCAGTTTGAGGAACTGCATTTTAATTTTTTATTAACATTATAATATGTAACTACTAACATTCAGATTTTGAAATCTCGATTTTTTCAGGACAATTCTATATTTTGTAACGGCTTTTATGAAAATAAGTGCATAACGGTTTAGTTATAATTTTATTTTAGTAAACTTTATTTTAAAGAAGAATATTTTAATATTTCCATTTTAAAGTGAAATTCGAAATAAAACATCTATTTCCACATTTGAGTTACATTGACTTTACTTTTTTTCTCCGTAGAAAACAATTTCTTTATCTTTTTCCCCTCTATATATATATGTGTGTGTCAGTATATGTCAGTATTGATTTGAAAAACGTTGCAATCCTTGTTTAGAATTCCCGTCGATTAGATAAAAGAATTTTTCAAGAAAAATAATATATTTTATATTGTAACTTTTAAATGTTCTGTTAAAAATAAAAACTGCATTGTAAAACTTTTTCGCAGTTTTAGTTTATAAGCTACTGTTTCAAAATTTTTCTTTTTTAAGTTTCAAAATAAAAATATACGTCTATTCAGTAATTTAAGGAGACAATGAAGGTGACTTAAACCACTGATACTTAAAGTTTCATTAATGTACTTATTTTTTCAACCTACAATGACGAGCGTTTCACGATTTGGTCGAATTAAAAACAATCAAGAAAATAAAAGTAAGAAAAAAAATAAAAATGGAGATACGCCACAACTGCAGCTAAGGTTGGTATATAGATACCTTTTTACAGGGTGATGTCGTAAATATCAGACTTCTTTCAACATATGTGATATCTAGAATAAATTTTCTCGTATCAGAGGTATTAAGAACTGTTTTGTACTTCGTAATCGAAACTTACTATGGAACTTCTTACTATGGAGATGTTAACTTTATCTTTGATCAACCTACGACGCATTCTGGAACTAGCTTACTACATTACTCGTATCAGATCAAATCGACAATCTCCGTGGTAGATCATTGAAAATTCGAAGAATGATCATTACTAGCACGGTACTTAGAATACACGGTAGGGTCCACGAGTGAGATGCGCAGTAGATCGTCCAGTTCGTGACGTCACTGGCACCCATCGTTCAAGCTCTCCCTGTGTTTTTCATTTTATTCGCATTGCTCTCTTTCTCTTCCTGACAATAAATGTTATTATTACTTTTTTTTTCATATGATCATTTTATGTCTTATTTTTATTATTAGTTTTTGAAAAGGATTTGCCATTAAACTAATTAGTAACGTATTAATTCTTCTAGCTATTCCAAAGGAATTTCCTTTCATCGTTTTTAACACATACTATAGCATGAAACCATTTGCTGCACGCATGCAAAAGATCAGATAATTTTTGCATTTATTATTCAAGAGTATTTTCAATTTACTTTAAAAAAACAGATTTGTAAAAGAATTTAAAAGCAAAACAGCTTAATTTTAAACCAAACCAAATTGTAAGATATAAATCAGTTTCCATATGAAAATTTTCAGCTCTACAACTACTTTAGTATAACTTTTCACTAATGTTATTGCTGAAAAATTAAAGAAAGAAGAATGAGTTGTCGAGATACATGAAAGGAAATAAACTTTTTCTTCAATAAAAATGAATGTGATCAACAAGATAAATCCAATCCTGATTTATTTCTTCTCTCTTAATAAGAACAATACAGTCACTCATACAGGGTGTCCAGCGAATAAGACCCTGATTTCAAAATTAAATATCTCAAAAACAAAGATCAATAGAACTATGCGGTAAACGGTTTGTTTATTAGCTAAGCTGTAAAAATGTTATGTAGAAGTTGCAAAATTTAGTTGCAAAAACCGTTAACAGATGGCGCTGTAATCGCAATACTTGTAAACTGCTTTGAAGTCCAGAGCAATGGCGTCTCATTCCTATATGGCTCCCTACGTAAAAACGAATATTGGGAAAGTCCATTTTTTTATTGCGGTGATGTGCAGAAGTGGAGACATCTGGTCACAGAATTATTGCATCAGCTTTAATTTTGGAAAATTTCAATTAATAGAATTTTCAATAAAAAGTTTAGAAATCATTATAAGAATTTTTTAAATATTTTATTAAATTCGTATTAAATGGCATTATTTTGGTAATTTATTAAATGGCATAATGGTAATTAATTAATGGTAATTTATTAAATGGCATATAATTATTTAAATCAAAATGCATATATTTAGCAAAATAATTTTGTACTTTTTATTTATTTTTTATATTTTTAAATCACGGCATAATGTTTTGGTATTATTGTTTATACCTGAATTATTATAAATAAAAAAGTAATTTTTCACTTTTAATTTATTTTTAAATCACGACATAATACTTTGGTTTTAGCACAACACATATATTTATTTTCCTTGTAAACAAAGTTTTAGAGACAGAAATTATGCATCAAAATTATATCTTTTTTAAAAGGAATTGATGATAAGTCATATGATCAACGTCAAAGCAAAGGTATTTTGGATGTTGCATTCCTATCGAACACTTCGGATCCTATCGCTAGAAGCTGCACCATATTTCTGTGCTCAATGATAAAAAAAAAATGAAAACGAGTTTTTAAGATTAAAATTATTTTTAACTTAATTAAATTTTTAAAACTAGAAACTTGGTATTTTTTCATTCAAACTATTCTCTACAATTAAAAAAAATTATTTATGAATCACTATTATAAATGCTCAATGATTTTTAAAAAAGGGGTTTCTTTTAACTTAATTAAATTTTAAAACCAGAAACTTTAGATTTTTTTATTCAAACTTTTTTCAGAGTTTAAATAAATATTAAAAATAAAAATTACCTTTTTTTTTTCAAATCCTCCTCTACTTGGATTCGATTACACGATCTACCAATTAGGAGAGAAAAGACATACCACAGAGATATTGGTAACCGGATCGAAGTAGCTTATAACAAAATTTGAAACAAATCTCAATTCTGTCAACACATGGCTCCGCTTCTGCAGATTACCCAAATAAAATATTTTATAAATTCTTATATAATGATTGCTAAACTTTTTATTGAAAATTCTATTAATGGAAATTGTCTAAAATTGAAGCTGAGGCAATAATTCTGTGACCAGATGCCTTCACTTCTGCACATCACCCCAACGAAAAAGCGGTCTTTCCCATTTTCGTTCTTCTATAGGAAGCCCTCTAGGATTGAGACGCTAGGGCTCTCGACTTCAAAACACAATTTATAGGCATTGCGATTACAGCGCCATCTGTTAGCGGCTTTAGCAACTAATTTGTTAAACTTCTGTACAACATTTTTACAGCTTAGCTAATAAACAAACCGTTTACCGCATAATTCTATTGATCTTTGTTTTTGAGATATTTAATTTTGAAATCAGGGTCTTATTCGCTGGACACCCTGTATATCGCTGATAAATCATTCATATATTAGATTAAATAAAAAAAAATTAAGATAAATTAAATAAAAAAATATATGTATATCAGCTGGTTTAAGGGGAAATTTTGCGATGTAGTACGTAAAAAAGAAAAAAATTCTCGTTGTAAAGAAATTATGAAACAATATAAATTCCAGTTTTCTCAAAATTCTATTTTTAAAATAAAGTTGCATATTCAGAAGAGGTGTATGTAAGAGATGAACTTAAATATTCTTCGCCTAGTGAAATCGTTGTGTTACAATTCCTGAAATTTATAGAAATTAGTTTTAATTTTGAGTACTTATATAGTTAAATGTACCCAAAACTAAAGCAAAATAAAATAAACACTGTAGTATGGGGTTTTTTTTGATAAAATGTAAGGGTTTGTAAGCAATATGGGATCTTAAATCATAAACTTATATCAGATTAATAAACAGGTATCGATCTAAAAGTTTCAAAAATGCATATTGTGAGAATAAAAATATGTTGGTATAGCAATAGAATAAAAACTCAATTTTTATTTGAAAATATATTCCCTAATTTTTATTTATTTTAAGGTATTGAGATAATCCATATAAAATAATATTCCACTCACAATTTGTAATTTAATTTTTTTCTGATAATATTTTAGTGCGTATTAAAAGTTTAAGGATGCATATATAGTATATTAATCATAAAAACAATATTTGATTGTTTAAAATTTTTTAACCGTAATATCGTAATATGACATCTATTTTTTTTTGTTCTTCAAATTTTGAATGTTATACAACCTAGTTTTTGTTTGACTTTGAGAGTTAGACAGATTGATATTTACTGAACCGGAAGCCCAATACCTAGAGTATAACTTAGATAGACTTGACATCGTGTTAGTTAATCGCAGAATCTTGTGTGCCAATGATTATTCTATTCCTAAAGTTAAAAGTCGTACGGACTTATATTTATTAATATTTTGATACCTATTTTAACTTATTTTCTAATTATTTGTAAATAAAGTAAATTGTTTATTTTAAAACAAAAGTTGTTCTTTCTGAAATTGCGCTACCCTTTCTCATATAAGAGTGGACGTAACAATATGTTCTCTAGAAAGACTATGTAGAAAGACTATTCTTCTGATGTTTTCAACAATTTTATAATTTAAATTTCTGTTTTAGTGTATACAAAAATTTAAAGAGTTTTTTCTTTTTTTTTCTTTTTTTAATTATTATTATTATTATTATTATTATTATCTAAAACGTTATTTAAGCTATTGCGGTTATTTAAGAAGTTTTTTGTTTTCTTTGTTTACTCGTTTCCACTGCAAATTCTCAAACACAAAAATAAACACATTTTACAACACTTTTTGTCATCAAATTAACAACACATTAATGTGTTGTGAATTAGAAAACTACATATACAAATTATTTTTTTGTTGTGATTGTGCTCTTAATATGGTGCAAAAGTGTTGCTATCCAGAAATGTGTTCTTAATATGTTGCAAAAGTGTTGCTATCTAAAATGTGTTCTAAAAATAGTGTTGTTAATTGCGTTGATGAAAATATTTTCTTACAATAGTATTATGCTGCAAAACACTTTGTCACCAAATTAACAACGCATTGTAAACACCACACAATTTAGAACACTATAAAACAACAGATGTAAAACACTTTCAACACACACACACATACCTTAAAACATACTATTTATTAATCATTTATAACACAATTTTAAAAATGAATGTTTTGAAAACACATTTTCTCCTCTTGTAATTTTTAACAACACTTTTTACAAAATCTTTTTATTTGGCACAACATATTCGCAACACATTCACAACACAATTGAAAATTAGTTTAGTTAGAAGTGTTAATTATTATGTTCAGGTAGTGTTGCAAAAGTGTTTCACGAATTTGCAGTGCTGTTATTACACATTTAAAAAATATATATATTTATAAATTTGAAAAAATCACAAGTATCAATTCAAAAAAGCTTTTCTTACATTTATCTAAAGTTGTCCTGAAAATGCTATAATATTTTTTAATGCCTGTGTTTTAAAGTACATAGTACTATAGAGTTTTTCAGAGTTATACTCGTAACTTTTAAAAACATTATTAGATCCGTTTCATGTTTTTAGAACATTAAATAGGGATTTAAAAAAATGTATAAAATTATAAATTTTAATAACATATAACTTTATGAGAATATAATATATATATTTTAAAATATACAACATAATTATAAGTGCATTTTTTTCTAAAGTTTTATGAATTGAAGCAAACATTTTCCGAGTTTTCTCAAATTATTTCGGATTAATGCGAAATTGCAAAAATGTTATGAAAAGACGGTGTCTAAAATATTGAAATACAACAGAGCAGGTAAGAAAATTGCTTTTTTTACATATGTGTTTAAATAAAATAATGATAATTGTGGCGAAAGTTAATACTTCCAAATATCAAATGAAAACAGAAGATTTACGCTTTAAAAAACTCTAAAATGTTTAAGTAGTAGATGTTCGAAGTGTCACACACCTCAGCAATATCATACACAGGATATTAAACAAATGTTGAACATCTTTTTATAAAACGGAAAGCTTTAAAAAAGCGAAAAGTGCGTTACCCACCCAAGACTGGACTTGTGTGCCAGTGACGTCAGAGGGAGAAACGAAACCTGCGCCTGAACCCTACTGAGTGTTCTACTTACCGTGATTACTAGGTTCCGAAAAAAAATTCAAATTTGAATAATCCTCTTTAACATGCAATCCCAACTTGTCTTTTATATCTGTTACCCATGTGTGTCCTACACTGTAAAAATAAATCTACAAACCTAGTTACAGAAATCTACAGAAATCTGTTTGCTTACTAAAATTTTATTGGTAATCCGAAAAATTATAAAAGTTATTTTTGTTGCCGTTACATAAAAATTTCTATGCATCTCAGTTTCCTAGAAAATGCTTAGTAACAATGCAGCTTTTTTTACAGCATAAACGGGAAACTGCTACATGATTTTTTTCTGTTGCAGTTACATAAAAAGTTCTAGGCATCCCACTTTGATAGAAAATTCTTAGTAACCTCATAGATTTATTTACGGTGTACTTTGCATTATATCAATTATATTTTTATTACAAATAAACAGCAAACAACACATCAAATAGCAAATTCTCATACATTTCTGTTATAGAAAATTATAAATATCAATAGCGTTTAACAACATAGAAATTATTCACAAACTACATCCACATTCGAAATAAAATTAATAGTGACAGCAATACGTAAAAAAATGGGTAAGTGTGATCACAGATCGCGCAGAGGGTTTCGCTTAATATTCCTTTCAAAACATTTTATTCTTTAATTAAGAAAGCCAAATTGATATAATTTATAATTATTAAATCCTTAAAAACCGCACATAAAAGGTAAAAAACGCTACGGTGAAAAAAAAATTGCGTCCCCCCCCCCATACACATGAAATTTCCCGCGCCATTTTTCTGAAATCTTTTTATTATGTGTAATAAGCTATCTTAAAAGTTTCAAACAAATCGCCGTGTTAGATTTCCTAATTTAAATAAAATAGCGTTCTTTAATTCCACATTCCACCACCAGGGAGCGTACCCTATTCTTAACAAAACTGTATCTGAACGAAACTCCTTTCTACAACTTATCCGTAGATACATTACTCGAAGGGGGGGAGGGCGGTCTTAAACACCAAATTAAAATATTTGCTGAAATTAGTATTCTAAAATAGTGGTATCGACACTTATGAATTTTTTTATACTGAACAAATAGTATTTATCTAAGGACTCCGTCAAAAAACCGCGCATAAAACGGTAAAAAACGCTAAGGTTTAATTTTTTTAACGCCCCCCCCCCCTTCCCGAAATTTCTCGCTATTTTTTTTTTTTTTTAAACTTTCTATTATGTGTTATAAACTATCTTAAATTTTCAAACAGATCGTGTTGTTAGATTTCATAATTTAAATAAAATCGCGGTCTCTTAGTTTCTCATTTCTCCATCAGGGAACGTTCTCTGTTCTTAACAAAAATGTATCTGAACGAAATTCCTTTCTACAACTTATCCATGGATACATTAGTCGAGGGGGTGGCGGTCTTAAACACAAATTTAAGATATTTGCTAAATTACTATTCAAAAATAGTGGTATCAACACTTATGAATTTTTTTATATTGAATAAGTAATATTTATCGCATCACGCCGTTGAAAAACCGCACGCAAAAAGGTAGAGAAAGCTACAGTTTAAAAATGGTCTTAAGCAAGAATTTAAGCTATTTGCTAAAATTACTATTTGAAATTTTTATATTGAATAAGTAAAATTTATGCTGTATTTTTAAAAATGTGACACCGTTCTGAACAACACTTTAAAATCGATCGTTTCTTTAGTTTTCCTAATTTTAATAAATTCCCATTAACTGTGCGAAAAAGCATCTGCTTTATAAGCTTAGAAATCGATTTTTTCATAAATCGGAAAGTTGTGGTCTGATTTTCTTTACATTTAGATTTTATGAATCAGCGTATGAAATAACATCAGCATTGCGAAAGAACCAAATTTGTAAAATCAATAGTTAAAAAAATTTGTCCTTCTATTATCAAACCCTAGTATAAAAATAGTTTATTTCTTTCTTTCCCTGTCACGTGACGTGCTGTACAAAAAATGGAATTCTGGAATTAATTGCCAGAAAATTAATTATCTTCGCTTCCTATTGTCAAAATTAAAAAATAAAGACATATTCTGAAAGAGAATGAAATTTTACATCGGATGGTGCAAAAATCGTAGCTCAAAAATTAATATTTAAAATAACGTTGGCCCTGTATAAAGGTCCTGTGTTTGTTTCTGACCACAAGCCACACCTGCTTTATATTCTACTTACCACCGAAAATTCAATGCCATCTGACATATGTCGCCTTCACAAGGAAAGTAAAAGATTTTTTTCTCGATTTTTAACGAATTTTTGAGTTTTTATTGTACGATCGGGATAAATTTTAGAATTCCTGAAAGCGGATTCTTTTTGCTCGTCTTGTGGTACTAATTTCGAATTTCTGGGATGCGTAGAAAAAAGTGATCGCGACTTAAAGAAATCGCCAGTCCATATCTGCCGTTAAAGTGACACCTGTTTTTAATCCGCGGAAGAGGACTTTTTTGCAATTTGATAAAATATCCATGCTTTTGTTAAATTATGAATGCCTTTCAGATCTTGTAATTAAGGGTTATTAATTAATAATGTCCGTTAATTACGACTTTTTCAAAATTTTATAATTTGTCGTTTGATGTGAGGTGTTCAGCTATAAGTATGCAGAATTTCAAGTCTCCAATATATATAATTTCTGACAACGGGCTCTGTGACAGACGGATGGACAGACAGACAGAGGAGTGAGACGAATAAGGTTTCGTCAGATGAACAAAACCCTAAAAAAAGTCGAAAACCGCAAATTGTGCTGCAAAACAGTGTTCTCGGTGCTTGGAATGATGGCCTGCTGGTATAACTATGACTGTCGTTTGCTCTATATTGATGCTATATATCTGCTCATAAAATCACTGATAGGCGAGATCAAGTGATAAATGTCACTGATAATATCAAAGTTTTTTTCGCTGGGCTGAGAGACAAACCGAGCCGAAAGATTCCAGAAATTTCCGATAATGATAAAGATTGTGAGAAAAACGTTGAGGATTAATCAACGCTTTTGCACCTGTGTTGTCATTGCTAGTAGCAAGAGCGCATCGAAAGAATAATGAAATCAGTTTTTTACCGTAACACTCGCTAAGAACTGTGCGCTAAGAATCGGCCGACACAGTGACGGTTTACCCAACGAAGTAAACTTTAACGTGGTCTGTTCCTTTGACATGCATTTTTGGCCCAGTCTTAGCAGCATCCATAACCTTTGCACACTCATCTTAAATAAATAGCACCATTAATATTACTTATCTCACTATGCCCTTAATGTATCTGATTGTAATTCCAAAAATTTAAATAAAATGACAAGATTTAATATAATTCAATGAATAAATAAGGAATTTTAATAACATTTTTGACATTTATACGTACAGAAAAGATGACGATCAAATGAAAATATTACAATAAAAGACTGATATTAATTATATCATGGATGAAGAAAATAAAATTTTAGTATCAGAGATAATATTTTTACGGGCTAAAAAATTCTCTTTTGAGCTCTTTTTGGTTTATCCATTGTATATTTGTGTCAGAACAGCTAATACAAATAAAAATATCCCCTTTAATTAACGTTTTCAGTGATAATATATCGGTCCCATTCTAGAAAGAAATCGACAATTTTCAGGGGATTCTAGAAAATGAAGGAAAATAAAACAGAACACTAAACACAAGTAATGATGAGATTTCTAAATTCCATATTCAATGCGTTATTTTATTCTTCGTAACATACCGCGTATTATCTTTCTCATTGTTTCTATTGAAATTGTGTAGTATAGGAGTTTTACGATATTTACATCACTTTAGCGTACCTAAAGGAAACATTGCCAAAAAATTAAAAATAAAGTAAAATTTATGTTTTTTCCTTCAATAAATAACAAGTTAAAATAATACGTTTGAAACGGAATTATCGTACGTAAAGGAAGTATGAAGAACGAATGGAAACATTACTGTCTGTTTGAAGAGTATTGTTTTATTATTTGTATAACATAATTTTAATCACATTTTTACCAGAATTATTAAATTAAATTTTGCTATTATACTTTTTAAAAAAATCGTATTTTTTTTTTAAATAATCTTTTTCGTAAGTACTGGTGGTGTTTCAACATTAAAGCAACATAATTCTTTAGCCCTGAAAGGGATTAAAGTGAGATATTAATTAAAACGCTGATGATTAAAGAAAAAAATCGATGATCAGAAGTAATATTGGCGCTATATTTGTTCTTTAGAGCTGTATTTGTTTTGATCATATTACGAGTTTATTTTAGTTAGAATATTCCCTTTAATTTGCATTTTCGGTGATAACGCTTTTAAGTTCTATTTCAGAAAGAGAACGGATGCAAAGAATTCCAATAAAAGAAGGGAAATAAAACGCAGAACTAAAGAAATAGCTAAGAAAGATTTCTTAAGTGCCATATTTTCTCCCTTATTTTCTCCCATTGTAACTTATCATAAATTCCTTTTTAATTTTATCTAATGAAACTACTTGGTGTGGTATTTTACGTTATTTATAACATTGTTATTACCTTAATTATAACTGAAGAGCTCAGGTGATAAAGGTTATGTGACAAAAATAAATGAGTTTATCATATGGTTGAAGATAATAAATGGTCCTCTATCTTCTGTTAAGGCTGTTCTCAACTTCTCTGCTCATTAACCGCAAAACGTTTTGACACATTTAAAAATTAATTTTTTAACGGAAAGATATAAATTGGAAGGCCTGACTATGGAAGTGATTTGAAATCGAACTGTGCTTTCGATTTGATGATAAATAAATCACTTAATGATTTGTAAACGATTTTGATTACGTGACAAAGGCGCTTTTCACTCTTTCTTGAGTGGTTATTCTTCTTTCGTGCGGGAATTCGGTTCAAAACGCCCACTTTGAGACTATTTTCTGAAAGATCTATTGCGTTTGCAAAAAAACGAAAAACACAGCTCGATTACAGGGTTTCTGAACAACAACACCTGATAGTTTCATGAATTTCCGAATAAAAATAAATTAAAACTTATGTCATAAATTTTCCCTTTTGAATTTCAGAGCAGTCTTAAATAACTATTTGAAAAAAAGCTAATACTCACAGAGATTTCAGTTGAAAAAAGGGGCATCTGACAATAAACGCAAATAAATAATTAGAACTTTCCAGTTCATTTTAAAAATTGATGACTGTGTCACTTACCACATATCTGAGCTATTCAACTCTTACAAGGAGAGGGTCCGAGGTTGGTCTCCCCGAATGCGGTGAACATTTATGTATCGATAGAGTACAGTTAATGTATAAATATATGAGAGACATAAAGCGCAACCCCCAGAGTGTCTTGAGAAAATAAGTCGCAAAGTTTAAACTACAGTTCATAATCGGTTAAATTTCCTTCTTTGGCAAGCGGTTCAGTAGCACGATCGGCAGAGTGCTGGATTTAAGTTTTTTCGTCCCGGGTTCAAATCCGGCTCTAACTTGTTTTTCGGAACGAAAATTTTTATCAAACATTTTCGAATCGCAATTGAAAAGATATGTATAATAATTGAAATTTACGAAAAATATGAATTAAATGTATGTTTTGTAGCATATAAGTGCTTTTACTACGAAATTTTGCATGTTTAAACATATAACAAACAAACTCATATTTATATGTCTATAGACCAGAAATTTTTTGTCATTATTTAAAGTTATTTACAGTTATTTCAATGAATATCAAAAATTTTTAACAGAGAAATAAATTAAAATAAGTGAAGAAATATATTATTTTCATTTTGTTTCCTCATTCAAATACTTCAAATATTTCATGGTTTATTAAAAATATGCTTTTATATTTTTAATGTGATTTTTAAAGTCTGGGATTCTTGATTTTTAATTAGAATAAGTGTCTACGTAGTAATTTCTTTCGGAAATCTTTTCTTTTTGTTTAATATTTTTATGTAATGCAATTTAATTACATAAATAAATTTTTAAGTCGAATCTTTGTATGTTTATATATTTAATGAAAAGTAAAGATAAAATAAATAAATAATAATAGTAACAAACTAAAAAAAAGTCATTTGGAACTTTTATAGACCATAAAATTAAGCTAATTTTAAAACTTATATTCAGTTATTTACACAAATAAGCTACTATTTTTCACAGTGAAATAAATGTATCGTTTTTAACCAACTCGCTTTTTAACATTTGAATTTTTTAAATCTTGGATTCTTATGGTTAGAATAATTGTCTTTGTGCTTAAAAATAAGTTCTAAAAAAATAATGAATTGCTGAAAACAGTTATTACGTAGGTAATAATTACAAAACGAAAAATCCGAAATGAAAAAAGTTATTTTAAGAATTTTAAAAAGGGTATTAAAAAAATCAAATATTCGAAATACTTTCATACAGAAACAAAATTAAAATAATATAATTATTCAGGCATTTATATCACGTGTTTTAATTCATTCCTCTTTGAAAAATAGTGGATCATTCATTGAAATAACTGTAAGTAATTTTAAATAACAACAAAATATTTCTGGTCTATAGACATAAATATGCGTTTTTTTTGTTTTGTTTTTTACTTTTCATTATATATTTAAACCTGCAAAATTTCGTAGTTTAAAAAGCCCTTATATGCTACAAAACATACATTTAATTCATATTTTTCGTAAATTTCAATTATTATACGTATTTTTTCAATTGCGGTTCGAAAATGATTAAAACATTTTTCGTTCTGAAAAACAAGTCCGAGCCGGATTTGAACCCGGGCCGAAAAAAATCAAATCCAGCGTGCTGCCGATCGTACTACTGAGCCGCCTACCAGAGGAGGAAATTTATCCGATTATGAACTGTAGGTTAAACTTTGCGACTTATTTTCTCAAGCCACCTTGGGGGTTGCGCTTTATGACGCTCATATATATATGTACTAACTATACTCTATCGATACACAAATGTTCATTGCATTCGGTGAGACCAACCTCGGACCCTCTCTTTGATGGTTAAACAATGAATTATTATGTGTGTTTTAAATATAGATTACATATTGGTGAATGTATATTTAAAAAAAATTAAATTCCTGATTATTTTCAGTAAAAGACATCTTAAAATACATCCTTATATTTTAGCATAATCATTCAACAACAAACAGCAAAATTGTATTCCAAATATAGTTATTAATTTCATTCACTTAAAAGGTACATAATGAAAAAAGATTTACCATTTGGAAATTTATATTTCAAAAAGTGCGCATATACTTTAATTGCTAGAGTAAATTAGAAACATGAGTTTCCTAATGATTTCGATATGCTTGGCCATTTTCCTATGTGAAAGTAAAGTACTTTGAAGGTTTTATTATGAATAAACTAGAAAATTTCAATTTTCTGATTTTGGGTGAAAGCTAACATATCTCATATATAAGTGGTTATAATCCATTTTAGGGTAATTCTAGTATCAAACCAATAGTTTAATATTGCATTAATATATTTACTTCATAAATATTAAAATTGTAATGTCAATATTGAAGGAGAAATATATTTTAAAATTCGACTCGAGGAGAATGAAACTGAAGGGAGAAAATATTTCAAAACTGACGAAATTTGCTCCATATTAACATTTTATTAGAAATATTTTCAAACATATCTAAATATTCTGAAATATTTCCATTTCATAAAAAATATCAAATTAAATTTAAATAGAGGTTATTGAATGTTTTTCCAATATCTGAGATTAAGTTTAAATAATGGCCAAAAGTTGGTGTTTAATTACGTGCAGAAAATCTTTGATCATCCAAAAGTCTCGAAACCGTTACCATAGCCGGTAAGTATGTAGAAAGATAATAGAAATTCTTACCCCTTCCTCCTGGTGACATTGATGACCAACGACGTTAAAAAAAAAAAAGCACAGGACGTCGCGTCGTACAGTGGGGGGAAACAATTTTTTTTCGCAAGAAAATGACAAATGAAATAAATGTAATCATAGAAATATAGGTTCTATCTAACGTATTATTTATTTCTGAAAACATACATTTTATACATGTCACCTTTTGTCTTAAACCTCGCAAATAAGTTGAGAGACTGGGGAAATAATTCCACAGGACCTGAAAGTAATATATTTCGTTTCAGACATGTAGTATACCTATCTTTACAGTATCGTAGCATTTCCCATCTTAGTCATGCTACGTCATTATTAACTAATGAAAGTATTGTTACTTAAGAGAGACCCACATCTCCTTCCTCTCAAAGACAGCCCAAAATGGAGAGAATCCACAAGATTCTAATAAAGTTTACTGCAGTAACCATTTATCCCACTTCAAAACTCTAGAAATAACATTATAAGAAGTATAATTTCTTATAAAATTCTTAAGTATGACTTTACAACGACATTATCTGTTGTATAATTTTCTTGTTCTTCAGAATCTATGGAAAACATTTAGAATATTCACATCCTTTATGTATGGAGACAAAAGAAGACTTGGAATTCAACGAGATGATCAACACGAGATGATCTCTCAATAGCTCTGTTAAGCGCAGCTTTGGACGGCGGGCGTCACTTATGTGTCCTTAAAAAGAGTAATTTATTAAATTCACTCTCATTGTGAATGTGAATGCCGTGTTTGTATTCCGTGTAAATTTGGTGTGTTCGTAAAAAGTATCATTTAGTAATTTCGCCCTTCTAAAAAAATGCATGACGTTATGTTTTTATTTATTCAAACTCAACAGCGGGAAAGGTAGAAAGTGTTCGCAGCTAATCTTAGCATTTATCATCAATCGGAATACCTATGGAAGTGTTTGGTAAATGTCCTCTTCAACAGACATCGACAAAAAATTATATTTTGCGAAAAAATTGCACTTAACAAGCTGAAAGAAAATTGATTTTGGAAGTATATTTCTTAGCGATATTTTTTTTATATATTCTGACTCCGACAACGAACTGTATAATGAGAATAAACGATTAACTATCACAGTCAAAATGTATTTGTCAAACGTTTTCAGCAATCTTTTGACTTTATTAACTCGGTTTTTTGATATTTTGCTTTTAAAAAATATTAAATTAATGAGATTTTTTGTAGGGAAAACAAATGACTCTCTTTTCTTAAAGGCTTTCAAAATAAGCTTACAAAGAAATCTAACTATAATTTAAAAAAAAATCAAATTTTCAAATGTCACTGTTTTCTATTAACCACTACACGTGAGTTGTATGGTCTAGACACAAATCATGATTGAAATTAGAAATTCATTATGTTGTTATAACTCCTCAGCTCTCAAACTAGTTCTTTACATACAGTAAAAATGAATATTCATATTTACTAGCACAATTACCAACTTGCATTGCAATTAGTGCAACAAGTCAGCATAATTACATTGCACTGCAGTGCAATGCCTAGTCTATTATTTACATTGAATGGACAACATGCCCTAATCCTTTTAATGTGTCATTATTCAATTAACGAAAATCGGACAAAAACAAACAAATTATATAAACGCTTTCTGACATGTAACTAATTTCCCACAACGAATGGCGATTGATATTTTAATTTTGTACCCAAAATGCAGCTTTTCAGTTAAAATATTGCATCATGCTTAACCAGTGATGCAAACTAAAGTAAACAATTTTAATACATTCTCTAAATTCTACACTAAATATACTGCATCGCAATTTATTAACTTTAAAGAAACATTTGCTTGCGCTAAGAGCTATCCATTTCACGTTCTCCCTTTAAAAGTTTGTATAAATTATTTGTAAGAAAAAATTTTCTATTTTCAGTCTAAATTGATAAATAACGAAATTAATGATGTTTGCAAAATTATTCAGGAAAACCGGTGCAAAATAAATATAGATCAGAAAACCTTCTTTGAGAGCATATATTTCGATTATACTTTTTTCTGTCTAGATTAATATCCAGTGCACTTATAAATTTTTCGTTTTTAAGAGAGATTTATTTTGAAAAATGAGTTAAAGCACAAGTTTATTTCGGTGTTTTTTTATTAAATAAATACTAACTTTATACAACTTTGTTAGCTAGACATGTTGGTAATATTTTTTTCAAATAGGATAAAGTTTAGTCTTAAAGCTTTTAGTAAAAATTAGACATTATTTGGCATTTTTATCTGAAATTGCATGAGCTATATTTGCTTATAGTAATGTATAGTTGTGAGTTATTCAATTCGAGTTTATTTTTAAATTACACAAGAAGGTTTAAACGATCTTAACATTTTACCTGTTTGAAATAAGAAGGCAGCTCGAATTGTTAAATTTTTCAAAATAATGTAATAAAGTTATATGAAACAAATTAATATCGTCGTTAAATTTAAAAAAAGTAATACTTTTATTACTCAATATGTATATAATTCTTTCGTCTAGATAAAATTAGCATATTGAAAAAACAAACTCTCAAATTTACAAAAAGCTGCTTATCTATATCTTTATAGTTTAGTGAATAAAAAAAAAAAGAGGAAAAGCAAATTTATATCACTTTTTAATTTAAAATATTTCTTGGATACAATACCTTTAAGGCCAATTTTTCAAAATTCAGTGTCAGAACCATCTAATTTATATAATTTTCTTACTTTTTTCTTTTTTCAGAACTTTTGCAAATTACATTCACGACGAATCTTTAACAGAAGTGCGTTTCTACCTTTTTAGTACACCCTATACGGACGAAACCTTTTTGATCTCTTAATGATAAAAAAAAAAATTACATTAAAATTTCTTTTAAATAATATTTGGGGGTTCATGTGTTTCTGTTACGTCAGTGCTAAGGATTTTTAACAGTGTATAGTTATTCTTAGAAAGCAAGTGTTGAGAAGACTAGGACTTACGTTTAAAACGGAATCCAAAGCAATAGGGACATCCATGCCTGAACATAGATTTGAGTTAGACACATCTTGTCTTGACGTCAAGATTCTAACTGCTAGACAAGCGAAAATTGTTTTAAAAATGCATACACAACTTATTCGCTAAGAAGTGGCATTTTCTCTTTTCTTTTCCATTTACGTTTAATTAACTTGAAATAATGCCTCAAACCAGGCTCAGTTTTAAGCAAAAAAAAAAAAAAAAAAAAAAAAAGATCTCAAAATGTTACTGGAAGTAGGTACGCAACTTACAATCTCTAGAATTAGAGATAACTTCGTGGCAGATAGAACTGTTCAATATGTTAATAAACAACGTTCGAAAAGACAGCAATCCTTAGGAAACCCCGGAAGTGAAAATGTGCTGATAGATCGATGTTATTAATTCAATTTAAACGTATCAACAACGCATTGACCAGAACGGACGTCAGTTTGAATGCAGACGTTAATTTTATGAAAAATTATTAATTGTAGTTCCAGTTCTCAATTAAATATGAACTGTGTTATTAAAAAATTACATTAAATTAATTTTAATTGTGTATACATTTTTTTAACACTCTGTATTACCGTGTTCTAAAGCAGCATATTGTGAATGAAGGGAACTAAGTTTTATTAATTTTTTTGCTGTACTATTTGTTTTAATATTGAATAATCCGTTACATATTTGCATAAGATTCTAAAAATTTGAACCGTCATTGAATTTTCATCAATAAAGTGGTTTGAATGATAACTTTAACGACATTTTGTTTCTTCTACTTTTAGCACTATCAAACGGTTCAACATTTATCGGAAGTTTTTCTCCGGTGTATATTTCTAAATTTATTATTATATAGTAAATAAAATTCTATTTACTTCAACTGAGCTTATTGTAAACGTTTTTGTTTAATCTGTATGAAAAACAGATAGAAGCATGCAATTAGCTTTTAAAGAGATTTAGATCTTATACAATTTTTACTAGTTGCGAAAAAGCTTATTTAAAGTAATTAGTATTCTTATTTAAAAATGTCTTCTACACTGAAGTATTTGTGAAAAAAAAATTCAGCGAGCAAATGTTTAAGCAAAAATAATAAAAGTGATGTCTATAATGTTGATAAACGGATTTTCAAATTATGGAAGAAATTTAATTATATTTTTTCTATTTCACATTATAAATGAACTTTATCTTCGTTTTCTATAATCCCTATGTCGACAATTTAAATTACTTTAAGCTTATTTCCACAAGTTTTAAATTAATATAAATGGCCTCTCTACACAATTTTTTTTTTAAATTTTGTCCTAATACATTTGAGTCCACAACCGATCGATACTTCATATTTTATTACGTGAGAAGCAAATAGTATACATTATAAAGAAGAATTAATTTGTAAAACGCTATATAGTTTTTTTCTGATATATAATAATAAATTTAACTTTAAATGTTATTTATGGAAATTGTTTAGTGGATATATAAAAATATTTTATGTTGGAAGAAATTCATGGATTATTTTTATTATTTGCAAATTATCGAATTAAAAGCAATTAAGATATCCCTAAAAAAACAATGTGGGACTTAGTAAAATTACGCCTTGTAAAATTTCAAATAGAATCTTCAGTTGATACATACAGGTAATTAGCAAAAATTACAGATATTTCAAGCGAATGATTATTTTTCACATTATAGTAGATACTTTTGGTAAATTAGATAAAATTGCTAAATTTCTGAAAATCTAATAATGATTTAAATCACAAATACATTACTTGATATGAACACAGCATTATTTTTTATTTAATTTGTAAATATTTTTTTATCTTAAGGATAATGAGTTTTTCAATGTACCAGAACATTTGAAATTAAAATAATGTGTTTTTAATTTATTTAATAAGATTATTTATCATATAATTCACGAAACTATTACTGTTACATTTTGGTAAATTTTGTACATTTATTTTCAATTCTTGTCTTTATATATAAGAATAATTCGCGTTTTCAATAGTATTTTATACCGCATGTGCAAGAAATAATAAGATGATCAACAACTGGAGTATAAATGTTGTACAAAACAAAAACAGCTCTGAATAGCTATTATTGATAAGCAGGTTTAATGACAGGTTAAAGACGCTTCGTAATGTGAATTCTTCAGTAAAAACCGCAACACAAACACTCCAGCTGCTGCGATATTCTTAGACGTCCCTTAGGTCTTTGATAATATCTGGCAAGTGGCCCTTTAGTCCAGGCAAATTAAAGTAAATACACCTTCAACCCGAGCAAAATTGCAATAGAAGCTCTGTTAACTGATTTTTAATCCGTAACCATTACTGAGAAATATAACCAAAATCAGACAAAATCCGATCACGGGAACACCCTTAAAAACGGATTTCAAAACGGACTGAATCATATGCCGTTTTGCGTTGTTGTGCTGTTGTATAGCTTTTAGTTGAGACGGAAGACGACAGAGGGCAGCACTAAACAATTTGGACTGCAAATATTAATTTTTTATCGAACAACTGACAACCAATAATGCTTTTGGAACAAGATAAAGTAAAGTATCTATAACTCATTCTAAACTGTATTACTACTAGACCAATCTCCTAACAGTCATCCGGTATGCGGTGAGTTTTTCAAGCTCCGGCGATGGGGAGATATATCTCCGACCTCAGGCAAGCCCCATACTATATTTTCTTTCTACATATTAAGTCTTCCTGAACATTTTAAGCCCTACCGCATCAAAATCGGTCCAGTGGTTCGCGAGATATAGTTCTTTTAAATTTCTCTACTTTCTGTTAATCCCGTTCCTTTATCTCATGTATCCGCAATTGCAACTGGCTCCGAATCGATTCCAGTGCTTATAAATGCTAGTTGTGCATAACTTTCCCAGGCATCGGAACATTTTTAATAATATGCTTTAGGGAATTTTTCAGGGCAAATATCAGTATTTTTTAATAGAAGAATAAATTTAGCTTAAACTCGCGAAATTTCGCCTTATTTAAGAAGTAATTTTCTATAAGAAAATACTGGTACCGAAAAATTTCCTGGCTATAAAATTTCAGGACACGCACGACCCCTACATTTATGGACATTTCATCACCAATTTACTTTGTTAAGGAGACTTTAAGCAAAGATATCGATATTTTTTATACATGCTGTGCTGTGATTGTGATCTAACAAGAGTAGTTTGTCATGTCAGTGTTTTTCAAGATTATATTTATGGTGTTAAATGATTATTTAACAGCGGATTACTACATTATTCGTGTAATTTGAAGCTTATACAACACTAGTGAGTGAGTTTTAGATTCTTTTTATAAATTTTAGTATTTTAATGAGCCTCTGAAAAGTACATGCTTTACCATTGGCGGCCATTTAATAATGCATTTCTGTGGAGATTATTGTAATGTTAACCTTTTTTAATTAATCTCTAACCTCTAACGTACATAATAAATGCTATAAACAGCTCCATACTGTGCTTTTTATTAATGTAAGTGTGTATACTTTGCTCTGTTGCCAGTTTCAATTCAAAATATCAATTTTAAGTGTACTAAATGATGTTTTGAAAATAATTAAAAATTGTGTTCTATGCTAACTTTTAGCTTCAAACTCCCATAGGAATAACATTGGGAGTGTGTAACTTTTATCAAATTATCAAAAATACCTATAAGAGACAGCAGACAGAAGAGGAGCAGCAATGACATTTAAAAAGTGGCCGATGCACTGGAACACATATCGCCATTTCATTCTGATTCTACTCTACGCAAAATTGTTACAGGCGTAACAGCTAAAAAAGAAGTTAATGTTGATGAGTTGCACTTATTTGGTATGATCATCATCTCCAAAATGATAGGGAAGGATATATTTAGGTATTCGGCTAAAAGGTTAAAGAAAGTGAAAACTCTAGGATCTGCTGCCGCCATTTGTAGTTATAAAAATGACTTAGATATACAAATAGATCCAGCGCTCCTCTTCCAAAGAATGATGATTACTGGCACTTGTGGTGAAATGAATCTCGGAGATGTCATGCGTTATGAACCGTGTGCGTACCCTGCAGCATTATTTGAATCACCAAGTATGATGAGGAATTCAAACAAATCTCAGTTAGCTCAAGCACTAGTCAAACACATTAAAAATTTACACAATGAAAAATATGACAACGTGGAAAGTACAGAAAGGTACATATTGGATGAAGGATCTTTCTTGCGTCGCATTTCCTGGTGTAAAAAATGATACATATGAAAACATTGCTATGTCTTATGCTGATTTTATTGTTAAAGAATCTGGAAAACCTATCATGGTTTTTGATAATTACATTGGGTATCCAACAATCAATGATGTGGCTCACAGATGACGCTACAAAAAAACAGTAGAGATATTAATTTCAGCCCATACGTGAAATTTATTGGAAAAAAGGAAGAGTTTCTGGACAATGAAAAAACAAGCAAGCAATGACTTCCCTCATAGGCGAATTGCTTAAGAAACAAGGCTGTACTGTTCCCAACACAGATGGGGATGCCAATATAGACATTGTTTGTGCTTCAGTCTCATCTTCAGAACATGCACATGCACATACCACTGTAATAGGTGAAGATACCGACTTGCTGAATCTCCTTCATTAACAGGCAAAGGATAATGGCTTCAAGCTATACTATCGCAGTGACATCAGACGAGGATCATGTTCCAAACCAGTCTATCATATCCTCAACATGCAATCTCTGTTAGGTCGTGAAAATTGCAACTTGCTTCTGTATCTGTATGCTTTCACGGGATGCGATGCAACATCCAGAATCTTTTGATTGGGAAATCCTCATCATTTCTCAAAGAGATGAACAACACAGAGCTCCGTTCTATTGCAAAAATATTTTGTTCAAATTCAGGCCTACATTCAGATATGGCTGAGGCTGGAAGAAAAGCAATGCTTCTGTTTTATGACTGCAAGGCACTGGATTCTATAGACAAACTACGTCACCAAATGTTGGTAAGGAAAGTAACTACAGTAAAATCATTTATTACACCTGAACGTTTGCCTCCGACCGATTCTTCTACAAAATATCATAGCTATCACACTTACTTACAAATAAATATCGGAAGAAAGAACCAAGCCAGCAGAATGGGGATGGTATGTAAAAAAACACTCGTGCTACCCAATACTCTGCGAGTGACTACCAGCTACAGATTATTTATTTAATATGATTCCATGTTCTTGAAAGACAAACTGTGCTACTTTACGATGCTGATGCAAGCGTCATTGATTGCCCTGTTCTACAGCTTCTGGGGTGTGCCAAGTCAATGTATGTAACAAGAACTGATCTAACTTCTAACTATAAATATGATGAAAACTATTGATACGTTTTTTTCTTCACTGGAACATTTCTGTAAAAATGAACTTAAGCAGTAATTTGTCAGAAATAGTAGACTTTTGTGTACTGTTTGTCGTTTTTGACTATACTTCAAAGTTAAATTGTGAAAATAAAGCGATATATTTCCGTAAGCGATATATTCTCTGCCTTAGTTCCAGAAAATCCCCTCCGCCATTTTGAAATCCGTATATAGGGGTGTTCCCGTGCTCAGATTTTGTCTGATTTTTAGTATGCTATTAAGCAGTAGTTCCTGATTAAAAAACTCTGTGAAAAGCTTTTATTGCAATTTTGCCCATGTTCAATCACAAAATGCCTGGACTACTTAATTACAAATTAATTCAGCTTCGTATTCATGCCGGACATTTACTCTTAAGACATTCGAACCTTTGAGACATAATTTCTGTCTCCGCATCAATAACATTCTGTCTGCAATTTATTTAATTCTCTCGGATGTTTTTTTAGGTTCAATTTTTCACTATTAAAAAATTGTGCTGGTTTGAACCAATTTTTAGTTCTTCGGTAGCTGCAACCATAAGATGGTAAACACTTGTCTAACATTTGGAGCTATGGTTCAAGAGGAGCTCCAAATGTTGGAACGGGGTTTCACCATCTTATGGCTGCAGCTATTGTAGCACAAAAAATTAGTTCAAACTAGCGCAAAATGTTTAACAGAATAGACCCAAGTCTATTTAACATAGTACTTTAATAATATACCACGTACACCAAGGACTTTTATTGTTCTTTATGCGAAACTGTAATATACTCCTCCTACCCATAATACTTATAAAAAATAATCCAATATGACATTGGCATTTTCATAAGCTAGTGTATTCTGTGGCATGTTAATGTCAATGAAAAGAAAACTGCTGCAATTTATTTCTCTAATGAATTTACTTATCCTAACCGCATAGCCATAAATAATGTTACCAGTCATTGGGCTAACAATACTGGGGTCACACTTGATGGAAGAAGATTTACATGGACGAAACATATACGTAATCTCAGGGGTAAAATCGCCATCATTCAGTCTCCTCAACTCAGTAGTAATACTTTCTCCACTAGAAACAAACTCCTTATTTACAATACGCCTTCAATGTGTTTTTAATTATGCTTACGATATCAGGAAATTTTCTTGCAATACTAAACTTGATTACATTTATAGAAAGTATATTAAGAATCCATTGTCTATCAGAAATAGTTATCGTTATTTAAGAAATACTACTATTCGAAGAGATATATCTATAGACTATATGTCTAAGAAAAAAGAACTAATCACCTTACTAAATATTTTTACAAAACCCTTTAAAAAACTCCTAATGAGATTCCAGCTGAGATACCATTTTATGTCTCTGACCCCTCTAATCATAATTGCCCTAGATATGTATGCCTTGACTTTTGATGATTAAAACTTCCCCTTTTCTCACTCTTAAACATAAACATTATTTTTCTTACTTCTTTTATTTCTTATTATATTTTTTTAGATTTAAAAAATATAATATGGAAAAAGGAAAACAACAACAATAATTATATATGATAATACATTTGAAATCAAAAAATAGCATTCAACTTCGCGTAACAAAAATGACCAAATTCTCTTACTTAAAGTGGCTTAATATTATTTTACATTAATTGCTACAGTTATCGATCTATATATATATATATATATATATATATATACATAAGGGGCAGTCAAATGAAAACGAGACAGATGGAAAAAAATGTAGGTAAACTGTTGTCAAATGAAAGCGAGAACGATGCAAGTAAACTGTTTATTATTTTATTAATTTTAAACTTAGCTTATATCCTCCGTTTGGCTGTGGGGAACCCACTGCGCATAGATTTGCAGATACTTCAAATACGCTGTCAAGATAGCGTGCGCGGTACCGTGACTAATGCACAACATGAGTCAAATGTGTTCCACCATCCCCCGACGGTCATTTCTGACGCCAGCAACCACCGCAGTAATGATAGAATCGTTAATGACACGATGAGCCAGCCCATGCCAAATTCTGTCTTTCAATTACACCCGACCTCCTCGAAATCGTTTATTCCACTCAAACCACGCGCACTTGACATGCTGTTTTTGCCAACACAGCAATATACAGGTTTGATTTTCACTTCCTGACGCGCCTTCCGTAATCAAAAAACGCATTACACATCACTGTTCCTTATTCCTGTTCTCCATAGTTACGTCGGACGCACACACGACTCCCTCACATCAATTTGAGTGCGTCTAATAGACAAATGACACAGCGGTGATCGCTCGTGCTGTTCCTTCCTGATTCCATTTAGAGGGCACTACTATGGCCACACTTACCTGCGTTGCCAACTTCTGCGTCATAGTCGTTATTTAGTCTGTCTCGTTTTCATTTGGCTGCCCCTTATATATTATCTTAACAAGTGAAACCCACTGTGATGATGAAATTAACAAGTCATCACATATCATTATTTATCCCCATTTTAAAATTAAATTTCTCCTTTCACAATTATAAATTTAATCGAAACTTCCTTTCCTTTCTAAGAAAATATATCTGTTGCTTCTTCTCTCTTGTGCTGAATAAAAAACATTCATTTTAATGTTCCCAGGTTCATTCTAGCGTTAATAAAATAAATCAAAAACAAATCGCATTTATCATCCTCAAATCATTAACTGTGAGTGCATACTTTTCTTTCCGTTAACGAATAAAATAAATTTTTCGTGGACCATATGCCTTTTTGCAGCAGTAGTTTAACACTTATAGTTAATGCTCAGATTGATAGTCATTACAAATGCCTTTTCGGTGTCAAACGTCTACGTATATTGTTTACATTAAAGAAGGCGTCAGGCATCGGTTAATGGCTCCGTTGCTGCTTCTAAATATAAAATTTACCATTACTCAACCGTAGCATTCGTATAAGGGGCATTCATTCTCACAATCTTTTGACTTGTGGGGAAAAAATCTGGCGAAATTAAACTTGCTAAAATAACATTTTAATCTGATAGGCGAATGCCTTAATGATTCAAAATAAAGAAAAAATTGTCAGCAGCGAAATTTTTTTTTACTTAACTGAGGTTTAAGTTAAACTTGCGAGTTTTATTTTCTTTACCATTTTACCCCTATAACTTTTTATTTTCTTCTAAATTTTTACTTATAATGAATTTGCATAGTGCCCACAGGTCATTCAAATAAGAAATAATAAAAATGTAGTACTTTTAATACAGAAATTTTGTATAACATTGTCTTAAAGGGCTGTTAAAAAAGGGACGGTAAGGTTTAAAAAAAGGGGATAGTATCAGAAAAAAGGGACGAAATGGTAAAAAAAAGGGGCGGTAAAGAAAATTACCACCTATTTTTAGAAAAATTATGTTAAGACTAATAATCTAAGAGCTAGCAACGTCAAAAAACACGTCATTTTATCAAGGCTCATTTTTCTATATGATCTTCTGTTTTACGGTGCAATACGTTTGCGGGTGGCCTGGCAGTCGGGAGACGTTGCGTTTACTTGCGGGAGAAGGGGTTATACAGGTCAAAAAACTTCAAAATGACGTCATTTTATCAAGGCTCATTTTTTTTATATGTTCTTCCGTTTTATGGTGTAGTGCGTTTGCGGACACTATGGCAGTCGGGAAACGTTGCGTTTACCTGCTGGAGAAGGAGTTATGCAAGTGAAAAAACATCAACATTACGTCATTTTAGCATGAGTTTTGTTTATAACATCTGTTTCTACTAGCTATTTATATATTAATCCATTACTGCCAGATGTTACCAATGTCGCTAAGACCCTGCCAGATCCACATTTATAGATAACATATTACTCTTTGGCTATCAGACAATCTATAATTAATTTGTCAGACACAAATTACGTTGCAAAGATAATGCCAGACGGCTTTAAATATGGCAACGAACGTGCCTGTTTCAAGAGGGGTTTAAAGGTTTAAAATTATAAGTCATCTTTACGTCACTTTATCAAGCTTAAAAATAACAAGATATTGCACTTTGGCTAGCAGACAATCTATAATCAATTTGCTAGACACAAATTCGGTTGCAAAGCTAATGCCAGTCGGCTTTGAATATGGCAACGGAAGTTTCTGTTTCAAGAGGGGTTTATAGTTTAAAAATTATAAGTCATCTTGACGTCATTTTATTAAGCTTGATAATTGCAACATATTATTTTTTAGCTATCATACAACCTATAATTAATTTGCCAGACACAAATTTGGTTGCTAAGGTAATACCAGACGGCTTTAAATCTGGCAGCGAAAGTGCCGGTTTGAAGAGTGGTTTATAGGTTAAAAAAATATATGTCCCCTTCACGTCCTTTTAGCAAACTTGAAAATTGCAACATATTATTCTTTGGCTATTAGACAACTTATAATTTATTTTAAAAACACAAATTCGGTTGATAAGTTAATACCAGATGGCTTTGAATCTGACAGCGAAAGAGTAATATATTGCAATTTTCAAGCTTGTTAAAATGACGTGGCGGGGACATTTTTTTAAACATATAAACCACTTTACAAACAGACACTTTCGTTGCCATATTTAATGCCGTCTGGCATTAATTTTTCAACCGAATTTGTGCCTGGCAAATTAATTATAGGTTGTGTGATAGCCAAAGAAGAATATCTTGTTATTTTTAAGCTTGATAAAATGACGTCAAGAAGACTTATAATTTTTAAACTATAAACCACTCTTGAAACAGGCACTTTCGTTGCCATATTTAAAGCGGTCTGGCATTAACTTTGCAACCGAATTTGAGTCAGGCAAATTAATAATAGGTTGTGTGCTGGCCAAAGAGTAATGTCTTGTAATTTTTAAGCTTGATAAAATGACGTAAAGAGGACTTATAATTTTTAAACTATAAACCACTCTTCAAAAAGGCACTTTCCTTGCCATATTTAATGCCGTCTGGCATTAACTTTGCAACCGAAATTGTGTCTTGTAAATTAATTATATATTGTCTGATAGCCAAAAATTAATATGTTACCTATAAATGTGAATCTGGCAGGGTCTTAGCAACATTGGCAACGTCTGGCAATAATGGATTAATATTATAAATAATTAGCAGAAAGAAATGTTATAAGCAAAACTCATGCTAAAATGACGTAATTTTGAAGTTTTTTTCACCTGCATAACCCCTTCTCCCGCAGGTAAACGCAACGTCTCCCGACTGCCAGACAGTCCGCAAACGTATTACACCATAAACGGGAAGAACATATAGAAAGAGCCTTGATAAAGTGACGAAATTTTGAAGTTTTTTGACCTGCATAACCCGTTTTCCCACAGGTAAACTCAACGTCTCCCGACTACCAGACCGGTTGCACACGTACTACACCCTAAAAGGAAAGAACATATAGAAAAATGATTCTTGATAAAATTCCGTAATTTTCAAGGGTTTTTTTTATCTGCATAACCCTTCTCCCACAGGTAAACGCAACGTTTCCCGACTGCCAGATCGGTTGTAAACGTACTACACCATAAAAGGGAAGAACATATAGAAAAATGAGCCTTAATAAAAATGACGTTGTTTTGAAGTTTTTTGACCTGCATAACCCCTTCTTCAACAAGTAAACGCAATGTCTCCCTACTACCAGACCGGTTGTAAACGTACTAGATCATAAAAAGGAAGAACATTTAGAAAAATGAGCCTTGATAAAATGACGTAATTTTCAAGTTTTTTGACCTGCTTTTTCCCACAGGTAAACGCAACGTCTCCCGACTGCCAGACCGGTTGAAAACGTACTATACCATAAAACGGAAGAACATATAGAAAAATGAACCTTGATAAAATCAGGTGACGAAAACATTGCTAGCTCTCAGACTATAAGTGATAGCCACGATGTTCATTGATTTTTAGAAACAGTTGTTAACATTGGATTACATTTTTTTTAATTTACCTCGAAAAGTGCAGGAATGAACCTTGGGGACGGTAAGACTACCAATAAAGCCACGATGCTTGAAATTGATATTTAAATGCTGATTTAAATTCTGCAGTAAATTTCCTCTCAAAGAATTTTAGACATTCTTTTTCTAGCATACTTTTGCATGAGAAAAAACTTGAACAAAAAATTCTGTGGCTGCATCTGGAGTGATTTTCCGTATAATTTTAGAAGAGGGACGGTAAGGAATCTAAAACCTAGGGACAGAGTTAAAAAAAAAATTAACAACTTTAAAAATGTGTGCAGGTTAATTTTTTTCTGCATATTTATATAAAACAATAGCCCCAGTTTCAGAAAAATTACATCGAATTTTTTTTATTGAAACAATTTTTTACAGATAGCTCCAAACTTAAAAATCAGCATCAGGGACACGGGACGGTATAAGCGTTTTCCAGGCATTTGGACTGCCAACATCGTCCAAAACTTATTTATCTCGTTAATATTGTTATGCAATCATGAAATGGGATTTTCCCCAGTATATGAAATTTAAAAAAACACAAAAAGTGTATTAAAATAAAAATTATTATTCAGGGACATGAAAATCAAAAGATTGTGAGAATGCCCAATAAGTACGTTAAAATTTTGATACACCAATCAACGGTCGCTTGGTTCTATTGTAATTCAAAATTCCCATTAATCATTGGGGTTATAATAGTGTAGGGTTCCAACATTGCGGCTCGATGCACTTACAGTAAAATCTGACAACTGTTCTTCATTCTATCTCTGATCACGATGCAGAAAAGAAGCAGAGTGGATCGTCTTTTGTACCGGGAGCACCCGGCCCTGCGGCAAAATTAGATTGTTCGCATGTCTTTATTAAATGCCACGTGCATATCTTGACTTTAAATCTCGTGTATGGCTTGAGTTCTTGCATATACGCAATATACTTAACTGATACCGATAAATTTATTTAACTAAAAATCAATAATTTAATTTAAGCTATTTGGTTTATGTTTATTAAAAGTCAATATTTTGAAAAAAAGAAAATAAACAAAATCTACATTATACGAAACAAAAAATCTCAATATATTAAGAAATATAAATATTTTAAATATAGACGATGCCAAACAAAAAAATTATGAAATAAAAAAGATTTAATCATAAATTTGAACAAATATGGAATATAGAAATATAATGCTGTAAATTGGAAAACAAACCGTTACGGGACCGTTTATAATTATCAGTCTGTAAGAATATCCGCGTTATGCAAAATAGTGCATTATTTGGTATAATTGATTGACGAAAAACCAAGAAATCTCTCACTGATGATAAAATGCATTGAATACAAGTTAAAAATCAAGTAAATCATATACAAAAATATAGAAATTAACAGTTTAATTAATTTAAATAAAATTCTATAATAAAAAAAAACAATTGTACACCAGTATTTGAGAAGCTCTAATGTATGGATACAGCAGTTATGCTACAGGTAGAGATAACAGACGAAATTAACAGTCAAGATCTTTAGTTAGTCCGGTTACAGTTAAGATTTGCTAAACTGTTTTGTATCTTTATTATAACTTTATTTTTTTTTTTTAGTTTTAAGATTGATCATTTTTCATCTATTTTTATACTGGAGTTAAACTTAATTTCTGTATGGCTCTTTAATTTCTAGGCAAGTCGCTTAAATATCTCATAGATGTAAAGTTGCACCACAACTACGAATTCCATCAAAGAACTTACATTGTTACTGGTTTACTTATGTGATGAACAATAATTAAGTTAAAACAAAAAATATATCCTTGCAAAATAATAAAAAATAATTTATCATGGCTTAAATCGGTAGGATAAAAAAATCTTTATAATCTATTTTATGCAATTCTATACTATTTATTTTTTATCATATCCTTTTATCCGAGATTTTTCTTCTATAAAAAAAACCCTTTCGCAACTAAAAAAGAGCAATCAAAAGAGACGCATTCAAGAAACATTTCTGAATTATAAATTTTGAATAAATTTAGAGATTCAATTCAGTTATGTTCAAAAATTGAATCAAAATATATTTTATGAATTCAAATTTATTCAGTACCAGAAGAGTTTTATGACAACCATTCCAGCTGAATTTTAATGATGCCATTTAGAAATTTACTTTTAATAATACTAAAAATAATATAATGAAAGAATGCCCTTCGTACATCTTCAAAAGAAGAAACTTCACCCGGAAAAATAGTTCTGTCCGTGCTTGAATTATCAGAAGGAGGAAAATACTGATTTGCATATGAACAGAACTGTTTCATTTTGAAAAATATTTCGCGACAATAAAACTTTTCCCCGTTTCAATTTACATGGACGGAAATTGAGCTATAAATAAAGAAGTAAGAAATGGGAAGACATTTTTTACAGATTGTTTTATTTGAATTTTGCTTTAAACAAAAATTAAAAATTCATTCTAGCAGAGTTTAGCGGGTTTTTTTTTTTCAAATTTATTTATGAATTTACTTATTATCTAAGCACATGCTTTATAGAAGAGAAGTAATTTTTGCCAGTAGGATGATGTAAATTATTTAAATAATGTATTGTTTTCTGGTGAAATTTTTATCATAGTCGGTACAGTATTTTTGTTATATAATTTGGAAATAGAAGGCTTTTTATTTCATAAGCCAGAAGACACAATTAATTTTAAAAAGGAATTTAAGTAATACGTTCCGATATTTTATATTTTTGTAGTTTCTTCTTTGAAAAAGTTATTCCATAATTTTATTACAAATTTAGACGAGAACGTGGAAGACTAACTCATTAAAAAATTTTTTTTTTTAGTTTTGTTTCTACAAGTACGCTTTCCTTTCATCTTTAGTTGCGTCACATGAAGGGTCGAAGGAAAAGCGATGATAGTCACACATAGACGATAGTAGCTCATCGAACTTTAACTTTCGAGTGTCGACATTCATCGTTCTTCCAACTTTTATGCTTTTATGCTATTAACTAGTTTTCAAAGGACTTTTATTGTTCATCCATCTTTATACCTATCTGCAATTGTGTTTGCAAAGGACTTTCATTCTTATTTCGCCATTTTACTTATTCTCAACTGCGTTTTTGAAAGGTTTATCTCATTTTGCCGCGATTCAAGATTTTCAAAGCCTTTCAAGCTAAGGGATGACTCTGTTAGGTTAAATTTACTAAAACGT
The DNA here is from genome assembly GCA_963932465.1 of Maratus speciosus. NCBI lineage: Eukaryota > Metazoa > Arthropoda > Arachnida > Araneae > Salticidae > Maratus > Maratus speciosus. Next base: position 376,678,203 of record OZ010791.1, on the reverse strand, counting down.
GCACTCTGTCATCATCCCCCCTCCCCCCTCTGACTCTACATCCGTATAAGTATCACCACCAGAAGCTACAGATTATTCTATAGTTGTTGTTGTTTTTTAAATTAATAAACCTTACTACAGCATTTAGACATGGAAATCACATTCTTCTCCCTGATAACTATAATTTTTCTTTTTATACTTTACATTACGACTTCTAATTTGTTTGATTAGTCACTAATTTGTATCAGTTTTATACATAAGCAAAAAAACTGTTAATGCAATAACATGTGAAGCATAAATCTAAATGCATCTGATCTTTGGTAGAAAGTGAATGCGATTTCAATAATAATGTATGAATTTCGTTCAAGATTTCTATTGTGTATTATATTTGAAATTCTTTCTCTTAATTACTTTAACTGATCTCATTTAAATAATTCCAATTTATTTTTACAATATGAAATTTACAGGCTACTTTCTTAAAAAGGAATACTTTATTAAAAAGTATTTCTATCCTTTCAGTTATCTATGATTCTGGAAATACGTTCCTTTTCTTCAGAAGTATATAGAAGAAGAACAAATCAGAAAACATGAAAACGACTAAAATTTTGAAATTAACAAATAATTATTTTCAAAATTTAATGGAGCAAAGGGACGCTTTCGTTTTAGAAACGTTTTCATAAACGCTGAAAGCTATTACTAATGCGTCTAGAATATATAGTGGAAATCGGCTATCGCAGTCGTACTGAGAAAGTACTAAAACACTGTATCCCTTAAATGTCAAACTATACTGAAATCTAAAGAGTCGATTGCAGCGGCGACATTGGAGGATATTTTCTAAAACTCCAAAACCATTTGGTCTAGACCAGTGGTTCCCAACGTGGGGCGTACGCCCCACCGGGGGGCAATTTGATCTTCTAGGGGGCGAATCCAAATTTCTTACTCACTCATTCCCGATCAGTTTATTTTGTATTTTTTGGGGGGGGAATTAATGTTGTAGACTAAAAATAAATGAAATACAAGCAAAATTTAAGAAAGCCTTTTTTTATTATTTTTTTAAAATATTCTCTATCGAAATTTTAAAATTAATTAGAAACCAGAATAATTATTCAAGCAATTTTTTAAATTATTTTGATATCTATAAAAGTGTTAAAACTTTTTCGTAACGTTTTCATTATTTATTGAATGAGATTTCTACTTCTATTCGCGAAGACAATTAACAATATTGGAGAAAGGGAAAATACAGAGAATGTATTATGCGGATTAACCCCCTGACCGCCGAGCAAAAGGGAAGAATGGTAAAGTTGTTGTTTTCTCTCTATTTTTTTTTTTTTTTAATGCTAAGCAGAGATGTTTTTTCCAACATGATATGAAAAATTTCATTACGTATAGGCCTTGGGACTATTAATCATAACTTAATTTTCAAAAACCGTATTACATCTGTAGAATTATATTAATTTAAATAATGCTTCTACTGCAGTGAAACCTACAGCTTAGTGAACGGATATATCAGTTCGCGGCAGTGAGAAGGTTAATGACTGCTTGAATTTGATAAAGATGATAATCTTGAAATACTTCTTGTGTATTGTGTTATCCATAGAAAGAAAAGTCAGTGTCCAAAGATTTTACACCAACTCTTAATAAGTTAAAAGAATGCATTATAAAATGTATGAATTTATCAGTTTTAACGTTAAATGTAAGTGTATTTTAAGATATTTGGTGAAGATAAAAATGCAGACCGTATAACACTTTTCTTTACCATTGAGTTAAATTGGAAAAGTACAGCAAATCTCGTTTTGGCATATAAGGAAAGATGTATAACCTCTTTGCATTTTTAAAATTATGTAAAAACACATTTGTGGTAAAAGATTCACCTCTTTGACAAGTTAAAAAATGTGAAATAAATAGCTATTGTTAAGGCACTATTGCATTCTCACCGTGTGAATAGAGTTAACTTTTTAAATAATAAGAGACATAATTTACAGATTACGGGGAAGAGGGGGGGGGCATAGTGGCTTTACAGAGGCTTTTGTGGGGCGTGGCCGAAAAAAGGTTGGGAACCACTGGTCTAGACGCTGTTATAATACAAGTTTTACATTGAAATTTAAAAATATAAAGCAGATGTCGCTGCGATCGGCTCATTGGATTTCATCATCTTTGCACATTTAAGGGATACAATTTTTTAGCGCTGTTTGGATAGCACATTTCCACACTATTTATTCTAGGCGGTGTACTATTACAATGTATGGCTTCTGATTAGTTTTTTTTTTAAGGTTTTCTAATTCTGAGACTTCCATACTAGTGAGTAACTACGGGGTTAAATTGAATTTTGAAAATGATTTTGCTATTTCTGGAAATTTTCCACACTTATTTATATGGATCATAATACTTTATGTATGGAAAATGATATTTTATGTTTTTCTATAAGTTTTGATGAGAGGTATTTTTTTGAAGGATTTTGAGAAATATTGGAACGCTATTCATTAAAAAATAAGCTGATTATCTTAAAAACATTAACACTAAAAAGACCGTGACGGGTCATTTTGACCCCTACCTTATGAATATATTTCGATTCGAACCAGAAATATTGTAAAATAAGTTTAAAAGATAAAAAGAAGAAAAATGTTAGATAAATATGTTAAATAGATTTAAATAAAATTTACGGTTTAAAATATTTTTCTAAAACTTGAGTTTCGGGGCGCTTTAGTGTTAATTAATTTTTTTAACTTCATTTTTTATAGAAAAAAATCCATGATAGAATAGGACTGATTGACATCAGACATTTAAATTGAAGTACAGAGAAATTATACTCATAAATTGTGCAAAAATTAAATTTTAGAACTAACAAATTAAAACTTTATATTTATTCTTCGAGTGATTATGAAGAAAACAGTTGATACTAAAATTGAGATTTGAAAATGGATTGAAAGTAATAACATTGACTTAAACAAAAGGTATTTTCTTTTTTGTCTGAAACAAATTACACAAAGGAGAAAGAAAGTTCCATATTGAACTGAGGTTTCATAAGAAGAAAAAAATAAAACACATGAGACAGATGAAGAATCGGTATTTTCCTTAGGACTAAATGTAGTTTTCACTTCATTAGATTGACATTAGTACACATCGCTTTTGTTGCTTTAGGATCTTGTGATATTATGTATAATATTATTTTAATTAAAACTGATATTTTGAACTTGTATTTTATGCTAGAATTCTTCAATAAAATGTTTATAGGTAGTCGAAATAATAAAATTTAAGGTTAAAATAGAATTGGAAGGAATTGATATTTCTCTAATGATGATGATTGAGACGGTCATGCTTTTAAAATTTTTGTAATGTTCTGCGCACTAAAATGCGCATTCTAATTTCAGTATAATGATTTCTGGGACTTCAAACTACAATACAGCGATATTTTGGCTACATAACTTATTTTTTCTGAAAGCATATTCTTTAACTAAAATTCTTAACCAAAATTCTTAACCAAAATTCGTTAACCGAAACGTGATCTCCCGTAAATTCCTTTAAAAACTTTACAAATTATTCTGGATGCTTTTTCTTTAGTTTAAAAGTAAGCTTTTCAAAATAGTCCAAAAATACATTATGAAAGGGCAAAAGATCCGAAGTTTACAATAAAGCAGCAATAAAGCAATAAAGCAGTTAAGCAGCTTTTCAATCCAATGAAGAAGAATAGAAAATTAAAATAAAAAAGAGACAGTCTTTACATACACAACATTTTTATTATTCTTTAATTTTTCGATATTCATGCAGGATACGTGTTGTGTTATTCAGTAACTGCTCTGTTTCGGTTTATTACTAGTACAGATAAAATAGGATTTGGATACAACTGGTATGCATTCAAGAAATTTTGGGAAGATCTTCGTTTATGCACTAGAAGTAACACTAGACCCACTTGCACTAGATCCGTTGGTACCACCACTTCAACACAAAAAAAGAGTTGTTTTAACATTTTTTATTTATTTATTTATTTTTTTTATTTTATTTTATTTTATTTTTTTGGCGGGGGGTGGGAGATGTAATAATTTTTAAGATCTTAACTTTTTGAACTAGGTCGAATGGAGTACCATTTTTTTGTATTTTTCCATGATTAATAAAATGATACAATTCGAAAGTGTATGCAAACTCTTGTTACAAAGTTAGTAAAACTTTTATGAGTAAAAGTAAAAAATTACAATTTATGAGGAAGTACACTTTATAATGTTCAAAAAAGGTTATTTATATTAACTATATATATATATAGTTAATATTAACTATATATATGTGAACTATATAGTTAATATAGTTTATATTAACTATATATATATAGTTAGTAAAACTTTTATGAGTAAAAGTCAAAATTTACACTTTATGAGAAAGTACACTTTATAATGTTCAAAAAATGTTATTTATATTACTTTGAAAAATCTTAAATTTACTGAATATCCTAAAAAGAGCAATAATCAAAATCAGTGTCATCTGAATCTTCTTAGGTCATTGGAGTTTCAATATAGACTGCAGTTAGCAGCATAACTCTTTCTTTTTCAAGCAGCGTATTGCATCAGGCTGCTCTGTCATAAATTTTACTCGGTTCAGAACAGCTTATACCGCTTTTCTTGAAGCTAAACTGGGTTTACGAGCCTTTGTAGAAAAAAAAAGTATCAGTTTAATTATTTCGTCAGGAGCGGGAGATAGAGTAGTCCAAGCAGAGTGTAAATCTCCGCCTTCACATATCGATAATCACAATTTGAATTTAAATTTATTTCCAAGCTAATGGCAGGGCTGATGGTAAATTCCAAATCAAAGTTGGGTGGAACATGCATAAGTAGGAGGCTGGATTCCAACTTGGAAGAGTTCCTTTGCAAGGGTTTCTGGATCTGAGGTTAGCGAAGTTCATAGAGAGTAAGATTTTCAGCCTTAATTAGGTAGAGATGAAGGAGCAAAGTTTCATCTATTATTTCACTTCATCAGCCATGCAATGCGTTCTCTTCAAAGTATCAAGACATTCTTCTAAGGACTTATCACTAGAAATCGATTTCATAAGTAGTTTTTCCATTGCGGTGTATGACCTACTTGTATTAATGGATGTGTCAGGAGAATGTTGGTATTATGCCACTGTGTTGACATCGTAATGAGGTGAAATAACACATTTTGGGGTAATATGCCGGTACATGTAAATGTTCACTCTGTTTCGCATTTTTTAATTCGTCATAACTATTGAAAACCACTGATAAGTATTTTTGCTGATGGGAAATTATTTTTTGAACATTTCAAATGACATGGTACGTTTTGCAAAAGTCGTAGTTCCACGTTACAGCATGAAACAGGTAACCACCATCAGCAATTAATAGGTTAGTGCGATTCAGCTTTTGTTCAAAGGTGAAATCATCGTAAATTGTTGACTTCACGTTTTTCCTCATGCCAAAATAAGTAAAGAGGGACTGAGGGTACGATAAACAGGTATATAAAAAAAAATAAAGTCAAAGTCTCAAGAAAGTTTTCATTATATATTTTGAATATTTAACTTTTTTAAAAATTGTTTGACTTTCAATAAAGCCCACATATTTATTTATTTATTAAAACGATAAATCTACTACAATAATGTCCTGCCAAAATGTCAGTAATTTTGCTCCCACTATATGTTTGGAATGTTCGAAACTGAAAGCAACACATGGGACAATTAATTGGAAAGAGTCTTATTACTCTAAATTACTATTTTTAGATCAGACATCTCTCTGTCTACATCATCAAATATTTAATTTTACGAATCTTCGTTGCTTTTTCGGATTTGGTTTCTTTGTTTGATTCTTCGAAAATAATGTCATCTTCAGTTACATCTATTGCATACCTGTCACTGCGTGTGTTTTTCTTTGTCCCTACATAATGCTCTGTAAATACTAATTAGGTTACCTTATAAAGACCCTTGCGAAGGCTACTCCCCCTTCGGCATATATATCACTCGCGGAGATAATCCGGCGTCACCACTCCCATCCGCAGTAAATGCACTTACGAAGTAGAGTGAGAATACAGGGTCGAATAAGGTTTCTATTATAAGACACACACGTGTATATTTAGAGTATTACGAGTTGTACTGGACCTAATAACGCACACTCAATAAAATAGACTCAAGTTTAGAGAGAAAAAACTAGTTTTAGTTCCGATTAAATACATTAAATACATTGTAGGTTTAAACAGGCAGATGGGATAAACCACATGCAGTAATTATTCCGTTTAAATCTGTAAAAGGCACATCAATAATTGCTTTAACAGTTCAGAATTAATACGAGCTTATTATGCGAAATCGATTTCTGCGGTTCATAATGAGACGGGCATATATAACGTAAGTAAAATGTATAATTTAGAGGCTGAATCAAAGCAATATTACTGACTGCTACTAGATAAATAGTCAGCATAATTTGAATAATAAAACCTACATCTAATGAAACTGACTATCTATAATGATATTTTTAACGGTACAAGGCAGTTTTCTCTCAGAATTAATGTATACCAATATTTTAATAATAATGTATACCAAACTTTTTTAGTCTTTAACAGTAATTTGCATTGAGGTAAACCTTTCTATAAGTTAATATTTTGCTGCTAATCATTGTGTATCTGGTTATTTACTCCGCTACTCCGAATGTTCGAATATTCCGAAGAGAAATTTATTGAAATAAAATTAAAACGAATCGAATTAAAAATCTAAGAGATAAAACTAAATTTTAAGAATATTTTTAGCATGCATATTATTGTATTACTTTCAAAATAGAAAAAAAGACTTAATAAATGGAAAGTTTCTAATGAGCTATATTTGTAATACATGCATTTAACAATTCTCTAGGATGACGGAGTTTTTATATTTTCCTGGGAAAGTTATGTGTATAATAAAACAATATTACGATATTACCAACATCTATGACGACACACTACCTTGTATCTGAATGCTGCTCTTCACAGGCCATGTTATTTCTAGTGCATTTGCAGAAACAAAATATGATATATTATCGCTATACTTTTCATTGATTTCTTCAGTATTAGAGAGATCTTAAGATTTAAAATGGGGCATTGCTTACTTTCTGTGTGCTGTGAATTATCGGATAACCAGTTGTCTATCTATAATAATAAGGAAAGAAATTTGTGTGTGAGTGTGTGGGTGAATGTGTCGACGGTGTTCTGAAGGGGCCGCTGCATGTAGAGCTACTAAATTTGGGGAAAATGTACGTCTATATAAGAAGTTTTGCACCTCGAAGCCCGATTTTCAATTTTTTGATTAGATTTTTAAAAATTTAAATTTTTATGCGATGTTTAGCGCTTTTTTAAGTTTTGAGGCGATTTTTCCACATTAGTAAACAGAATACGGTTTCTTTCTTTTAACCCAATATAGTAAATTTTGTTATCTTTTCAAAAAAGTTTATTTGGAATTCGTACAGCGATTTTTGAATTTTTAGCACATTTTTATGCGATTACTGAACAGCAGTTAATGCGTCTTCATACCTATGAGGGGTGTTACCGTAGGTGGGGCACAGTTCTGTCGCCAAATACCGCCAAGTTTTTCGCCAACTTGGCGACCAAATTTAGTCGCTAAAAGTGACGCCAACTTGGCGATATCTCTAATATTTCTCCAAATTCCCATAGACTTCCATTGTAAACTAATAGTGATTACTTGCTTACAGAAAATGAACAAATTGAGATATTTTATTGCAACAAAAACTAATATTAACTTAAGGGGTTATATTAATTATATTTAAGGGAATACAAGTAAATTAAATTATGAGTAAAAGTAACATGATACAATGCTTAGCATGTTTTCCCAAACATAAATTTTAAGAGAGCCCGCAGGTCAAAGGAATTAGATTTGAAACTTTTATCCAATTACAGTAAATTTTGACTTTCGTCATTTTTGAACTTTTTGTGATTTTTTTTAATTCGATTTCTACGTTTCTTCGCCATCTGCTGCAATGTTTTGACATTCCATTTTTGGCCTATAATACTAAAGTAATTTCTGCCTCATTTCAATAAAGTTTATTCAAATTTCGTATAGCAGTTTTCGAATTTTTCGAGAATTTTATAAGTGATTTTTAGTGCATTTTAGCGATTTCCTATCATTTTTCCACATTAGTGAAAGGAATCAACTTTCAATCTTCGAACACAATATATAATTTTGTTTCTCTTTTCGAAATTTGTGCAGCAATTTAAAATTTTTTCACGATATCTTATTTTGATTTTCAGAGCTTTTTCGCAATTCAAGCTGTTTTTTTGACGCACCCGGGCAACGCCGGGCAAGTTCGGTAGTTTATAATGATCTTTTGTGGATTTTTTTTCCTGATGCATTCTACTTATATTGGAATTAAAGATAATATGAACTTTTTCAAATTCGAACAGGTAATGGTCTCAATTAAATCGGATCGGAGTTCTACTTTGTATGTGAAATTTTTCATTCATAGAACTTTCAATATCCAGCCATTTTTTTTAAATTTGCAACCTAAGTTTGGGTGGAGCATTTTTTGATTATATATTTTTTTTCAGTAAGCTTGGAGAGAAGAGAGACACATTATATTAAAACAAAGTGAAAAGCAACATTAGTAATATGTTTTCAAAAAATTAAATAACCTGGTAATAGTTTAATTTATGACATTTTCCAGAAAGGACTTGAAATGCTGGTACTCGCAGAATAGAGCATATCCCACATGTATTGATATCCATATCCTTACATTTATTCTTATTCATTTAGACACGGATAGGTTGGTCACATTTTTTCTCCCTTTTTTATGTATTATGTATCCGTATTGATCATTTAAGTTTGGTGGAAAGGTATAAAATAGCAAAAGAAGACATCTCACATAGGAAAGTATGGGCGAAAACGAACACATGACGTTGTAGGTGGCGCTTGCGTCCACAACTTCTGATCATGTGCATATCTCCCTAACAAGTGCAGCCGGTAGTCATTGGACATGGTGACTTTGCAAAAGTAACATGAATCATTATACGTCAAATGAATATACAGATATGCATCTAACATACTGTGCGGTAAGGGAAAGTGGTCGGAGAGCTACGCAAATGTATACAGAACATCCCCATCGGCATAAACCCCACCATCAAATGTTTACACGTGTTCGCGAACAAATGAAACGGAAGGCAAACGCTCCTCGTTCAGTATCCGCCATATTGATGAGAGTGAAACACCAAACCTGCCAGGTGTACCTCATGCGATGAAACTAGGTTGTTCTTCAGCAGACTGTAAGGTAGCTTCCACGATTGAAACTGACCGTGTCGATTGGTTACCTCCTCTATCATATGATAGGTACTGGTAACCTATCTAGTTTTGCACAATTGTTCATGAACACGCGCAAACATTTGATGATGAAGATTCCGCCGGTTGGGGTAGAGTGTTCTGCATAGATTTTCGCAGGCTCCCGAACATTTTCCCTTGCCATACTGCTAGTTAAATACATATCTGCATATTTATTTAACGTGTAGTGATTCATGTTACTTCTGCAAAGTCACCTTATCAAATGACGACCGGCTGGACTTCTCCGAGAGCTGTGCGTGTTATCAGAAGTTGTGGATACACAGATCCCTCAACAACGTAATGCGATCATTTGCGCCCATACTTTCCAATGTGAGATCGTCTTCTTTTGGTATTTTCTACCCCCACCCCCACCAAATTTGAACGGCCAATCCTGACACAACCTGTGTATTACTTCTTTATATTATACATTTAGCGAAGGAATGTGTTTTAATTTTTAAACGGTTATATGTTTTAGTAAGAAGATTATTTAAATATTATTTTATTGCCTTGTTTTAAAATGTTTGTCGCATTGACATCTGTATCGACAAAAATGTTCACTTTACAATGTGAATCATTGAATTGACCTTGGTCATCTTTTTGTAAGAATTTGTCTATAACGACACTTTTTCTGGTATCCATAAGTTGTTACAGACATATTTTAATGCATATCTAGTTAAACTACCACTCTTTGATAAAGTGCAAGTATTAAAAACTCTTTTTCTTACAAGGAATAAAAATATATTGTATATTGAAACACTCCAAGGACTAATTTTATAAATTAATAACTCCGTTTAAATGTGTAAAAACCATTGCTACAAATTGCTTCCAATTTTTCGAAGCAAAATGAGATTAATATATGGAACCTATTTCTGCGCTTCATAAGCAGATAAAAATGAATTGTCGAATTACTTTATTGGAATTAAAACTTGTTTCAGAATGAATAAAATCGGTGAAGCATGTCCTTGGTGGGATATTGCCCTTTAAACAATTTACAACCAACCAACTAATGAACAAAAATACATTGTACGTTGAAAAGTTATAAGAACTAAGCATCATATAGTAATTTATTCAGTTAAAATATGTAAGAAACAAAATGCTAATTATTTTAATAAATAGAATAAAAATGAGCTAAATATACGAAACCGATTTTTTGTCTTCATAAAGATCATAACGTAAAGATCATAACGTCACATTCATAACGTTAGCGAAATTCATAACTGAGAGTCTGAATCAAGGCAGTGTTACTCACTTTAATCTATACTCCTATTATAAAGAGGAAAAAATTGTTTATTTGTCGGAGATAAGCTCTGGAACTACCGAACCGATTCCAAAAGTAATGGTATCAAAAGGATGGTGTTAGTCCAACTTAGAACATAGGCTATATCTTATGTCGGTGCCACTATATCAAAGGGGGTGTAGGAGCAAAAAACGTTCAAAAAATGCGATTTTAGCGTTACTGAAGGGCTTAGAAATATGAAATTTTGAATATTAGTTACTTATAAGATATAAGTGATGTCTAAGAACAGTCCTTAAACAATTCGAAATTTAAAAGGGTTGAAAATGCACGAAAAGTGTTCTAAAAAACGTTCTAAATGGTAGTTTCTATACTATCTCAGGAAATATAAACCGATTTAAAAAGTATTGGTGTCAAAATGACGGTGACAACGCTTGCTCCACGATAGGCTATGTTTTATGTCGGTGCCACTACCCCAAAGGGGGTGTAGGAGCAAAAAACGTTCTAAAAATGCGATTTTAGCGTTACTGAAGGGCCTAGAAATATGAAATTTTGAATATTAGTTACTTATAAGATATAAATGATATCTAAGAACAGTTCTTAAGCAATTCGAAATTAAAAAGGGGTGAAAATGCACAAAAAGCGTTCTAAAAAACGTTCTAAATGGTAGTTTCTACACAATCTCAGGAAATATAAACCGATTTATAAAATATTGGTGTCAAAATGATGGTGACAACGCTTGCTCTAAGATAGGCTATGTTTTATGTCGGTGTCACTACCCCAAAGGTGGTGCAGGAGCAAAAAACGTTCTAAAAATGCGATTTATGTGTTACTGAAGGGCCTAGAAATATGAAATTTGAAATATTAGCTACTTATTAGATATAAAGGATATCTAAGAACTGTTCTTAAGCAATTCGAAATTTGAAAGGGGTGAAAATGCGCGAAAATCGTTCTAAAAAACGTTCTAAATGGTGGTTTCTACACAATCTCGGGAAATACCAAATCAATTTAAAAAATAATGGTGTCAAAATAAGGGTGTCGAAATGACGATGACAACCCTTGCTCCAACATAGGCTATGTTTTATGTCGGTGCCACTACCCCAAAGGGGGTGCAGGAGCAAAAAACGTTCTAAAAATCGTATTTTTGCGTTACCGAAGAGCCTAGAAATATGAAATTTGAAATATTAGCTACTTATTAGATATAAAGGATTTCTAAGAACAGTTCTTAAACAATTCGAAATTTAAAAGGAGTGAAAATGCGCGAAAAGCGTTCTAAAAAACGTTCTAATGGTGGTTTCTACACAGTCTCAGGAAATATTAAACCGATCTAAAAAATAATGGCGTCAAAATAATGGTGAAAACCCTTGCTCCAACATAGGCGATGTTTTATGTCGGTGCCACTACCCCAAAGGGGGTGCAGGAAGGAAAAACGTTCTAAATTGCGGCTTTTGCGTTACGGAAGGGCCTAGAATCGTGAAATTTGGAATGGTAGTTAGTTATAAGATATCAATGATCTCTAAGGACATTTCCTAAATAAATCAAAATTTAAAAGGGGGTCAAAATGCGCAAAAAGCGCTATAAAAAACTTTCTAAATTGCGATTTCTATGCAATCTCCGGAAGTACTGAACCGATTTCAAATATAATGGTGTAAAAATGATGGTGACAGATCTTGCTCCAAGATAGGCTATATTTTATATCTGTTTCCACTACCCCAGAGGAGATGCAGGAGCAAAATGCGCGAAAAGCGTTCTAAAAACGTTGCAGATGCCGATTTGTCGGCAATATCTCAGGAAGAATGAATCTGATTTCAAACGTAATGGTAGGTAATTGATGCTGACAGCCTCTGCTCTAACATAGACGCTATTTTATGTCGGTATCACTATCACCAAGACGTTGCAGGAGCAAAAAAGCGTTCTAAATTTCGATTTCTGTGATCGGTAGGGGCTAGCAACTTAAAATTAGGCAAGGTACATATTTATTAGCTATAAATGATCTTTAAGAACACTTTCGAAAAAAATGGAAATTTAAAAAGCGGTGAAAATGCGCGAAAAGCGTCCTAAAAACGTTCTAAATTGCGATTTCTACTCAATCTAAGGAAATACCAAAGCTATTTCAAAAGTAATTGTTGCAAATCAATGGTGACAGTCCCTGCTATAGCATAGGTTATATTTTATGTAGCTGTCACTACCATCTGAGGGTTGCAAAAGCAAAACATGTTCTAATTTGCATTTTTTGCACAACTGAGGGGTCTAACACTTTGGCATGGTATTTACTTACAAGATGCAACTGCTTTCTAAGAACAGTCGAAAGAAAATTCCAAATTTAAAAAAAAATGAAGTGAGTGAAAAGCGTTATAAATTACAATTTTTAAGCAAACTTATAAATTACCAAACCGATTAAAAAAATAATGATGACAAATTTTGGTGATAGAACCTGCTCAAACATAAGCTATATTTTATGTCTGTTCCACTACCACCAGAGGGTTGCAGGAGCTAAAAACTTTCTAAATTGCGATTTCTGTGATACTGAAAAGGCTAGAAACTTTAAATATGGCATGGTAGTTACTTATAAAATATAAATGCCCTCGAAGGACTGTCGAAAATAAATTCGAATTAAAAAGGGGTGAAGTGAAGGGGAGGTGCGAAAAGCATTCTAAAAACGTCCTAAATTACGATATCTACGCAATTACAGGGAATATAAACCAAATATAAAAGTAATAGTTGTGTATCAATGGTAACAGTCTCTGATCCTACACATGGTATATTTTATGCCGATGATTCTATCACCTGGGATTTACAGAAACAACAAACGCTCTAAAAAAGGCCTTTAAAAGCTTTCTAAATTACGTTTCTGTGGAATATTAGGAAATAACAAACCAATTTCAAAGTTAATGTTGGTAAATTAATGGTGTCAGTTCCTATTTCAACATAGCCCTTTATGTTGAGAGAGGTGATAGGAATTGGAATTTGACATGATGGTTAATTTTAAGATGTAAGAAGAAGGTTTCTAAAAAATTCAAAACTTCAAATGAATACTGAAATGAGCGTATTAATTGAGCATAAAAGTTTCAAAATATTTTCTGAATTATTATTTATTTAGTTTTATTTAGTTTTATTAATTTAAGTCTCATTTCTGCCTTATGCAGTGTAACAATGACGTTTAATCAAACTGTGTTTTAAATAGTATTTTTTTTTAATTATTCCTAAAAGTAATAAGTACCTTTAATAAAATAAAATATTACCTTTTAATAAAATAAAAATTTGTTAGTACCTTTTAATAAAAATTAAACATATAAATATCACTTGGCATATTTCAAATATTACGCGAGCAAAGCCGCGGGGTTTGCTAGTAATAATATAAAGAGGTAAAAATTGTTTATTTGTAGAAGGTAAGCTCTGGAACTACCGAACCTATTCCAAAAGTAATGGTGTTAGTCCAACTTAGAACATAGGCTATATTATATGTCGGTGCCACTACCCCAGAGGGGGTGCAGGAGAAAAAAACGTTCTAAAAAGGCGATTTTTGCGTTACTGAAGGACCTAGAAATATGAAATTTGGAATATTAGTTACTTATAATATATAAATGATGTCTAAGAACAGTTCTTAAACAATTCGAAATTTAAAAGGGGTGAAAATGCACAAAAAGCGTTCTAAAAAACGTTCTAAATGGTAGTTTCTACACAATCTCAGGAAATACCAAACCTATTTAAAAAATATTGGTGTCGAAATGATGGTGATAACGCTTGCTATAAGATAGGCTATGTTTTATGTCGGTGCCACTACCCCAAAGAGGGTGCAGGAGCAAAAAATTCTAAAAATGCGATTTATGTGTTACTGAAGGGACTAGAAATATGAAATTTAAAATATTAGCTACTTATTATATATAAAGGATTTCTAAGAACAGTTCTTAAACAATTCAAAATTTAAAAAGGGTGAAAATGCGCGAAAAGAGTTCTAAAAAACGTTCTATATAGTGGTTTCTACACAATCTCAGGAAATACCAAACCGATCTATAAAAATAATGGCGTCAAAATGATGGTGACAACCCTTGCTCCAACATAGGCTATGTTTTATGTCGGTGCCACTAGCCCAATAGGGGTGCAGAGAAAAACGTTCTAAATTGCGGTTTTCTGCGTTATGGAAGGGCGTAGAATCGGGAAATTTGGAATGGTAGTTAGTTATAAGATATCAATGATCTCCAAGGACATTTCCTAAAAAAATCGAAATTTAAAAGGAGGTCAAAATGTGCAAAAAGCGTTGTAAAAAACGTTCTAAATGGCGATTTCTATGCAATGTCAGGAAGTACTGAACCGATTTCAAATATAATGGTGTAAAAATGATGGTGACAGATCTGGCTCCAAGATAGGCTCTATTTTATATCTGTTTCCACTACCCCAGAGGAGATGCAGGAGCAAAACGCGCGAAAAGCGTTCTAAAAACGTTCTAAATGCCGAGTTATCAGCAATATCTCAAGAAGAATCAAACTAATTTCAAACGTAATGGTAGGAAATTGATGCTTACAGCTTCTGCTCTAACATAGACGCTATTTTATGTCGGTATCACAATCACCTAGACGTTTTAGGAGCAAAAAAGGGTTCTAAATTTCTATTTCTGCGAGCGGTAGGTCTAGCAACTTAAAATTATTCAAGGTACATATTTATTAGATAAAAATGATCTATAAGAACAGTTTGGAAAAAATTAGAAATTTAAAAAGTGGTGAAAATGCGTGAAAAACGTTCTAAAGACGTTCTAAATTGCGATTTCTGCTCAATCTCAGGAAATACCAAAACTATTTCAAAAGTAATGGTTGGAAATCAATGGTGACAGTCCCTGCTATAACATAGGTTATATTTTATGTTGCTGTCACTACCATCTGAGGGTTGCAAAAGCAAAACATGTTCTAATTTGCGTTTTTTGCACAACTGAGGGGTCTAGCATTTTGAAATATGGCATGGTATTTACTTACAAGATGCAACTGCTTTCTAAGAACTGTCGAAAGAAAATTCCAAATTTAAAAAAGATGAAGTGAGCGAAAAACGTTATTAATTACAATTTTTAAGCAAACTTATAAAATACCAAACCGATTAAAAAAAATAATGATAACAAATTGTTGGTGATGGAACCTGCTCAAACATAACCTATATATTATGCTGAAACATATTATGCTTTATATGCTCAAACATAAGCTATATTTGTCTGTGCCACTACCACCAGAGGGTTGCAGGAGCTAAAAAATTCCTAAATTGCGATTTCTGTGTTACTGAAAAGTCTAGAAACTTTCAATATGGCATGGTAGTTACTTATAAAATATAAATGACCTCGAAGGACTGTCGAAAATAAATTCGAATTAAAAAGGGGTGAAGCGAAGGGGGGGGGTGCGAAAAGCATTCTAAAAAGTCCTAAATTACGATTTCTATGCAATTTCAGGGAATATAAACCGATTATAAAAGTAATAGTTGCGAATCAATGGTTACAGCCTCTGATCCTACACAGGCTGTATTTTATGCCGATGATTCTACCACCTGGGGTTCACAGGAACAACAAACGTTCTAAAAAGGGCTTTTAAAATTTTTCTAAAATACGTTTCTGTGGAATATTAGGAAATAACAAACCGATTTCAAAATTAATGTTGGCAAATTAATGGTGACAGTTCCTATTTCAACATATCCCTTTATGTTGAGAGAGGTGCTGGGACTTGGAATTTGACATGATGGTTAATTTTAAGATGTAAGAAGATGGTTTCTAAAAAATTCAAAACTTCAAATGAATACTGAAATGAGCGTATTAATTGAACATGAAAGTTTCAAAATATTTTCTAAATTATCATTTATTTAGTTTTAGTTCGTTTTATTAATTTAAGTCTCATTTCTGCCTAATGCAGTGTAATAATGGTGTTTAATCAAACTGTGGTTTCAAATAGTAATTTTTGAATTATTCCTAAAAGTATTAAGTACCTTTTAATAAAATAAAATATTACCTTTTAATAAAATAAAAATTTAGTTAGTACCTTTTGAGAAAAATTAGATATATAAATATCACTTGGCATCTCTCTATTCTAAAAAAAAAGTAACTACCGCTGTCACCGCCGCCGCCGCCGCCGCCGGTTTTGAATTTTTTGTGACCGGAGGTTTTTCTTCATTAATATTGAGAAACATAATGCATACAAAAATATGAAAATCAGTGGTTTTATACAGAAATGTTTGATAAACACGCTGATGCAGACAGTTTTCAAATCGAAGTATTATTTTAAGAGATATTTAATGCTAAAGTTGGACAAAATCGTTCCACTAAAAAAGTTTTATAGCAGCAAAAACTATGCATGGCAGTGTAATCATTTTTAGATCATTTTATGCGTTAGAATTTGCCGGAGTGCAGATTGCATTAATTTTTTTATTTTGACTCATTTTTTCAGGTTTTATTTCTATTTTAAATTCAAATTTTCAGCATTTCTAGAGATATTTTTTACAGATTTCAGAAAATTGTACTAATTTAAACTGTTGCCAACTGTATAAAAAGCGCAAGCAATAATGTTTGCTTCAAATTAAAAATTTACACGTGACTATTATAAACAGGAAAAAAACTTTCAAATTAGAATTAAATACTTATGTATAAAAAGCAGGAACTTATTAAAAATTACGCCATAAAAAGTATACAAGTGAATTTTAAAAGAGAAGGGATATTGTAAAATAATAAATTCCTTAACATGCGTTAGAAGTCTTAGGAGAAATTACGTCATATTTACGTCACATTATAGTTATTACATAAAATGAACACAAAATAATATTGCAAAAAAGTTTAAATTTAGAAATTGCGCTAGACATTTATTTAATATTTTGAGAGGATATTTTCAACTATTTTTGTTAGGAAAGCGCAAATAATATTTCATTGCTAACAAAAGTACTTTCACGCGATTATTTAAAAGAGAAAGAATAGCTTGGTAAAAATTACGTCAGATTAAAAACGATTAATTTAAAATGTCTCATTTAAAAGAACTTTCTTTTCGCTTTGTTAAAAAATACCAGAAGAAAAAGACTCTGTTTAGTTAATTCCTTTTATATTAGCTTATTTTGAAATGTTGTTACACGTGTCTACGTCATCAAGTTATTTTTATTTCGACGTTTTATTTGTATTTTTATTAATGTTGTACGAATTTATTTGTTCTTTCGTTATTTAAAATAAAAATTATGTAAATTTGTATAATTTGGCGAGTGGTTTGGCGATTTATATAATTTGGCGAAATTGGTCGACGGGATAATCAAGTAGTACCGCAGCGGATTTGGCGTTAAAATTCCCCAATCAAAGAGAAATGAATAGAAATTCGTTTATAGGGAGATCGCCACTGTTTTTTAAATTATAATTCAATCTTTCAAAATCTTTTTAAAGCCGATTAAATTAGCGTGCTTTTAGAGCCTGCGGTGTCTGGACGGGGGTTGGCGAGCGTAGCTCGTAGGGGGCCGAGCCCCCTAGTATTTCAAATATTACGCGAGCAAAGCCGCGGTGTTTGCTAGTCTATACTCCTATTATAAAGAGGAAAAAATTGTTTATTTGTCGGAGGTAAGCTCGGGAACTACCGAACCGATTCCAAAAATAATGGTATCAAAATGATGGTGTTAGTCCAACTTAGAACATAGGTTATATCTTATGTCGGTGCCACTACCCCAAAGAGGGTGCAGGAGCAAAAAACGTTCTAAAAATGCGATTTTTGCGTTACTGAAGGGCCTAGAAATATGAAATTTGGAATATTAGTTATTTATAAGACATAAATGATGTCTAAGAACAGTTCTTAAACAATTCGAAATTTAAAAGGGGTGAAAATGCACAAAAAGCGTTCTAAAAAACGTTCGAAATGGTAGTTTCTACACAATCTCAGGAAATACGAAACCGATTTAAAAAGTAATGGTATCAAATTGATAGTGTTAGTCCAACTTAGAACATAGGCTATATCTTATGTCGGTGCCACTACCCCAAAGGGGGTGCAGGAGCAAAAAACGTTCTAAAATGCGATTTTTGCGTTACTGCAGGGCCTAGAAATATGAAATTTGGAATATGAGTTACTTATCACATATACATGACGTGCAAGAACAGTTCTTAAACAATTCGAAATTTAAAAGAGTTGAAAATGCACAAAAAGCGTTCTAAAAAACGTTCTAAGTGGTAGTTTCTACATAATCTCAGGAAATACCAAACCGATTTTAAAAATATTGGCGTCAAAATGATAGTGACAACGTTTGCTCCAAGATAGGCTATGTTTTATGTCGGTGCTACTACCCCAAAGGGGTGTAGGAGCAAAAAACGATCTAAAAATGCGATTTATGTGTTACTGAAGGGCCTAGAAATATGAAATTTGAAGTATCAGCTACTTATTAGATATAAAGGATTTCTAAGAACAGTTCTTAAACAATTCGAAATTTAAAAGGGGTGAAAATGCGCGAAAAGCGTTCTAAAAAACGTTCTAAATGGTGATTTCTACACAATCTCAGGAAATACCAAACCGATTAAAAAAATAATGGCGTCAAAATGATAATGAAAACCCTTGCTCCAACATAGGCTATGTTTTATGTCGGTGCCACTACCCTAAAGGGGGTGCAGGAGAAAAGCATTCTAAATTGTGGCTTTTGCGTGACGGAAGGGCCTTGAATCGTGAAATTTAGAATGGTAGTTAGTTATAAGATATCAATGATCTCTAAGGACATTTCCTAAAAAAGTCGAAATTTAAAAGGGGGGTCAAAATGCGCAAAAAGCGTTGTAAAAAACGTTCTAAATTGCGATTTCTAGCAATCTCAGGAAATACTGAACCGATTTCAAATATAATGCTGTAAAAATTATGGGGACAGATCTTGCTCCATTATAGGCTATATTTTATATCTGTTTCCACTACCCCAGAGGAGATGCAGAAGCAAAATGAGCGAAAAGCGTTCTAAAAACGTTCTAAATTCCGATTTGTCACCAATATCTAAGGAAGAATCAAACTGATTTCAAAAGTAATGGTAAGAAATTGATGCTGACAGCCTCTGCTCTAACATAGACGTTATTTTAAGTCGGTATCACTATCACCTAGACGTTGCAGGAGCAAAAAAGCGTTCCAAATTTCAATTTTTGTGATCGGTAGGGGCTAGCAACTTAAAATTAGGCAAGGGACATATTTATTACATATAAATGATCTTTAAGAACAGTTTCCAAAAAATTGGAAATTTAAAAAGGGGTGAAAATGCGCGAAAAGCGTTCTAAAAACGTTCTAAATTGCGATTTCTACTCAATCTCAGGAAATTCCAAAGCTATTTCAAAAGTAATGGTTGCAAATCAATGGTCACAGTCCCTGCTATAACATAGGTTATATTTTATGTTGCTGTCTCTACCATCTGAGGGTTGCAAAAGCAAAACATGCTCTAACTTGCGTTTTTTGCATAACTGAAGGGTCGAACACTTTGAAGTATGGCATGGCATTTACTTACAAGATGCAACTGCTTTCTAAGTACTGTCGAAAAAAATTTTCAAATTTAAAAGATGAAATGAGCGAAAAGTGTTATAAATTACAATTTTTATGTAATCTTATCAAATACCAAACCGATTAAAAAAATAATGATGACAAATTGTTGGTGATAGAACCTGCTCAAACATAAGCTATATTTTATGTCTGTGCCACTACCACCAACGGGTTGCAGTAGCTAGAAACTTTCTAAATATCGATTTCTGTGATACTGAAAAGCATAGAAACTTTAAATATGGCATGGTAGTTAGTTATAAAATATATATTCCCTCGAAGGACTGTCGAGAATAAATTCGAATTAAAACGGGGTGAAGTGAAGGGGAGGTGCGAAAAGCATTCTAAAAAAGTCTTAAATTACGATTTCTACACAATTTCAGGGGATATAAACCAAATATAAAAGTAATAGTTGCGAATCAATGGTAACAGTCTCTGATCGTAGACACGCTATATTTTATGCCGATGATTCTACCACCTGGGGTTCACAGGAACAACAAACGCTCTAAAAAAGGCCTTTAAAAGCTTTCTAAATTACGTTTCTGTGGAATATTAGGAAATAACAAACGAATTTCAAAATTAATGTTGGCAAATTAATGGTGACAGTTCCTATTTCAACATAGCCCTTTATGCTGAGAGAGGTGGTAGGACTTGGAATTTGACATGATGGTTAATTTTAAGATGTAAGAAGATGGTTTCTAAAAAAAATCAAAACTTCAAATGAATACTGAAATGAGCGTATTAATTGAGCATAAAAGTTCAAAATATTTTCTAAATTATTATTTATTTAGTTTTATTTCGTTTTATTAAGTTAAGTCTCATTTCTGCCTTATGCAGTGTAACAATGATGTTTAATCAAACTGTGTTTTAAATAGTAATTTTTTAAATTATTCCTAAAAGTAATAAGTACCTTTTAATAAAATAAAATATTACCATTTAATAAATTAAAAATTTAGTTAGTACATTTTAATAAAAATTAGACATATAAATATCACTTGGCATATTTCAAATATTACGCGAGCAAAGCCGCGGGGTTTGCTAGTTAATATTATAAAGAGGTAAAAAATGTTTATTTGTAGGAGGTAAGCTCTGGAACTACCGAACCGATTCCAAAAGTAATGGTATCAAAATGATGGTGTTAGTCCAACTTAGAACATAGGCTTTATCTTATGTCCGTGCCACTGGCCAAAAGGGAATGCAGGAACAAAAAACGTTCTAAAAATGTGATTTTTGAGTTACTGAAGGGCCTAGAAATATGGAATTTGGAATATTAGTTACTTATAAGATATAAATGATGTCTAAGAACAGTTCTTAAACAATTCGAAATTTAAAAGGGGTGAAAATGCATAAAAAGTGTTATAAAAAACGTTCTAAATGATGGTTTCTACACAATCTCAAGAAATACCAAACCGATTTAAAAAATAATGGTGTCAAAATGATGGTGACAACGCTTGCTCCAAGATAGGCATTATAGGCGAATCATTTTATGTCGGTGCAACTACCCCAAAGTGGGTGCAGGATCAAAAACCGTTCTAAATATGCGATTTTTGCGTTACTGAAGGGCCTAGAAATATGAAATTTGAAATATTAGCTACTTATTAGACATAAAGGATTTCTAAGAACAGTTCTTAAACAATTCGAAATTTAAAAGGGGTGAAAATAAGCGAAAAGCGTTCTAAAAAACATTCTAAATGGTGGTTTCTACACAATCTCAGGAAATACTAAATCGATTTAAAAAATAATGGCGTCAAAATGATGGTGACGACCCTTGCTCCAACATAGGATATGTTTTATGTCGGTGGAGGATTTAAAAAAAAAAAAAAAAAAAAAAAAAAAAAAAAAAAAAAAAAAAAAACATTCTAAATTGCAGTTTTTACGTTACGGAAGGGCCTAGAATCATGAAATTTGGAATGGTAGTTAGTTATAAGATATCAATGATCTCTAAGGACATTTCCTAAAACAATCAAAATTTAAAATGGGGTCAAAATGCGCGAAAATCGTTGCAAAAAACGTTCTAAATTGCGGTTTCTATGCAATCTCAGGAAGTATTGAACCGATTTCAAATATAATGGTCTTAAAAATGATGGTTAAATTGCGATTTTTGTGATACTGAAGGGGCCAGCAACTTTAAATTTGTCATGGTAATTACATATGAGCTGTAAATGCTCTCTAAGAAGAGTTCCTTAAAAATTTGAAATTAAAAAGGGGTGAAAATGAATGAAAAGCATTCTAAAAACGTTCTAAATAGCGATTTCTACGCAGTCTCAGGAAATATAAACCGATTTCAGAAGTAATTGTTTCAAATTGATGGTGACAGTCGCCGCTCCAACATAGCCTATATTTTACACTAGCACCTGGGGGTTACAGGAGATAAAAATTTTCTAAATAGAGTTTTTTGTGTTACTGCGAGTGGTCTAACATTTTAAATTTGGATTGTTAAATACTTCAAAGATGCAAATGCTTTTTAAGAATTGTCGAAAGAAAATTCGAAATTTAAAACTATGAAGTGAGCGAAAAGTGTTCTATAAGCCTTCTAAATTAGGATTTTTATGCAATTGTATGAAGTACGAAACCGATTTCAAACATAATGGTTGCAAATTGATGATGATAGAACCTGCTGAAACATAAGCTATATTTTATGTCGAGGGTTGCAGGAGCAAAAAACTTTCTAAATTGCGATTTCTGCCTTACTGAAGAGGTTAGAAACTTAAACTATAGCACGGAAGTTACTTATAAAATATAAATGTCCTCTAAGAACTGTCGAAAATAAATTCGAAATTAAAAAAGGGTGAAGCGAAGGGAAGGAGCGAAAAGCATTCTAAAGGTGTCCTAAATTCCGATTTCTATGGAATCTCAGAAAATAATAAACCGATTACAGAAGTTATTGGTTGCGAATCAAGAGTGATAGTCCCATATCCTATACCGGCTATATTTTATGCCGGTGTCACTACCACCTGGTTGGCAGGAACAACAAGAAAGCCTTTAAAAACATCTAAATTCCGTTTTCTATGGAATATTAGAAAATACAAACCGATTTCAAGGTTAATGTTAGCAAATTAATGGTGACAGTCTCTGTTTCAACATTTTTCGAGACATTCTATTTCAACTGTGTTTCGGCATTTTATGTTGGTGTCACTAACACCAGAGAGGTGGCAGACTGTTAGACAAGAAGCTTGGAATTTGACATGATGTTTAATTTTAAGATGTAAATGTGTTAAGATAGTTTCTAAAAAATTCAAAAC
Organism: Maratus speciosus; assembly: GCA_963932465.1. Lineage (NCBI taxonomy): Eukaryota > Metazoa > Arthropoda > Arachnida > Araneae > Salticidae > Maratus > Maratus speciosus. The sequence continues at coordinate 376,654,986 of OZ010791.1, read as the reverse complement.
TTCAAATGAATATTGAAATAAGCGAATGAAATGAGCATAAAAGTTTCAAAATACTTTCTAAATTATCATTTAATTGGAATTAGTTTTAGTTCCTCTTATTAATTAAAATCTCATTTCTGTCTATTGCACTTTTATAATAAAGTTTAATCAAACTGTGGCTTAATTTATAATTTTTGAATTATTTCAAAATGTGTTCTTTTAATAAAAAATAGTCATGCAAATATCACTTGGCATATTTCAGCTATTACGCGAGCAAAGCCGCAGGGTTTGCTAGTTGTATATAAATTTTAAGTAACGTTTGTATCTAAATCATAAGTGGATAAATGTATATTACCTATTTGTATCATAAAAGTAAAAATATTTCAGAAAAAAAATCTTATAAAAGACTATATATTTTTATTCGCATTTTAATGATTTTTCGTTATCGTATAATGTTGTTTTTTAAGCATTTAAAAATATTAATCGTTACATTAAAAACGTTTTTAATTTTGTCATGTTCTTAATACACTTTTGAAAGTGTTTATTTAAAATGAAAATACAACTTTTAAAAAAATTACCTACGACAGATGTTGGGAGAAAACAGGCTTATTCGAGAATAGTGGTTACATATCCGCTAACCACCCAACCAGCTAGACCACGAGGGAAAAGAAAAATAAACAATTTAAATCCTCATTTTAAAAACTTTAAGATGGGAATTTTTCCCTGCCCCATCCGGGGTTTCAACATGTGAGGTCCCATTTACGGAGACTTTAAATAAGCCCAATTGCCTCATAAACTGCTCTTGACTGATACTGTCAAGGCAATTGTGAAAACCTAGATAGATGGGCGCCGGACTTTCTTCCCCAATATTGCCTAAATAGATAAGTTGGATAAAAAACTATTAATTGCTGTGCTCGAAAATACACTGGCTAGGCTGCGGGTAATACACTCATTACCCCTACTATACGTCAGATATAACCCTCACCGCCATTACGTTGTGAAATATTTTTCGATGCAGTCTAGCTTATAGGCATATCATTTGATAGTAATTATTAATCACTATTCTTATTATCTTTTCAAAGTTTTATTATTATAACTAGCATATGGCCCCGTCAAAAATGACGGGAAAGTGTTATTGTAAGTTTACAACATTAAGTCAGATTCAATTAAACAGGTGATTGATATGCATGATTATTCAGATAGTGGCAAGTCCTCAAAAGCATTAAAAAAAATAGTGTTTGTAAAAGTCAACCTTCAAATGAAGAAAATATGAACCACCTCATGCGCGGGGGGGGGGGGGAAGAGCTTTTTCCAACAACCCTACGGCAGAATTCTCATTTTTTCTGCACATCTTTGATGAAATTCGTGTTTTTTTCGCAGCCTTTTGACGAAATGAGTGTTTTTATCGGGATTTGTTGAAAAATTTGCTTTTTTTCTGCGCCCTTTTGACGAATTACACCTCTCGCGTTTCTTTGACAAAATTCAGGGAAGAGTGCCACTTGGCAAAAAAAAATTGTTCAAAATCTTGCCAAAAATCTTTTCAAGATGGCAGAAAAACATCATTCTTAAATCTTTGTTATTTATAAATCAATGATTTTGCCCCAAAAATAGAAAATGATGTAAAAACATGGATTTATAAATAACAAAGATTTAAAACCGAAGTTTTTCTGCCATCTTGAAAAATTTGTTACGAATGCCGGTAAAATCTTGCTCACAACTACCAAAAAACTAACTAATATAAAATAAAAAGATAAATATAAATAAATACCAATAAATGAGACGGCGATTCAGGAAAAAGGGGAGTTTCATACAGAAAAAATATATAAAAAAAAACTAAAAATACTTACACAAAAAACAAACAATCAGTTAAAATTTACAAACAAAAAAAAATCAATAATTTAATGTTTATGGTGAAATTCTCGTTTTTTCTGCACATCTCTGATGAAATTCATGTTTTTTTCGCAGCCTTTTAAAAAAATGACTGTTTTTACCACAATCCTTTCACGAAATGAGTGTTTTTATCGGGATTTGTTGCAAAATTCACGTTTTTCCTGCGCCTTTTTGATGAATTACACCTCTCACGTTTCTTTGACAAAATTCAGGGAAGAGTTTCGCATCCTGTGCCGCTTGACGAAAAAAATTGTGCCAAAAATCTTTTCAAGGTGACGGAAAAACTCAATTTTTAAATCTTTATGTTATTTATAAATCAATGATTTGCACACAAAAAAAGAAAATGATGTAAAAACATGGATTTATAAGTAACATAAAGATTTAAAAACGAAGTTTTACTGCCATCTTGAAAAATTTGTTACGAATGCAGGTAAAATCTCGCTCACAACTGCCAAAAAATTTATGAAACATAAAATAAAAGTAAAAGGATAAATATAAAGAAATACCAATAAACGAGACGGCGATTCATAAAAAAAAGGGGGAGTTTCATACAAAAAAAATTTCAAATATTTACATAAAAAACAAACAATCAGTTAAAATTTTAAAAAAAATCAATAATTTAATGTTTAGAAAAAGGGATCCTAGTCAGGGTCTGAAACATCGTCAAGGTATGGTACTTCTCTTCTAACTGAATTAAATTTAAATTTTGATGGATGTTTGGTAATACACCCTCGATGTTTTCAGACTCTGAATTTTTTCGGCAACCGTTGGCTGAATCGTCTGTCTCTAAAACGGTAAACAATGTAAAAATCGATATATTCACCAATAAAGGGTGCATTTTAAACAGCTAATGCAAAAATCCTAATAAAAAAAAAGAAGTAAACAGCAGAGCAAGCGAGACTTACCTTACAATCAAAATACGTTGACAGAAGCACAGGTGCATCCGAATGTATGCAGCAAATTAGTTACGTAACAGAAAATTTAGCTGACTAACGGTTCACCTGATACTGATGAACCAATAAGCTTCAAGATCCCCCGATTTCAAAATTTACATTTTTTTTTAGGTTCTTATGTTGAAACTTACACTTTTGCAACCTTTCGATGAAAATCTCGTTTTCTCTGTGATCCTCTAATCAAAACATATTTTTTCTGTGATTATTTGACGAAATTCACGTTTTTCGCGATACTTTGATCAAATAATGCATTTTTTCTGCAGTCATCTGATGAAATTCATGTTTTTTCCACGATTATTTGGCGACATTCACATATTCCATGATCCTTAGACGAAACATGCATACTAAAGGACCCTTTGGGAAAAATTGTGCTTTTTTCTGCGATCCTTTGATGGAATTCATATTCGTTTGATGACACCACCCTTTTTCTACGATATTTTGATGATTTTTGCAATCCTTCGGGGAAAGCAGACAGATGATAGTTGCAAGCTCCAGGCTATATGTTTTTTTCATCCTGTTTGTTTCTATACATGGACTAAATGCACAGGTCATGGGAAAGGATTAGAAATAAACTCAAATTGCAGTTGCTTGTACTCGCATTTTTATTTTGTCAAATTCTGCTACCCCCCCCCCCCCTCTTCTCGTCCTAAAAATGTCAACAAATTTTAATACTGATTTGCATCAATCCCAGGGATGATAAATTGTGCCGAAAAAATGGAATTCCCTGTTTTCGCTGGAAAGTGGCATGTCTGTAAATGCTTTTAAAAATATATGCATAGTTGAAAAAAAAAAAAAAAAGCTGTTGCATTTTTCAAACAGCAAAAATAATTCACAGAAATATATTAAATTCAGCTTAAAAAATGCAGCATAGGTGAAATAAGAAACTTAAAAATAAAACAAAAAACATATGGCATTTCTTTAAAAAATCAGATGTTTATTTTTTAATTTTAGATGAAACTTTAAAATTTGATTCATATATTTGGCCAAAACTAAAACACCATTATGTGCATCATTTAAAGTAATACACATACAAAAAGCTATGTTTTTTAACGGTACAAAAATTTAGTAAAATTAAAAAAAAAATGTAATTTTGATTTTTAAATCTTTATTATAATGAAACGTTCCTGTGAGTGATAAACACTTTATGAACATGAACTTAAAATATGCATAGTTTAGATAAAAAATAAACAAAAAATTGTGCATATGGGTGTTTAATTCTGTTCGGTGTACACTCAGCTGAGTTTATCAGGCAAACTGAGAAATCCGTTGATTGCCGCGATCGCGCAATTCTTTTCCTGGTCAATTGGCGCCTTCTTTCCGAAAGTCCATAATAAAAATTAAAAAAACTTTTAAAACATTCAAAAATAACTATTGACAGATGAAAGCGAGTAGTGGCGAAAAATCAGCACGTTTATCCCTCTGTTGTTTTTCCTAAAGAAACAGCGTTTCACTGTTGCCACTACAGAAGAGTGAAATATATGAATCATTGATATGAATCAATATTCATATGAATGATTCATATGAATAATGATGAATAATCATTAAATAATGTTTTTTAAAATATTTATTCAATAAATTACGTAATATTTCATATGTATGTCGTAAACTGACTGCTTGTAAATGTAAACAGTCGTAAATAAAATTGCTGCTTATAAATGTAAACGCATTGAAAAACGCATTTCAAAAAACTTAAAGGCTTTAATATGCTTTAAAAAATATATTTAAAGCAGAATCAGATGTTAGCCGTATTTTTTTTTTTGATGAATCGTCAAAGAGTCATTCATTTGTTTCTTAATTTGCTGGAATTTGAATCTGAATGGCAACAGTATCGTTTGTTTAGATTTGATTTCTAATAGCTTAATTTTAATTTAGAACTTAATACATTATAAATGGATATGATACACATGTTTTATATGAAAATATGCTGAACAGACATGATTTTAAGTAGAAAAAATTATCATTTAGCTGTCATATGTTAAGATATGTTTTTCATTAAGCCTAACATGGCGTTTAGCTACGGTCGTTTCGCAGACCAGAGTGGTTTGCACCGGCATCGTTCCGTCGGTCACGTGCACTGAGCTTTTATAATAAGTAGATAATTGGTTATTCCTTAAAAATCAACATCTCCACACCAACAACATAACTGGGCATACAAATCCCTACTGTAATATTTCTAACAAGAGTAGAACAATAAACAAAATATTCTTATTAAATACCTCTTTTCCATTTCCAAGCATAGGATTGGCAAAGACACGAAGACATTTTTAGATAATTCACCATACTAGGCACACTCACACAAACTCGATGAATTTCCTTTTAACTTAGTTTAATGGAGCGTTTGTACACCCATTCTAACACTCCTAGCAACTAAAGAAGACTGTCTCCTTGAAACAAAACTTTTCGAATGTCCATGAAGCAGGGAACACAATTTAGCCCCCCAATAAAAATTATTATTTTTAAAAAGAAAGGGAGGCAGATCTTTGAATAATTTTATGAATCCCCAGGGCCACGCCCAAGTGACATCGGAATATGTCCTGAAGCACCAGCCTCTCATTGGAGCATCGCAGACAAATAAAAAAATCATCATCTTTACAATGGGAATTTTTCCTGCACGATCCGGGGTATCAACATGGGAGGTACGATTTATGATCACTGTAAATAAACTCAATTGCCTCATAAACTGCTCTTAACAAAAATTACCAAGCTAATTGTGAAAACCTGGATACATGGCCGCCAGAAGTACTTCCTTCAGATTGGTGGAACCAATTTATTTTCTCCTAAAAGACCACCAGTGGCCGAGAGGTTCTGCTCTCGAAACTGGTAGACTGGAGGTGCTGGGTTTGAAACCAATCCTGCCCGTCGGTCTAATCGTTCCGAGTTTTCGTGGTTTTCTTCGAACCATGAATTTGCATGCGTAAATACGGGTTAGGTTCCCTTAGATAAACCCCCACGAAATGAACCCCCGTTGGGCATATATCCGTCGAGTAGATAACTGGCCGTCAAAAATCAACCCAACCCAACCCAAAAGACCACTGATCACCTATCCCGTAAGCTGGGAAAACAAAACTCAAAATATTACCGTACATATTACTATACATTACAATACATTACAACACAATATATGAATATTCAAAACCCTATATAGCATTGTAATAAATTTTGTGATGTCTTGAATGGTATCTCCACTCCAGCAATAATAAGGGCAATTCCACAGAAATTTCTCTTTTTTGGGGGGTGGGGGGGAAATAAAATTTCTAATATGTTTAATTTAAGGGTATGATTGGAAAGCTTGATATTTTTATGTTATATAATAAAATCCTAATAAAAAGGTATTGTAAATTACTGTTTACAAACTATGTTAAGTACCATTATTGTCTTTGTAAAGTCATAATTTTACGTCAGTTACACAATAAAAGTTACGACAGTTACATGTGTAAGTGCCATTTTTTTCTTTTTTATTGTTCAGAAATTAATTAAACAAGTTACTGTTATGATTTTTCATTACTTAGTGTTATTGAGAACATTAAATCACTTTTATAAAAACTTTTCAAAATAACAGACATTACATTACATTACAAGATAAAAGCACTAAAAATAATATAAAAGGACGTTTCGGATATTCAGTTTTATTTTAACTATAATTTTTTGGCAACTTGATGTAATGTTTTTCTACTTGTTGAACTTTAAAATCTAGTATGACTTTTACGTTAGGAATTAGCTGATGAGGGATTCAGAATGAATCCGAAACGTCCTTTTACATTGTTTTTAGTATTTCTATCTTGTAATGTAATGTAATGTCTGTTATTTTGAAAAGTTTTTGTAAATATGAATGAATTCAGACGTAGACCTTTTGTTTATATAAAAAAAAATTAAATCACTTTTTTTAACGGGATAGTTTTGATGATTTTTACACTTCAATGAAGGCAGAAAAAATCTTTGTGTATTTTATATTACATCAGTTTGCAATTTTTGGGACTAACAGAGAGATTGAAATTATCTGCAGATATTTAGGTATTATGTCCTTAGTAAAAAAATATTTTAAATTGTAAAATTTTGTTCTAGCTTTATTAATAAATTTTCTACACAGTTTTGAAAACAAAATTCGATGATAAACTTTTACGTCAGTTACGATGGATTTGACCATAACGTTATTTTTAGAAATACGTAATATATAAAGTAATGTTTATATAATTCATTTTCACAGAAAGAGCTAAAAAAGAATTATAGCTTTTTAATTTACAGGATGTAATTTTCTAAAAAACTATGCTCCTCAGTATTATATTCGTTTTGAAATTTCTCTTTGCGTTTGAGAGCTCGTTATATTGTACACAATGTTTGATAAATAACTGAAAACCTGGACAATATCAGTCAAAATGTATATGTCAAGTTCACAAAGGGAATTCCATGAAGGAGGCCAAAAATAGTTTTAAATTTTTAAGTAGATTGGTTCATAGGTTGCTAAAAGGGAGCATTTCTTTTTATTATTAAATGCAATGTTAAAGCTGCCAAATTTTTTTATTATATTAGTTAGCTATTCTTCCGTTATTTATGACGATCACGAAGTATATACTTAGAGATTTACCAAATTCCAAATGGAAATAGTAAATTAAATCTTAAATGCGAAATTTTTTATTTTGTTTCGAAAAAATTATATATGATTCTCTGAAAGGTTTAATTATTTCATAAAACTTAACCTTTAACACTTTAATTCCCATGATAGAATACGTTCTAGAAATTGTGTAATTCAGGGAATCTGACTTCACACCAGAATGTTTCAATGGTTAATATAGCTTTATTTAAACACGGAATGTCTGTTATTAATTAAAGCAAATATTGCTCTTTTAAATTTCTGGTGTGAATTAGGTATATACGAATAAAAAAAAATCTATTAAATTCAAAACATTGTTGTTTGCATACATGCAAAGCTGCGCACTAAAGGGTTAAAAAAGATTCAATGACTTTTTTGTCATGTTAACTTAATGTCATCTATGGTACATTTTTAGTTATTTTTAGTGCCCAAAGAGGGAGACTATTTTTGTTAGGAACACAGTTTTTTCTTAATTCTTTAGCAAAAACAAAACTATTTTTTTTAAATATTAAGGTTTATAACATTTCGTTACATTTTTTTTTTCAAATCTTTCTTCGAGTTTTTAGCTGACAGGCTACCAAAGCCTGAGAGCTTATGCGCCCGCCGGTTCTGTATGTACGTATGTACGCACGTAACTTGATAACTTTTGATAGAAAAATCCGATTTGCTTCAATTTTTTTTTCTAGGTTCATTCTGATAAGACGCTTCTCTGATTCGTTTTTGGGGTTCATTGGTTAAGTATAAAGGGGGAAAAGAGGGCTCCCCCCCTTAATTTAGATAAATGGGTTTTTCATGCAGAAATATTCGATTTGCTCTAAATTTGGTATACCGGTTTATTATGGTAAGAAGCTTCCCTGATTAGATTTGGAAGGTCATTACTTAAGTATAAAGGGGAAAAAGGAGGCTACCCCCCCTCTTAATTTAGATAAATGGGTTTTTCATGTAGAATTATTCGATTTGCTCCAAATTCCGTATACCGGTTTATTATGTTAAGGAGCTGCCTTGATTAGACTTGGAGGTTCATTAGTTACACATAAAGAGGGGAAAGAGGATTAGATTTGGAAGTCCATTACTTATGTATAAAGGGGTGCTATCCCCCTTAATTTATATAAATGGGTTTTTCATGTAGAATTATTCGAATTGCTCCAAATTTGGTATACCGGTTTATTATATTAAGGAGCTGCCTTGATTAGACTTGGAGGTTCATTAGTTACTGATAAAGGGAGGAAAGGGGGGCTATCGCCCCCACCCCCACCTAATTCAGATAAATGAGATTTTCATGCAGAAATATCCGATTTGCTCCAAATTTGGCATACCGGTTAATTATAGTAAGCAGCTTCCCTGATTAGATTTGGAAGCCCATTACTTATGTATAAAGGGGGAAAGGGGGGGCTACCCCCCTTTAATTTATATAAATGTGTTTTTCATGTAGAATTATTCGACTTGCTGCAAATTTGGTATACCGGTTTATTATGTTAAGGAACTGCCCTGATTAGATTTAGAGGTTCATTAGTTAACTATAAAAGAAGGAAAGAGGGGGCTACCACCCCTTAATTTAGATAAATGGGTTTTTCATGCAGAATTATTCAATTTGCTCCAAATTTCGTATACCGGTTTATTATGTTAAGGAGCTTCCCTGATCATATTTGGAGGTTCATTTGTTAAGTACAAACGGCGGCTAGCCCCATCCCTTTAATTTAGTTAAATGGGTTTTTCATGTAGAATTTTTCGATTTGCTCCAAATTTGGTATACCGATTCATATGTTAAGGAGCTGCCTTGATTAGATTTAGAGGTTCATTAGTTAAGTATAAAAGGAGGAAAGGGGGCTACCTCCCCCCCCCTTAATTTAAATAAATGTGTTTTTCATTCAGAGTTATTCGACTTGCTCCAAATTTCGTACAGCGGTTTCTTATGTTAAAAAGCTCCCTTGATTTGATTTGAAGGTTAATTGGTTAAGTATAATGGGGCGACGGGGGCTAGTCCCCCCTTTAATTTAGATAAATGGGTTTTCCTGCAGAATTATTCGATTTGCTTCAAATTTGATGTACCAATTTATTCCGATATGGCTTTCTTCATTTCATGAAGAGGTTCATTGGTTAAGTATAAAAGGGGGAAAGAGGGGAAAGTGTCCCCTCCCCTTAATTTAGATAAATGTGTTTTCATGCAGAATTATCTAATTTAGTTTTTTTTTTTTTTTCTAGGTTCACTCTGATAATGAGCTTTTCTGATTAGATTTGAAGGTTCATTGGTTCAGCATAGGGAGAAATGGGGGAGCTAATACCCCTCTTAATTTAACGAAATGGTTTTTTCATGCAGAATTATCTGATTTGCTTCAAATTTTGGTATGACAGTTTATTATGTTAAAAAGCTTCCCTGATTAGATTTGGAGGTTCTTTGGCTAAGTATAAAGGGGGAAAACGGGAGCTAATCCCTTCATTTATTTTTCGAGGGGCATTTTTCTTTGAAATAATAGTATAATATGCAATTAGTGTGAATAGCCCTCGAGCTCAATGGCATCAGTTTAACTGGGCAATATTATTTTTATTTATAACATCCAGTTAAGTAAGAACTTAACTACACTCCTCTAATTATTTTTTTTTAAAACAAGCCGAAAATTGTACGGCAAAGATGGCAAATAGGGTGCGTTCATACTATAACATGTTTTATAAATATTCCGATATTGGTGTAATTGTTGTTGCACTCTTATGCAAATATGTATGAATACAAAATTTATTACGATTATAGATGCTATTAAATTCAGTAATACGGAAATAATGCGATTCCCTCTTAAATATGAAGTAATCACCCTGGCAAAATAGAATTATTACCTACCATGGGATACCACTGAATTAATTACGTATGATAGAATTTAATCGAATGAAGATAACTTTTATTAATATATCTTTTAAGTTTTGATTCGATTTTCATAAACTTTGAAATAACTCGACAAATTCTGAAACGATTATATATATTAAATTTCAAACCCTTCGGCCGGGTATTTCGCTGTTATATGCGGACAGACGGACGGATGGACAGATGACTACTATAGGTGCTGCGTATTTATATAATTACGTATGCACCTAAAAATGTAAGAAAACTAAATTGTGTAAACGACAGTGAATGTCATTTTGGGTTTTACATGTAGGTACGTTCTCGGCGTGCGATATCGACTTATATTAATTAAAAAGATTATAGTTAAATATTAATTTTTTAATGTACTTAACTGCTTACATAGAGTTTAAATATACATATGCGTAAAAATATTAGGAAATTTTCTACATTTCCTAATATTTATCCTTTTGTGACCGTAAAAACACCTATGTATGTCTGTTGAAAATTTGCATTGTGAAACTTCTTTAAGATGCATTTACTAATAAAGAACTGATTTTAACGAATTCAAACTACAAAACTGAAACTAAATATAATGCAACTGAAATAATACAAATGATCTCATGAATAGCGTTATATAACTTGTATTTGTATATATTCAGATGTTCTACTAATATTTGGCTTCAACATACATAATAAAATTCGATAACTGTTAAATATACCAAAATTTATACATATTTAAGTGATAGTCTGAATTTGAAACCGATAAAAATAATAATTTAAAGATAAACTAGATAGTGCCCGTCAAGATTTGACGGTAAATAGCTTGAATGTTTCGTTAGAAAAATTCTTGAATTTTTAATTAGTTGCTTTAAAATTAATTATCGAAAGACGAATTACGTGATGAATTTCTATATTGATAAGTGACTCCTATTTCTTTAAGGCGATAGCTAGTGCTGTCAGTCTAACCTATTCAGTGAAGTGAAAGAATTTTAAGTTTATAATTTACAACCAACTATGCTAGCTTTTTATCAGAAATTTACCTTACAATACCGGGTAGAGAATTTTTTTTTTACTTACTACGTCCTCTTTTTTTTTCTTAACTAGGGGGCTCCGCCCCCTACGAGCTACGCTCGCCAACCCCCGTCCAGACACCGCAGACTCTAAATGCACGCTAATTTGATCGGCTTTAAAAAGATTTCGAAAGATTGAATTATAATTTAAAAAACAGTGGCGATCCTTCTATAAACGGGTTTCTATTCATTTCTCTTTGATTGGGGAATTATAACGCCAAACCCTTACAGATGTACTACTTGATTATCCCGTCGACCAATTTCGCCAAATTATACAAATTGACATAATTTTTATTTTAAATAACGAAAGAACAAATAAATTAGTACAACATTAATAAAAATACAAATAAAACGTCGAAATAAAAATAACTTGATGACGTAGACACGTGTAACAACATTTCAAAATAAGCTAATATAAAAGGAATTAAGTAAACAGTCTTTGTCTCCTGGTATTTTTTAACAAAGCGAAAAGAAAGTTCTTTTAAATGAGACATTTTAAATTAATCGTTTTCAATCTGACGTAATTTTGACCAAGCTATTCTTTCTCTTTTAAATATTCACGTGAAAATACTTTTGTTAGAAATGAAATATTATTTGCGCTTTCCTAACAAAAATACTTGAAAAGATCCTCTCAAAATATCGAATAAATGTCTAGCGCAATTTTTAAATTTAAACTGTTTTGCAATATTTTATTTTCCTTTTATGTAATAACTGTAATGTGACATAATTTCTCCCATTTAAGACTTCTAACGCATATTAATGAATTTATTATTTTACAATATCCTTTCTCTTTTTAAATTCACGTGCATACTTTTTATGACGTAATTTTCAATAAGTTCCTAATTTTTATACGTAATTAATTAATTTTAATTTGAAAGTATCTTTTCTGTTTATAATAGTCACGTGTAAATAAATTTTTAATTTGAAGCAAACATTATTGTTTCCGTTATTTATACAGTTGGCAACAGGTTAAATTAGTACAATTTTCTAAAATAAGTAAAAAATCTCTCTCGAAATGCTGAAAAATTGAATTTAAAATAGAAATGAAACCTCGAAAAATGAGTCAAATTAAAAAAATAAATGAATTCTGCACACCGGGAAATTATAACGTATAAAATGAACTAAAAATTATTAAATTCCGATGTATAGTTTTTGCTACTATAAAACTTTTTTAGTGGAACGATTTTGTCCAACTTTAGCATTAAATATCTCTTAAAATAATTCTTCGATTTGAAAACTGTCTGCATCAGCGTGTTTATCAAACATTTCTGTATAATACTATCGATTTTCATATTTTTGTATGCATTATTTTTCTTAATATTAACGAAGAAAGACCTCCGGTCACAAAAAATTCAAAACCGGCGGCGGCGGCGGCGGCGGCGGCGGCGGCGGCGGCGGCGGTGGTGACAGCGGTAGTTACTTTTTTTTAGAATAAACAGATAACAATATTTATTTTCATTTATTTATTAAAACTACACGACCATTAAAAGTTGCCATGAATTTTATTTTTATCTGTCTCATTCTCTAAAAACCTAAATCTGAAACTTGATGCAGCTAACGATTTATAACATATGTATATTTTTTTAACTTGAATTTTATTTTGCATTTTTTAAATATTAAACCTGAATATCAAGGTAATTTCTTTTATAGCTCTTATACGAATATTTTTCTTTCTTTCCGTTATATTTTTTACACATATGAATGACAAACTTTTATTTCTGACACACACCCATATATATTCTTTATAATGGTCAGAAAATATAACGAAAATTGTAGATCAGTTCAGTTTATTTAATTGATAATTACATGCAAAATATTTTAAATATAAAATCATGTTTTTTTTTTTTCAAAATATTATTGAGAGTTAAATTTTATTTAATTATAAAGCATTCAAATAATAATAAAATAAAAATCCTATAATTTCTCTTCCTAATAAAATATGTCATTATTGAAATGAATTATCGACAAAAATAGTAGACATTTTGACAGGCTTGGATTCCAACCTGCGTCCTCTGCAAAAATTCAGAGCCTTAAACTGCTGCCTTAACCGACTACGCTATCAAGAGTTTGTTTTCTTTCTTCTAAATTGAAGAGGTTCGAAACTGAGTTGACGCATACGCAATTGCCTCGAATTTGAGTTTTGGGAGATTCTCAGAAGGTGGGATCATTAAACGTTAACTATGTGTAATTTTTAAAATTTTCAAATTTAAGACCAAATTTTTTAATAGTACAGTATTTTGTTTATAAATATAATATATAAATATTTTAATAGTATGTCTACAAAATTATACACAAACATTAAAAGACAGCAACTATTCTGGAAAATTAATGATTAAAGCATTTAATTAGCAGTTGTGTACGTTACAAATTTTGGACGTTGCTCTTGGTATTTAAAAAATTCTTAAGACTAAGAATGTAGTAAATGTGTCTGTATACATATATATATGTATAATTAACTTTTTGTTATCCAGTAATTATACTAATAAAATCAAATGCTTAGTTACGTACGTTACTTTCGAGCATAACAAAATACAGAAAAATGCTTTATAGAAAAGTCCTTCTATCTTCAAAAAAGCGATAAATCAGCCTGCCATCTCTTAACGAAATTATCAAAAAATCATTCGTTTCCTTTATGCATTCGTTGTTTACCATTAGAACCACCTGGAAAAAAGTTATAACTCTTTTTCTTGGTGGTACATTGGAGCAGTTAACGTTTTGAATGTCCGAAATTGGCCTCTTTAGCATATAATAATAAAATTTTAAGATATTTATACAAAGCTTTTACAATAAATTGTGTCATTTTCTATCTCTGAATAGAATTAAAAACTCAGTGTTAAAAATAAATAAATAAATAAAGTCAATGATAGTTAAAGTTATTTTAAAAGGCTTATTTTTAAAGGTTTAAATTTACGACTTGTGTCCAGTGCCCACCTTTTGAGAATCGCCCTTTTGATCTTACAAAAATAGTTTTTGCGTTTTAATATTTATGTTACCTTATTTTTTTTAAAGAAGAAACTACAACTTAACATGCTAGTTTCCCAATCTTCCTGCGTAACTATTGGCAATTCACCAGCCATAACTTTTAGTTTCAAATCACTGTGTTTATCTTCAGCGTGTAATATGACCAAAACAATGTGACACCCCTGAAATGAGTCTTATCTCTCTTAATATCGACACAATAAATTTTTGAATAGTTAATAATGCTGAAAGAGTCACATATTAAATTTGTGAAAGAAAGAAAGAAAAGCTTGTTTACAGTAAGATCGAATAGCAGACGAACTTAAAACAACTTCTACCTGTGATATGATATTTCAACTGAGCGAGAATCTTTGCGCATGTGCAGCGCGTCACTCCAAAGGCTGACTTCTACTTATATAATGCGCATGCGCAACTGTAGAAATTTAATTTAAAATTACGGCTAATTAATAAACTATTTGATCAAACGAATGTATGATAACAAATCTGTGGCCAAATATCTTTCATTTAAAAAAGATTGGTGTAATTTGATGCAGTAGTTTCCTCCCACGGTTGTCGAAAGAATACGCTTAGCGTTTTAAATATTTAAAGATAAATAATTTTAAGGTGAGCTCCTTATTTTGTCAAAATATCATTCAATGCAATTTTAGATATAATATTAAAGATAATCTAACTTATGCTGTATCTGCATTCAAAAAATAAGCACATTAAGAATATTAAACGGTGCTTTAAAAAATCTATAATGGCACATAATACTCCTACGTAGATTTGAATTAGGATAACATTTAAGTTTTATTTTTAAAGAGATTTGTGTTATCTATTTGTTCTGATTATATTATGGAACCTACGAATAATACTGTTATTTTTTTTTTTTTACATTTCCAAAAAATATTTTTTATACACTTTATATTAAAATATCTCCAGAGCAAACTTTCATAAGATTTAATTATGGTGAATGATTTATTTGAATTGCATTATTATAATTTGAGATAAAAATGTTAAAGTATCATATATTTATTCCATTTTTTTCTTTTTAAAACTTTATTTATTCCTTTATTATTTAAATTTTAGTAGTATAAATGACAAAGTCAAATATAATTTAAAATTCTACTTTTCCCTATATCTTATTAATCAATAACGTTTATTTGAACCAGCAAAAATTACTTCAATAACAGTGATGATTCTTCGTGAAACTGATACAGGAGATATTTAAAAATATATTCTACGTCTGAAAGTATCTGACAAGTTTAGAAGTTTAAATTATTAAACAAAAAATTAAAGTTAATTTCAAATTTTAAATAAACAATTTTCATTCGAAAGTTGGTATGCTAAACTCATATAGAGAAAAATTTATATTCAAATATATTCAATAAAAAAATATATTATATAAACAAGCAGTAAGCAGAAATTTTGGTTTTTCCGAATTTAGTGTCGCACCCGACGGAAAAATAAATACATAAATTAAATATACCTAGTAGAAAACATATTTCAATTGTATAACTTAAAATGCGTGCTTTTATTCTATATAAAACGGCGTCATTTACATCCCCTGAACAATTCTACATTTAAGATTCAGTCTTAAACAACATCTATAGAAAAGTATGCATATGACGTCAGTATCTCGGAATAATACACAAACCCAGAAGAGCGATATTGTAAAATCGACCAAGAAAAAAAAAATCAGCTATCTAGTGATTATATGTCTTCATTTGTTTGTAACATCAATATAGATACTAGGGTGGGCCGAAATTTTTTTGTTGTTGTTGTTTCTTGATTCGCTATACCGCGAAAAACTTGGATTTAGGGTAGCTTAGTAAAATGAAAAAACAAATTAAATATTTTTTTACGTTTCGCGGTAGTGCTTCGCACTAGAATATTTAAAATTTATTGAAAAAGCAGTAGTTTTATTTAGATTTTTTAAAGCAATAAACGAAAAAGATAAAAAACTGCTATGGTAAAAATGCTTTAAAAGAAAGATCAAAAAGCACATTATAATAAAAAAAAGTCCTTCCGGCCAGTGCCGGGAGGACGAGGTAGCTTTCATATTCCTTATTTTAAAAAAGCCAACTTATATTACTCAAACACACGAAGCTCAATTTAGTTGAAACCCAATATAACAGATTCAATACTAATTTTTATCAATACTAAATCATTATGAATGAGAATTTCGCGAAATTAGTCAGCTTTATCCAAGCTGCTTTTATTTAAAGTAACTTATATTTGTCTGCCAAATTCGGCGATTTCTTAAAGTGCCTGCCATTTTAAGACAACATGGTGGATGAGGCTAACCAGTGAACTTGGTCGAGACCTTAGTAATTGCTGTGCACATGCTCACTCACATAGGAATCGATTGATATATACGAGTGCTTTCGCAGGTAAAAAATCAGATTTTTCAAAATATCACCCAAATTAGATATAGTAATTGCTATATCTGAGCCATTTTTTAAGATAAAGACAATCAAAAAATGCTCCTGAATCCTTATATCAAGGTCAAATACTTAAGAAAGAAACCTTTTTCAATTTCTAATTTTTTTGCACCTCACTTTAAATATAATTTTTTTTTTAATTTAATGACCACCATTTTGAAACAAGATGGCTGATTAAGCTGGCCAGCGAACTTGGTCGAGATATTGATGTATACTATGCACATACCTTCTTACATCAAAATAGGCGAATACGTGTGTTATCGCGTGACAAATACAAGATCGTTTCAAAATGTTAGCCGCTAGAAATTAAAAGTGCTATAATTCAACCATTTTTTAAGAAATAAACAAAAGAACAAATTTTCAGAAACAAAAACTGCTCCGGAATCTTTGTATCAAGGCCAAACACATAAAAAAAATCTTTTTCATTTTAGCAATTTTTTAATGCCTCCTTTTAAATTTTAAATTTAATTTTTTTAATGGCAACCCTTTTCAAACAAGATGGCGAATGAAGCTTGCCAACGAACTCGGTCGAGACATTGGTATGTACTATGTACAGACCAAGTTACACCCAAATCGGTTCATAAATACGCCTGACATCGCGTGACAAAAATCAGGTCGTTTTAAAATGTCAGCCACAATAGAAATTCAAAATGCTATAACTCAGCCATTTTTTAGATACAGACGAAACAAAAACTGTTCCGGAATCTTTGTATTAAGGTCAAACATATACGAAAAAAATCTTTTTCATTTTCCAATTTTTTGGTATCTCATTATAAATTTAATTTTTTTTTTTAAATTTTAAATGGCCGCCATTTTGAAACAAGATGGCGGATGAAGCTGGATAACGAACTCGGTCGAGATATTTGTATGTACTATGTAGACACCAAGGCACATTCAAATCGGTTCATAAATACGCCCGTTATCACACGTGACAAAAATCAGGACGTTTCAAAATATCAGCCACGCTAGAAATTCAAAATGCTATAACTCAGCCATTTTTTAAGATATAGACGAAACAAAAACTGCTCCCGAATCTTTTTATCAAGGTCAAATACATAAGAAAAAATTTTTTTTTCAATTTTCAATTTTTTGGTACCACATTTCAAATTTAAATTTTTCTTAAAAATTTAAATGGCCGCCATTTTTAAACAAGATGGCGGATGAAGCTGGCCAACAAACTCGGTCGAGACATTGGTATGTACTATGTATAAACGAAGTTACATCCAAATCGGTTAATAAATACGCCTTTTATAGCGTGACAGAATTCAGGACGTTTCAAAATGTCAGCCACGCTAGAAATTCAAAACGCTATAACTCAGCCATTTTATAAGATATAGACAAAACAAAAACTGCTCCGGAATCTTTGTATAAAGATCAAATACATAAGAAAAAAGTATTTTCCGTTTTCAATTTTTTGGTACCGCATTTCATATTTAAATTTTTAAAAGAATTTTAAATGGCCACCATTTTGAAACAAAATGGCGGATGAAGCTGGCCAACGAACTCGATCGAGACATTGGTATGTACTATGTACACACCGAATTACATCTAAATCGGTTCATAAATACGAGAGTTACAGTGTGACAAATGTCAGATGTGTATATATATATATATATATATATATATACATATATGTTAATTTTGAACGGAGGGTGGTTTCGGGGTCTGGGCGTCATGATCGATGAAAATATACCAAAATTTTTTGAAATCGCTTTCCTCCGGACGGCTGCAATAGGTAGCTTTTTGTAATGAAAGCTACCTAAAAGAAACTAAATTATTTCATTTAGAGTAGCGCAAAGCAATTAAAATATCCTTAAATTGACGCATTTAAGCTGTATTGTGAGTCCTTCTACTCTGGTAGCAGTCCAGCGAAACGAGCCCTGCTGCGAATTGGAGCCTGTCAATACTACTTGTACTGACGCTTCACAATGCACTATGCGATACGCATGCGTGTGCTTTATGACACAATGGTTCCTGTGAGTTGATCACTAGAATTTTGCCGGCAACGATTAACAGTTTGTTCTTCTTGTGCGTTTCAGTCGTGTTTCTTAAAGACTGATTTAATTAATGACCGCTTAATAAGTGATTCGATCGCTGTGTTATGGCTGTTTCCAAAGAAATTACTCGCAGTGACTTTAACTGACCGTTATTTCGCCACCCAAAAGAGTTACCGGTGAATAAACTTCCAAATTATGAAGACGTTCTCAAGTATTGCTTTCATGAAATTTACAACTTAGCCTTGAAATCAAACAACAGGTCAGTTAATTTTTCTCATGTTTCTATTATTGTGACGCCAAAAGTTAAATCTGTGTTTGATAAAGCTTCAATATTGACAGTAACGCCTTACAGAATTGTTCAGTTAACAAATGCATATCATGACAGTTATCGTAATCTTATGGAGTCCTTTAATCGTGATAAGGGGAAGTAAAAGTTGAAAAAGAGAGTTGAAGATTTAAAACAAAATCTTTGTTACTGTTTGATGTATCTGTGTGTAAGTGAAAATAACATTAGACTGCAATTGTAAAATGGTCCCTGAGGTTTGGAAGTGTCCTGTCTCTATTATTTTTAACTGTGAAAAAGCAAAAAATATACCCATAATTGAAATAGTAAAATTCTTGTACTTTTAAAGAATGCATGGTATTGTTAAAATCGGAAGTGTGGAAGTAAAGGAAACAAAATAAATGTGATTGGATGGGATGACACTGTTACTAATACGGTGTGAAAAACCGGTATTATTCCCATTGAAGAAGAAGTTAAAAGACCACTACAGTGGGGAGAGGTGGTGGTGTATGCCTCTTACATTTCAATGAGTTGCCATTCCGGCATTTGTTTCAAATTTTAGATGGTGAAACGACTGGGCCAAAATCGCTAGTCCGATTTGCACGCAGCTCAGGAAATGTGAGAAACTCCCAGTGGTAACTTTAACAGTGTTGAATGTGAATTTCCAGAACTTACCGGCAAAATTTAAGTAAAGATCAGCAGTACCTACTGGACATTATTTGTACTATAAAAGCAGGCAGCTGTCCTGGAGATTTATCTGTTCTGAGCCTGGCACACTTCCCACTCAAGGTGGGTAACGACAGAGAACAGAATTCTCCAGTTGTATTTAAGTATTGAAAATCCAACAGACAAACACAAGATTATAGTTTCTTTTCTCCTAAAGTCTTATATACCTGTATGGTTAAGTATTAAAAAAAAGTAAATACTTCACAAATGGGCCGGAACATGTATTGAAAGTTATAAAATCGTCAAAATTCCTCTCTGAAAACTTGCTGAAGGTCATTGAACCAGTAATTGAGGGAAACGCATTTTTTTTTAGTCAATCCAGAAAATTTGCTTTTGAGTATGATAGATAAAAGGGATCATATACGAGAGTTATGTTTCAGAAGAATTATAAAGGCTAGAAACTTAGCTTCTAAAAGAAAGTCAATGAGGTGTTTTCAAACATCCAAAATCATTTTTCTAGCTACAGACTACATCGAAATGATTCACTGGAACTCTACTAAACTTTCACCACCACCTTTTTCTGAGAAGAGCCACCAATGAAGTGATTTGGTCTAAGGTCGAATCAGGTAAAATAGAGGCCCAGTTGAAATTTCACCAATTCCCATGTCAATCCCAAACAGTAGAACGGTGCGTGAAGCTGGTAACCGAGGCATCATAAAAAGTCTTCGGGTCCAGAGATGTTTTTATAAGAACAACAGTTTTCTCGAGATCTTCAGTGCCTAGTTTTTCAAGCAAATCTTATTTCAATCTTCCAAAAGATAGTAAAGACAAGTAAAGGACTATATTTTATTACAAAGTGAAATTACACTCAGGTACAATCAGATAAAGGTACTCAGATCAAGTAATAGTACAATCAGAAAAGTAGTTTTTATTTCAATGAAAATTTGTCATTTAAAAAAAAATGTCTTTTTTTTAAACATAATCCGCTGCCAATGTGTTGCGAAATGTATTTATTTTTTCATTTATTTATCATTCTTATACTCTTTTCTACTAAAATATGTTTACAGCTGCTTGTTATATAAGTTATTTGATTTATTTCCATTTATTAGAAAAATTATCAAAATCGTGTTATTCTCAAATTCCGATGCGGTACCGCCAAATATAAAAATTTATTTATTTTGTTATTGAATTTTACTAAGCTACCCTAGACACACGTTTTCCGCGGTATAGCGAAACAAAAAGAGAAAAAAAGTTTTTTTCGGCACACCCTAATACATATTTAAAATAAAATATAGTTTATAATATAATAGCTGTAAGTTTTATCAGAAATAATTTATTTATACCTTTTCAAAATAGTACTTATTTTAATTACATTTTTTTCAGTTTTTATGAGAAAATGGCAACAAAAAGTTATAGTAATCTACTATTTTCCAAGTATTTTCCCTTTACTTTCTACAGAAATGGAGTACTTTAGGTATCACCGTTACATAAGTAGTATTAAAAACTACAAAAAAATTAATGTCTCAAAAATAAATTGTGATGCAGTTTTCAAACAAATTGCAGTTAAAAGTACGTTTTTTTCCCCATACGAAAATGTAAAAATTGAAAATGCGCTATGCTTAGAAGTCTAAAAAATTGCATTAGAGATTATCAATATTTAACCATACAATGATGCATCTGCTTCGTTTTACGGCTAGCTTATGTAACGTAAAGTTCTTTTCTAGGGACGTCATTTTAGGCTAATGCCAGATGAACGTCTATTTGCACGTTTTTTGTTTCAACATGAAAAAGAAACACCTTCGCTAGTAGGAGTTTCTTTTTCATGTTGAAACAAAAAGTGTGCAAATAGACGTTCATCTGACATCAGCCTTAATTGTTGCCCGAAAGAAATAGCATATAGGGGGCTTAAGCTAATGTAAGACGAGCGGTTTTTTGCACGCTTTTTGTTCCAACATGAAAAAGAAACTATTTCGCTAGTAGGTGTTTCTTTTTCATGTTGAAAAAAAAGCATGCAAATAGTCGTTCGTCTGACATTAGCCTTTTTACACGCTTTTTGTTTCAACAGGAAAAAGAACACTTTAGGATAATGTCAGACGAACGACTATTTGCACGCCTTTTTTTTCAACATGAAAATGAACCATCTACTAGCGAAGGTGTTTCTTTTTCATGTTGAAACAAAAAGCGTGCAAAAAACCGCTAGTCTTATCAACGGTCTTTCATCTACATCGGAGGTGTCAAACTGTGACCCACCTGATACCACTAATTTTTTAAAGAAATAGTCGACTTCTTGAATCGCAGACATTTGAGGATTAGATAATGTAATGATTGCTATAGAATTTTAGTGGTATCCGGCGGGACACAGTTTGACAACCCTGAACTACATAGTTTCTTGTCTACAGATGTTCGATATTATATATCATTCTGTTTGAACAATACTAGCTTATATAGAGAAAGAGTGAATTCGTAATACGTCATATGATTAAATCAGTATTGTTTAAATTTACTTATAGGATTCTCTATAATTGTTTTCAGGTGGCAAATCGTATATTGAAAAATGCCATTTTAAGAATTATCAATTTAAGAAAAATTCTTTTAATGAAAATAACTATCAAAAACATTATAAATTACTAAACTAATAACTTGAAGTAAAATATTTTTAATCTATTTTTTAAATGTATAACTTATACTTGTTTGCACCAGTAATCTTATTTCACGCTTTTACGTTTCTATTGCCGGTTATGTCTTTTATTAGTGCAGTTTATGCCCGCCAACCATATTTTTTTTTTAATTTTTCATTATATGTTAGGGGAGAGTAGCCGAATTTGGACCACTTCACTTATTTTCAGGTGTAACTAATTTTTGGAATATCTGCAAAAGATCATTACACAGGGTCAATGTATTCATCTACTAACTAAATAAATATTTAGATCAATTTCTTCTTGAAAATCTTAAATTTTATTTTAATTTGAAAAAATTGTCAAAAGTGGTCCAAATTCAGCAACTGGTCGCCTAAGTCGGACCCGCAGTCTCCTAAATTGGACCAAATAATATCAGGTTGTTTTAATGACTAGGGAATATAACTAATTTTATTAAAAGCAAAGTTTGCGATTAATGAAACAATCAAACAAAATAACAGTAATGGAATATAATAAAATCAAATATCTTAAAATAAGAGTAAGTAATTGTTTTAAATAAAAATGTATTCAAAATATAAATCAAAGTTATCAGTAATTAAGAATAGAAATTATGAAACTAATTGTCAGTTACTTGAATATCATGTAAGGAGTGAAGCAAAGCTTATACATAAAATTTGTTTATTGTTTTTGTTTTCCAGCGCACACAACACGGAACCGTATATGGCAATCTGAATACTGAATCATTTCTGCTATTTTATTTTTCTTACAAATTAGGCAAAACCAATCATTACTGTCTAGATTTTTCCTTTTAGATTCTAAATTATCAGACTTTTTTTTTTTTTCAACAGAAGTTTTCTTTACGTTATGTTTGCAGTTCTTCTCTTCCATCATTTTCTTGCTAATCGCATTACGCCTATTTTTTATTTTATTCCAATTGCTTTTGTGCTGTGAAAACTTCCTTTTTGTCCTTTTTTTTTTCATTTCAAGGTTTAGTTTATATGGCGATGATGTTAACACAACTGTTTGTTGGCTCCCTCTGTACTTTGATTTAACTGAATTTAGTAAGGGAAATAATATTTCTAATGTTTTTTTTTTCTTGCTTTTGGGGAGGATTTGTAGCTGCAGACTTGTTGTAGGTGAATTTCTGAAAAACTTACTGTCTGCTTTTTGTTTCCTATATCTTTAACAGCTTTTGCTGTCGCGGGTGTTTTTCTTCCAGACAGTTTCTCTATGTCCATTTTCATCAAAGTTAGAGATTTTATGCGTTTTAATGGCAAAAAAGTATAATACCACCCTCCAGAACTATAAAAAGTCTTCCATCACAAATATCCTGCAGGAGGAAAATGTTTGAATTCAACTCTGTAAATCAAATATGCCGTAGGAATAAAGAATTCAAAGAAAATAAATACAATTACATACATTAAGATAAAAGGCATTGCAAACAAAATTTATTGCATAGACATGTAAAAATATTTTTATATTTATATAGGCCAAAACTGTATAAAAAAATAATCCAGATATGAAAAAAAAAAACTCTTTCATAGAGATAGAATGAATCCATTATCCTTCTATATATAAAAAAAAAAGTTTTGATTTGGAAATGGACCAATGAAAATCTGCGTAGATATTCCGAGTAGATCGGCATCCAATTTGGATGCTTAAGCATGGCCTTTCATCGTTAATATTAAAAAAACTGTTCCATACAAAAATATGAAAATCGGTGGTATTATAGAGAAATGTTTGATCTGATGCAGACAGCTTTCAAATCGAAGAATTATTTTAAGAGATATTTAATGCTAAAGTTGGAGAAAATCGTTCCAGTAAAAAAGTTTTATTGGAGCAAAAACTATACATGAGAATTTAATCATTTTTAGATCATTTTATACGTTATAAGTTCCCGGTATGTAGATTGCATTTATTTTTCTTATTTGACTCATTTTTGAGGTTTTATTTCTATTTTAAATTCAAATTTTCAGCATTTCGAGAGATATTTTTTACAAATTTTAGAAAATGTTATTAATTTAAACTGTTGCCAATGGTATAAACAGCGCAAACAATAATGTTTACTTCAAATTAAAAATTTATCCACACGTTACTATTACAAACAGAAAAAAAAACTTTAAAATTAGAATTAAATCATTACATGTTAAAAGCAGGAAAATTACGTTATAAGAACCATATTTACACTTGAATTTTAGAAAAGAAACAAAATCTTAAAATAAAAAAATCATTTTTATGCGTTAAAACTTGTAATTGGAGAAAATTACGTCATATTTAAAATGGCCAAAAAATATGGCAAAACAACTTAAATTGAAAAAAAATCCCAGCTTGCTCGTCCTACAGGCAGAGGTAGATTTCGAAGTTAAGTATACTAATTTCACCAACAAAAACTAAATCATTATTAGATATAAATCCACTTTAACATTTTTATTTGTCTGCTTTTGACGAGTTTTTATTTCATTTTTATAATTAGCTGGTTTTATCAGACTCATGTTAAGGCAATATTAAAAAAAAAATATTTTTCCATACTCAACAACTCGAAATTTTCTGGCACATTTTCAGATTCATTTTTAATTAAAAAAAAATATATGAAACATGCTGACGTGATTTTTGAAAAGATTTATAAGCGACCCGTGTTTTTATTTTTCTTTCAATTAATTAAAACTTGACTAATAAACAATTATTTTCTCAGTAGGGCAATATTTTTCGTTTCTAACACAATCGCTTCGGGAAATTCTGTTCAAAATGCCCACTTTGACATCATTATTTGAAATATCTTCTGCCTCTATCAAAAAATCTATCATTACTGTACATTATATAGTTTCTGAATAAGAGAAACTAGCAACTGGGTGCATTTGAGAGCAAAAATGAATTTAAAAATGTGTAAGAAAATAGACAGTTTGGATTTGAATGCACCCTTAATAAGATGATTTTTTTCTTCAACTACTATGTATTTTTAATTTGTTTTTGCTGTAAGAATTTTCCGTATCAAAAGCTTGTCTATATAAATGTTGAAGACAATATTAAGAAGATATATTATAAATTCATGGAGATTTTATATCTTGTGAATTGACGGAGTTATGAAAATTTTTCTTTTTCAACCCCCATTTTTTGTTTTCGTTTTTAATTTTTTTTCGGTACGAATTGGTCCTATCAAAAACTTGTGAATATAAAAGTTGTAGATAATATTAAGGAGATGAATAATAAAATTAATTGGATTTGATATCTTAAGAATTGACGAAGTAAGGAATTTTTTTCTCCCAAGAACCCTATTTTTTGGGCCCTTTGAACCTATTTTTAATTTTATCAAAAATCTGTAATGCATGAATTTTTGGCACTATTTTTAGAAGTAATAAAAACTTTAAACTGATTTGATATGTACAAAAATTAAGAAGTTATGGGTTTTTTTCGGTTTTACAAAACCCCTCCCTATTTCCACCCCCTTTGTCCGCTTTTGCCCATTAACGAACTTGACCGACATTTTATGTCCCTTGATTTTATGTATCAGTTTGGAAGAGATTTGTGCAGAATTGTGGAAGTTATCGTGTTCAGAAGAAAGTGATAACACAATTGCTTCGGGAAATTCCGTTCAAAATGACCACTTTGATATCATATTTTGAAATATATTCTGCCTCTATCAAAAAATTGATCATTGCGATGCATTATATAGTTTCTGAATAAGCGAACCTACCAATTAAATGCGTTTGAGAGCAAAAATGAATTTAAAAATGAGTCAGAAAATAAGCAGTTTGGATTTGAGAGCATCCTTAATTCAATGATTTTTCCAACACAATCCGCTTCGGGAAATTCGGTTCAAAATGCCCATTTTAACAGCATTTTTAAAAATATAGTCTGCCTCTATCAAGAAATTGACCATTACGGTAGATTATATAGTCTGCAGGTAAGAAAACGTAGCAATTGGAAGCCTTTGGGAGCAAAAATGAATTGTAAAATGAGTCAGAAAATAAGCAGTTTGGATTTGAATACACCCTTACTTAGATGATTTTTTTCTTCAACCGCTATGTATTTTTAATTTGTTTTTGCTGTAAGAATTGGTCCTATCCAAAACTTGTCTATATAGATGTTGTAGACAATATTAAGAAGATATATGATAAATTCATGGGGATTTTATATCTTTTGAATTGACGGAGTTATGGATTTTTTACTTCTTCAAACCCCCTTTTTGTTTTCGTTTATAATTTTTTTTTTTTGCGGTACGAATTAGTCCTATCAAAAACTTGTGAATATAAAAGTTGTAGATAATATTAAGGAGATTTATAATAAAATTAATTGGAATTGATATCTTGAGAATTGACGAAGTTATGAATTTTTTTCTCCAAAAAACCCTATTTTTGCGCCCCTTGAGCCCATTTTAACTTTATCAAAAATCTATGATACATAAAATTTTGGCCCTATTTTTAGAAGTAATAAAAACTTTAAACTGATTTGATATGTACAAAAATTAAGAAGTTAGGGGGGGGTTTCGGTTTTCACAAAACCCCTCCCTATTTCCATCCCCTTGGTCTGATTTTGCCCATTAACGAACTTAACCGAGATTTTATGCCCATTGATCTTATGTATCAGTTTGGAAGAGATTGGTGCATAATTACGAAAGTTATCGTGTCCAGAAGAAAGTGATATATATAGATAGACAGACAGATAGATAGATAGATAGATAGATAGATAGATAAAGTTTTTTACTGGGGGTGGTTTTGGGTTCTAGGGGTCATGATCGGTGTAGATCTGAAAATTTTTTCAGAAATTCCAACATAGGAACGATCCCAATAGGTAGTATTTCATACGAAATCTACCTAATATATTTGCGAGAGATATTTTGAGATAATCTTTTCAACTATTATCGTGAATTTGAAGACAGCGCAAATAATATTTCCTTCTAACAACAAAAGTATTTTCACGTGAAAATTAATTAGCGAAATAAAACTTTGGTGTAATTACGTCAGATTTGAAACGATACATTTAAAATCAATTATTTAAAAGAACTATCTTATAATGCTGCTAAAAAATACCGGGAGACAATGACACTGTTTGCTTAATTCATTTTACATTAGCTTATTTTCAAACGTTTAACTATTTTTTTAATTAAATACAAAAACAGCCATTGTATCTCTTATCAGCAGCAGATTTGGTCTTAAAAATACCCAATCCAAGGAAAACGAATGGAAACCCGTTTACAGAGAGATTGCTACTGTTTTTTTTAATTTTTTTAATTCAATATTTTTAAAGCCGATCAAATTAGCATGCTTTTTGAAGTTTGGTGCGCCTGAACGGGGGTTGGCGAGCGTAGCTCGTAGGGGGCAGAGCCCCCTAGTAAAATATAAGAAAAATAGTGTACAAAGCGGATCGTCCTCGAAATTCATTACTTATTTTTCAAATTTATGATCGCATATCTGGTCCAATTTAAGCAACTTAAATTGGTCCAATTACGGCAACTGCGTCATTTTTTAAAACAGTTAATTTCAAGACTAAGAACAAAACGAAATCAAACAAACCCGCGTGAAAAATATGCGCAATAAACAGATGAATTCATATATGTATCGGAAAACTTAACAACTTACCTTAGTTTTAAAATATTCACTTACGTTTAGTAGAAAAAAATTAGATCAAAACAGCTCACTTTATGTTTTTTTCAAATTGTCTGAAAACAGCACGTGGTAGGCGGCTGTTTCTTCTATTCATGAGTGACGTCATTCTGATGAGTAGGATTTCAGCAATCGATGGAGTCTCTTCCTGTAATTAACGGCAGAATGGCAACGGTCCAATTAGAGCGGCGGTCCAAATATGGCTACTCTCCCCTAATATATTTTTTATACATTATTATAATTATGAAAAGTTTTTTAAAATTGTTCATCGAAATAAAATTTTCTTTTTTTCATCAAACAAAATCTAATAAAGATTTTTTTTTTTTTTTTTTTTTTTTTTTTTTGCGTAAATTCTTAAAGAAATTCAACTTTATCTAATGTTCCAAATCTAGAAAACATAATACTAAAACAATATTGATTATTTGCATGCAACGGCCATTTCTGCAATGATGTTTAGGAGTAAATTACATAAATTTCATGATTCTTTCTACATTTATGTACAGTGAAAGTACTGATATTTTTCTTACTTTAACTGAGCATATAAACTGAGAAAATACATTATTTTCATTAAGATAATGCACATTTTATTTAGTATAATGCAGCAAAGAAAGCACTTGCCCTCATTAAGTTAAAGTTTGATCTTTTTCAGGTAATTTAGAAAATGTGCTTTTCTATCTAAAATTCGTTGTTTTTTTTTCGTGCAGTATATAAACCAAAGTGATGCTCTCAGCTGAATGATGGGTTAAAAGCTAATGCTGAATTCACTCTATACACGTGATTATATTTTTTCTTGCTTCAGATTTCCGCATCAGACTAAATAGCAGGTATTATTCTGAATCAAACTAAAAATTTATAAAATTTTGTTATTTTTAAAAGTTTTGTAAAAACAATTGTTTCCTTTGAAGCTAACCAACACTTAAATATTTCTAAAAACGCATTTAATAACTATCGCAACTGAAAATAAAAATGTAAAGGTATCTCTATTTATTTGTTATATAATGATATTATTTTAAAATTAAATTCTACCTTTTTATCGGTCAGACATTCCGCCCAATTCACACAAAGTGCAAAGCCAGTTTAACCCTCTAATGCCCATGGTAGCATTTCTGCTACCATAAGTTCAGCTTTAACTTTTAGCACAAAATTTCATAAATAATGTATATTTTAAGTCGTTAATATTATTTTTAAGTCATAATTGCACCTTTAAGCAATATTAGTTATGAATTTTGAATGCAGATGGATAACTAAATTAGAAAAAAAATTAGCTTGAAGCAATATGTCTGGCAAAAATTTCAAATGGCATTTACAGTGATAAGTTTTTGCTTGATTTTCGAATATTTTATTGAAATAAAACTAAATATATATGATATATAGGTTTAAAAAGTGTTACTTCGATTCTCTGCTCAAAAAAGTTCAATGCAAATTTGATTTTAATGGTAAAATGAGTAATTAAAATCAAGGTAGCAGATCTGCTACTACGGCATTAGTGATCATGAGCCCATGGTAGCATTTTTGCTACCAGATTATTTTCATAGGAAATTGTACTTCTTGGTATTAGATTTCTACTTAAGATATTTGTTTTACTTTTAATTCACATGCTAATGTTATTAGAAATCCGAATTAAATTAGTGGAAATTTATAGTTTACATTTACAAAAAAAATGAAATTATTTTTGTGTTTACATTTTTGAACAAAATTTGAAATTCCTTTTTAATATTTATATAAATAGAAAAAAGTATGAAGTAAATCCGAATTAATATTTTGAACTTTATATTTCTAAGCATAAATATAAACAGATATTCTAAGTAAAAAAATATTTTTTGTTCATCTATATCACTCAAGTATATTATATTTAGTATATTTCTTCCATGTGGTATATATTACACGAGCCTGATCCCACACGAATCAACTGCAATGTAATTTACTATATTTTTAATTAACTGCTTTGTTTATCGTGGGTTTTGAATTTTTTCAACAAAAAGTTTGAAATCTTACAGGAAGTGGCTGTTATCTTGCTGTCCTGTTTAAATAAAAAAATAAACTACAATGTATTTTGAATCCGGATTGATATAAATATATATATATATATATATATATATTTTTTTTTTTTTTTTTTTTTTTGCTTCCGCTATATTTTAAAACGCCTGCACTGTAAAAAAAAAAAAAAAACGACATTTTTACACAGTACAAAGTACTGTTCATCTCGCACACAAACTCAATCACAGTTGAATGTACTGTATCTTTCTTTGGTTTGCTGACTATTTAAACATGGAAAATACAGTAGTTGCGTAAAATTAACAGCACAATGTACTGTCAATTTGGACGCCAGTAGTTTGTGCTGTCGTCCAAATGCGTCCAAATTGCCAGATCATTGTACTGTTAATTTTACGCAACTACTGTATTTTTCATTTTTAAATAGTCAGGAAACCAAAGAAGATACAGTACATTCAACTGTGATAGAGTTTGTGCTGGCAAATTTACAGTGTTTTTTTTTTTTTTTTTTTTTTTTTTTTTTTTTTTTTTTTTTTACAATGTGTATGTAACATTACATGATTCTAGCTTCTTAATTATGTATTTTTTATAAAAATAGACAGAGTTGCAACATTTTATCTTTATATGTATTAGAAAATAAAACCACAACTTGCCGCCGGTAACAAAATAACCGTCTATTTTATTTTTTTTTTCAACTACGTACTACATTAGTATGTAGGGTATATGAAGGGGAGACCAGGGCTAGTTGGCTACAGGGGTAAGTAGGAGCACTCCTCATAAATCGCCTGTTTGTGGATAGATTGAGACCAGTCACAGAGTACTTTTCTTCTTACTTTTTACAATCCTCATTGTAGTTTTGCAGCATTACCTACGTGCAGTGGACATTTATTAGGAATTTTCTGTTTTTTGCACACATAAGTAATTTTTTGTTGCTTCATTCTTTTTCTAATTTTTAATACTTATCTTAATAATTGCGATTTAACTTGTGCAGTTTTTCTTAGTGCATGATTCTCTGTACCTACCCCATATGTGTTTTACTTGGATTATTTATGCTTAGATGGTTACGTGTCCTTTTTGTGAAGAAATTTATTATGGGGCTAGTAGGCGCATTGAACACGGAGCAAGTTGGCACGGTGTCTGCTGTGTACTGGTAGCTTGAAAAGCAGCAAACACCGAGAAAAGTGGTCGCAATGCAACATTTTGGGCACACGAGGCTTGCCCAATTGGAGACACTCTACTTTTTATTTGTGACAACTGTAACTCTGATGATGATATCGAGTAGGATAGAAGTTACTCAATGTTAATGTTTTATTCCTTATTATGTCTGTATAATTTAGAATTTACATTGTACGGTGATAACGCCTTTGTTTAAACCTACTGGTAATAATGAAATTGATTTAAATTAACTGCGTGTCTTCTTTGAGTTTCATTTAAATTTTTATAAAGCGTGTGCCAACTTACCCCATAGGTATAGGCAACGTGCCCCGTGACGGGGCAGGTTGGCGCACAATTTATCTTTTACTTTAGACTACCGCTAAACATAAACTACAAAAGCTACAAAATCAAAACTCCGGGTATTTATAGCCCAATGCATTTTCTTTAAAAGTACAGTTAAAGTTTCATAAAAAAATTAAACAAAAAATTAATAAAAATTAATGATTAAAAACTGCACCTACTAGCCCCCCTCTCCCCTATAATTGTACACAAAATCAGAAAGAAAAATGAGGTTTTATTATTATTATTATTGTGTAAAATTGAATAATTGGTGCAAAAAATAAAATTATATGAAAAAATTGGACATGTATATATATATATATATATATATATATATATATATACAACATCAAGAGAGAGGTATATATATATATATATATATATATATATAACCATTAAAAACATTTACAAATTACCAAAAAGAAACATAGTAAAAAAAAAGAATTAAAGGAATAAAATGGAAATTTGTAGAACCAGGTAAAATCCTCAGGCCCCAAATACTTAGGTACTACAAGTAAAGTGTGCGGTTTCATCTTCATATTAGCCATAAAAAAGCTAAATAATACGAATTTAGGGCTACCAACAAACAATAAAACCAGAAAAAGAATTTGGAAAAACCGTTATATGACAAAATAAATACGGATGTAAATAGATAGGAAATATATATATATATATATATATATATATATATATATAGAGAGAGAGAGAGAGAGAGAGCGATAGAGATTGAGAATGATGTAATGTGAGAAATAAATTGGTTTAGGTCATAACACATGTAAAACTATAAATATTTTCACAAAATAAAATGCTTTTTAAATATGGTAAAATCCTACATATTCAGCTCACTCTGTCCATGGTAGCTTATATGCTACCATACAGAAATCTTTTAAAATATAATAAAATTTCATTTTTATTCATGTTTTTGCTTTATTTGACTCGTAACAGCATAAATAACACACGCACACAAAAAAATTCACATAGCAATTTTTTGTAGTATGAATAGACGGTTAAAGCTTTAGACATCATGATATAGTTAAAGCAAAATTTTTATCAATTATGCAATGAGAGAATCACCCCAAAGGATAACTGTTTTATTTTCCAAAGTTTATTTGAATAATGTTTCACATAAAAATTCTTGTTGGGTTTTTTTCTGTTTTTGTACATATAACTAAACGATAGCCCAACATGGTCCGTTTAAAGTTTAAACGCTCAAATATTAAAATTTCGCTATATGTAATAAAATAATGATTGGAATGACTGCGAATTTACACACCCATGTTTTTGATGATACTCATTGTATTTATGAACTTAATGTATGTTAATTATTAGGTTAATCATAGGTTAAGGTTAGTTTAATCATAATTCATTGGTAGGTTAGGCTAATCATAAATCATATTTTTAATAAGAATTTATTAATAATTTTTATAATTAAACTGATGCTTTTGAGTAAAAAATTTAGAAGCTCACTGAAAACCGAAATTTTAAATCGGATGATTTTTAAAGAAGATATAGTTTTAATCTGACTAAATGAAGATTTTGCAAAAATGTATAAACTGCATATTTTCCTGGGAAAGGAGCTGAAATAAATTGTCAAAATTTGGTGTTAACGTTTAGAGTCGCGGCAATGTTTAATATGTATTCAAACCATATTTCTAAAATTTTATCTCAAACGTCCAGTGTTGAACTGAATCCCTTCGCATTTAATTTCGTCTTTCTAAATGTTGGTCTTTACGGACTTATTAAAGAGACTCCTGAAACTATTTATTAAACACTTAAATCATGGATAAATTTATATATTTCATTTTAATTAAATTTTCCTCTTTATTAGAGTATGTGATGTATATAATGGTATAAATGTATGTGTAAAATTTTAGAATAATGCATTTGCAACAAGATTCCTTAATTAAGATTTTCAGACCCTCTTTACAGTAAAAATCTTTTATGAATAGGATAAATATTCATTTTTTATACTGGGGGAATATATATGGCTATTTACTCCCTTTTTTCTGAAGAAAACGCCTCATGAGTGCAAAAAAGAGCAATTAGAAATTATAAGTAATGTTTTAAAATCTTGAATTTTTTATTTTATCCTGTATATTTATCTAATCTGTACAACTACCTCAGAAAACACATGTGCTATATTTACATAAGTAGTAACATAAAACTCTGTATATCTGGAAAGATACTTTAATCAAAAATAACAAGCGCTATAGTTTACTCATTTATTAACATTTTATTAAAATCAAATAGTTAAATAATAAAAAAAAGACGTGGATACAATGATGTGAAGTGTTTTGCATGAATGTAGCCAGTGTTGAATATACACAAATATTTCATTTTGTTTGGCAATGAGTCAATGAAGCCAAGAGAAGAATCTCGACTATTGAAAGAATATATTGCATTTGATAGTGATAGGAGGACTTTTCACGCTGTGTTTCATGATTACTATCAGGTTGGTTAAGTTTTATGTGTCATTTCAATTATTGACCTACTAAAGTATAATTAAATTTTAAAAAAATCGCAGTAAAGAGTTGATTGGTTACAGAGAAGGTGTTATATAACAGCTTTCTTCGAGTTAAATTACATGAATATTAATTTATATTTTCCAATGCGATTGAATGTAATTTGAAACGTGGAAATGCATAAAGCTAGAAATTCAATGAAAAATGGGCATAAAATTAACCAAGGTATTTCTAAGTCGTACAGAACAAGCTTGGTAAATACAGGATTAGATTTCACGAAAGTAACTGATGGTAGAAGAGTACAGAAGACGTAATGAAGACTAGGATTAGGTGACTGAACAAAAACGTCTCAATTTATAACGTGATGAAAGGGTGCACTGCAATGTGAAGTTCAAGCAAAAAAGTATTGTGTTCAAACTATTATATTTTAGTCTAAACGCTTGTATTCTTAAAAGATATTTTTACCAATCAAACAAAAGTTAAAATTATTAAATTGCGCTAAAATGCATGGTTAACTTAACAAATTAATAGTGAAATCGTGTTATTTGGTGTGATAAGATAAATCTCTCTATGTATAATAAATGATGGCATAGAGTATGCAAGTAGAGGAATTGAAGTATATGTGCATTCTGATTGAATTACACCTCCCAAGAAACACGTAGTTGTTACACGTTATGACCTGGTGCTAAATCTCTTCTTATGAGTCAAAAGATGAGGGCGAGATTTGCGTTATTAGTTGTGTGACTATAAACACCAAAAAATGCATCAATAAAATACTTGAAACCAAACTAAAGCTTTCCAGAGTGATCTTTTCCAAGATACTGAAGTATTTACATTTTAACAAAATTCAGCTCCATATCATGTTACTTCTATATACAAAAAATGGCTTAATATTATCGCATCCTACAACTGGAATGGACTGAGAATGGTACAGACCTTAACTCAACTAAAATATATGGAGACAAATAAATATATTTCTTTGTCATGAATAGCTATTCAAGTCGGACTCATTAACAAAAACAATAACTGAATCTTGATTTCATGTTAAGGCAGCCACTGATTTATATGAGTTGGTTTGCTCTATAGGAAGGCGTTTTAAGAGTGGAATTTTCAATTAATTTTTTCTCGTATAGCTATTAACTGTCTTGGGAGGTATTTTTCATCCAGCTAATTATCTTCGCGTGTTTCAGTTTTCTTTTTGGGAAATGTTATTAAAATTGAAACAGCCTCACTGCAGATAGAGGCATCTTAAATTAAGACATATATGTGACTGAAAAGGAATTTAAGACACTTAAGTATCTGAATCTGAAAATTCAGTCATGATAGATGTCTTAATTTAAAACATATAAGTGTCTTACTATGATCATGGTGTAAACGAACTGAGAAATGTGTCTAAAAAATCTGCAAGTGTCTAATTTTAAGACACTTTGTAACTCCGCTCCGCATTCACTAGGGGGCACTCTCAGTTGCGCATGCGTCTTCCTTTCGAACTCGATGTTCGTTTGTAATTCAAACTGAATGTTTGTTTTTATGTACGCGTACATTTTAACTAATAATTTATTTTGACTTGATTGTTTTTTGCGGAATGTGAACTTCCGGGATTTAATTTCTATCGACATAGTGGTACTCCGTATTAATACTTATCTATAACACTAATATAGTGTTCTTCATCTCGTCAAATTTGTAAAGAGAACTGTTGTCTGGCGGGCTATGTTTTCAGGATGGAAATTTTCCGTTCTTTTAACAGAGCTAGCCGGATGTGCAAGGGGATTTTATTTTTTAAACATCAAACTCTGCCTAACTAACGGATACTAACGTAGCCTCCAATCCGGACGTCCTCTGGGCGAATGTGCGTTTGGAATAATCAGACCTTTTCCCAGGTAAGTGTGGTCTTAACTATGTATTTAAAACTCTCTGTAAATGTTTTATCTTTAAATGGATACCTCACACGAGTCTATAGCTTTATTAGTTCCTGAGTTATGCCAAAATATGTTCAAATCATTTTGCCTATGGTATTTCCATGTTAAAATTTTATTTTGCTAAAATTTAAATATCTACTATTCAAATCATCTGCAATCATGTTTCTGCATTATTTTCCATCCAATGTTATCCTTAAAATAAGTTTTGGCGTGTCTGCATGGTGCATTAGTGGTTACTGAATCTACTGAGATACACCATCCTAAGCCTTCTTTCTCTGTATACTCGCACGCCATTACTTTAAAAATAGCAGTGACAGCACCTGTTGATTGGCTCATAATTTCTTAACTACCATCAAGACTATCTTAACAGTGTTTTTTTAGAGTAATTATTACACCGGAGTACCTTTTATATGGGTTTTATTTATGAATACAATATTTTTATAAGCATTTAATGCGACAGCATTTGTAACGTTCACATCGGTTTTACATTTCCCATAGGTTTAATATGTGATATGTACTGAAATTCCCAACTCTTTATAGTAAACATCCTTATTTAATTTTTATTTATTATGTATGCTTTTATTTATTATGTATGCTTTTCATGTCTGATGACGTTTTCTTGCGTGTCATATTTTATACACCGCGATAAATTTTAAGTTATTTAAAAGAATATAGTTCGAAAATCCTTCCATTTACCCATATCATTAATTCCCGCATACATACAGCGAATTACTTGTGTTCATTTATTTATTTTAAACTGTTTTGACTGATAAAACTCATTAAATCCGGTCATGGAATCTGTTTTTTCCTTCTGCTATATACTTTTGTTGTTTCCGAGCATTTTAGAACTATTCTATTTGCTATTATTGAAAGTAGATGTTTCATTCTTCAGATGTTTTCATTTTCAAGCCCGGTGATTCACACCACAATTTGAAGACTCATCAGAAATCGTCTGAAATCTGTAGACGTAGAAGGGGAGAAAATTTTGTTGGCGTCGCCAATAAATCTTTTTATTTAACGATTTAGAAAATGTTCTCGCCTTATCTCTGTATTAGTCATGATTATTTGTAGATTCTTAAATTCATGTAATTATGTGCTGTTAACATAATTGTAAAAATACGGTAAATATATACAGCTATATTTCATTTATACAATATATTTTCAATACATTTATATTTTCAATATATACAGCTGTATTCATTTTTTAAACTCTGCAGTAATTAACTTATGTAATTAACTTTTGTTTTGATACTTAAATTTTCATATGTTTTCTTAATTTCAAAAATATAATTTTAGTAACATTAATTGTTACATTTTTTCAACAATTAAAATCTAGATTTTAATATGACCTCCATTAAGAGACCACCTTTCGGAGCGACCAATTTTTATTGGAACGGAAGTGGTCGCTTTAGGGAGGTTTTACTGTATATTGATAAAGGTGAGTGTTCGCTAAAGACAACTGTTCGTATGAAGGCTTTGCAGTAAAATCTCCATAACGGACACTCCTAAATAAAGGACGCCACTATTTAGGAAACACATTTTTTTTATTGAAAATATGCAAAATTTTTATACACTTATAACTCAGAAAAGCAGACACCTCCGAACGTCGACAAATTCCACGGTTCCGAGGTACCCGCTATTGACAGGTTTTACTGTATTAAGACAAATATATTTTGTTTTTAACCTTATTCTACTCTAGAAATTCATAATATTGGTTAATAATAAATATTGATTAATAAATATTACAATATAATACTCATATACTGTAAATTTGGGGGAATCCAGTGTTAGATTTTATTTAACACAGAAATAAAAATGCTTAAACTAATTTACCGGGAATATCTTATTTAAATGGGAAAAAATTGCATAACATAGCAGGGATGGGATTCTTTCTGAAGAAGTGAATCATTTTTTATAAATGGGAGTAATTTGTTACCATAAAGCAGAGCTGATTGCAGCATGGGCAAACTGGGCTGTTTCTATGGGCCTTTAGCTGTACGGGCCCCTAAATTTGGTACGAAATTTCCATAAAGCTGATATTTTAAATTTGGTTTGATCTTACACTTATTTTAATAAATATTTTGCACTTTTAGAACATGATTAGGCTAAAGAAAATGGTATATTTATCCAAATATGTATTTGACGGCATAGAATAGGCTTAATTTTTTTTGTAACAGTATATGTAGGCAATGGGGGGAGGGGGTGAATGAATACTAGGTCTTTGGACTAGCAGCAATTTGAAGTTCTCACTAAAAGTAATAAACATTTTTGATGCCGTAGGGCATATATGATAACACATAAATACATATTTAGGTGAAAAAAAAAATATATTATCCTATTCTAAAACTACAAAATACTGATTACAATCCTCATAAGGTCAAAACTGATTTAAAATATCAGCTTTATGAAAATGTCATACCCAATTTGGGGTACCCTAAAATCAGGGGGCAGAGAAGCACCCCAGTTTTCCCACGCTGCAATCAGCTCTGCTGTATGGTAACAAATTATTCCCATTTATAAAAAAGGATTCAATGTGGTCAAACATGGCTGCGTATATGGCTTAGAAAGAAAAGTGGTCAAAGATGGCTTCATATTGGCTAGGAAAAAAAAAAGGCTCAAAGATGGCCGCAATTAAGACATTTGAAATGTCTGAAATTCAGACGTAAGAAGTGTCTGAAAAATTTAAGACACTTTAAAACGTCTTAAAATTGAACACTCCTGTTTCAGACACTTAAGTGTCTGAAATTCAGACGCAAGAAGTGTCTGAAAATTTTAAGACATTTTAAAACGTCTGAAAATTGAACACTGCGTTTCAGACATTTAAATGTCTGAATTTCAGACATTTTCATTTGCAGTGCTTCTAACAATTTTTGCATCATATTCTATATTGAAGTACCTTTTCATTGATATAAAATTTTACTGCTTTAATTTAAAATTAGTTGCCGCTTAGAGATTTCATACGTTAGAAAACGAGTTTTTGCAAAAGATTTCTGCAATTTTGGCCAGTACCGCATATTATTCTTTTGTTTCGGGGAGGAGGTTACTTTTTTTTCGCCAGTAGATATGCAGTATCTTTTTTAATGCTTAAATAATATATTAATAGATCTGGTTCGAGATTAATTTGATTTTTATATTTGTTTTTAAGGTTTATTAAATTAAAGAATTTTCTTATATCTGTATTACAGTGGTACTTAGAATATGAACACTGGCAAGGAAAGCAAACTGAAACAACAAAATTTCTCTTACAGTGAGCCATGGGTTTGATTATTCATTGATTGAAATTGCTTGGTACGGTTATTTTGCTATTCTACATAAAGCAGGGTTGCCACGCTTCAGAGAATTTTCCAGGTGAATTATCAGTATTTGTTTATAGAAAAATAAATCTATTTTAAACGCACGAAATTTCATCTTATTTAAGGAGAGATTTTCAATAAGAAAATACTGATACCGAAGAATTTCCTGGTCTGAAAATTTCCTGACGCGTGGCAACCCTGTGAAGGTAAGTAAAGGACATTTATCTAAACTTTGCGGATACATGACTATAAGCTTAAGATCACCTTTGAGTCATCAGACTACATTTTAAGAATTACTGGATTAGCATGTTTATCATTAAAATTAAAATATACCTAATTAAAGGACTGTCGTGTGAAACAAGTAAACTTACTAAATGCAATTTACGAGTTATTCAAAATTCATGTTTTCTAAAGAAAACTATTAACAAAACTATTGTTATTGCTTCCTCCAAAGAAGCTGATTTGTTACGTCTAGGCTTTCAGTTAACTTATGTTCAGCTTTTTTTGTTAGCTATATTTTATTTTATTGTATATATATTCAAATGGTCTTCATTATTAAAACTGATATCCAACTTATCTTTGATTATTATGGTATAGACTGCGTAAAATATACTTGTACTTTAAAACGGTTTTTAGGATTTAATTAAATAATTTTACATAAAAATTACATTTTTTTAAATGTCACTTTCCATGTTTTACACACGAATCCTTTAATTTCTTTCTGTGATCTTAGAGCTACGATGGCTTAGTATGTTTATCAGTAAAATTTAATCATATGCTATCAAATCATTAAAAAAATTCTAATTCAATTTATTTTATTTGTATTTTGCTGTGCTTAAAAAATTTGCAACAAAGCATTATTTACCTCTAGGATCAGGTTTGAGTTTTATGTCTGGCTCATAAATCCCTTTCCTATTTTTCTCCTTGTCACTTTTTTAGAGAAAGACTTTTTTTTCTTAACACCATCGGCTAACTCATATACTTTATGCATTTAATTCCAAAAGCCTTCATGACCGAATTGAACCAAAGAAAAAGGGTTCTTATTTTTAATCTCGGCTTTTTTAATGAAATTTTACGACACGTAGTTTTTTATTATCCTGAAAATAAAACTTTTTTTTTTTTTTTTTTTTTTACTTTGGACGTAATGATTTTTCTGAGAGAATAACGCTAAAACTGTATAAAAATATTTATGGTTTGCTGCGTTACAAAAAATTTATAGATATATTTAATTTATGAAAATTTTTAACAGAAGAAAATAATGGTTTTCGGGAAATGCATTACCTGATTTATGCAAGTAGGTTATCTAATTCGAGATATGTAAAACGCATTATTTAATTGGAAACATATTATTCCAATAATAAATGGGTTTCAATGATATAAATGTTAGGCATATTGACTATTTAAAAATATTGGTGAAAACTATAAAATTGAAGTAAAATATTCACATTTAGTTTCTAATTGTTATTATTGTATTTGCTATTCATTCGCAGAATACGGGCGAAGTGATTTTTCTGCAAAAATGTACCATATTTGAATTTTTATTTGACAGCAGAATGCACAGTTTGAATCAGAAATCTCATTCGTTTAATGAGTTTTCTATAGAAACTATGACGCGAGCAATCTCTGTTAGAAGTAAGCTAAAGTATGCATAAAGTTATTATAAATAAAATCCTTTTATCTGTAACAACTACCCTGAACATTGCATCACAAAATATTTTTTTTTAAGTTTTTCGTTTAATACATTAAAAATAACTTTTTCCGACTTTTTAAAAATATTCTAATTAAAATTAAATACCACACACATACAATCATATGTGTATGCGTTCAATTATACACTGTAAAAAATGTTGATTTTACGGTATAATACTGGCACCTGCGGTGCTAGTTTACGACCGTAAAATAAGCAGTAATATACCTATTAGATGTAAATTTCCAACTGGGCGAAAAATGTCCGGACCAGGATGCGAACCCGGGACCCCCTGGCTGAAACCGCCAGTGCTCTGCCATCTGAGCTATCCCGGACGATTCTGGTCGAACTTTTTCACCCAGCTAACCTTGAAGATTAGAGCATCTGGTCTGAAACCTGGTTCAGCTCAACAGAATAAATCTCAGGTAATGGAACTCCAGAAACCGCTGGATACGAAATTACACTAGATTAATTTTCACACCTTCCTGGTCCGGACATTTTTCGCCCAGTTGGAAATTTACATCTAATATGATTTGTTTAGAATAATTGTGTGAAAATTAATCTAGAGTAATATACCGTCGTGTACATGAATTCAACAGTATATTACTGCTCAACGGTATATTACTTGCTAATTTTACGGTTTATTACTGTTAATTTTATGGTAGCTTTCGCCCCAGCTGCTAGTATTATGCAGTAATATCAACAATTTTATTTTACAGTATAGAATTATCTTTGTTTGTGTGTATATATATATGACTATACAGAATAATCTTATCGTATGTGCATTTAATATTTCTAAGAATCAAATCCCAAATTTATAAACGATATATCTCAATACGAAAACTATATATTATATAAAAAAAAAAACTTACCGAATTAATAGGAATATAAAAATGCGTTTTTCACCAACATTTTAAACCTAAAAGCTTCAAAGAATGTGTGTTGCAGTGAGTGTTAAGTGGTATGAAATTGTGAATAAATACGACTGCTATTTTTTTTTTTACTCTGGGAAGAATTCTTCAGGAATCATTCAAAACCATAAGATGTGTCACAAATTTTGGTAAATATGATAATACAAATTGATTTTTTGTCTCTTACGATGCAAAAATTTGTCCAGATCGAAAGTCTCAGTCAGAACGTTTGGTTTAAGTTGACAACGGTCTACTAGGTAAGCTATCTTGCAAAATACTTTAATAATTTAAAACTTTTGATTTACAAAATAATTTTAGCCGAATACATGATTAATGGGATTTTTTAACGATAACAAAGTACCTGCTTTTTACTACCTTATACGAGTTATGTTATTAACATTACACGAGCAATAAAGAGTAATTACACAAGTAATTAAAGAAAATGAATATTATATCGTAGTATTGTCCAACTGGTGTGAAAGGGTTTATTAATTAGTGTTTATTATGTTTGATATAAAATATGCGTACAGTTATTACATTTTTTTTAAATCTTTTTTTTTAATTAAATGAAATGCTGGCCTGACAGGTCAAAAATAACCTCAATTTTTTTCATTTCTTCAACTAGTTTTTGAGTTATACTTAAAAGGAGTATAAACTTTGAGCAATCATATAATAACGGAAAAAAAATACTATTAAATTAAACTGTATCCTGAATTATTTATAGTTAAATGACTTATTTCGAGTTT
Source organism: Maratus speciosus (assembly GCA_963932465.1). Lineage (NCBI taxonomy): Eukaryota > Metazoa > Arthropoda > Arachnida > Araneae > Salticidae > Maratus > Maratus speciosus. The sequence goes on along the minus strand of OZ010791.1, from coordinate 376,612,585 downwards.
ATTAATACTAATACTATTTTCCACAGAAAAGTATTGATGAATGTATTTGAACCTTAAAGTACCCGATTTCACATTTGAAGCTGCCAACAAAAGAAGCTCAATTTTCAATTTTGTATATTTCCAGAATTTTTCAAAAAAAAAAAAAAAACCATAAAAAATCTCTATTTAGGGTAATTTTACTATCTATATTAGTATTTAGGTGCCAAAATTAGATGTCAGTATTAAAAAGTTTAAAGTTCGTCTTGTTTCAATATAGAGAAACATATTTAATATAAATGGTTTGAAGAAGGAATAATTTATAATCAATGGTACTCTTCATTTATATCTATGATAAGTTTATGATAAAATAGTACACGACGTTCCGTTTTCTCTTGCACCAAATTTCTTTCATACGATTCCAGTCTCTAATATATATATCAATTTAAATTCTCTCGAATAACTTCAGTTTAATACCTTATTATAAAAAATATGGAAACGGTGAAAGAATCCGGAACCAACATATCTGATGTTGTAAACTATATAATTAAATTGTTAGCCATGCATCAATCCATTTTTATTAAATCTAACAACAATGCAATAAAAGTTCTCGACTAATTCTTCTTAGGCAATTAATTACCAACGAACACTAAAGCGACAGAGCAAACCTACTCGAGATGAAAGGAAAACGCATTTACATCCATACTCTTATTTAGGTGCCAAAATTAAATGTCAGATTTAAAAAGTTTAAAGTTCGTCTCGTTTCAATATACAGAAACCTAATTAATATATAGCGGTTCTAAGAAGTGATAATTTACAATCGATTGGTACTCGATCTATAATTTATATCTATGATACGTTGATGACAAAATAGCATAAGGCGTTCCGTTTTCTCTTGCACCGATTTCAGTATTCTTTTCATATGATTTCAATCTTTTTATTCTGTAAATTAATTTAAATTTCCTTCAATTCCTTCAGTTTGGTTTCTTGTTATTAAAAATATTGAAACGAGGAAAGAATCCCGAACCAACATATCTTATGTTGTGTACTGCATAATTAAACGCTTAGTCATACATCAATCCATTTTTATTAAATCTAACAACAAGGCAATAAAAGTTCTCGACTAAAGCTTCTTAGACAATTAATTACCAACGAACACTAAAGCGACAGAGAAAAGCTATTCGAGATGAAGGGAAAACGCATTTAGCTGTCAATTAATGTGTCACTTAAACGAACTGCTATCCAATAAAGATTATATGGACTTTTTGTTAGGTATTTCCGTAAACAAGGTATAAGAAAAGGCGCAATTAAGGCACGCTTGTTTTTAGATATATTTTGGAATTGCCATTTTTTGAGACTTTTTTTTCTGTGTCACTTTTATTGAAGTTTAATTCATCCAGAGAGAGTTTAAGGTACCTTAGATGAAACGTAATGTCATATTTTAAGAAATCTGTTTCTTACTGAATGTAGTACAGAATCGAAAAATAATCGATAAGTCTTCGATTTTTTTAATTTTAAATATAAATAATACATTAATTCTAATTTATATAGGTTTACATTTAAAAGAATATTTTTCTAACTCTTGAGAAATTAGCTAATTTATTTCTTTATTTGATGACAAGTCTCCGAATACAGCTAAGTTTTTAAAATGCAAGCACACTGTAAAAAAACGACATTTTTACAGTACAAAGTACTGTTCATCTCGCGCACATTCACTGTGATCGAGTTTGTTCTGGCAAATTTACAGTGGTTTTTTTTTACAGTGCAGTTTGTATATTTAAAATTATTTACTAAACATATGTTGATTATTCAAAAATATTAATGACTATTTATTATCTATATCTATAAAACGCTAACGTACATGACATCGAAAAAAGCGATTACATCTATTTTGCCGATGGCAACGATGGTTTGTATGGAAAATCAAACATGCTAAACCTAACTTTAGCCGGCTCCGTTATTTCTTGTATAGTGTGGAATATTTTGCCTGTTTCTCGCAAAAAAATAAGTTACTTATGATAACTATGTTGAGAATGCCAACTTGGCGATGCTTGCCATTTTCTGTTAGTCGGCACTGTGGCAACCCCCTTTTTATTTTTTTCCGATTTTTCTTTTCAGTGTAGATGTAACTTTTGATTTGAACCGGTGTATCGGTAAAAAAACAGAACTCTCAAATGACAGTAATAATAATATTTAATATTGTTTTGTAAATAAAATGTACATAGTTGTTTTTTAAGAAAGAAGTTTAATTTGAACTGTAGAGTGTGTTTACTCATTCAAGTTACGAATTTGATATATATATTAGAACTAAGTTATGAAGACGTTTTTATTCTTCGATGCACTATGAAATAAATTGAATTTACCGAACCTGCAATCTCAATGACGACGTATCATTTTTCTGGCGTCAAAGCTCCAGGATGTCTGGATTTCATCATCGATTGAGGTAAGTACCTCAAATTAAATTATATTGAATAAATAGAATTATGAATACATTTATTAACTGAACTGTATCGAATAAATTGAATTCTTTATTTTATGATGGATTACGAAACTTTGAAAAAAAAAAAGAGCTACGATTCGTAGTCAAACTACGAAAATATTTGATAAAATAAGGGATTTATTAGATAATACACAAGAATTAGAGCTTGAGAATAGAAAATCACAGCTGGATCTTTTTAAACAGCAATTGAATGACAAAATGAAAACTTTAAAATCATTAAATTCTGAAATTGAACCACTGGTTCCAAGTACTGAATTTGAAAAAGAAATCGAGAAATCGGAATCTTATAATGAGAATATTATTGAATGGAAATATAAAATTTCCAAATTTTTAAATGATAACACAGTTACTCCTGAAACTAAACAAGATTCTTCAGACATTGAAAGTGTTAGTAGTAGCAACAATAGTTCTCTACTAAAAAGTCAGAAAATTCTGAATCAAAATTTGATTAAACTTCCAAAACTTAATATATCTAAATATTATGGTGATTCGTGTTTATGGCTCGAATTTTGGAGTCAGTTTTCGAATGCGATTGACAATAATGAACATTTAACTCCGATTGATAAATTTTCCTACTTAAAGTCACTTTTGGGCGGAAGTGCTGCAAATACTATAGCAGGCTTTTCGCTGACTAAGGAAAATTATGCTCATGCTATAGAATTATTGAAAAATCGTTTTGGTCGTAATGACCTGGTAATAAATAGTCACATGACTAAACTGCTAAATTTGAAACCAGTAAGTAAGTAAGTAAGCACCCACCCTGGGAACCCGCTTTTGGCTTATGGTTAGGTGTAACCCCCAAGCCCAGGGCAGGGAAAAGTTTTACTACCTGCGGAAACAAGCCCAGAACCCCAGTCTCCGGGAAAGAAGACTTCCGAACGACCCGCCTGACACGCCGAAGAGAGCACAAGAGGCAAGTGCCGTGTCCCCGGACCGCCTGTGAAAATTTATGATTATTTAAGATGGCGATTCTTTACCAATCACAATTGGCTACCCTATTGTTTCAGGGCGAGCCTAGAAATATATTACGGTTATGATTTATATGTTTTGGAATTTACGTACTATTTGAAAAAATTTTAAGTTTTTACATTCATCTTTTCATTTGATAAGAAATATTTTTCCCCTTTTTTTTCACCCTTTTAAACAAAAATATTTATACATATTTACAATATTTCTAGTGGTATTTAAGTTTTTAAAAATAAAACAATCTCAAAAACACCCTTCCATACACCACGTGGACCCATGAGATGTCCACCACAGGCAATCAGAAGAGGTAATTATTGAATGTATTTATATTGAATAAAAGAATAATGGCTATTGAGAATATCGTAGTTAGCATAAAGTTTTTTAAGTTGTGCCGGGTCATTAATTATTTTTAGGATGTCCTGAAGGATTGTCGTTTCTGTTCTGTGAAATTTAAACTTCATGAATTTGCAGTTGCCGAAAATGTAATGCATCGGGTCTCCTCGACCACCACATTTACAAAGGTCGTCATCTTTTTTGCCGATATTATAAAGGAAAGACGGGAAGCTGCCGCGGCCTGTTAAAAAGTAAATAGATACTTTATCTTTTGAAATTATTTGGTTCTGAACTTTTGGTACCAGCCCGTGCGTATATCTGCCACCCCCTGAGTGATCCCAGTTGTACTGCCACCTGTCCAGTAATTGGGTTCGAATACATTTTATAAGATAGGACCGAGGCAATTTAACTCCTCGATCCACTGGTAGGTCGCAGTACTGGGCGGCATCATTCGCCAGCTCATCCGCCAGTTCATTACCCGCTATGCCAATGTGGCCTTTTATCCAAGTAATGTAAAAAATTTTATTTTGATTTTGTTTAATTAAATTATGGATGTAATAAATTGAAGGGTTAGTTGGAAATAAATTGTCTAAGGCTTTAATAGTAGATTGACTGTCACTTAATATTTGGAATTTTGTATAAGGGGAGTTAATGGCCCAATTAATTGCCGAAATTATTGCGTGCAGCTCCGCCTGAAAGATTGAATTTTCTGCTCTCAGTTTGACTGTTTTTTCATAAATTTTTATGTTATGATTGTAGGCTACCATTGCATATGCTGTGCCAGAGTCCACCTTAGAGCCATCTGTGTAAATCGAAATAAGATTAGTTTTTGTGATAATTTTGTCTGTAACTATTAAGTTATTTAAATGAATTTCCGGATTTATTTCATATTTTAGGATTTTATTTTCTATATCATCTTTACATATTGGTTTGGGTTCTTTAAGTAATAAGTTTTTATTGTGTAAAATATTGTATTTTAGATTTTTATATTCCAGTGTTATTAAGATTGGTGGTATTCCTAATAGGACCTGTAACGTATGTGTTGCAACATTTTTATATGTTTTGGTTATTGACGTGAGACAAGTTCTTTGGATGGATTGGAGAGCGCGTTTATCTTTTATCCTGAGGTCTCCAAACCGCACCTCCGAACCATAATTTATAATTTTTTCTAGTACTGCTATGTACCAGGTTCTAAGATAGCCTCTGTCCACCCCCCAAGTAGCCGAGAAGACCCGTTTAATGGATGAGGTTAGCTGTAAAATTTTGTTTTTTATGCTAGTTATGTGCTTGTCCCATTTTAAAGTACTCTGGAATATTATCCCTAAAATTTTTATTTCCTTTAATGGCTTGATGGTATAGTTACCCAATTTAAAGGTTGGTGGACGTTTATCCAAAGTGTTTTTCCCCAACATAATAAAAGTCGTTTTTTCCTTTGAAATCTGTAAATTTAAGTTATTGCAAATATTATAAAAAAGTTTTATTTTTTGGTTGGTTTCGGTCTCTAAGATGTGTCTGCTCCTCGCTTTGACAACCATATTGAAGTCATCGCAAAAAACATACATGTCTTCGAATTTACTGTAAAAGTTTATTAAGATTATATTTGCTATGATTAGCCACAGAAGCGGCCCAAGGCACGACCCCTGTGGACAGCCTTGATAAGTTGGTCTTTTAATGTTATTTGATAAATAATTTGTTATTAGTTCTCGTTCGGATAAGAAGCTAAGAAGGATACATTTTAAATATAGCGGAATTGGTAATTCGTTAATTTGTTGACCCAAAGTGACCCAATCGATATTGTCAAACGCCCCTACAATGTCGAATGAGATAATGCTGCAGTATTTATATTTTTCAAGATACGTTTTTGCTTTATGCTTTAATTTGTTTAATAGTTGAATTGTGCTTCTGTTCTCACGGAAGCCATACTGGGCCCCGTGAAGAACATTTAATTTTTCTAAGTAGTGATTAATTCTTCGTTTTAGGATCCTCTCATAGATTTTTCCCAGCATGGGAAGGAGACAAATGGGTCTATAGGAGGAAGGTTGGCGTGGATTTTTATTACGTTTTGCGAAGAAGATCACATTTGCTATTTTCCATGATTTAGGAAAGTAGTTAAGAGTAAGACATTTGTTATATAAGTCACGTATTAGATGTTCAAAATTATTGTATATGTTTTTAATAATAAATGCATCAATTTTATCAAATCCAGGGGCTTTTAAATTATTTTGCTCATTAAGTGCTGATTTTATTTCTTTAAAAGATATTAGGGGGGAGGTGGGGGGAGATCTTCCTCTGCCGCTGTGTCCATGAGAGGTGGATGCGGGTTTTGATGTATTGGGAAATGGTGGTTAAGTAATATGTTGAAAGTGTCTAATTTTGTAGTATATGGGGTTGACCCCTGTAGTGTTGTGTGTATGAAATGATTATTTTTGAGTCTTTTATTCATTGCTATTTTAAAGGCTTGGCCAAATTTGTCTTTTGTTTTAGAGCAGAAACTCTGCCATGATTTAGTTTTTTGTTGTTTTATACGTTTTTTGTATATTGCTCTTTCTCTTTGTAGGAGGGTTCTCCACTTTGGGTCATTTGTTGATTTAAATCTTTTCCGTAATGCTGAGATTTTATTTCGCTGGACCTTCAGCTCTGCCGTCCACCAGTCAAATGTTGGATATAATTTGAAACTTTTTGTTTTTAGTGAGTATTTACAGGTGTCTAGAATTACTTGGTTAAAACCATCAAGCCATTCATCCAGTTCTAGTCGAGTTTTAGTATCAGATAAGGATTTAAGTAAATTATTGATTTTCGGTTTCAAGATGTAATTAAATTTTTTAAAATTTGAGTATCTTGTTTTAAATCTTTTAAGGTCTAGAATAACTGGTTTAAGATTTAATGAGAATCTGATATACCTGTGGTCCGACGTGCTCTCTACTGTGTCATCTACATACCATGAGTCCACGCAGTCCACCAGGTCTTGTGTACAAAGGGTTACATCTGGATTCCCCTTCATGGGACGATTCGGCTGTCCTATAATTGAATGAGGTGCCTCTATATCATTGATCAGAGTTAAGTTATTAGATAATAGTAAGTATGTCAAAATTTTTCCCCGTTCATCTTCTTTCTGATATCCTAAAAGTGACAAGTGGACATTGAGGTCTCCTCCCATTATGATGTGATTCAATGGTTCGAAGAAGTCCAGCCACTTCATATCACCTCTGAAATCACCTTTTGGTCTGGCATACACAGAGCCTATTGTGATCTTGCCGGATTCAGTAGTAAGATTGACGAATACTGCATTATCGTCTTTATATGTCTCTATCACTTCCACGTCCTTTCGAGTTACCACAACTGCCGCTGTTTTATTTTTTGAGATAAATGCTTGCCAATTTGACGGAATTGACCATATGGCTTCGTTAAAGTAGTAAAAGTCCTGTAATAGAAGAACTAGTATTTTATGCTGATTTGCAAATCCCATTAGGGTTGATGTTGCAGAACTTGATCCCTGTAGATTAATTTGAATAAAGGTTAGTTCATTTGGAATATATATTTTCTGTGGTTTTGCAGGGTTATTCAGAATTTCTGTTATTATTTGTTCTTGGTTTACTGTTAAATTTCCATTTTGAGTATTGGAGTTGTTTGAGTTTGTTGAGTTATTAGAATTATTTATTTCTTCATTTATCGGATTGAACTTTCTTGATTAATTTGTATATTTTTATTTCTCTGTGACAGGTAGTACTGTAGTGTTGGACAGTCTGATGAACTCGATCTATGCGGGAAGTCGCTATTTGTTCCAGCACAGTTTCTGCCTATATCGAATTTATTTTATTTATTTGTGCTAGATTGCTTCGCTGTAGTATTAAATATTGTAAAGTTGGACATTCACTAGAACTAGCTGCATGCGGGAAGTCACTCGCACTCCCCATGCAGTTTCTGCATCTGTGTTGTTGTGGTTTATTTCTGTAATAACAATATTTTTGATCATGGCGTCCTGCACAGTATTCACACGTTGGAGATTGTCGGCAATTCTGATCCACGTGTCCGAAAGATTGACAGTTCTTACATCTTAATATAGGTTGGTAAGGTGCAATCCTGACCGATGTAAATCCCATGACGATCTTTCGTTGTCCCAGTAGATGAATCGCAACTGGAGCTTCTGCTTCAAAAATTAGTTGGTATGTTGAAGCTTTTTCTCTTTGTTTTCTATTAATGTAGTTTATTGGAATATCTGAATCATAAAGATTTTTTAGATTGGTTATTATTTCTTGTGGATCCATATATGTCGGGATCCCTAAAAGAATCAGTTTTCGGAGATCCGCAGCCTTATATTCTATATCCACAATGTCTTTTAGGGTTTCTATCTTCTCAATCGTCTCAAGCTGCTTATTCGTGTTTTCATCACTAAACGTTTTAATTATTAGTGTATTTTTGTTTTTGGCAAGTTCACAATATATTTGTTTATATTCAATTGTGTTTCTAGTTTCTCTTGTTAGCATGATTTTTATGTCATTGAGCGACATATTCGTGTTTTTCTGCCGAGTTATCAGGATAGCTGCTTTTGAATACTGTGCATGTACCGTTGGAATTGTTGCCTTCTTAGGTATTGTAGCCACCTCCGAATATAGTGAATTATCTGTATTTGCCTGTATGTTTTCTTCTATATTATTGCATTTTATGATTGGTTGTTGTTCCTCTACTGTTTCTATTTTTTCTCTTATCTTTTTAAGTTCGAGAAACCAGTACGAAACTCTAGTAACATTAAGGCTTTTACAGATTTGTATGATGAATGCGAAATTAAAATAAGAAATCTTAATTCTTTAGGTGTTGCCTCAGGTTCATATGGGCACTTGTTATGTCCGATTCTTCTGAAACTTATTCCATCAGATATTGCACTAGAATTTAATAGAAAACGAATTAAAAACACTGACTGGGATGTTAATGAGCTGATAAATTTCATTAAAGATGAAATTGAATCTCGCGAGACCACTGTCCAATTAAACCATTTTGAAAAAATCCCTGAGAAGCAGGAAAATTATAAGAAAAATTATAAAAAATTCATTCCATCAGCTTCTGCCTTAACCACAAATATTAAAAATAACTGCATATTTTGTAATCAAACTGATCACGATACTGAAAAGTGTAAGTCTTTCACCATTCCGGAAATGCGAGAAAAATTGAAAAGGGAAGGAAGGTGCTTCAAATGCTTCCGTAAATTTCACATCGCGAATTTTTGTAAAATTTCGAATGAAAATTGCAAAGTTTGTGGTAAAACATATCATCATACTATACTTTGTAATTCTAATAAAAAAACAGAAGAATCAAAAAATTCAGGTAGTATTATTTCCTCCGTATCTCATTGCAAAGGCAATATAAATAATATCAGTAGAGAAGTAATATTGCAAACAATTCATGTAAAAGTGGAAGCGGGTGAAAATTCAGAAACTGCTCTTTGTTTATTTGACTCTGCTAGTCATCGAACTTTTATTACAGAAAATTTAGTTTCAAAATTAAAACCTGAGGTCATTAGAAAGGAAAAATTAATTGTCTATACTTTCGGTTCAAGAAAATCTGAAGAACGATGTTATGATGTCGTTAAGCTAAAGCTAATTCACTTGACGAACAGAAAACGTAGTATAATAATTGAAGCATTAGTCACACCGCTAATAGCCAATTCTTTGATACAAATTCCTCCTCTTCCAATCAAAATTAAGAGAAAACTTTCCAAATTTCGTCTTGACAGGTGGGAACATTTGGAAAATAGTGATGTTGATATATTAATAGGAGCTGATTATTTATATCAAATTAATGACAAAACATACCCCATAAATAAATCATTGTTCGTCTGTGAAAATTTATTGGGCATTCCCTCTGCGGGACAATTGACGTAAATAAAAATAGTGAGAGTAAGCAAGCTGGGGTCTTGTCCACTCAGGTTATGAAACCTATTCAAAATGATTTGAAAACATTGTGGGAGTTAGGAACTTTAGGGATGAACACTGAAGAAAATATTTCTGAATTAGATAAAGAGATAATCGAAAAATTCGAAAACAATTTGCATTTTCTTGAGCATCGATACGAAGCTAAATTGTTATGGAAAGATGATAGTAGAGATTTAGGAAGTAATTATAACAATGCTAGAAACCGATTTATTAACTTAAATCGAAAATTGCTTAAAGATAAGGAATTATTGCAGAAATATAAAGAAATTGTGATTGAACAGGAATTAAATAACATAGTGGAAGCATGTTCTAATAAAACTGTAAATAGCGGTTATTTTATGCCCCACCGACCTGTCTTGCGAGATGATAAACCCACAACTAAAGTTAGAATGGTATTTGATGCTTCCTCAAAAGAAAATAGCAAATCATTAAATGATTGTTTGTACGGTGGCCCAAATTTGAACCCTGATTTATTAGAAATTATTATTAATTTCAGAAAATTCAATACTGCGTTTTGTGCAGATATTGAAAAGGCCTTTCTTCAAATTTCTGTAGCTGAAGAAGACCGAGATTACCTTAAATTTCTTTGGTTCGATAATGACGCAAACAACTTTTTCAAAATTTTAAGATTTAGACGTGAACCATTTGGCGTTACATGCTCACCATTTATTTTGGCTGCCACAATTAAACATCATATAAAGAACTATCGAGATCAACATCCAAATGTTGTATATATGTTAGATAATTCCCTCTATGTCGATGATTTAATTTCCGGATCAGATTTAGATAACGAAGCTTATTATTTATCAGTTACAGCTTCTGAAATTCTTAAAGAAGCTGGGATGAATTTGAGGAAATTAAAAACAAATTCTATTAAACTTAGGGAAATGTGGGAATCTGGTAACTTAGGTATAAGTGAGGAAAACACAGGTAGTATCTTAAAAGTGCTTGGACTGATATGGAATACTGAATCTGATATTTTGATGTTAGATGCGCAGCCCTTTGAAGAATATTACATCGATAATCCCACGAAGCGAACAGTTCTTAAAATGTTACTGAAAATTTATGATCCATTAGGATTTGTGAATCCATTTGTAATACGTATTAAAGCCTTGTTGCAAGAAACATGGCAAAGAGGTTTAGAGTGGGACAATAAATTACCTGAAGATTTGAAATGCGAGTGGAACACTTGGTGTTCAGAAGTTGTACATTTACGCAAATTTGAAATAACCCGAAAATATTTTCCTAATATGATAAACATTTCTGAAAATTCACAAATTCACATATTCTGTGATGCTAGTCCCAAAGGGTATGGAGCAGTTGCTTATTTGCGTTCCATTTCATTAACTGGCGAAATTCAAACAAGTTTTGTTTGGAGTAAATGTAGAATAGCCCCCCTCAAGAAGTTAACTATTCCACGGCTGGAATTGATCAGTGCAGTAGTTGCCGCTAGAATGTGGAAATATTTAAAACAAAAATTACATATTTCGAATTTAAATATAAAGTTATGGTCGGACTCGGAAATAACTATTTGTTGGATTAGGGGTTCTACTACAAACTGGAAACCCTTTATTTCCAATCGTGTAACCGAAATTCAGTCATTGACAGATCCAAAGGACTGGAATTATTGTCCCGGAAAAGAAAACCCTGCAGATCTGCTTACGCGAGGGGAAAACTTATCGAAGTTAATGGGTAATAATGTATGGTGGTGCGGCCCACCTTGGTTATCACTATCAGAAGATATGTGACCTTCAAAAAGGGCTATAGAAATGGTACCCGAAGCTTTTAATGAAATGAAAGCAAAACCAAATTTAACATTATTGTGTAACGAATCAAACTCTATTCCTAAGCCAGTATTTGATATGGCAAAGTTCAGTAGTTTAAATCGCGTGTATAATATTACTGCTTGGATAATGCGTTTTATTCATAATGCCAATTCGAAAAACCCTAAAATTTTAGGACCGTTAACTACCTCAGAAATAGAAATAGCAGAAAAATACTGGATTAAACAAACTCAGGAAACTTCATTTAAAGTTGAAATAGAAGCACTTAAACAAAAAAAACCACTTAATAAAGATTCTTCTTTGTACAACCTTAATCCACAATTCGATGAAAATGACTTACTTGTTTTATCCGGAAGACTTCAGTTTTCTGAAGTTACAGAGCAGGAAAAACATCCGTGGATACTTCCTAATAAATCTTATTTTGTAAAATTACTAATTAAGGATGCTCATGAAAGAATGTACCATTTTGGTGTGGCTGTCACTTTAGCTCACCTTCGTGAAAGGTATTTTATATTAAAGGGAAGAAGATTTGTAAAATCCGTCTTAAGATCGTGTATGATATGTCGAAAACTTAATGCTATTCCTGGAAAGGTGAAATAGCACCTTTACCGAAAGATAGAATTATCAAAACACCAGTTTTTGAAACCTCTGGTGTCGATTTTGCCGGTCCGATTTATTATAAAACTTCTGAAGGCACTGGGAAGGCTTATATTGTCGTATTCACATGTGCTGTAACCAGAGCGATTCATCTAGAGTTAGTCACCAATCTAAGTACTGAAACCTTTATCTTAGCACTACGAAGATTTTTCTCTAGGAGAGGTTTCTGCAAAATAATGTACAGTGACAATGCCAAGACATTTTCTAAGGCTGATTTGGTGTTAAAAGATGCTTGGGAAAGAATTTCTAAGCAAGAAATTTTTGATTACTTGAGAAAGAATAAAATAATATGGAAGTTTATAATTCCCAGGGCTTCCTGGTGGGGCGGCTTCTAGGAAAGGATGGTCAGATCAGTTAAAACACCTTTAAAAAAGGTTCTAGGAAAAACTTGTCTCTGTTATGAAGAGCTAGAAACAATACTTACAGAAATTGAAGCTGTGATTAATTCACGTCCCTTATGTTATCTCTACGAAGAAAATGCTGAACCATCACCTTTAACGCCATCTCATTTTTTTGTTGGTAAACGATTAATGTCCTTACCTTCTTATGGATTACCAGTCTGTACGCAAGAGAAATCCAATAAGATTTTGTTGACGAGAAAATATAAATATAAGCAACAAATTACTGACCACTTTTGGAAAAGGTCGAGAAACGAATATTTGTTAGAACTTAGATCTGCTTTTCAAGTGAAAAACATAAATTCATCGCCTCAGTTCAAAGTTAACGATATAGGGATAATTCATGATGAAAAGCTTCCAAAACATATGTGGAAGTGTGGTCGTGTTAAAGAACTCATATTTGGTCGTGACTCTAAAATCAGATCATGTGTATTACAGACTGCAAAAGGCGATTTTAAACGACCTGTGCAATTGCTATATAATCTTGAAGTGGACTAAAAGACACTAAAACTCTTACACTAAAAATAAGAACAATTATCGAACATTTAATTTGTTTTGTTACTCATATTTACCCTTATTATTGTTTAATTTTCATACAATTCATGTGTTTTATTTTTTTTCGTAGATTGCAGCATTCTTATTATTTTTGCTTTTATATCTGTAGCTGTATGTAAGTATGTATCTGAAAATTTGTCATGTATGTAAGTATATTCTTATGTTTATTAAACTGTTTAATACAGATGCTGAACTAAGTGTTCAGCCCGGGGCAGGATGTTGAGAATGCCAACTTGGCGATGCTTGCCATTTCTGTTAGTCGGCACTGTGGCAACCCCCTTTTTATTTTTTTCCGATTTTTCTTTTCAGTGTAGATGTAACTTTTGATTTGAACCGGTGTATCGGTAAAAAAACAGAACTCTCAAATGAGAGTAATAATAATATTTAATATTGTTTTGTAAATAAAATGTACATAGTTGTTTTTTAAGAAAGAAGTTTAATTTGAACTGTAGAGTGTGTTTACTCATTCAAGTTAAGAATTTGATATATATATTAGAACTAAGTTATGAAGACGTTTTTATTCTTCGATGTACTATGAAATAAATTGAATTTACCGAACCTGCAATCTCAATGACGACGTATCAAACTATATCCTGATACAATAAAACGCTAAGGAACGTTGCGGTGAAAAAGCTGTTATTTCCCTTTTGCCGATGGCAATGAGTGGTTAGTTTAGAAAATCAAACCTGCTAAACCTAACTTTAGCCAGCTTCGTTATTTGTTGTGGTACATCTGGCAAAAAATGAGTTACTTATAATTACAATATTTAATGATGTTACAATGTTTTTGTTAATGTAACGGTGTGTCGTGAAGCAATATTTCATTCATTGATTGGAGGAGGGTACACGTTGAGGTATAAAAATTGCTAATATTTGGCATCCTTTTTTTTTCTTTTTTTTTTTTGGAAAAATTAGTTTGCAGCGTGAAGTTTATAATTGAAGCAGAAGACAACGGCGTGGCTTACCACTGAAGCTGTGGAGGAAATGATTGAAAGAAGATCTATTCGAAATGAAGCTGAAGATTAGGCGATTCACAAAGCATTCCAATCAACAACAAATAATACACTTCACCAGTGAAACTGTGTGAATTCTCAATTTTAAGTAGTCATCCTTGAGAATGGCTATAAAAATATGACTGAAGTGGGCGATTTGTAGTACAGATGTTCTGCGCGGAATCAGTTAGTTTTTAATATTTGTTGTTATAAGTATATAACTATATATGAAATCATTAAACATCAAAGGCATATACAACATTTCTTTTAAGAGGTATATAAAAAAAACCTTTTTCTAAACTCTTTTGTTTAAATAACAGGTTTTTTTTCTTTATATCTTTTAATTTATTTCAGGATAATTCCACAATTTTAAATATACAAATTTGTCTTTTGTGTAATTTTTGTGCGGATTGTGGCTTACAAAATATAAAATAATCAGAAAATTAAGATTATCTTTAAATTTTCATAAGATTAAGATAAATTTTAAGTGCAATAATCACCAAAAATATAAACTTTTGTTTGTTTAAACAAACATAGTAAATTATGTTATGGCATGCTTTGCTCAAGCAGAAACCAATTGCCTACTTATATTGTGGAATATTGCCCTTGATAACAATTTTTATAATATAAGCTTCAATTTTCTTACTGTCATTTTTTTCTATCTATTTCTACATTTTTCCTCCTAAATCGTTTATTTATTTTTTCAGTTTATGAATTTCAAATTATTGGATATACAAATTTACAGTATAATAATTGTTTCATTTATCGATAGTCAATTTTTTTATGTAGTTAATAATTGCAATATATATATATATATATTTACACATGTATGTATGTATGTACATACCAGGTGTTTCAAAAGTTCTGTGCGAAAGTAAAAAGCGATAAAAAAATAGATCTATGGGTTGGAGGGAGATGCGGTTTGCAGATAAATATTCAACGTGATACGGGATTTTGTATGACACCAACAAAAAATTAGTTCAAAATCCAGACAATAGAGGGCACTACCGCTTATAATTCATTGGAATAATTACATATTACTCACAAACGCAAGATTTGGATGCAAAAACATTAGAGAATACTGCATGTCCAGTTTTTTGTATTCAAATCTTGCGTTATGTGACCAATATGGAATTATTTACCGGAATTATCTGCAATAGTACCCTCTATTGACCACATTTCGAACTAATTTTTTTGTTGGTGTCATAAAAAATCCCGTAAAATGCGGAATGTTTATATGAAAACCGCATGTCTCTCCGACCCATAGATCTTTTTTCATCGCGTTTTAATTTCGCACCGAACTTTTGAAACACCCGGTATATAACCAAGCTGAAATTTCAAGGAGGAGCGAGGAATTTAGATGACTGGAATTTATAATTACTACAAAGTTTAAAGCAAGTGTGTAAGTGTGATCACAGATCGCACAGAGGGTTTGGTTTAATATTCCTTTCAAAACACTATATCCTTTTGCAAAATCTGTTAGTTCCACATTTCGCAAGCAAGGGGTGTACTCTATTCTAAACAAACCTCTTTGCGAACGAAACTGCTTTTTAAAACCTATCCTTAGATATATTACTCGAGGGCCCATAGTACCCGGGTATGCGCCCCCTGACGGAAAAACGTAGAACTAAAATATGTACGGCTATGGTGCATAATATGAAAGAGTGGTCAAAGGGGTGTCGCCAAAAGTTAAAAAAGTGCCCCCCGGGTGAAAAGGGTGGAGGTTAGAAAAATTGCTTAAAATACACAAGTTAGAGCCCGGAGGGTAAATAATATAAGACTTAAATAAAGGCACAATATTGCTTAATGGTACACAAAATACGAACTTTAATAAGCTAAAAGTTGACTTCTACGTTTCGAGCTGATTCTACAGCCATCTTCAGGAAAGTATGATGGTAAAAAGGCTCAAAGTTCAGAGACGAAAGCTTCCTGTGCAAGAAATAATTAGTCGAAACTTGACCAATGATTTGAATACCAAAAATGTAGTGTTGCCATCTAGTGAAAATGAATAATTATTAATGAACTGACATCAAATGAATCCAAAAGGTCGATTAAAGAAACCACGCGTGCCGCTATCTAGACATGAGGGACGAATCTAGACATGAGGGACGAAACCACGTTCAACTGAGTTTTCATTCAAGTTTTGGCAACATAATACAAGTTTAAGCTGAAATATTATAAATGGATCGAGAACTATGACTTTATAATATTATGCCAGATTTTTGGGATATTATAGGATAAATTATCGTTACAAGGTTTATCTTCGCGTGCAATGATTTCAACTGATTCTCTTATTTTACTCTCAAAAGGGTTATTGCATGGAACTATAATTTTTGATTCATCAAAGTTAATATAGCAGACTTCATTAGCCAAGTAGAACCTAGAAAGAGCTGTAATCTGTTTACGCTGTTTAATGTCTCTGCGATGTTCCATAATCCTTATTGATAACTTACGTTTTGTCATGCCGATGTAGACTTTTTTAACATTATTAGATAAAGTTATAAGGATTTTATATATACCAGATTTCTGATCCATTGGGATCCTATCGATTTTGTTACTGACGATATCAATGAGGTAAGGAGGTGGAATAACGACCAACTTTATATTATATTTCAGTATGATCTTTTTTATCTTTTCGAATATAGTGGGAATGTAGTGAAATTTTCTGTACACCATAAGTTGATAATTATCCTGTCGTTGACATGAAGGAGGGGGAGCGTTGTACTTCTGAATTATCTTATCTATATATTTTGCTGTAAAAAATATATAGATAAGATATTGCTGTACATTTGCAGCAAAATATATAGATAAGATAATTCAGAAGTACAACGCTCTTCCTCCTTCATGTCAACGACAGGATAATTATCAACTTATGGTCTACAGAAAATTTCACTACATTCCCACTATATTCGAAAAGATAAAAAAGATCATACAGAAATATAATATAAAGTTGGTCGCTATTCCGCCTGCTTACCTCATTGATATCGTCAGTAACAAAATCGATAGGATCCCAATGGATCATAAATCTGGTATATATAAAATCCCTATAACTTTATCTAATAATGTTGAAAAAGTCTACATCGGCAAGACAAAACGTAAGTTATCAGTGAGGATTATGGAACATCGCAGATACATTAAACATCGTAAACAGAATACAGCTCTTTCTAGGTTCTACTTGGCTAATGAAGTCTGCCATATTAACTTTGATGAATCAAAAATTATAGTTCCGTGCAATAACCCCTTTGAGAGTAAAATTAGAGAATCAGTTGAAATCATTGCACGCGAAGATAAACCTTGTAACGATAATTTATTCTATAATATCCCAAAAATCTGGCATAATATTATAAAGTCATAGTTCTCCATCCATTTATAATATTTCAGCTTAAACTTGTATTATGTTGCCAAAACTTGAATGAAAACTCAGTTGAACGTGGTTTTGTCCCTCATGTCTAGATAGCGGCACGCGTGGTTTCTTTAATCGACCTTTTGGATTCATTTGATGTCAGTTCATAAATAATTATTCATTTTCACTAGATGGCAACACTACATTTTTGGTATTCAAATCATTAGTCAAGTTTCAACTAATTATTTCTTGCACAGGAAGCTTTCGTCTCTGAACTTTGAGCCTTTTTACCATCATATTTTCCTGAAGACGGCTGTAGAAACAGCTCGAAACGTAGAAATCAACTTTTAGCTTATTAAAGTTCGTATTTTGTGTACCATTAAGCAATATTGTGTCATTATTTATTATATTTTATGGTACAATTGTCCAGTATGTATTATTAATATAAGACTTTTTGAAGATTTTATCATTTTTTGTGTAATCGCGAGTGTTCTGCTATAAGTATGCAAAATTTCATGTCCCCAACTTAATTAGGGCTGAGTTATAAAAATTGCTTAAAATGCACAAGTTAGAGACCGGAGGGGGTAAATATAAGACTTTTTCAAAATTTTAGGATTTGTCGTTTGATGTGAGGTGTTCAGCTATAAATAAGCGAAATTTCAAGTTCAACTCAATTAGGTGCTCAGTTAGAATAAAAATATTAAAATACACAAATTACAACCCAGAGGGGTAAAGATAAGACTTTCTCAAAATTTTATGATTTGTCGTTTGATGTGAGGTGTTCAGCTATAAGTATGTTGAAGTTTGAGTTTAAGACATATACTTCTAGAGTCGGTTACCTATGTCATAAAATAATAAACTACCACTCATGGGCGAAACGAGGACTTGGGTAATTCCCATCCCTAAAACCTTTACTAGAATTTTCCGGGTCTTCTGTATCCAGAAGTCTATGTGATCGTTAGCCTAGATAGACAAGGGATAACCTACGGCTACATGTAAGTCTATCACTTAAAAAAACTATTGGCTTGCGCTGTGTACTTTCGACGCTTATTTATCCTATGGCCTCTTGGTTTGATGGTAGTAACTGCATACCCCGGTTTCTACAAACCAACCCGAGTAATTCTGACTAATTAGTTTACCCTTTCTTCGCAAAACAAAATGCCTGAAAATCATGCAAAAAGACTCAGGCTAAACTAATAATAAAAAAAAGATAGATTTAACTTAACAAAACTTTATTTACATGATTTAAAACACATTATATAAGAAACTACTTAAAGGAAAAAAACAATAAAAAAAAAACTACTAAAAATGTATCTAACTCCTCCTAACCCAGATATTATTAACGACCTACTCATAAAATAAAAAGGGTGAGCTAGTTTCTCCTGTGGGACTACTTATATAAATCAAAACATAAATTCAGATATGGTACACATAATACTTGAAGAGTCGTACCTGGGAACATTCGAATGAGATGCAGGGGTCCTCGAGACTGCATGGAGGTGACTCTCACTTATTCATCTGATGACACAATATTAAGATTTTGTATTTACTTAATAGAGTCCAGTAGGACAGAGAAAATACTCGTATTATCTTTTTTACATTGTTTCTAAGGGACATTTATGTCCTAACTTTTCGGAGATGTCAGCTAGAATGAATCTCACACGAGATCCTTCTCACCTCTTTTTCTACCCCCTCTCTCCGTACTCTTTCCAAAATTTGCATGGAGCCAGTGAGTGGTCGGCCCGAATTAGCATAGGGCGTATAATCTAGGCCCTGGCCACTCATGAAAATATTGGCACGCCCCAGCTCAATCCTAGTGGACAGAGGGGCCTTTCTATGCCTAAGCCCCTATTTTGTTGATAACCCCAGTGAGTCGCTTCCCGGCACTCACGTGACATCCTTCTCATGGGTACGACCACACCTGTAGTTTGATCCCTGATCTCTCATAAATCTCAAAGACATAAAAACTTCAGCTGATACATCTATATACATAAAATAAATATATACAAAATAAAAGAATAATAGTAATGTTAAAACTTCTGCTATGTACAAACAAATAACTTTCGTTGCGTATTCATGATTGAAATACAATTAATGATAAAATTTAAAAAATGATATAATCACGCCACCATATGTAAAATTTCAAATCTTCAACATATATAGTTTCTGTGAACGAGCTCTATGACAGAGAGATAGACAGAGGTGTGAGATCAATAGGGTTTCGTTAGATGAACGAAACCCTAAAAAGAATGAAAATTAGCTGTAAACAATTTGCTGTGCCAGAAGTGGAGAGAAGCAGAAAGTTTGGGAAGATGGAGTATTATAGATGATTGATTATTTATTATTACTGGGAAGCAATGAATGTTTTTCTCTTATATAAAGACTTTTAAATCCTGAATGGTGGGGGATGCAAAGGAGGGGAGGAGATATTCAGTGTGGAGTAGTCTAAATTACATCACTGATTATTTATTTATTGTTACAAATAAGGTAGATGTACTGTTATATACAAATAAAAATTTCTAAACATTTAAACTTCCTTGTTTATTGGGGAAGGGAATTAATAAGGTAGGAAAAAAGTAAATTTTGGAAGCGGGGATTGGGGTAATTTAGATTGAATGTTATTTATTTATTGTTGTTAGAGACAGTAAGCAACAAATAGGGTGGATTTTTTAAAATAAAATTTCAAAAGAACTGAAACTCTGTATTCTTGTGTAGAAACAAAGGACTAAGCAGAAATCTTAGAGGGAAACGGTAATTTAGATAATTGCATTTTATTTATTGTTGCTACAAAGCACCAACTAGGGCAGTAACTTTCCTTAAAGAATCTAAAGTTTGTAATCTCTAAGGGTGCAAGATAAGGGGAAGGAGATTTTAAAGAATATAAAATATGACAATACATGGAAGATTCTTATATCTATCTGTTTATTCAGATGAGACATTTTCACTCACTTAAAAAAAAATTCTGAGTATTTATAAATTGTAAAAGCTAAAGTAACATTTTTTTAATGACCGCCATCCTTTTCAAATACCATTCAGCTATACAACATGTTAAATGGGACAGAGGTGTGTACTGTAATGGAGTTGCTAACTAAACTAAATTCTATGGCACTACAATCCCCAAAGATCTAGCCCTACAGTGTCCATACAGTTTCCTTAAGCATAAGTTCTGAAACGGTGTACAGCATTTGTCCCGGCCAGGCGATGAACCTAGTGTGGGACGACCCCCAGTGTTTAGTTCTTACTGACGTAGTACTCATTTTATCAAACCCAAAGGTATGTAAGATTGACTGACCTTTCCCAGTCAGAAGTCGAACTCTGGACTTGTAATATGATAGTGTCATACGCTGATCGCTAAACTACTAGACTTCTGATGGGGAAAGCGGGCTGATAAATTGATAAAAATGTTAATATATCCTTTGCTTTTAAGTCCATAAAATTGTAAAATAATTTACTTTTGGATATAATAAATACCACGATCTAGTGACAGACTAATTAATCGCAATATTTTGAAAATGGCAATATGAATCCAAACAGATTACTTAAAAACAAAAAGAAATGAGCTGACATTTTGGGTACTGCACTTATCCATGTCCAAAATAAAATTTAAACAAGTGGGTAAGTGTGATCATAGATCGCACAAAGGGTTTCGTTTAATATGCCTTTTAAAACGTCCAGTACATTTATCGCCATGGAACACCTTCTAAATTTTGGCAAACCCTTCCTAAACTATCGTAAAGCTTCAAACAGATTCGCCTTGTTATATTTTCTATTTTTGTTCCTGCCCCCCACCCCCGAAATGCTACGATATATCACATGACGGGTATCTGCCAAATTTTAAAAAGTGCCCCTCTCTGGGAGGGGCGAAGTGGGGTAATGTTCACCATGATTTTTGACGCGGCCTGATGTTTAAAATTTTTGTTATGTTTTATAAGCTATATTAAAGTTTCAAACAGATCGTCCAGCTATATTTCCTAATTTTGTTCGCGACCCCCCCCCCCCTCGAAATGCGACACGCCATTCTTCTTTATACTTTTTTATCATGCGTTATAGAGTATCTTAATGATATTTGCTTAAATTACTATTCGAAAATAGTAGTATGAACACTTATAAAATTTTTGATATTTAATAAGTAATAGTTTTCTCATCACGCCATCAAAAAACCGCACGCAAAACAATACAAAACGCCCTGTTATACTGCCTAATTTTGTTCGCGCCCCTTTCTCCCCCCCCCCTCCAACCGGAATGTGAGGCGCCGTTCTTTTTTATAATCTTTTACTATTTGTTATAAATTATCTTAAAGTTTCAAACAGATCGCTTTGTTGGAATTCCTACTTTAAATGTAATCACGGTCTGTTAGTCCAACATTCCACCACCAGGGAGCGCATTCTATTCTTAACAAAAGTGTATCTGAACGAAACTCCTTTACACAACCTATCGGTAGATACATGGGTCGGGGAGTGGCGGTCTTAACCAAAAATTTAATATATTTGCTGAAATTACATTTCGAAAATAGTGGTATCAATACTTCTGACATTTTTATCTGGCATAAGTAGCATTTATGCTGTATTTTTAAAAATCGGACACCATACAGAAGAATACTGCAATGAAACATCACGTGACAGCCTTTTAAATAAGTATATAATAGAAATAAATCAATTAGTGAAATTAGCGCCCTTCCACCATTCTTTACCCACCTTTCATGGGGATATAGGAAAAGAGGTTAAAGAAAGAGGAAAAGTGTATTTCAAAAATGTCTTTCCAATTTCGCATCTACATGATGGTATTAGAAATTCCGCAAATTTATTGAAATTTACTGAATATTTTGCATAGATTCCGATATTCTCCCTCCCCGTCAGCTTCAGATAATTTTTTAAAAAGTTGTTTCCTTACTCTTTTGCCAACCACTCATATGCTATAAAATTCCTCTTCTTCAGTTTCTATATAATTTCAAGATCTAGATATCAGTCATTAAGCAACATGATAAAAAATAAAGTAAATGCATAAAATATTTAATACATTAGAAAATTGGAAGATCAGAAGTGTACCAGTAAATTACACTGAGTACAAATTGTTCAATTTTATTTCATGTTTCATATTCATTTCATATATTTCAATATTTTTACTAAATATTTCTATCTATAATCTAAATATTTCTATAATCTAAACAGAACTACTGCCTAGAAATAAAAAAAAATTCTCAATTTCATTTATCAATTGAGAGATTGCCAACCCTTTCTGTGTATTCAAAGGAAGAAAAGCAAAGATACGGATATAATCAATAATGCTGCATTAATAATATTTCAGTAGCATTTTTTCTGCCTAAATGTATCTATACGGAATTTGAGCGTTTTTTAAGGGCTATCATTTATCAGAATCTAAAGTAACTTGGTTGGAATATGCGAAAGAACAGAGGGGTTTTTTTGGTTTAAGTATATGTGATTTATAATGTACTCTCCCTCACTACAGATGTTTGAAATCTAAATAAATGCCCAGGATAATAGACTTATTAGAACAATAACAAGTTTAAAGACATTTACTTAAAGGACTGGGGTGAGTTTAGTTAATTTTCAAAATCAAAATTTCTCAACTATATCATTAAAAAAGTCTTTAGCTTTTAACTCAATTTTAATTTAAGTAACATAGTTCCCTATAATATAACGATCACAAGTATCCAGCACTTTCAGAAAATTTAAAGCAGAATAAATTTCAAATCTTTAACTTAGAGGTAGCAGGTTCCGTCAACCCAACGCAACATTCATTTTGAGAACAAATGAGTTCAGATGTTATCATGTGGTACTCAGTAATGAACTCGATTAGTAGGGGAGATGGGGGCACATGTGAACATGGGGCAAATGTAAACATCGCAATTTTTCAATAGTTATTATAAGTTTTTTTTTTATTTGAATAAAATTACTAAAGATGATAGCACCTGTAGACATATGGTAAAAATGTTTTGAAGCTATTTGACATTTTATTTGTCCTCTGTAGCCAAAACACTGTTTTTAGATCTCAAAAGTAAAATCTTTGTTCCAAGTTGGTAAGCGAATAACTTTATTTATTTATTCATTTATTTGAATTTGTGTGTTTTAACATATACTATGGACACTAATAAATATTTTTGATAAAGTTCTTTCTCTTCTAAAATTGAAAAATGTTAATTATTTATCAATTTAACAGAAGCAGCAATGTAGGGCACTTGTAAACAGGCTAATTGGGGCTGATATGGACAGTTCATAAGTGCCCAATAATCATTCTGTGATTCTGTTCCTTTCAGTTAACTTAATGAGAAGTAATATCATTTCTATTATCTATAATTTTCCTGAAATAGAAGATATTTTCCTCGCACAAATATGATTTTTTATTGAAACTTCCACAAACACATCTTTCAGCAAATATAATAAGAGCAACAATTTCGTTTACGTTCAATTGTACTTTAAATAAATTTAATGTTTTCTAAAATGTAATAAGTATTATGCATGTATTTTACTAAACGGTTTACAACAATATTTTTTATGCATTGTTAATACAAAAGAACACCTTGAACTTTGCATCTTACAAGCTTGAACAATTTTGAAAATTTTTCTATTACATTTGCTCTAAATTTGCAATGATCGCTTACTTCCATCTCTAAAACATTTATGCACATGATGCTTGGAATGGAGATAGATATCAGTAATATTTTAAGAAAGTAAAATTTTTAGACTGATAACTATCGTAAAATCCCGATTGTAACTCCCTCCCCTTTTTTCAAAAGCAAAAGAGGTTGGGGGGGGGGAGGGGTTATATTGGAGATTTTTTTAATCATTAAAAAACCCTTCTTTATCTATAATTTACAAGTAAATAAGGAAAATACAGGAGTAAAAATCTTTCGTATTTCGGCAGGCTTCCGATAAGTAGTATGTAAACGCCCCCTCCCTAAAATTGCCCCCCAAACAAAAAACCCTAAGCAAAATTTAAAAGTTTTAATTTAATTTTTACAATTGTATCTTTTTTTTTTTTTTGTTTTATTGTAACAATATTTAATGAATCATCTAAGTCTCCGCCGTCAAATTTACAAATTTTTATTTTATAATCTTTTGTTTAAACATATCCCAGGAAACTAGAGAAATATATATATAAATTTTATTTCATGGTTAATTTAACAGGTAATATAACTAATGATTACGACGACAAATGAATAACAATAAAAAAAACATGTCAAAGGATATTTTTACTTGTGTTCACATGTGCCCCACGTATGTTTACAACTACCCCGCTGATGGGGCACATGTGAACAATTTTTGGAATTTATAAAACTATTAAAAAATGTAAGAAGAACTATACAGGTGATTTAAAAAAAATACCATGTGTAAAAGAAAGTTCAGTTTACTATATGGAGTAGTTTTTGTTTATAGAAATTAAACCAGTCATGAGAAAAAGCTACATTTATGCGAACTGTTCACATGTGCCCCCATCTCCCCTGCATCTGATATAGTGACCCTGAATGTAGAGAGAATGACTATTGGCGCACCGGGTGGTCTGGGAAATCGGCCATTTTAGTTACAACTTCAGTACTCGGCACTATTGCGCTATGAAGGATTTTTGGATAATTCCTGTTAAAACTTCATAAACAGTTACATTGCAGTGCGATATATTCATCGGATTTGAGCTTCATTTTACGTTCAAATAAATTTGAAAAAAAAAAAATGTAGTTTTTCTTAAATTTTCATGTAAAATGAATTTCTGACAGAAAATAAATACCGTTATTATTTTTCCCTACTATCGTCAGTTTCTTGTACAGATCTAAACGACAGTAACTATTGTTAACTAGCTATTTTTACATAGATGATAATGGAGCATACGGTATATCATTCCTAAAAAAATATGCCTTTTTAAAGCAAGCTTAAAATCTGCACTAAAGAAATCCCTATTCTATCATCTAAATTAACTTATAGATACTGCTACGGCTTTAAGAAATCGCAATATATATATCCGATAAATATAGTATTAGAGTAGCGCTACCATGTTGAAATAATTCTTTTTTAAAGTGTGATAATTAAATAGGGCATTGTTGTTATGAGAATTAAAAATATAAATTCTGAAAAACAGAAATTTTATACATAAATGAATATTTGATAGTTACAAATACGGTAATTTATTTATTTATTTAAAACATTATAATTTTTATTTATTTTATTTAATAAACAAAGCAATCGCGTTTATATTTTTATTAATTTAACTCCATAAAGAATCGATAATTCAATTAAAATTATTCGATTAATAATTTTAATATCCATTGTTAAGAGAGAGTCACGCGTTAACAAAAAAATGAATTCTGCAAAGTAAGTTTTTGTATTTCTCTCTTTCCGTTTGAAAATATCAAAATTTATTAACATTTTTTCAAGACATTCATCTACACCCAATCAGATTCGAAATAGACCTCTCGTTCATCCAAACAAAAAAAAAGATCCATTTCACAGAATTCTTATTAAATAATGTGGAAGTATATGTATATTTAAAATTTGCATATATTTCAGAAGCGATGTAAAACGATTTTTCCATAATTTTAATAGATCGAAAAGTGTCAAATGCTGATGAAATTGTATTGCATTCAACGGCGATTCGTCGAATGTGTAACTAAGATGAAGGACAGTTCGTGAATGTCCAATCTGTCTCATATGTAGGATCTCTAATCTGATCAGCTGATTCTGTATGAAAAGTAATCTAACGAAGTATTAACCGAGCGGCCACATATTGAATCTGCATTACCATACAATGTACGCTTTTAAAAAACCTGGATTTTGCTGAAAGAAATCGAGTCTTTGAAAAAGTGGAAAAAGTGATAGGTTAGTAACTTTCATTCACACAAACAGGTATCAATGACAATTCATCCGCGTTCAAAGAAAAAAAAATGCAGAATGGGACGACCATCGTCAAATGGTTTTGGTGTAAATTCTTTCATCAAGACGTTCAATTAGTGTGGGGAAAAAACTACTAGAGTTGAAAGTACACATAATGACAAAAAGAAACCACAAAAATACGATCACAGACGAATTATTCAGTCAGAAATCAATTTTTAGAACTGTACAAAATAAATTAATATAAATTGAGTAGGGAACATCTCAAGCCGTTTCTCTTCCCATTTCACCAACACAGGTTTTTGATATTCTGTCTGTCATACAAAATATTACCGTGGAATTGAATATTATTGCTTCTCTATTGTAGTACAGAATATTATTACTTCACTATTGTAATGCAGAATGTTATTGATTCTCTGTGAGTCTCAAGGAATTTGACCTAAGTACAGAGATTAGTCATTAAATATTCAGTACCCAACATAATGGTGGTTTGTCGGAAGCGTAAATAATATGATATATGTCTGCAATGACCATCAAATGCCTAAATATTATAATACTTAGTGAGGAAGTGACTATGCGCAAGTAAATTACGAACACAATGCTATCCCAAACATACGGACACATAATATTAAAAGATTATTTAATTAAAGTTTCCTAAGTTTATGTGTTTAAAAAAGGGGAATTTTAGAATTTAATACCACATAAACCAGTGTCTTTTTAATCCTTTTCTATGCATTCGTTTGTTTAATTTTCAGTTCTAAATATATATTTTTGAAAAACCGTAATTTATTTCTATTTACTGAAATATTTTCACAATTAGTAAATGAAAATACAGTTATGACTAGCTCTTCCCAGTTATGAAAGACCTAATTAATTTCCAGAATTCCCAATAGACAGTGAGTATAAACTGAATTGAGAACATATCAAATCGCTTGTCTTCGCGTTTCATCTACACTGATTTTCGACATTTTGACAGCTAGACAGAGCATTACCGTCGTCCTGATTGCTTCTCTATGAACCTTAGAGAATTTGCTTTAAGCGTACTGATTAAGCTTGGGGTTTAGCTCATTTATTTTGCATTCAGGGATTCATATAATGGTGTTCTTTCAGAAAATAATAATTAATTATTAATTTTCTTTTCGCGTAACTTTTTGATACTTAATATTATAATTCGTCCTCCAGTTCCCTAAAAAGAATTATTTATGAATACCAATTACAAAAACAAAACTGATATGCACAATAATAAGCCTTTCCATTTGGATACTAATTATCAAAAATGCTATGAAACAGAGTATGATGTAAACTCTTTTTAATAATTTCTTGTGAAAAAGTAAAGGAATATGAAGACTATTTTTTAACATATAGTATTTTTCTGCTCACAAATTATCATCAAAACGATGTGTTATATTTTAATAATGCATAAACCTATGTCTGTTAATTCATTTTTAGCGCCGGTACGGTATGCTATTTCTTTCTTCCAGCTTATTTTGTGTCGCCTCCAAAAAATAACGTTACCTTACAGAAGCCAGCCGTAAAACAAAGCAGTACGATTAAATAATCTATAGCAATTTTTTAAACTTCTAAGCATCGCACATATTAAATTTTTATACTGTCGTACTGGAAAAAAAAGTACTTTTAAATACAATTTGTTTGAAAACCGCATCTCCATTTGTTTTTGAAACATTAATTTTTTGCACTTTTTAGCACCATTTATTTAATTTTGGCAACTCAAGTACTCCATTTATGTAGAATGTAAAGGGAAAATAATTGAAAAATAGAAATTATATATTTTTGTTGCCATTTCTCATAACAACTGAAAGAAAATGAAATTAAATTACGTGCTATTTTGAAAAACTATAAACGAATAATTTCTGTTAAAACATGGAGCTATTATAAATTACTAGAAAGGTAGCCCGTCAAAAATGACGGAAATTTAGATATAAAGATATATACAACTCATGTGCAAGAATATGTGTTTTCTCGCTTGTTCCGCAGTGATAGGTGAAAATAATATATTTAAAGAACGAAACACATTTCTGAAAAACTGTGTACAGTAGAAGACCACTAATCTGCACAGTTTGGTTCCAAGTATTATGCAGATTTGAGGCTTTTTGCGGTCATGTCTATTCAATCTTTGTGTACATTTTTTTAAATTCATATATTGGACAATTTAGATTGTTACGCCTTAAAAATAAATAAATTTTACACTTGAAGTAAGGAAAAAACTATTAAGTTATCGTATACGATTTCATGAAATGGTATTACATTTTATTATATGTGTGTGCTTCACGATCTTGGTTACGACGTTGGCGAAATTTTCTGCAACTTGTCATAATTCTAATAGTGTGGCCGCTATAACAAAAAAGTAACCAGTTTTTAGCAAAATTTCTGATATAAAGTAGTTTTCAAAAACTTGTGTAAAATTGCAGGCTGTTCTCATCTTATGTCAGTCCTAAGAATAATATTTCTAACATTGAAGATTTTCCATGTATATATGAAATTTAGAAAAGCTTCTCCAAAAGAAAGGTCCTGAAATGACATTGTAATTCCTCTAACTTCAAAGTTTAATCGGGCCCTGATGTTGTTTACTGAAACCTAATAAATACAGTTATTTTGAATATTACAACAGAATTAAACAGTTAAACTTATTTAACTTAAACCCGCTGTTACTTCCCGATGTTATTTTTTACTATTAAGAAAAAAAATTATTTAAATTTTTCAAATCATGCATTTATAATTTTTTTCCGTCTTTAATAACTAAATAATGAAAAAATATGCTTTTGTTCTGAGCTCATAAATATGACAATAAAATAATGTAACTAAGAGACATTGCAAAATTAAATCTTTGTGATTTCGAACCATAAACAAACGATACCGCCACCATTTTACCTACTATGATGTCATTAGAATATTGTCCATTGATTGTTGGAGAACTTACTTTGTGAATGATTAAATCAATGATTTAATTTTTTTTTTTAAGTTTCACGATGAATGAATCACTTGTGTTTGTTTAGGTTTATGGAATGAGTAAACTGTGAACCTAATTTCAACTAAAGTTATCCAAGGATATATGTATTTTTAATTGAAATTAAAAACAATGTTTTGATCTCGAAATAAAAAGTTTTAGTATGTATAATTGGTTATTTCTGTTAATTATTTATTTAGGTATTTTTCCATTATAGCGCATTTTAAAAAAAAGCTTGGCGCAATTCGGGCATCGGAAAGTGAGATATGTTGCCAAAATATATAAACAGCTATGAAAACAAATCTAATGAACTTTTATTTTTGTTAATATATGCATATACATATGTTATATACATAAAAAAATCGTTTCTAAATATATATATTTTTTATATACAAATTACGGCACGGATTTCAGATATGAACCGGGATACCTAACTGGTGCCAAAATGGTGTTATTTTGCCTGCTATGGTAACCCGGCTATTGTTTTTTATTTATTAATAAATTGTTTATTTACTTTTATTTTCTGTTTTTAATTATGTAAACTGTTTTGTTCTATAGCTATTATTCAAACTTTTATTTATTTATAGTTATTTCCTTTTCAAAATGATAGCAAATAATTTAAAAATATGTAAGTAACTGGTATTCGAAAGCGAGATTTCTGCCAAATTGGCGTCAGAGAGAAATCACGCCAACCCCGATGCGTATATGACATCTGTGCAAAAATTACGGCACAGATGTCATATTCGCCCCATATTGGCACGATTTTTTTTCTAACGCCAATGTCATATACACACCGACACCGGGTAGTTAATTCTCTCCAAAGTGTCGTTATTTTGCTTGATATAGTAACCAGGATGTTGTTGTTTATGCTGTTGATGTTTTCGCCAAATTGGCGTCGGAAAAAAATCGCGCCAATATGGGGCGAATATGACATCTGTGCCAAAATTACTTTTGTTTATTATAAAAAATGGGTAAATAGCTTTTTTTACATTAAATAAAGGTACTTGTTAGTTATCCTGTCGACCAAATTACTATCGCCAAATTGTAAGATTAAATGCCAATAATGGTTGACATTAAACATGATCATGTGTTTCTTACGTAATCAAGTGATTTTTAATTCGACGTTATAGTTGTATTTTTATTAATGTTTTGCTAATTTAATTGATATTTCGTTGTTTAAAATAAAAATTATGTCAATTTGTATAATTTGGCGAGTGGTTTGGCGATTTATATAATTTGGCGAAACTGGTCGATGGGATAGCTAACAACTACCTAAATAAATTGCATACATATGGAAAAAATTGCTTGTGAGTATGAAGCAGTAAATAGGTTGTCAGAAAATACGTTGGCAAACTTCTTTCTCGCCAAGCAACTTTTCTCCGAAGTTGTACATAAGCAATGATTGCTAGAAATGCATTTTTAATTATGATATGCGCTTTCATGTTTCACTACATTTATGCATACTATACTGTATATATAAATGCTACAGTTCATATCCAGGGCTACACAAAAGAATTCGTAAGGGTTACTGAGTATGAGAGTAAATTGCTTAAAGGTGGTTTTTAAAGGAGTTATGCGTTTTTACGCAGAACTGCATTTAGTTTACTAAGAAATGTTTGTAGAATATAGATAAAATGATATACAGGGTCACGCAACGAATTGGATACATAACCGTCTATGGATGATAATATCTGGAAATGTGATTTCAGTAGTTTTAAGAGTAGGTTAAATTAAATTTTGGCTAAATAGTGGCATGCAATAACGATACTGTTGGCTATGGACGGTAACTGCTGAAATCAATTTTTTAATTTTTTTTATGCGTCTTCTAAAATGTTTACTTAGTTATCTTATTTCCCCAAATAACGAAGTTTTGTTAAAGCATTCAGGATGTGTTGGAAAGTGTTTCATATTCTATGCTTAACGCATGATTTTCTTTCTTCTTTAGTCTTATTTTGCATTTATTTTATTTTTAATTTTTTAGTCTTATACTGCTTTATAGAAACTTAGGCACAGTTGTCATATACGCCAATTTGGCGAAAACATCAACAGCATAAACAACAACATCCGGGTTACCATATCAAGCAAAATAACGATAGTTTGCCGCCAGTTAAGTACCCGTTGTGTATATGACATTGGCGTCAGAAACAAATCGCGCCAATATGGGGCGTATATGACATCTGTGCCGAAACTTTAATATTTAATTTTTAAACTCTTCGCTCCACACCCCTTACATATAGTACAAACTATAACACAGATAGCGCAAAATAATAGACAGTTTGGTACTTTTTCTACTGTGGGAGCTTTGGCGTTTTTTAAAAAAAGCTTGGTGTAATTTGGGCATCAGAAAGTAAGATTTGGGTTCGTTTCCGTTATACGGATACCATTGTCGCCAAGCGTAATAGATGGAGCAAAATGAAAATCACGTGAATTGAAGCATTTGAAAAATAAAAGGAAAAACATTGTCGATACTAAAGTGAGCATTTGAAAAATATAACATTTGAAAATTCCAGACATTTACGAACTATTTCATTAAATCACAATTATATACTTAAAATAAGTGAACAAATAACTGCTATAAAATAAAGCAATAAAATAAAACTCATATTAAACTGCTGGCATAAAATTACAAATATCTTTTAGCATTTTGAAATAATTGGCGCATTAGCATACATTTTGGCATAATGACCGTATAACGGAAAAATATCGAGATTTGTTGTCAAATCATATAAACAGCTATCAAAACAAACTTGTTTTGTTTGTTTTATATGTTTATTTTATATGTATATTATTGATGTTTTTATGTACAAATCACATCTGTTTCTTTATGAAATTAGAGAAACGTCTTTTTTATATTAAATAAATCGTATAAATAGAGAAAAAAATGCGTGTGTATATAAAATGAAACAGTGGATAGGTTCCCGGAAAATATGTTGCCAAATTTCCTTTTTCGCCAAGGCATCTATACTGGAAAAGTACCTAAAGCACATTAAAATCGCGCAGTTAGGAGCTCACACAGTACAGCGTCGTCTACTGGCGGTTATTTTATTAGTAGCATCGGGAGGAAAATGTAAAGATGTACTTTAAATTCTCACTCATAGATTTTGAAAAATATCTTAAAAGAGCGGAGTTTAAATTAAATTTCGGTGACCTCCTTCATGAAAGATTAATGGTTTTAAATGGGAATTTCGCCAAATTAGCCAGCTATCACCAAGTTGGCTAACATTTGGCGCTACTGTGGTAACCCTGCATTAGTTTTTTTCAACAGTTACTAATTTCAATGAGGCGGTCCTACCGGAATCGTGAGGGACACACAGAGACTTGGATTTTATATAAATAGATATTTAATTTTAAGTATCTATAGACGCTTTCAGTGCGACGTGAGTCATGACGTTTTGGTTGGAACTGACCCCAAACAAACGGTTGCTATGCGTTATTTCTTTTTAAATATAAATCGTGGAAAATGTTACCACTACATATGGAGTATTAAAACACTTAGATGTAAGACATAGATATAAGATATAGCTGCAACACACAAATAAAATAGAAAATACAACATAGGAACCGTTTGTTTGGAGTCAGTTTCCAACCAAAACGTCATGACTGACGCCACGACTGAAATCGTCTATATTAATGTTGCAATCAAATGAAGGCTTATCAGTCATAGATAGCCGTTTTTTTTTCGTCGAGTTTATTTAATGATGGCATCTTTTTGCTGCATTTGTGTATTACACTGCTCAAAACAATTAAAGGATATTTGAAGTTTTATATAAAATAAAGATATAAACGAATTTTTTTTGCCGAAAATAGAAGAAGAGAATCACAAATGCAAATTTTTCTGGTTTTCAAACTGTGGAGTATGCAAATTTTGAGTTCGACGTCAAAAACGTCGCTTCAGCGGCAGCGAATGAAATTTGACTTTCAACTGGATAAAAGAGAATGAAGACAAGGATGATCGGCATTCAGTGATTGCTTTGTTTCGATGAGTACGATGTCTCAGCGAAGTCATTTGTCAGATTCAGAAGCTTTGAGAATTGTTGGTAGGTTAGAAGGGGGCCAAACTCAAGCCGAAGTAGCGCAAGCCATTGGAGTGTCACAAAGTGTCATTTCCAGGATCTGGAACCGTTTTTTGGAGAGTGGATGTGCAGGCCGAAGACCAGGGCAAGGTCGTAGACGGGCAACAACGCCCAATGAAGATCGGTATTTAGCGTTAACAGCTCGGAGACACCGAACCATGAACGCTACTCTTCTCCAATAACACCTTCGCTCGGCTACAGGCACCACGATTTCAACTCAGACTGTCCGAAACCGGCTCCATGCTGTAGGTCTGTATGCTCGCCGACCGATGGTATGTGTTAGATTAACATCAAGGCATCGTCGCGGAGACCGCAGAGAGTGGGCAACCGAGCATGTCAACTGGAGGAGAAATGAATGGAGCAATATTCTGTTTTCTGACGAGTCCCGTTTTTCTGTGCATCCGGATAATAGGCGTATTTTCATCTGGAGGGACCGTGGCAGTAGGAATAATCCTGCGTTCGTGCACGAAAGTGTCAGATTTGGCGGTGGAGGAGTGTTGGTGTATGGTGGCATCTCCATTGACGGGCGCACTGACCTCTACATCATTCGAGATGGAACTCTGACTGGTCGCCGATATAGGGATGAGATCCTCAGACCTATTGTAGTCCCTTACGCTGCAGCAATCGGAGATAACTTCATTTTAATGGACGATAACTGCAGGCCACATCGTGCAAACCTGGTCTAGGATTTCCTTTTCGAGGAAGGAATCGTTCGAATGGAATGGCCAGCGTGTTCTCCAGACATGAATCCAATCGAGCACGTTTGGGACGCTGTAGGAAGAAGAGTTTCTGGCCGCCAACAACCCCCACAAACTCTCCAAGAACTGGAAAGGGCTCTTCTGGAAGAGTGGGGCAGAATACCCCAACTCGTCATTAATAGCCTAATTGAGTCCATGCCTCAAAGGTGTTCAACGTTGCTGGCCGCCCGTGGAAACCATGCCCCCTACTGAAAATGATTTTCTTGGAAGAAAACACCTTTTCTTATTCTTTTTTTCTCATATGCACAAATTGTGTTTTTTTCCTTTAGTACACAAATGCGCAATAAAATGCATTTTTTTCTGCCAAACATGTGTAATTTATTCTCATATAACCTACTATGTCTGTCGACCATGTATCAATCAGCTAAACAGTTTACCAGATACAAAATCCACCTAAAACTGCAATATCCTTTAATTGTTTTGAGCAGTGTATTTTGCGATAGTGAGATCCTATGCATGCTTTACTGTGGATGTTTAAGAGTGGGTCGTAAATGTGGAATTCTTAAACAGATGCGAATTACGTCATTTTACATAAAATAAATGTGTGTGCTTTAAGTCTTAAAATTGAAATATGTTTTCTACTATTTATATATGCATATATTTTTTTTTTCATCGTGGGCAACACTAAATTCTGAAAAAGCAGAATTCCTGTTGTCAAGTCTTTTCTTTTCTTTTTTTCATAACAGAAATACATTAAAAAAAAAACTCTCAATCTGATTAACTTTACCTGATTAATATCCGAGATACAATGAATAGAAATTGAATCTAGAAATTTTCAAAATAGCATGTCTTCCCATATGTTTAATACTGATTTGAGACAGCTGGATAGCAGACAAAGCAATACCAAGGTTTAGATAGCTTCCCTTTGGAGTTTATCGAACTTTATTTGAAAGCAAATATTAAGCTTGCCTTTCAGCTTATTAGTTATAGATTCAACATCTCAAATAGTGGTGCTTTGTCGGAAAGTGTTAGTAACTTAAATGATGAGATATATGTGTGGAACTAGATTTAAATGCTTATGTATAATATACTACTTAGTAAAGAAGGAGCTTTATATCTATAGATCTATCTATCTGTATATATATATATATGTGTGTGTGTGTTTAAGTCACCTTTTCTCAAAACACAAGCTGAGCAATTGGATTTTACAACTGAGGCGGTGAAACACACGTTTCTGCAAAATTCCGATTTCTGCATTTATCTCCTTTTTCTAGTTTTTGACGTCATAAACTTTAATTTGCGTGTGAAGTTTTCTTTAGCTTTTTCCTACGACACTTTAAATTATGGATGTTTCAATTTACATTAATTACCGGTGTAAATATTTGCGTAATTTCTTTAAGACCATGTTCTCCCCTAATTGTTTTGAGCAGTGTATATTATTTCATGAAATTTTCGTCTTTGATCAATGGAATTTGGGGAAATTTGAACTTATGTTTTGTAACTTTTTGTTTTTAATATAAAAAGGACATAAGTAAAAAATTAACTTCCAATACGAAAAAAATACTATGTAGCCCTGTTGCCTGAACAATCTTGTGATTTGGACAGAATGTAGCTTTTGACTCGAAGATTTCAGGTTATATTTACGTTAGATTATGAAAATTTTCGGTAATTTTGGAGAAAATGCGCAAATCAAAGCGGAAATTTTCCTGTGTTAAAGAAATATATTTGTAAATAGTGTTTTTGAAACATATACCTTATAATATAAAAATAAAATAATTTCGTTAAAGGTGTTTTCGGTTATGTATTAGCAAAATAACTTTTCATAATTTAATAACACATAAACTGGCATCTAATTTAACTTTCTTTTGTTTGTAAATTCCCAATCGATCTTTTAAAAAACCCTAATTATCACTTTATGGAAATGTTTTCACATTTAACATGTACATATACTGTTATTATTACTCCATACACATTTCGAAGAAACTGGTTAATTTTCGATCTTCCAAATCCAGAAATGGCAAAAACTGAATCTAGAACATTTTAAATCGCCTGCTCACCTGTTTAATCTATACAGTTTTTGAACATTTTGACAGCGATATATTATCGATATTTAATTCTAAAAAGTAAAAAGTAGGAAATCGTAAGAATACATTATCTTGTTTTTTCACATAGGATTGTACCATATTTAAAAAAAACTAGTTGGATGTGCCAATCCCAAAACTTTCTTCTATCTTATACATCTTAATATTTCAAAAACTAGTTACACATGTGAATACTTCAATATTATTAGTTCATTACTATACCAACTTTGATTTTCATCTTAAATTTCTGCTTCAGTCAATTAAATGAACTAAAAACGAGTTAATCTATATCATGATATTTGTTAAAATTAATAGTTTTTCCTTATTCTGTTGTTATCAGATGTTTGTGAATAGCCGGCTTAGCAGGAAGTGAGTTCCCACCTTTGCACGAGCCGCCAATGGACAATAGAACTACGAAAAATCAAGAAACGTATACAAAAATCGCCATCACAGAGCCCCATTACCGCGCGATATTTCCAAATTCAAGGAGGACCTGTTGGCCAAAGCCAAAAACATGCACAAAAAATTTGGTTCAATTGTATGCATATTTTATACAATTTTCGATTGTACAATAAAGAAAATGGTACAGACATCGTAATTATAGCGCACCCTTCCAGCGGAATTTTTCCAAATTCAGGGAGGACCTTCATGCCATGAACAAAAAGAAACACAAAAAATTTGCCTCAATTCTCTGCGTAACTTCATACACTTTTCGATGGTATAATATTCAAAATGGCACGAAAATCACTATTACAGCGCCCTACCCGCAATTTTTTTCCAAATTAAGGAAGGACCTGTTTGCCATAGCCAAGAACTTAAAAAAAAAATTGGTTCAATTCTATGCATAACTTCATACACTTTTCGATGGTACAATATGCAAAATCGCTATTACAGCGCCCCCTAGTGGCAAATTTTTTCCAAATTCAGGGAGGTGCTGCTTGTCATAGCCATAAACTTAATAAAAATTTGGTTTAATTCTATGCATAACTTCATACACTTTTGGATGGTACAATATTCAAAATCTCTGTTACAGTGCCCCCTACCGGCGAATGTTTTCCAAATTCAGGGAAGATCTGCCTGCAAAGGCCAAAAACTTAAAATAAAAATTTGGTTCAATTCTATGCATAACTTCATACACTTTTGGATAGTACAATATTCAAAATCGCACAAAAATCGCTGTGACAGCTCACCCTACCGGCGAATTTTTTTTCCAAATTCAGGGAAGACCTACCTGCCATAGCCAAAAACTTAAAATAAAAATTTGGTTCAATTCTATGCATAACTCCATACACTTTTTGATGGTAAAATATTCAAAATCGCACAAAAATCGCTGTTAAAGCGCCCTCTACCGGCGAATTTTTTCCAAATTCAGGGAGGACCTACCTGCCATATCCAAAAAACTTAAAATAAAAATTTGGTTCAATTCTATGCATAACTTCATATACTTTTGAATGGTACAATATTCAAAATAGCACAAAAATCTCTGTTACAGCGCCCCCTACCGGCGAATTTTTTTCCAAATTCAGGGAGGACCTACCTGCCATATCCAAAAACTTAAAATAAAAATTTGGTTCAATTCTATGCATAACTTCATATACTTTTGGATGGTACAATATTCAAAATCGCACAAAAATCGCTATATCAGCGCCCCCTGCCGGCGATTTTTTCCAAATTCAGGGAGGATCTGCTTGCCATAGCCAAAAACTTAACATAAAAATTTGGTTCAATTCTATGCATAACTTCATACACTTTTTGATGGTACAATGGCGACAGACACACGGACAGACGGACACACGGACAGACAGACATTTTCTATAAACATGTTTTTGGGATCTCTGACCCCTAAAACATGTAAATCCGTCGAAAACTGGAAGTCGAAAAAAATTTCGATTACAATACTTTCTTCTATTGAAGATAGAAGAAAGTAAAAATAGTTCTTCTTGCCTGAACTCTTTGACCTTTTATCGGTTTTAAAAATAACGATTTTTCACTTGGTGTAAAAATTTCATGAAAAAATATTGATATCTACTTATAAAACAAACATGTTTTCTTCTTTTCTTTTTGCGTCGAGTATATAAAATATTTCTTATCCGAACTCTTTGGTATTTTTATCGGTTATAAATATAACTGCAACCAAACGCTGTTTAAAATGGTCTTTAAAAAATTTACATATTTCGTATTTTCTCAAATTTCTCTTAAAAAAATATTTTCTAAAGCTTCGAAAATTTCATAAGCGATGCAAATCCATTCTGCTGAGACGATCTAAAAATATTGTGTCGAGATATCGACGTTTAGTTACTTGTAGCGCAGAAAATATATCGTCTCCGGGAGACACGAATTGGCCATTCGCGAATTTTTTGAAAGGGTTAAAATTCATATTTTTCAAAACCGATTGCACCGTTGAAAAGAAGGTCTCACATTTAAAAGGTTATTTTTTGTTTACCAGGACCTTTGAAATCGAGTCAGATAGTGTGGTGCAGAACGGGAGAAAAGTCATTCGCAAAAACGACCCTTTGTGGATTTTTTTCAAGGGATTAAAAATGATATTTTTCAAACAGATTGCCGTGTTCAAAACCTTTACAATGAATCTTGGACAGTATCTGTTCTACTTTAACGTGTATTTTTGACTCAGCCACTCTTAATAATTTAAGATGTAAAAGTATTAACTTTAAGAATATGACGTCAGTTTTTCATCATTTTAAAGAGTTCACCCGATATGCGTTAAATCCAAAAGCAAAACGAATTCGGCATCTGGTTCTTTTCTTCTTCGTTCTCAAAAATTAAGGATTAGGCGCGCGCGTATCTGCTGATATTTCAAAAATGATCGCTTTTTTGATGAGTTTTTCATTAATATATCGGCTAATTACAAAAAAACTCTGAGCCTCGGGTGCATCAGGAACTGCCTTTTGCTATTTTCATACAAAATTAATTGCAGACTTCTACTTGTTCTAAATATAGCTAACCGTCGCACTCATATAGACAGACACAGAGACAAGCATCTTTTTGTTCACAGCCAGGTCCAACAAACAAGAGTTAATTATGTCATCCAGGTACCGTCCGAATAGCTCAAATTATAGAGCATTGGCACGTCAAGGCATTGGTAAGCCTAGGTATCTAGGTTCGAGTCCTGGACTGGACATTTTTCGCTCTGTTTAAATAAGCCTTAACTGTACTACCCCATCCTTGAATATGATTTATCCAGCTGAAATAAAAAATTCCCTTCTTAATTATGACCTAATTACATGGTATACAAGAGTTCCCGTGTTATCACACAGTTTCATCATGTAAAATGCTATTGTTATATCTCGGATGAATGAAACTTGCGCTGCAGTTCACAGCGGGTTCCAACAAACAAGAGTGAATTATGTCACCCAGGTACCCCCAGAATAGCTCAAATGATAGAGCATTGGCACGTCAAGGCATTGGCAAAGGTTCGAGTCCTGGACAACAGATTTTTGTTCTTTTGGAATAAACTGCGCTACTCCATCTTTGAATATCTTTCTTTTATTAGTATAGTTTCAGAGACCAATATATAACTCACACAGGGTAAGTTTTTTAAAGTGCAACTCTGACTTTAAACACACATCATGTCCTCAAAATGTCAAAGAGAAAATTTAAGAGGTGTGCGGGTAATTCTTGACTAAGATACACGAGGAAAAACGACATACGTAAAAATTCCGTTTGTTTAATTTAAAAAAAAAAATACTCAGCAGCATATATTTCTAAACACCCCACACGGAAAAAACTGTTTTGTTGAAATGACTAAATTTTGGTTCATATAGCTGTATCCAAATATTTTGGTTGGAATGACCAAATTTTGTGTGAACTAATCAAACGATTTGTTGAATTAACAAAAAAATTTGGTTAATCTAAAGAAAATTTAATTATTTCAATCAAAATATTTGGATGGAGCTGTATGAACCAAAATTTAGTCATTTCAACAAAACAGTTTTTTCCGTGCAGATTTGATCAAAATGTAACTTTAAACTGGAGGATTTCAGATTTTATTTTCGTTAGATTAGTACATTTTCTGTATTTTCTTAAACAACTAGCAAATCCAAGTGGAAATTTATCTCTTTTAACGAAATACAATCAACGGAAAAATTCATGGTAGGTTTTGGGAGTGCAAACAGAGAGTTTTTCGAAACATGCACTATTAATATTAGCATATTAATTTCATTAAGATGTTTTGGATATGAGTTAGGAAAATGACTTTTTATAATTTAATAAACATGTGATATTACGCATATACATATGATATGTGATTTAAAAATACCATAATGTATTGAGAGAAGTGCTTTTCAGCTCTAGTTCTGTGTGTGACAGAGTGCGTTGAAATTCTTTTTATTAGACATGGCTTTTGAACGCGTATACTGTAACTTTGTTGTTGAACATTATTTTGCATCTAACTCGCACCGAGGCGTTTAAAACACGGTTTTCTGATGCATTTACAAATTTTCAGGTACCGAATAAAAGCACTAAATAAACTGTCGACAGTTTTAATGTGCATAGCGAAATATGGAATCCGCGGAAACAGTGAAGTTAAAAGTATATTAATTACGGGAAAAGTGACGGATGAATAATTTCATCCTAAGGGATATTTTCAACATCTTTTGTGACTGTTTTATTTTTGTAAATAAAAAATTATCATGAGCTGTTTGTTTTCCTTGTTCCGGATTGTATTTATAAAACTCGTCTTTTATAATCATTGAAATATTTTTCTTCTAGCAATACTCTTAGTAAAACATCATTTCATTATTTAATAATGCATATAAATGCGATATACTAATGTCCATTGAATAATTTCCTTTGTTATGTTAGTTTTTGAATTCCACATCTACATTTTAAAAAACTTGAATCTGCTTTACTTTACTAAACTAGGGGGCTCTGCCCCCTACGAGCTACGCTCGTCAACCCCCGTACAGACACCGCAGACTCTAACAGCACGCTAATTTGATCGCCTTTAAAAAGATTTCGGAAGATTGAATTATAATTTGAATCTGACAATTATAATCTGACGTAATTTTCACCAAACTTTTCTTTCTCTTTTTAATATTCACGTCAAAATACTTTTGTTAGAAATGAAATATTATGATCATCTTAAAATGTCAAGTAAATGTCTCGCGCAATTTTTAAATTAAAACTGTTTTGCAATATTATTTTTTGTTCATTTTACGTAATAAGTGTAATATGATGTAAATTCTCCTATTTAGGACTTCTAACGCATGTTGCTGAATTTATTATTTTACAATGTTCTTTCTCATTTAAAATTCACGTGTAACTATAGTTTTTATGACGTAATTTTCAATGAGTTCCTGCTTTTTATATTTTTTGTTTATAATAGTCACGTGTAAAATAAATTTTTAATTTGAAGCAAACATTACTGTTTGAGATGTTTATACTGTTGGCAACAGTTTAAATTAATACAATTTTCTAAATTTGTAAAAAATATCTCTCGAAATGCTGAAAATTTGAATTTAAAATAGAAATAAAACCTCGAAAAATTATTCAAATTAAAAAACTAACTGCAATCTGCACACCGGGAAATTCTGACGCATAAAATGATCTAAAAATGATTAAATTCCTATGTACAGTTTTTGCTCCTATAAAACTTTTTTAATGGAACGATTTTGTCCAACTTTGGCATTAAATATCTCTTAAAATAATTCTTCGATTTGAAAACTGTCTGCATCAGCGTGTTTATCAAACATTTCTCTATAATACTACCGATTTTCATATTTTTGTATGCAACAGTTTTTTTAATATTATCGAAGAAACACCTCCGGTCACAAAAAATTCAAAACCGGCGGCGGCGGCGGCGGCGGTGACAGCGGTAGTTACTTTTTTTTAGAATAGAGAGATACTTATTATCGCATTTTAGAAGTGTGAGTCTATCTATGATTAAATTTTTTTAGATGGGAAGAAACTGATTAATTTCTAAGATTAAAATACTTAATAAAGAAGAGACTACGTATACATGAGAGCTTTTTGTATTAAAAAAGTAAGTTAAGTAAGTTAATTCGATTATGTGTTAGCAAAAGGCGATTTAAAATTTAATATCATTTAACCGAAGTACGTGTAATTATTTTGCTCTTATTATTTCACTTTTTGATATTATGACTGGATTTTATCTAAATTGTGATCTATTTCATTGCATTGAAATATTCTTATAATTAAGAAGTGGGAAAAATCAGTTTATAATTAACACTTGTGAGC
Source organism: Maratus speciosus (assembly GCA_963932465.1). Lineage (NCBI taxonomy): Eukaryota > Metazoa > Arthropoda > Arachnida > Araneae > Salticidae > Maratus > Maratus speciosus. Next base: position 376,570,285 of record OZ010791.1, on the reverse strand, counting down.
TGAGAAGGAACTGGTTAATTTACAAGATTCGCAATACAAAGTGAGTATAAACTGTCCTAGAACTTCTATAATCACTTGTCTACCCACTTCAACTGCACTGGTCTTGGACATTTTGGAAGAAATAAAGAGCATTACACTGTAAAAAAAAATCTGTAAAGTCACTAAAGTTTTTCTAGGAAACTGGGATTCCAAAAACTTTTTATGTAACGGCAACAACAAAAGTTCATGTAACAGACACACTTTTGCACCGAAAATCAAGAAATCTGCCAGGTTACTAAGAATGTTTTCGGAAACTGGGATGCCTAGAACTTTTCATGTAACTGCAACCAGGGTTACAGATAAAATTTTAGTAAGATTAATGTAATTTTAGCAGATTCATTTGTAAAGTTACAGATTTTTGTAGCTTTACAAAAACTAGTTTTGTAGAATTGCAGCTTTTTTTGGTACAGCTACAGATGAATGTTGAGTAACCATGTAACTTTACATCTGTAGAACTACAGATTTTTTTTTACAGTGTACCAAATTTTTTATTGATTCTCTAAAAGTCTTAGCGAGTTGGATGCATAAGAAATTATGAAGCTTGCAATTTAACCCCTTGGGGACGAGCGACCGATATACGTGCCACATAAGGCGCTCAGAATCCCTAATTATTACCACCAGTTATTTTTATTGTAAAGTTTATCTTATGTAATCAGCGCAGTTTCGCGATTCAATTATAGAAAATTTTCTGTTTTGAAAAACCGGTAGTAAAGGATTAAAAATTAAGCAAATGGCTCTCGTATCGAAGGGGTTAAATTATTCATTATACATTCAACGTAAAGAGTACTTTTATTAAGGATGTTTTGGATTATGTGTTAGCAAAAGAACCTTTCATAATTTAACAACTCATACGATATCTAATTAAAAATTTCTTTGTTTTGTTTTAAAATTAAAATACATATCTTAATTTTTTTTATTTATTTCACTTTATTGAGATATTTTCACATTTAACCTAATTAAAATACTATTATTCTTAGAACTTCTCAGTTGTAATGAAACTGAATTATTTTCGATATTCCCAATACCCAATATGTATAAATTGAATCTATATCATTTGAAATTGCTTGTCCTCCTGTTTCATCAACACTGGTTTTGATATTTTGACAGTCAGACAGAGAATTGCTGTGGTTCTGATTACTTCTCTATGAGCCTTAGAGGATTTGATTTAAGCGTTGAGATTAAGCTTGGCGTTTAGATCATTTACTATACATTCAGATACTCATATAATGGTAATTGTCGGAAACTGGTAATTATTTGAATAATGAGATATATGTGTGGAATTGGAATAGAATAGTTGTAGCTATAAATGTAAAGGGATATATTTCGAAATTATAGAAACTTGGATATAAAAATATCGATAATGATCATATCACAGAATCAAATAAGAAAATCTAATTTTAAAATAGTATGATTTAAAAAAAGAAAAGTATTGGAGTCTGTAAACTATTTTATTTGTTAGTTCGTTTTAATATGACGCTTTTTTGTTGATGCTTTTGTTGTATTTTTTCTTCTTAAATTAAGGTGCAATCTCTATGGCATTTAATATTTCATTAGAAATACTAAATTATATTATGTAATGAACTATGTAAAAAAAAAAACGCTATCCAACGCGCAGGCTGCAGTCGCTGTTAAAGTTTTCTAGTCGCCTTTTGGATTATTTCCTGTTACTATATTTTTTTATAAAAAATAAAATTATTTTCAAAAGATGAATTCTTTGAGATATTAATTATTTGCATATTTGTTTTATTATAGGCCTATTTTTGGTTCCTTATCCTGCAAAAATGTTTAAACTAGATCCCATTTAAAAGCATGTAATTTAAAATTTTCTTCAATTTATGTACTTTTTATTCAAATTCTTCTGTCAAATGTAGAAAACAAAATAAAATGTTGCCATCTTCCCGATTAAAAAAAAAAAAAACGGATGAAAAATAAAGACGATGAAATCGGAAATAAACTGATAAAATCTTTTGTAGGAAATATTCTCTGTTACAAAAGACAATTGCTAAAAGTTTAGAAATCTCACTCAGTTACAAATAGCCAAATAACAAAACGAAAAAGTAATTAAGAAATTAAGTAAAATTAATTAATTAATTTAAGTAAATTCGAAAAAGTAATAAAGAAATCATCAGATTTCTTCAACAACAATCTAAACACCTCGTAAACTTTGTATCTGATGTTTCACAATCATAGGTAAAGAAAATTGTTAATTCCTGATGAGATTCTATTTTATTCACCAGTTTTTTTTAAAAACTGTTCACTTGAACAAACACAAAAAACCGGAACTGTACTAACTCAGGCATACTCCCAGAAGGTACTATAATCAGTATGTCCTCATGCGATCTAAAAAAACCTTACTTTATCCAACCAAAAGCAAAATCAACAATGTTTATTATAATGATAATGTTTTAAAATACATAGTCAAGGAAGCTGAAAATTGTTTCGAGACGGCCATTTTCTTTTTCGCAAAGTTTCCGTATCTTCAGAAACTGCGAAGTTCGCTGTTAATTGACTTACAGATAAAAACAATAACTTTTTTATCTCCTTCTCTATGATTAGTTGACTATTCTGGCTGTGTTCTATGCAATTAATTTTTAAGGAGCTACTTAAAAATCAACTGAATAAGCGGTAATGCGAATTCTGAGAGAGCTAAAGACAAAAAACAATCCAAAAAGGAATTTAGAAAGTACCGCAGGTTACATGATCACCCAGAAAGGGTGACCTGTCTGAAGGGTGTTTGCTTAAATCTCTGACGATGAGTAATACCACTATAAGTTCGGTAGTTTAAGAGCCCCGAGACCTCCATTCCCGCTTTTCGGCCTGTTTAATTTGCGTAATTTCCCTTTTAAATTTGCCCGGTTTTAATTTTTGCTTTTTTCTCGGGACGTGACTGGGGACCTATGAACTTCCGCAAAAGAGACGGAATAAGAGAAGAAAAGCGTACAAAGAACGAGGACTAAAAGAGGCCGCTCACCACGGCGGTTGACTCACCCAACCGCCCCCAACCGTCAACCAATACATACGTTCGACACAGCAGCGGTCGTTCGGTAGCTTCAGAGCCCCGAGCCCTACCTTCGCGATTTTCGGTGTCCTTAATTTGTTTAATTTCCCTTTTAAATTTGTCCGATTTAAATTTTTGCTTTTTTTTTCAACCTGGCTTCCGCTAGAGTACCTTATACTCGGGACGTGGCTGGAGACCTATGAACCTGGCTTTACCTGGCATGAACCCGCAGTTTAATAATTTACACTAGCAACGATACACTAGCGACAATGCACCAGAGACTTGTTTCATAAGTAGAGAGTTTCCAAAATTTACCAAAAACAAAACAATAATAATACAACAACCACAATAATAATAATATTATACTAATAATAATAACTTTAAAATGCATGTAATAAAGAGAGAGTGCTATACTCCAGAGTCCCAAGCCCTACCTTCGTGCTTTTCGGTGTCCTTAATTTGTTTAATTTCCCTTTTAAATTTGTCCGGTTTTAATTTTTGCTTTTTTTTTTCAACCTGGCTTCCGCTAGAGTACCTTATACTCGGGACGTGGCTGGGGACCTATGGACCTGGCTTTACCTGGCATGAACCTGCAGTTTAATAATTTACACTAGCAACGATACACTAGCGACAATGCACCAGACACTTGTTTCATAAGTAGAGAGTTTCCAAAATTTACCAAAAACAAAACAATAATAATACAACAACCACAATAATAATAATAATATACTAATAATAATAACTTTAAAATGCATGTAATAAAGAGAGAGTGCTATACTCCAGAGTCCCAAGCCCTACCTTCGTGCTTTTCGGTGTCCTTAATTTGTTTAATTTCCCTTTTAAATGTGTCCGGTTTTAATTTTTGCTTTTTTTTCAACCTGGCTTCCGCTAGAGTACCTTATACTCGGGACGTGGCTGGGGACCTATGAACCTGGCATGAACCTGCAGTTTAATAATTTACACTAGCAACGATACACTAGCGACAATGCACCAGAGACTTGTTTCATAAGTAGAGAGTTTCCAAAATTTACCAAAAACAAAACAATAATAATACAGCAACCACAATAATAATAATAATATACTAATAATAATAACTTTAAAATGCATGTAATAAAGAGAGAGTGCTATACTCCAGAGTCCCAAGCCCTACCTTCGTGCTTTTCGGTGTCCTTAATTTGTTTAATTTCCCTTTTAAATTTGTCCGGTTTTAATTTTTGCTTCTTTTTTCAACCTGGCTTCCGCTAGAGTACCTTATTCTCGGGACGTGGCTGAGGACCTATGAACCTGATTTTACCTGGCATGAACTTGCAATTTAATAATTTACACTAGCAACGATACACTAGCGACAATGCACCAGAGACTTGTTTCATAAGTAGAGAGTTTCCAAAATTTACCAAAAACAAAACAATAATAATACAACAACCACAATAATAATAATAATATACTAATAATAATAACTTTAAAATGCATGTAATAAAGAGAGAGTGCTATACTCCAGAGTCCCAAGCCCTACCTTCGTGCTTTTCGGTGTCCTTAATTTGTTTAATTTCCCTTTTAAATGTGTCCGGTTTTAATTTTTGCTTTTTTTTCAACCTGGCTTCCGCTAGAGTACCTTATACTCGGGACGTGGCTGGGGACCTATGGACCTGGCTTTACCTGGCATGAACCTGCAGTTTAATAATTTACACTAGCAACGATACACTAGCGACAATGCACCAGAGACTTGTTTCATAAGTAGAGAGTTTCCAAAATTTACCAAAAACAAAACAATAATAATACAACAACCACAATAATAATAATATTATACTAATAATAATAACTTTAAAATGCATGTAATAAAGAGAGAGTGCTATACTCCAGAGTCCCAAGCCCTACCTTCGTGCTTTTCGGTGTCCTTAATTTGTTTAATTTCCCTTTTAAATTTGTCCGGTTTTAATTTTTGCTTCTTTTTTCAACCTGGCTTCCGCTAGAGTACCTTATTCTCGGGACGTGGCTGAGGACCTATGAACCTGATTTTACCTGGCATGAACTTGCAATTTAATAATTTACACTAGCAACGATACACTAGCGACAATGCACCAGAGACTTGTTTCATAAGTAGAGGGTTTCCAAAATTTACCAAAAACAAAACAATAATAATACAACAACCACAATAATATAATAATAATATACTAATAATAATAACTTTAAAATGCATGTAATAAAGAGAGAGTGCTATACTCCAGAGTCCCAAGCCCTACCTTCGTGCTTTTCGGTGTCCTTAATTTGTTTAATTTCCCTTTTAAATTTGTCCGGTTTTAATTTTTGCTTTTATTTTCAACCTGGCTTCCGCTAGAGTACCTTATACTCGGGACGTGGCTGGGGACCTATGAACCTGGCTTTACCTGGCATGAACCTGCAGTTTAATAATTTACACTAGCAACGATACACTAGCGACAATGCACCAGAGACTTGTTTCATAAGTAGAGAGTTTCCAAAATTTACCAAAAACAAAACAATAATAATACAGCAACCACAATAATAATAATAATAATATACTAATAATAATAACTTTAAAATGCATATAATGAAGAAAAAGTGGCACACTCTAATACAATATTACTAAATATAAACTGCTTGTTCACAACTTGTATCATTAAGTACGTTCATCTTAGCATTATATCCTCTTGTGATTCTGGGTCATGAAAAATGATTTCTTTCTTTTCTTTCAGCTGGATGCAGTCTTCTGTATTCTTTAATAGAAATGGTTTCCTTTGGATAGAGTTAAACGAGTTCAAAATGTTCATGTTATCGGTTTCTTACGGATGAGTTACTGATAGAGTATTTAATCAATGAGCAACAAGCTTCCTTATTATATATTAGGCCAAGGGTGGACATTTCAAAAGTCATATGTAAGTATCAAATGTAAAAGGAAAATATATAACAGTCTGAATCACCGGTCACAATAATTTTGCCTGCAAACTGTATAGTAAATAATGTGGAATTAAAATTCCTTGCATAAAAATATATTTATTTACAATATTGCATTTATGTCTTATTGTTAAAGTACGTGTTATATCCATGTGACAAAATAGTATTATTTCTTTTATTATATTTTATGATTAACATTGGTTGATTGATTAAAACTTTTACATTTATCTTTAATTGCTGTTTTATGTATGAAACAAAATACATGCAGATATTCATATCAAAATAAAATATTACTATAAAGCAATGTTGAGAATTAATAAAAACCGTCAACGTAAAAATCCCGTAGAGATTACTTCCAAAATTTATTTTTAAATGGAAACCATGTTTTTATTTTTTGCTTCTAATATAAAAAGAAACATTTATAATCTTTTTAACACATATACGATGCAATTGGGCACTGAAAAGAAAAGATTTTAGCAGTGTTCTAATGGCGTAGAGGGTAAGAATATATAAAAAGATAAAGCCTGAGGTAAAATACCACTATATTGACTAGTTTAATAATAGCAAAAAATCCGTCACATAATCAAAGTAGAAATTCGTCCAACAAAACAAAAAAAATATAAAACACAGATGCGTTTCGGATCATGTAAATCTAATACTTTATCATGAATAAAGCCGTCCGGCTCTTTGTATTTATCTACAAACCACGAATCTGAATACAAACCACGGTCTTTGAATGTGAAAAAAGATAGGTTTTATACGATCTGAAATGAATACGTGGTGTTTGTTTTATTATTTTAATGATGTTCTCAACGAAAATTTCTATTTCAGGTATGACATTTCACTACACAAAGAGCTGTGTAAAAGTTAATTTCAATCACAAACAACATTGGTACACTGTAAAAAAAAATCTGTGAAGTTACTAAAGTTTTTCTAGGAAACTTGGATTCCTAGAACTTTTCATGTAACGGCAACAACAAAATTTCATGTAACAGACACACTTTTGCGCCGAAAATCAAAAAATCTGTAAGGTTACTAAGAATTTTTTTGGAAACTGGGATTCCGAGAACTTTTCATGTAACTGCAGCCATGGTTACAAATAAAAGTTTAGTAAGATTACTGAAATTTTAGCAGATTCATTTGTAAAGTTATAGATTTTTGTATCTTTACAGAAACTACTTTTGTAGATTTGCAGCTTTTTTCGTACAGTTACAGGTGAAAGTTTAGTAAGTATGTAACTTTACATCTGTAGAACTACAGATTTTTTTTACAGTGTATTACTGTTCATTCAACTACGGATAGCCTTTGACAAAAAATATTTGAATTGACCATTAATCGTAAGAATAACTAAGATAATAAAGTAAATAAGGAATTAATACTATATAAAATGGTCTCAAATGTAACAGAATGAAAAGAAATATTCAGAAATAACCCACACCGCGTAAAAAATCTTTTTATTGCTCAGCTGATGTCTCTAGTTATTTGATTATTCAAGGTTTAATAGGCATTGAATTATTTTTCGAAAGTTAAAGAGATATTAAGACACTTATATTTAAGGTCAATATTTTTCTATAAATAGCAAAAATTATCTACACGCAGTCGATTAAAAAAATTCTTGAAAAGTTACTAATAAAGGAAAACATCTAAATTAAATTACAAAATTTTATTTTACTTTTATGAACTCTTTTCATTAGATTTTATCAGAGTACGCAGTTTTGGGAGTAACATATAGATTATTTTTAAGTAGTTCTTGCACATATATTATTAAATAGAAAAAACAAAATATAATAATTAGATTGTGTTCTGATAGCTAATTACTATAGATTATGAATAATATGCTACATCCATTGAAAATAAAGGATGCATAAGAATTGATAAGATATTTTCATGCGTTTTAAGTTTTTTAGAGCAGTGGTGCGCAAATTATTGATCGCAAGAAAATTTTTGTGCTTCGTCATATTGAAAGAAATTTATTTGACAGTAAGAAATATAAGGCATTTTTTAACAAGTATCAGGTACCAATGATAATAATACTGGTAAAATAGTCACATGAGATAAAATTATTTTGAAAAACAGAACTAATTTTCTTACAAAAACATTTGTCTGTATTGATATATACTACCTGTCCTTTTGTAGCGGTAGGCGGCTATTTAATCTTCATATTATGGTCACAACCAGGACCGTGCACTTCTTTCCTTCTGTGCATCAAGTTCAATCACGTTCAATCAAGTGCATTTGTTTATGTACTGCTTTTGTCAATTCGATGTTTTTATTGTAATTAATTACATTAAAAGAAACAGCCTAAACAGTCGTCTCATTTCAATACTCTGTAATATGATGGGTTCTGTGTATCAGACATTAATACTAACTAACGTAGTCAGGCGGTAATTGTGCGAAAAATACTGCGACGTATTTTCGATTTGAGAAATTAAGTTTACATTTGTCTGGTAGAAAATAAACATATGTTGACAAGTTCAGTCATTAGTGAACACTGGCTTGGAAAACTCAGTAACATGGTTGACAGTTTCGAAAAACTTAACTGTTTGAATTTAAATTTACAGGGAGGGAGTACAAACCTTTTAACACCGAAGTAGTAAAATTGAATATTTTAAGAATAAACTGACACCATGTCAAGGAGAAATGATTAATTAAAAACAAGACTGGCATTTCTAGTACTTTTCGGAATTTACTAAAGAAAATAATATATACTTATTGTTGATTAAAACCATCATTTACCGTCATATGATAAAATTGAGAGAAAACTTTTCGAAAAGGTTCGAAATTTTTCCAGATAATGAATTAGGTTGGATAAGTGATTGATTTTCGTTTGATATTTTGAAATCCATTATCCCATTAAAAGAAATAGAACAACTGCTATTTCAAGAGACTAAACATGTGCATTCAGTTTAAGTTTCTGACTGGCCAAAAATTTTGGTTATGGATTTGAAACAAATATGCCAATTTTGAGAAAAGGGTAATTAATATTTTGATTCAGTCGTTAATGTAAAACCGGCTATTCAAAATTAGTTGCCACTAAAACTAAATACCGATCTCGATTTATCCAGAGACTGGCTTACGGCTTGCGATTTCCGATACATATCCAACCATAGAAGCAATCATAGGCTCTATCCAAGCGCATACCTCACACTGAATTCTTATGTGTTAAGTTTTTTTAAAGAATTTTTCATTATTTTACACGAAATGAGAGGGTTGGAAATAAAAATGGTTTACGCATCACTAGTTTAAAGTATGATGCATAAGTAGTAAAGTACATATGTAGTGAAAAACATACATAATATCAAAAAGATGTAAATTCCTATGTGTCATTTATTTAAAGTATGTTTCCAAAAAATATTTATTAATAAATTTTAATATTATATGTATTCCTTAAAACAAAAATGAATGCCTACACTGAAAAAAAAAGACATTTTTACAGAACAAAGTACTGTTCATCTCGCGCACAAATTCGATCACAGTCGAGTGTGCTGTATCTTTCTTTGGTTTCTTGACTATATAAAAATTAAAAATACAGTAGTTGCGCAAAATTGCCAGCACATTGTACTGTTAATTTTATGCAACTACTGTATTTTTCATGTTTATATAGTCAAAAAACCAAAGAAAGATACAGCACATTCGACTGTGATCGAATTTGTGCTGGCAAATCTACAATGGTTTTTTTGTACAGTGCATGAACATATAAAATTTTTATTGAAAATATATTTAAAATAAATGCATAAGTTATATCTGACCTTTTAGCGGATTTTCTGATATAAAAAATCCTTAATTTACGTTCTATGTTTACTAAAGATTAGCCATTTTAAAAAAAAACAAATATCTTGCTTTTTTTTATATTAAAAAGTAAGTACTACTCGTTTCTCGAAAAGAAAATATATAGCTCCAAGTCGAAGAATTAGAATAATTCAGTTGTATTTGGAATGACATTTAGCTTTATTTCAGTGTAGTACAATTGAAAAAGAACAACGGTTGATGTTTTAATAAATTTGCATGTTATTAAAGAAAATTAAAACTGTAAAAGATTAAATTTTGAGTGACAATTGTAATTTTGTAAATTTATTTTCATTATTCGCAATATTTGATTACTAAAACATGTGGTTAAAAAAATTAGAATACTTATGAATTTTTCTGATTGGTTCAGAAGGTTGCATAAATTAAGAATAAAATTAGCTTCTGCAAGACTTCTTCTTAAGTTATAAAAACGCTTTGCATCATCCTTGTTTTCATTTTGTGTGAAACATGGGTCGTTTGTCCGACATAACGGAGTTTACAAAGCATCGTATTATTGATTTGCATAAAGAAGGTCGTAATCAGCAATATATCGCCAGTTACTTAAAATGTTCTCAACCAAGTGTCAGTAGAGAAAAAAAGCTGTATTTTAACGACGGACATTTTGGAAACAAGCATCTGAATAACGGCCGAAAGCCAAAACCTACTCAAATAAATGATATAAAGCTAAAGACTATTGCTAAAAAACCGTTTTAGAAGTGTAAGATATTTGCATCGAAAGTGGAAAGAACACGGTGTTGATGTGAGTAAATCTACAACACTAAGACGTCTTCATAAGCTTGGATTTCAATCTCGTGTTCCAAATATAAAATCTCTCATGAATATTAAATAGAAAAGGAAGAGAGTAAAATAGTGCAAAAATAGGTCTTTATGGGGTATGGATGAATGGAAAAATATATTGTTTAGTGATGAGAATGTGTTTTCCGAAACATATGGTGATCAAAGAATTCGTGTATGGCGAATGGAGCAAGAAGAATATGATGAGGACTGCTTGAAACGATCAGGACTTATTCAACCAATGTAATGGTATGGGCTTGCATGACTTCAGATGGTCTTGGAAGACTATGTATCGTTAACGAAATGATTTATTCTGCGATATATCAAAAAATCCTTAGCATTTCATGATACCATCATCGGAGGATCTGTGTGGTGACGATTTTCTTTTCCTACAGGATTTAGCACCTTCACACAGGTCAGTGTCCACGAAGAACTGGCTTAGCCAACACCAAATTAACGCACGTCCCTGGCCGGCTAATTCCCCGGATTTATATCCAATAGAGAATTTTTGGGGTATAATGAAGTAGGGGCTGCAAGATATTGCTCCAAAAAACAAAGTTGAGCTTTTTCTTCGCATAAAGTCGACATGGTCATGTCTGGGCAGAAAACATTGTGAACCACTTGTTGCTAGCTTGGAGTTCTTGCTGTTATAAAATGTAAAGGTGATGCTACATAATATTAAAGAATAACTATTTTTACTTTTAAAAAATCACGTATCTTCAATACATTATTCTAATATTTTGAACCAGGTAAATGGTTATTCTAATATTTTGATTTTTTTTTCAAGTATGAATAATTAATTTAATTTTTGTATTATTTCCTTTCATTTTTATGCTAAAAGATTTTACAAACTGTGTAGATTATAACAATATTAAGTTTTATCCTGTATTACTTTTTTCTATAAGTGACACATAAAACATTTTAACATGCTGATAGAGTTCGGTCTAGCCCTCTAATTTCAGGCGTCAACTTGGTGAGGGGATATTTTGTGCAGCCGCCCTGGTCTATATCGGATATTTATCAATGAATGACATCACAGAATTAAAAAAACTGTCCTTAAGTAGGCCTAAAAAAATAATGGTATTAATTAATTTAAGTGCTGATTGGGAGTAAAATAAAAACAAAAACAAATTAAATATCTAAGCTTTGCAATAATATCATTAGCCGCACCTCCTTATTCTTATTCCATTCGTTTTTAATTTTAAAACGTTATTTATAAAAAAAAAAAAAAACAGTGTTCTACAACAAAAGCTTATTTTCTACATAAAAAGCCACAATGGGGCACTTATTGATGAAATATACATTTATACATTTATTTATAAAGAGTTGCTTTTCTTTTACTTTAATATAAAGCCTATTCCCTCTTTCACATAAATAGCTTTACATAAAACATTCTGACAGATAGGATAGTAAATCTAAACTCTCTAATGGCAAATAGTTCTTCAACAGCTTAATTCTATATATAAGGCATAAGAAAGTATTTTGAAATGGAAAAAAGGTTTTACGAACAATCTGAAAATGCTTGAAATGACTTACATCTAACATTCACGAAAAGAAATTTTAGTGGCTGTTTTAAACATAAGATTTAACAGCCACAAATAAATCCTATAAGGTTATTAATTTAAAATGCCCTTATTTTAAATATTTTTCTGAATAAAACTCTATTACCAACATTTTTATTAATGATTAAATTTGCAATTGTTTTTTAATACCGAATTATCTACTAAGAGTAATAAATTCCATGCCGGCCCGGCCTACAGGCGGAGGTAGATTTCGAAGTTAAGTATACTAATTTCCCCAACAAAAACTAAATCATGATTAGAGATAAACTCACTTTAACAATATTATCTGGCCGCTTTTGACGAGTTTTTATTTCATTTTTATATAAGAGCTGGTTTTATCAGAATTATGTTAAGGCGGTATTAAAAAAAAATACTTTAGAAAAATAAAAAAAAAATATGAAACTTGCTGACGCGATTTTTCAATATGGTTATCAGCGACTTGTGTTTTTATTTTTTGTTCAATTAAATTATTTTCTCACTAGGACAATATTTTTCGTTTCTAACACAATCGCTTCGGGAAATTCGGTTTAAAATTCCCTCTTTGACTTCATTTTGTGAAATATATTCTACCTCTATTAAAAAATCGATCATTGCGTTACATTATATAGTTTCTGAATAAGAGAATCTACCAATTGGATGCGTTTGAGAGCAAAAATGAATTTAAAAATGAGTCAGAAAATAAGCAGTTTAGATTTGAATACACCCTTTAATACGATGATTTTTTTCTTCAACCGTTATGTATTTTTAATCTATGTTTTGCAGTAAGAATTGGTCCTATCAAAAACTTGTCGGTGTAAATGTTGTAGACAATATAAAGAAGATATATAATAAATTCATTTTATATCTTGTGAATTCACGAAGTTATCTATTTTTTCTTCTTCAACTGCTCCTTTTCGTTTTCGTTTTATTTTTATATTTATTTATTTGTTTTTTGGGGGGATACGAATTGCTCCTATCAAAAACTTGTCCGTATAAAAGTTGTAGATAATATTAAGGAGATTTATAATAAATTTAATTGGATTTGATATCTTGAGAATTGACGAAGTTATGAAATTTTTTCTCCCTAAAACCCTATTTTTTGCGCCCCTTGAGCATATATTTAATTTTATCAAAAATCTGTGATACATAAATTTTTGGCCCAATTTTTAGAAGTAATAAAAACTATAAACTGATTTGATCTGTACAAAAATTAAGAAGTTATGGGTTTTTTCGGTTTTCACAAAACCCCTCCCTATTCCCCCCATCCCCTTGGTCCGATTTTGCCCATTAACGAACTTGACCGAGATTTTATGCCCCTTGATTTTATGTATCAGTTTGGAAAAGATTTGTGCAGAATTACAGAAGTTATCGTGCCCAGAAGAAAGTGATATATATATATAAATATATCACTTTATGTATATATATCACTTACTTCTTACATTATATATAAATTTGTAGGAGGATTATATGTAAAATGTTCATATATAGATGGCTTGAATAACTAGACGTTGGTTGAACAACACATACACTTTAATGTAATTCTATAAAAATAATTTTACACCACTTCGTTGATACCTTTTTTAAATACAGCTCATTTCTCACTTAAAACTTATCATATACTTTCGAACAATTTAATTAGGCCTAACAGTGCTTTCCTTGGCATCTCATAAGCCGATACTTCATGAACAATATTATTTTATAGACTGACGCTTTTCTAATTTTTAATATGTCCAAACCTTGATATCGTGATCGTGAATTTTCATTACTCGTGTTGTAAAATCATGGATAATAAAAATACCAGAGCGTCAGTTAATTTGCTGATCATGCACGTTATAAAGAAAATAAAGTATGTATAAATTCAAATCCTACAAATATATATATATATATATATATATATACTTTTTTACTGAGGGTGGTTTTGGGTTCTAGGGGTCATTATCGGTATAGATCTGCAAAATATTTTCAGAAATTCCAACATAAGGGAGAATGTAATAGGTAGTATTTCATACGAAATCTACCTAATAATAATTTTTAAATCTAATTCAACTATAAAATAAGGAATAAAATTTCATTCAACTTCAAAAAAACGTAGGACTTTATAGTTGTATTTTATTCGGGTTCGAACTAATCTTGATTTTTTTATTTTATAGTATAATACGCAATGCTGTGTAGTATTGTTTCTATAGATACTGATGTGGAATTTTTAAGTATTCCGTCATCTGTACTAATGCTGCTTTATCATGAAATCATAAAATGTTTTGTGTTCCATAATTTTGTGAAGCAGAGAATATTAAAATACGTTATTTTTTACACACAAAGCAATGCAACAGGTTATCACACACACACACACTGAATTTCTTTAACGCAGAAAAGAATACGTTGTATTTATGTTGATAGTTGGAAACAAAATGTGTTAGTACATGTATTTGTATAACAACTTAAATCGATAAGTCACGATAGCTGAAATGTAAATCATTGTTATTTTTAACTGTAATACAAAACATCCAATAAATAATTTAAAAAAATAAACCGCAAATTAAAATACAAAAGGTGAGTTTGTTATATTTTTTATGACATCATTCATATATATTATGTGTGCAGTATATATTATTTATTTGTAATTTTAGAAAAACATTCTTAATAACTAATTTCTAACAGAGAATTCAATAACAGTAAATTAAACAAAGTAATAAATAGTAGTTTAATAAAAGGACAGTTTTTTTTTACTAAAGAAATCAAAATATTTGATAATACGATTAAGTTTAAATATTTCGGGCTAAAACGATATAATACTGATTTCGGAAATAAAATTGCTACACGAAGTGGAGCATTAACATACGAACCGTACCCAAAGAAATTTTTAAATATGCATAAAATATTCAAATACAGATTTAAAAACTTAACTTATTAACATTTCGTTTATATATTTAAAAAGAAATATAATTAATGGAACATAAAGCACTGAAAATCAAAACCGTATATGAGCTTTAAATTGGTAGGTATAAAATAATACAAATTAATTGGGAATTTTTATTTTCTCCACTCAATCTTTCCTCCATTTTTGTCATTAAAATTTGGTTTTCATTCTTTTCTTTATGAATTTCAGCTAACTGAAGAGTCGATATTACAGTTATCCCATGGTTCTGACATTTTTCTAACTATGTATACATAGGAAGTTCGTCTCTACTTTTCATTTTTGATATAACTGTTAAGATTTTATGCACCCACACCTCTCTTATTTTTCTTATCACGTATTTAAACTATGAATTAAATGAGATATACAAGGGCTAATGAATATTCCGTCAATTCAACGGAAATACATGCCCATAGTTATCGACATTTTACCATAATGTTATTCAATCTTATCTACAAAGTAAGTTCATATAGAATATAAAAATAGTAAACCCCGTTGTTGGAAAAAAATTCTTTTTCCTTCACCTTTTTTTAGGATTCGTTCATCTGATAAAACCTAATCGTCTCTCCTCTGTCTTTCTGCCTGTTTGTCCGTCTGTCACAGAGCCTTCAGATATTATATTTGTTGAAGACTTTAAATTTTGCGTACTTATAGATGAATAACTCACATCAAATGTAAAATCATTAAATTTTGAAAAAAGTATTATAATTATCCCTCTGGTCTCTAACTTGTGTATTTTAAGCATTTTGTTTTTCTAACTGAGCCCCTAATTAAGTTGGAGGCTTGAAATTTTGCATACTTATAGCAGAACACTTGCAATTACACTAAAAATCATAAAGTTTTCAAAAATTCTTATATTATTTAGACCTCCGGGCACTAACTTGAGCATTTTAAGCAATTTTTCTAACCTCTACCCTTATCATCCGGGGAGCACTTTTCTAACTTTTGCCGACAGCCCTCACGTGATACATCATTGCACATGCCTTTGACCACTCTTTCATATTATGCACCTTAGCCTTACATTATTATCGTTCCACTTTTTACCGCCAGGGGGCATCTACCTATTTCGGGTGCTATGGGCCCGATCACCTCGAATAATATATCTACGGATAGGTTGTAAAATGTAATTTCATTCGGATAGAGGTTTGTTTAAAATAGAGTGCACCCCCTGGTTGCGAAATGTGGAACTAACACATTTTACAAAAGGATAAAGTGTTTTGAAAGGTATATTAAACGAAAACCTCTGTGCGATCTGCGATCATACTTATCCACTTGTTTAAAATTTTCTGTTGCCATTCTAACGTGATTTTTCTTACCTCCAATCTTTTTTGTTGTCTCTTTTCGTTAAACTTTTATTGCCTTTTTTTTTTTTCAAAAATCTTCTTTTACATTTAGTTTTCCTCTTTATACTATTACCAATGTCAAATGAAAACTTTTAAAGTTTTGATTTATGTATTTTCCTTTTATTTTTTAAAGGTAATAAGAATAAAATAGTGTCTAATGTTTCAGTGTATTTAAAATAATTTGTAATTATTATTTTCCGAACACGTAACGAAAATATTGTAATCGGGATCAGCGTGTGTGTGAATCTGTGTGTGAGCACGATAATACTCCGACAATACTTCCGAATGAACTCGCATTTAGCGAATTTGTTACAAACCGCTGGCACAAGGACATTGCCTTATAGATTTTAGAAAAAAGTCGTTCAACGCGATAGGTATTTAATACTTTTTAAACAATTTTCATACTACTTTGCGACCGATTTTCATAGGTTAAATCACGAAGAAAATGTGTCAAAGTATAAGTGATAAATATTGCGAGAATATAATCACACATTACTGTCGTGGAGATACCAAAACGGGAGATGAAATATTTGGATCTAACGGGTTCCATTAAGTAAGAAATTTATGAAAATTCTGCACCCCATTTTTTAAAAATTTATTTTTACTTTTTTAGAAGTACATAAGTATTTATAAAGTCAAGAAGAGTGACGCCATACCCCACCACCCCTCCAAAAAAAAGTCATATTTCGAAAGTTTTTAAAGGTATCACCGGTAGAAATAGTGTTAAATGTCAATGTTTAATTTGTCCAGTTTGCTATTCAGGATAAACTAGATCTTTCATGCGCACTCGCTGTAATGAAAATTGCTTTTTATCCTACCTTGTGCATAGTTCTAGATGGAGGCCAAAACATAAACAAACCTTCATCCATATTAACAAGCAGAGATGCATTTATGTTACATTCTTTTTATTATATGGGGTAAAATCTAAAAGTTCTTGTTTCTTATCTTTTTATGGAGCTGATAACACCATTTCCAGTGTAGTTTTACCTTGCAATGAAAATGTTATTCTATTAAAATTCGATGCATCATGGACCACTTATAAAATCTGAAAATCCTTTTCTCACTACAAATATCTTTTCCTTAACTGATGTCGAATGGTAAGTAACGCAACACTTTTTCCTTCGCTCATTCATTTTTTGTTTCGCTACCTCATTTTCTGTTGTGACATCTTCGCCATGCCACGTTCTCTAGATTGCTTCTGTTTCAGCGTTAGTTAGCTATTCTTTTTCAGACCTCCATTTACGGATACGGATTTCATCAACATCAAATCTTTACCAGCAGCTCCGTTTTTAATTCAACGATCAAGTTTTATGACAGAAAGTTTAAAATTTTCGCTGTGCCTTTTCAGCCATTTTGGCCATATTTCTAAAATAACGATTGGAAAGTAAGGCAAAAATAAGAGAAAACCCAAATAAATGGACACTAAAGACAGAAAACTAAGGTGTACACTTGTAAATTGCTTCACATATCGCTAATTGATTCCTACAGAATTACGTCCTGCTGAATAATTGCACAGAAAACAACGCGGGAAATATAATATTGGTGTGAGGAGAGTTTCGATGTTGGATGACGCATTAAATAAAATTTTAAAATTATTCATTTCTTCTATCTCTACCTAAAACATCAAAATGGCCAAAAAAAAAAAAAAAAAATGTGACTGGAAATGGAGCAAGATTTAGAATTAAACTGTTAAGTGTAACTGTTGAGTGATACGGCGATATTTCGTGGATTTTGAATTTTACTGTTACACTTATTTCACATTGTTCTTACTGCCTCCATTTTGTTTTCTGCCCTTCATCAAATGCCTCTTAATTTTCTTTAAATCACACTGTAAAAGATATTGCTGTTGTTTTCTTTTCTCTCTTTCTCTCTTTGTGCCAGATCTTAGTTTTAACTTATTGTCATAAACAATCAGCTAAACAATATATTTAAATAATAAAACTGATTGATGTTTTAAAATTTTCTGCTACAGGCATTATATACAGAGAACATAAATTGTTTAACGTCTGTCATCAATTAAAAAAGTAATTAAAAGAGTTAATTGTTTGATACCTTTAATTGAGTTGATGCAAACAAATTTAAAATTTACGCTATCTAAAACTTAAAGTAAAACTTCACTTGTTTCTGTATGTATTGGAAAAAGAAAATTTGTATCTTTACTCTTCTCATGAATATTTCTAAGTAAAAGGAACAAAGTAGAACAGTTGATTATTGAAATCAAATAAATTGTGATTAAACGGTGAAATGTCGTTCCTTCTCATATCTCCAGAGAGAATATTCGTCTTGATTAAAACGAATAATTAAGCTAATGAAGATGCAGAGGAAAGATTATTCGTTAAATTTATTCCATCTTAGAAGCATTCTGAAACGTATTTACGATACACAAAAGTTCAAAATTATAAAATTTCCTATGTAAAAAATAAATATATATATATATTTCTCTCTGTCAGAGTTTTATGATATTTCCACGATAAGCAGTATTTGTTCTACGTTTTTTATTTCTTATTAAAAAGGTGTAATAAAATTGCGTTTGATCATATTTTGTATATCATATAATCGTATTTTGTGAGTATAAGATTATCTACTTAGTTTATAATAGATATAAATAAATTTATTATATCTGTATTAGAAGGGCATTGATACCTAAATGACAAATAAGTTAATGTTAACTCTTTGCGGTCGTATTAAGTTTATACATAATGTAGGTGTCATGATGATTGGAATTAATTTCCGTTGAATGAACATTCATACATAATATACAAGATTATGAATGAAAAAAAAAATATTAATTGTTTTTTAAACTTTAGATATAGGTAACAAAATAACATGTTTTAATTTTATGTAAGAATTATATTTTAGTTTTCCATCATGTGGTATCTTTCAAAGCAATCTCCAATAAGCGAGAGAAGCTTTGAGAGAAGAGTGGGACAATATTTCTCAAGGATTCTTCAGTAGTTTAGTAGAGAGTTTGACAAACAGGTGCAAAATGTGCACTAGTGTCCAAGTAGGGCATATTACTTATTGAGAAAGTGATATCTCTGATCCTTCCATCTAGAAAGAACTCTTTTTTAATTCTCCAAATTTTTCAAAGTGATATTTATTTATTTATTTTTAATCCCGCTTTCCCATGTGGTGCGATCAGTACCATTTTGCATGATAAGCTCTATTACATATGTACTTAGTTTCATTTTTTCATTCATTTCTTTGGATTATTTATTTCAAAAAATGTCTCTGTTACTTAGCAATTGTCAAACAGTGTATTAAACGGGATGCATCCTTTTACACTATCCAAATCTTTACGTCGTTTGATGCGGCCATCGGTTAGTGAGGACAATGGCCTTTTTTGGAAATCTAAAATCGCATATCAGTAACATATCTTTTTGGATGAGTTCAAAGAAATATTTTCTACTGCTAAACATATATCATCTAACCTGCCTCAAAATTATTCTTTCTGACGTGTATATTTCAAATTACAATTTTTATTTTTAAAAATTATAACAATATAACTTTTTATTTAAATCTGTTTCAAGTCGATAGTATAGCAGATTTATACGTGGTGTCCTCTCCCTAAACTATTCAGAGTAAGAATTCTTTGCCGTGAGTACATTAATATGTTAACAAAGGCCTATATCTAAAATAATTAGCATTAAAAAAAATGTTTCGCATCACTGGTGGTGCATATAAAAACGCTTTATTGGAAATATGCATCAGAATCATTGCATATTAGATATCACATGATGTTTGCACGAGAATATGCTCAAAATTATAAGCACACATAATAAGGAACACTTGAGTTTATCACGAAATAAACGAGTGAGTACAATCCCTCATCATAATTTTCACAAAAGTCTAAAAACGGGTTTTTGTTGGATAAAGTCTGTTAATTATTCAACGATGAACGCTAATATGTTCCAATGCGTTATCTGCCAATGTACAATCCTGGAACGAAACATTGATCACCCCTACTACTATGTCGCAATTTCTCGTATACAAATGTGACTGATACCAAATGATCAATAATAACGTCTACTAATTAATAGTATATCTAAATTTTTCCTTATACAGTCATCTACATATTGAAATTATGCAAAATTGAAATCTTTGAACATCTAATTTAGAGATCACATTTGAATTCTTCACTAAATCTTACTGTAGGATACCAAAAGGGAAGTGATTCGATCCAGTATTTTAGGAATTATGAATGATTAACCTTCTCACTGCCTCGAACTGATATATCCGTTCGAACTGATATATCCTGTAGGTATCACTGCAGCAGAAGAATTATTTTAATTAATATAATTCTACAGATAAAACACAGATTTGAAAAATTAAGTTATGATTCACACTCTGAAGGCTTACATGCCTATACGTAATAAAACATTTTATATCGTGTTGCAAATTGTGGAACTCACAAATTTAAATTCATTTTTAATTTAGCAAAAAGAATTGCATCGTGAGTAGTTTTTCAAAGTTAGCGAAAAGATGCTTGTCGGAAAAAGATGTAATTTTAGATTAGCATATTTCAAGATTCTCCAAGTTCATTTCGTTTAAAAAAAACTTATAGGTTAGGATTAATATTTTTTTCGAAAATTAATTTTTAAATTATATATCCTTTGAGATATTTGTTTATTAAATAGTAAGCTTTTAAAACATCATTATAACATTGTATGTAATTGTTATGGAGCATATAAATAATATTTATTTTATTTAAAGTTAGTATTTTAAAACCTATTTTGAATTTTTTACAGAAAAATGCTGAAGCAAAAAGCAAAAAATCCCTTTTTTCCCTAATTTTCATTTCAGTTACGAACTGAAATGCGCAATTTCTTAACATAACATTTACCAAACATTTAACATAACATTTACAACTTTTACCCGTTTACCAAACAGCAACACCCTTTTGATTTTTTTATTTTTTTTATTTTAACCAATAAGTTTATCTTAGTAATTTTACTGGTTCTGTGCTGTTTTAAATCTGAATTCTCAATCATCTGTAGGCATTTAAATATGACTTCATTAGGTTATAATCCTTAAAATTATTTAATTTACACATATCTTTATTTGAAAATTTCATTGAGATGGAAACCAAAAAAAAACAAATAATAGTCAGTGCCTATTTTCAAATCACTCCACGGTAATACAGCTGATATTTCCCCCCAGAGAGTTTTATTACTATCTTGAAAAAATGTTTTGCATTTGATTAAAGAAAAAAAAGTTTTTAAAGTACAAAAAATACCATTAAAAAATACCATTTTAATATTTGCGGATTTTTTTTATTCACTATTTTAAATTTTACGTTAAAATTCAAATTTTAACTTAATAATTTAACCAATTAAATACCTTTGTAATGAAAAATGCAAAAATACAAATAAAATTTGTGTAGAAAAATTTCTGTCGTTTAATGTATTTTTTTTAAATCTATTTAAAAAGAAATGAGTTTCTTTATCAGAAAAACAAAATTTTGTGCAAATTACAATTGGGTTTTTTTTTTCTCATGGTGAAATTATCAATCGAATCGTTACAGTTTTGTAATCTGAAAGATTAAATAAATAATTATCTAAAGCACTTTTTCTCCTTGGCGATTATTTTAATTACATTCGCCATTTTTACGTTTTCTTTTAATAAAAAAATAATAAAAAATGTTTTCAGTGTATGTTATTTTCTGTATTTTTGCGTATTCACTGTTAACCTCTACGTCAATACTAAATCAGCAGTGTGAAGCACAATTAGAATCTGTTATTATTATTTTATTTAATTTGCCTTAATATGTATTTGTTAATTCAGAATGATGTGGCAAAAGAATTTGCTCTCTGGTTTATAAATCACATTTATTCTTTTGCACTACAATGAAAAAATTTCTAATTTGGACAGACCGATAAACAACTAAAGATTTTTTTCCCTCTTTATGTTCATAAAGTGCAGTTAATATTTATTATCTATATTAATCGTATGCTACCGTGAATAAATGGGCCTGATACTTTTTTTTCAGATCAGCAACTCAAAATATTATGTTTATTAAAATAAATTATAATATAGACTATATTTTGGATCTATTTATTCATTTCCATAAAAATCGAGAAAAAATGTTCATTTTTAGATGTTCTTCCTATTTATCATTTATGTATGTTTTATTTAAAAAATAATTAAATAGACTAAATTTGGGGTCTATTTATTCTTTTCAATTTTAATAATATAATTTTTTTCATTTTTTATATGTTCTTCCTGTTTATCATTTACGCAGGTTTTATTTAAAAAAATATTTTAAACTCATTTTAGTTCTTAACAGGACAAAAAAGGTACATTGAATTTCGTATTTTAATTTAATAGTGATATAATCTGTATCTCGTGATACAATTAGCATTTTATTGGATTATTAGGTGTTAAAAGTAAAGTCTAGTGTCATAAAATTTTTTAATATTCTTGGAATTTTGAAATAAAAATAGCATTATGGTGTATGATTATAAATTATTGGCAATAAATAACTCTAATGTTGTTCGCAATGGTCTCAATTAAAGCGTGTTTCTATCGGATTGGTAAATACGGGCTACTTTCTAATTTTTTTACTCGGTCTTTATGAAAAAAGCAATAATATTTCAATTTTTCAGCTGTGGAAAAAAAATCGCCATAAATGATTAAATGAGAAATGTTCCTGATTTTCTAAAAATCATCATTAAACTATATCATTTTTCTTATTCTTAGAAAATGAAACTATGTTTTAGAAGGACAAATGCACAAAATTCCAATATTTTAGGAATTTGTACAAATTTTCAGGAAACTTGTTGATTGATCATTTAAAGTATTTATATTTTTTTAAAGATGAATTTAATATTTACCAAATTTAGGGAACGAATTTTTTATTAGAATAATTATAAATTATTTTAAGTTATATTGATTTGACAATCCGGGTTAAAGTAAACTGGCGATAACTTAGGTTAAAATTTACATCATAATTTAAAATACAATTTGAAAGAATCCTTGACTTTAAAATTAAAGACATTCCCTTGCAGAGCTTTATAAATATAAATTATGTAAAAATTTAAGGAGCTGCTTCATGTTGTGTTTTTATTTTCAGTGAAGACCTCAAAATGAAATTCCAGCTGCTGCCATATATTTAGATATAGATAAGACCTTTAATAAAGCCTAAGGTGGGGATTATTTACAAAATTATTCAATTTGGTATTTGTTCTGGACTTGTACACTAAATACATTAAAGACCGCAACTTCTGTGGCTGCATCAACCTCTCATCACTATATTCAATTTATTCGAGTATTCTTCGGTATTCTACTTTAGGGTCCAGTCGGTTTAACATAAACTTTAATACTGTGCTACTAACACTGAGGACATTTATTGCTCTATTACGAGCAAAACATAACTCGTGCTATTTAAAAAAATCCAAAAAAAAAAACAAATTGATATTTTGATAAGTTGGTACATCCTGTAGCGTTAAAAACTTAACGAAAATAGAGCTGCTGTAATTTACTTCTCTAAACAAATTACCTATTCTAAGCGTATAACTATTAATAATGTTACCATTCCCTGAACTAACGACACTAAAGTCATCATCGATTGCAGACGTGTTTGGAATAAGCATTATTTTAATGTCAGGAAAAAAGTCGCAGCATTTCAAGATCTCTGACAAATTTCCGAAGTAATGATATACTTTCCATTAAAAAATAAACTTTTTATTTCCTTCTATCTTCAATAGAAGAAAATATTGTAATTGAAATTATTTTCGACTTTCGGTTTTCGACGGATTTACACGTTTTAGGGATCAAAGATCCCAAAAAATATGTTTATAAAAAATGTCTGTCTGTCCGTGTGTCTATCGCCATTGTACCATCAAAAAGTGTATGAAGTTATCCATAGAATTGAACTAATTTTTTTTCCTTTTTTTTGGCTATAGCAAATAGGTCCTCCCTTTATTTGTAAAAAAATCTCCGGAAGGGAGCGCTGTAATAGCGATTTTTGTGCGATGCGATTTCAAATATTGTATCATCGAAAGGTGTATGAAGTTATACATAGAATTGAAGCAATTTGTTTTAAGTTTTTAGCTATAGCAAGCTGGCCCCCCTTAATTTGGAAAAATAGGCCGGAAGGGGGCGCTGTAATAGCGATTTTTGTGTGATTTTGAATATTGTATCATCGAAAAATGTATGAAGTTATGCAGAGAATTGAACCAAATTTTTTGTGTATGTTTTTGGTCATGTCAAGAATATCTTCACTGAAGTTGGAAAGATTCCGCCAGAAGGGGGCGCTGTAATTGCAATTTTTGCTGAATCGTCTTAATTTTTCGTAGTTCTATTGTACACCAGTGGCTCGTGAATCGACGGGAACTTCCCATCCCGATAAGCCGACTATTCACGAATGTTCGTGAAAACAGGCATGCAGCATTCTTCTTTGTCTCGACCTGTTTCTTCACCTAAGTCGTACTTCATCATCCTCATGTCGTCTCAGTGTGTGACCTGCCTAAAACTTAATTTTTTACTTACTCTAAAAGTTTTAACTACTTTCTTTTTATTTTCCTTTCAAATTTTTCCTATTTTTTGTTGTAATTCTGTATAATTGTTTTATTTTTTTAAAAATAATATGCAATATTTGTTAGTTTTGTTATGAAAATGTTTGGCTTTTATTAGGTGATCTTCATTTTAAGGTTGATCAAGGCTACAGTGACTGTTGTATACCACCTTATTTTGTAGCTTAGAAGCTTTTGCAATTTTTTAATCCATTTTTGTGCATTAAATTTAACCTTAGAATTTATATTTAAATTGCTTTTTTTGTAATTTACATATACACACATATTTATATATATATTAGTTTTTAAATGTAATTAATTTTCAATTAGTTTTATACTACAGTTAAACTTAATTTTTTAACCATTTTGTAATGTCTTGAGAAGCTGCTTACATAGATCCTGGATGTAAATTTTCACTGCAAAAAGGGAATAAAAAAAATAGCATACATTGTTCCATTAATCTTTATGAAATACATAAAAATCACTTTTATGCATAAAAAATTATGTAGAACATGCATGGGGGAAAAAGTTTATTTTCCATGAATGCAGCTGCAAAATATAAGGGACATTCAAATGAAACCCGGTCACTACTGTAAAGTAACGATTTTAGTAACACACACCAATGTAGTTATACACAGTACACAAACTCAAAAATAGTCGTATTCTTCCTCATGATAACGTTGCAGATGACTCAGAGACAGCGCCATTCGAGTATTGCGCTGTTAGGCGGTCAGTTGGTGGGGAACCCACTGAGCACAAATTTTTCGAAAGTTCAAGTGTTGATGCAATGTGGTGTGAGTGGTGCCCACGCTCATACCCAGTAACCGATGGATCTCGTCCACAGTTATTCTGCGGTTGGCCAAGACTAAATCATCCACTTCCGCAATCATTTCCGGTGTGATGACACGATGAGCCTGTCCAGGACGAGCATCGTTTTCCAGTAACTCGCGCCCGTCAAGGAATCTTTTGCGCCATTCCACAACAGTTGAACGACTCAGACTGTACTCACCGTACACATCTTTCATCCGTTGATACAGTTCACGGCCCCCAGCTCCCTCCGCCGCTAAAAATCGAGTCACTCCTCGTTGTTCCTGCGTACTCACCTGCAGGTTCAGTAATGGACGATAACTTGTGCGACTACTTTCTCTTCGGCGTGCAACCACACTCTCGCAATGCAACGTGAAACGTTGCGCATACGTCAGTGCCTCTACCAATAGATGGTGACGCCATACACGCAGTTACGTGGCGCCCCCTTACGTCTAATGCAAAGTTACCCGCACTGACCGGGTTTCAGTTGAATGACCCTCATATATGTGCATTTAGGTACAATATAAATACAATGGCTTTATAAACGATCAGAAAAATGTATTTATTTTTTATTTCGAAATGTTTTCTTTAAGCGTTTGTCTGCAGATCTTAAAAACTTTTCTGAATGTCTGTGATGCACAAAAGAAAATAATGGTGTTTGATGTTATTTATGACGGCCAATTATCTACATGAGGGATAAAGACGCTAGGGAGAGTGCCCTCCGTAGGGGTCTTTCTAAGGGGACCTAACCCGTAATTACGCAAGGTTTCCCAAGGTTCGAAGAAAACCACGAAAACTCCGAACACTTAGGCCGACGGGCGCGTTTGGGTTCGAACCCAGCACCTACTGTCTACCAGCTTCGAGATCAGAACCTCTCAGCCACTGGTGGGGCAAAAGAAAATAATGGAGATTTTGGATTTTTTTACAACTATGCATAACAGAAAGGAAAAAGGACTTAGGATCTAGTCTTTGTTCGCTAAACTTTCCAATTGTACTGAGCGATTTTCTGTGTGATCGCATAAAATACGTTTATGGCAATAAAAATTTATTAATTTTCCAGCATTCTTTATTCATTCCGAAATTGTGAGAAATTTGGAAATATGACCTCGTAGCTTTATTCACGATGAACGCTTAATGTGGAAATTATCAATCGAATTATTATGTTAAGATGAAAATTCTAACGTAGTTAATTACACACTTAAACTTTTATGCTAGGTTGAACCAAATGTTAGTGTTGAAATAGCTGCAACCGTTTTTTACCGTGATTTGGTGCTTTTCATGAACCATAAAATGGTACAACAACGGGCAATAATTGAGTTTTAAGTTGAACTATAAACTTGAATAAACTGAACAATTACATGGTAAAAAATTGAAACATGACATTGTGGAAAGATGAACTATAAAGTGACTAAGTTTTCTTGTAAAAATAAAAATGAATGAGACTCGGATTTTTTTTTTTTTTTTTTTTTTTTTTTTTTAGGCATATCCAACATACTTCGTATATCACATCTTGAACAGACTTTTAGTCACCGTTCTAACCTCTACACAAGTATGCGGAAATTCTTCTGCTCTAAATCATCATATTAAGAGGTCATAGAAGTATTTATTATTATTGGCTGGTCAATTGCTTCATTTTTTGGTGAATGTTGAAATTATTTTCGAGGTTTAATAATGAATGAATGAATGTTCAAGAATGTTAAGAATAAAGACATTATGTTTCATTAAATTTTCTTATATTTTTGACAAAGGGAAATACTTTTGTTACATCCACTATTTTAACGTTTCTTTTTATAAGAAAAATTACTAGTTTGAGCAAAAAGTTCTGGGAAATTTGTGAAAGTTGCGTTGTTACAAGCAAATTAAAAACAAAATCAACAAGGACTATTCTTCAAAGTAGAGACCATCATAGTCCACGACTTTCATCCACCGTTCTGCCAGATTTCGGATTTGCTGGAAGTACCAGGGCGGCTCCTTGGAATCGAAAACTCTTGACAAGTTTCTTCAACTTCATTAAAGGGCTCAAATCGACGGCCCTTAAAATGTGTTGCATTGATAGAAAGAGGCCATAATCGAATGGAGCTACGTCTGGCATGAAGGCGGGGTGCAAAAGAATTTCGACGCCGTCCTATGCTATATACGATACAAATTCTGGAAGCTATAGATTAAAAATTCCCCAGAACTTTTTGCTCAACCTAATATTTCCTGTATTTATTCCTTTAATGCAATTTATTTATTTATGAATCATTATTTCGTGTACTGATTCAGTCACTATTTCTGTAGCCTCTAAATTAAGACTAAAACAAAAATGTGAAGCGTAAATATCATACAGTTAACATTTTTCGTTTTCTTATAAGGTATTTTTTATTCACAATAACATACAGTAAATTGTTATTTCGTTTTTGCTTTTTATTTAGTTAATGATTTATATTCTCATGAAATAAATTCTAATTTACAAAGACAATAAAACAAACATTTTTTTCTCAATATACATAAACTCCAGTAAACATTACTATTCTATATTAAAAGTTACTGCAATGTAATAAATATCCCTTACTTAATTTTATCTTAGCACAAAAATTTTGTTTACTTTAATTGAATATCTAACTTTATTCACTCTTCCGATTTATTTATTCAATATATTTTTTCTAATGTTTTATTATTCCTATAAAAAAATCAAAGTAAAAAATTTAATGTAATTTTTGTTACTATGCATTGGAATACAGCTGGTATTTCTATCTGAGAATGAATGTCTCATTATGACAATGGGGAATTTTTCTATGCATACATGGTATTTCAAAATTATATGTCAGAAATGTTAAGGCAGGCAGAGAGGACCTGCGTAAGCAGAGTTTGTGTAGGAATGTGGGTGCGGAACTGCAGCGTTGGAGTAGTAGAGGGCGCTGTTAAGTTCAGCAGATAAAAGCATTTCGCTGGCTTGAATCGTCATTCGCGGCACGGATTTAGAGCATCATGCGTCGTTACACTAATGCGGAGCTTCACGACATACGTTTCATGTATCAGGCTGCGTCAAAAAATGGAGCGGCTGTTCAAAGTATGTACAGTCGTGGGGGAAAAAGTAAACACCCCCTTACTAACTCTGCAAAAATTTATCGAAGAAGAAAGTTAGTGGTATCATACGATTGGTAAAAAAGTCTACTTTTAAATGATGTATACAAAATTTGCTTAGGGGGCAATCTATTAAAACGAACCATAACTTTGTTTTTTTCAATAGCAGTACGCAATTCTGACAGCATAAATAAACTCTACACCCTTCAATTAGCCTAAAAAGAAAATTTATGCAATTCGTACGCTAAGTTTTCGATAAATTTATTATTTTAAAACAAGCGTATTTTAGGGGCTGTATCCAAATTGAAGTTCGATACTCGATTGTTGACCGAGAGAGCCCCCTTCTTGGTCAAGGCATCTTAAGGGCCACTCAAGCAGTCATTGAAGACTGCTAGATTATAGGATAGCATAAGAATTTTCAAAATATCTAGTCACTTCTATCATACACGACCCTTTTATCCATCATTTTTCCGTTTTTTAAGCATAATTTGAAAACTACTTTGAAGAAAAATGTGAAATTGTCGATTTCCATAAAGCAGAACTTAATAAACCTAAATCTATCAAAAAATTGTAGGTTGTAATTCATATTTATTTCGAATATTAATTTCATAATTCATATCATAAAATTATAAAAATTGCGAATTCAACGTATTTATGTTTTGGCATTTTAGTGTTATTGCTACACAACAAATTAGCACATTAGGAGTATAATTTCAGGAGACATTAATGAAAATATGAAAATGTAAGTTAACATTAGAAGCACTAAATTCTGAATGTTTATAATTCAAATACTTATCATTCAAATGACTTAAAATTTGGTGTCTAGGCCAAGTTTGAACCTACGATTGGAAATATCTTGTTAAAAATGGGTGTTGCCGTTGAAAAAAAAGGAAGTTTGGGTTCGTTTTAATATGTAGATGGCATCCTAAGCAGATTTTGTATATATTATTTAAAAGTAGACTTTATTTCCAATCGTTCGGTACCAATAATTTTCTTCTACGATAATTTGTAAGTAGGTTTAGTAGTAGTAGGTAGGAGTTAGTAGGGTGTGTTTACTTTTTTTCCACGACTGTACATGGAACGATTCCTATTCAGTGTCTTCATCGGGAGTTGTGCGCGAGATGGATCATTTTATGCCTTCAGGCATGATACGGGCACTGGAAGATATCGCAGAATTCCTGCAGTGGAAAAAACAATATTATGCACAATAGAGGAATGTCCTTTCAAAAGCTCAATAACTGTTGGGCGTGAACCATTTCCTTGCGCAGCCACGTACATGAAATGCATGTCGGAAAGCTCAGCATTGGTGTAACGATGCATGTTGCCCGAAATCCGTGCAGGGAGTGACAATTCAAGCAAGCTAAGCGGTTTCATCCTTCGAACTCAACGCAGTATTACCGTACCCATATTCCTGTACAAAATCTGCTTACTAAGGTCCACTCTATCTGCCATTACATTTTTGAGATACAATTTTGAAACGCCCTGTATCTGATTAAAAATAAATATCCTAATTAAAAAAAAAAACATACAAAATACTAATTTGAATGTTATTAGTTTTCTTCCATTATTCGCAATTTATAATCTATGTTAAAATTAAAAAATATATATACTATTTTATATTTATCCGAATCCCATTCGTAATAAAAAAATATAACTGAAAAGAAAAAAAAGCGTGTACGAAAGCACAGTCCTTTAATTTATTCTTTTTATTTCTTTGGTAGATGAATCAAATTAAAAGAAAAGGATTTTCTTTATCAGAAAAACTAAATTTTGTAGATTTTGGTACAATTTTTTTTTCTCACGGCAAAATTATTAGTACAATCATTGCTGTTTGTAATCTCAAAGATTAAATAAATAATAATCTATAACACTTTTTTCTTGACAATTATTTTGATTACATTTCCCATTTTTACATTTCTTTTGATAAAAATTGAAAAAAAAAAATATTCTGTCCAAGTTATTTTTTGTATTAACTTTATTTTTATTTTTTAACTTGTACTTCAAGCTTCTAAATCAATATACTAAAGTAAAAATGTGAAGAACAAACACAACGGATTTTTTTTTTGTAAGTTTTCTTAATAGGTATTTATTCATTCAAGGTAATGTGCTTAAAGGAATTTACTGCATGTCTTTTTAAATCTCATTTAATGCCTTATACTCTCGCGAAATAAATTCTAATTTAGAAAGACTAGCAAACAATCAAACGATTTTTTTTTTGTCTTAGCGTTTATAAAGTGCAGTTAATATTTATTAGCTGTATTAATCGTAATGCTAAAGTCAATAAAAGACCTGAACTTATATTTATTTTAGCATATGAAAAAATGAATAAATTAAATAAATAATTTTATTTATTATGTTTTCGAATTTATTTATTTATTTTATTTTGTATTATTCTGCCAAAATTTCCAAAATGAACCTGTATAATATGAAATCCTGTCGTAAACGAGAAAGTGTCACTGTACAGGGGAAAGACTGTATCCTTCACTTACAACCGAGGGTGAAACTGCAAAGATATTAGGTTGAGCAAAAGGTTCTGGGAATTTTTTAATCTAATAGTTACCATAATTTATATCATATATAGGAGTACTAGTGGTATATTTATAGGAGTTCAAGAACTTTGGCTCCAAAATGTCTATTGAACAGTATGATTTGCGTGTGTTGACCCGGCATTATTAGAGAAAAGACCTAACGATTCTGAAAGCCGTCGATGAGATTAATGAGGATGAAGTTGCTGGTAACGGCGACAAACTTGGCCAGCAAATCCGGAATCTGGCAAAACGGTGGCAGAAAGCCGTAGACTATGATGGTCTCTACTTTAAAGAATAGTTCTTGATGTTTTTGGTGTTAATTGGCGTATAACAACACAATTTTCACAAATTTCCCAGAACTTTTTGCTCAACCTAGTAGTAACATTTCTAAAACGAAATTTTTATCCCTTTTTTGTAACTCTGTCTAAGCATATGTTTCAGCACTAATTATTCTATTCATTTCTTTATATAATTTTTTGGCATAATGATGTTATTGCATAAATATTTATTGTTTTTTATTTCTTAATTATGTATTTAAAAAACAATTTGTACTGTATTGCAAAATTACCGATTTATTCCTAAAATTAATGGTTTATTCCGTTAAAAAAGTAGCTTATGCCAAGAAAATCCGTTTTTTATTCCGGATTTAATTTTTTTTCTATGTTTATTACTCTAAATTTCAACATTTTTGCTTGTTACGTTTACAGTGGATAATGAAATTGAGAATTTTTATTTATGTTTTATGTTAGATAAACTGCGCTACATAAC
Source organism: Maratus speciosus (assembly GCA_963932465.1). NCBI lineage: Eukaryota > Metazoa > Arthropoda > Arachnida > Araneae > Salticidae > Maratus > Maratus speciosus. Next base: position 376,538,277 of record OZ010791.1, on the reverse strand, counting down.
TAATATTAATTTAAAACTTGCAAATATAAAGGGATGTATGATACATGTGATGTTTCCAATACACTCAAACATTTAGAAAAGATTTACAATATTATTTTTATTATATAGTAAATTTGAAGTAAGAAATCATATACAATTACAACGTAGATATCACAATGTTTTCAATAGCGTCATTTACCAAAACCATTGCAGTCTTTCATAACTTGGATTTCAATTTTGGAGGTTGTGGAATAAAAATAACATCATCTTGACGAAATAACACAAAACTCAGACAGTTTCATGTTTAGAAATAAATTCTTTAAAGTTTTTATTATTAACTCAAAATCCTCCTTTCCGCAAACACACACACACAAAATAAAAAATCCCTTCTGTCTAGGCCTACAGGCGGAGGTAGATTTCGAAGTTAAGTACTAATTTGACCAACAAAAACGAAATCAAGACTAGAGATAAACCCAATTTAACAACTTTATCTGGCCGCATTTGACGAGTTTTTAATTTCATTTTTCTGTAAGAGCTGGTTTTATGAGAATCATGTTAATACGATAATTGTTTCTTTTACCCCTATTTTTGTTTAATTTGTTTTTGCTGTAACAGTTGGTCCTATCAAAAACTTGTCTATATAAAAGTTGTAGATAATATTAAGAAGATTTATAATAAATTTAAGCAGATTTCATATCTTGCGAATTAAGGAGCTATCTTTTAGTTAGAAGAATTTGTTTTCTTTTTCACCCCCGCAACTCTTTATTTGTGTATACACTATATGGCCAAAGGTGACCGGTCACTTGCGATTTTAGACGTTTTGTTAAATATCTAGAAAAAAAAATGAGGAATTAACCTGAAACTGCAGGTGGTAAACAGTGTAGTATAGGTCACATATTTCCGCGAAGATTTTTTCCCGAAATCTCATAGGGGACCGTCAATAAGTTGAAAAAGAACGAATATCTATTGGATAACCCTGTAAAAACTAATGCAGCAAAAGCGTTCAAGCTCGATATTATTAATAAGTGGCTTATTGTAATATACTGTGTCCATTTTTATGAGGACAGCATGTATACTTATAGAGAAATTAAGGTTTTTATAAAACAGTCCCATATTTTGCCAAGTTTTTTGCTTATAATTTGCAGAGTTCTTAACATAAAATAAAGTTCTTTTCAGAAAATATGACAAACAACATTCGAAACCCGTTGATCCCAAATGGAAGAATAAAGATGAGGGGCCGTATACAAATATAGTCGTACGTGCAATATTGTGTACGCTACTTTGGCACTAGTCAACAGATATTTGATGCAACCCCTAATCTTTTTGCTTCTTTTTAGGAACAATGGATTTCGAGCTTATTCTATCGACGTTAATTTTCAGAATTTTCAACCAATGTTTTTAAGACTTCCACAAAAGTTGCTCTATATACTTAGCTAATACATTATGCATATTATATTTAGATTGCATTCGCGCATGCGCAGTGGAACATTTTTTAGTAAACCTGTTAATTTTTTAGCCAATTTTTATTATTTTTTAATTCTGATTGCAGAGTATTGTGTACAATATTGTTTTCATATTTTCTGAAAAGAACTTTTTTTTATATTAAAAACTCTGCAAATTATAAGCAAAAAACTTGGCAAAATTTGGAATTGTTTTTATAAAAACATTAATTTCTCTACGAGTATACATGCTATCCTCATAAAAATGAACACAATATATTAAAATAAACCACTTATTAATAATCTCGAGTTTGAACGCGTTTGCTACATTAGTTTTTACAGGGTTATCCAAAAGATATTCGTTTTTTTCAATTTGTTGACGGTCCCCTATGGGGATTCAGGAAAAAAAATCTTCGCGGAAATGTATGACCAGCACTATACTGTTTAGACATCTGCAATTTCAGGTTAATTCCTCATGTAGTTTTCAAGATATTTAACAAAACGTCTAAAATCGTAAGTGATCGGTCACCTTTGGCCATATAGTGTAGTATCTGGATGTTTTAGGACTGTTTTAGCTAACAATTTTTTCTTTTATTCTGGCACCTAAAATTTCCTCAGTTACTTTAGATTCCTCAGTTACTCCAAATATCTGATTAAATAAGAATGATGAAATTGATTGAACAGTTAAGTAGCATCAATGCTATATATTACACTGAAAATCGTCATCAGCAGCATTATCCAAATCAGAATCCGGCGACTCTCTAAATATGTCTTTTAATAAATGATCAGGAATTCGTGGACCGACTGAAACATTTGATAAAGGTGAGATAGATTTTGGGTGCAAATATTCTTTCTTATTTTAGACTTAGAATCACTAAACTTCGCATGAGCAAAAAAGACAATCAAGAGTGGGGTATTTACATTCTTTCTATATTAAATGGTTACCAAATAGGAAGGCTTTTTTTTAAGCTCTAGGGAACATTATTCAATCCGAACATAATAAACTTTGTGTGGAAACGATATTCTATCCCAATCCAAATTTCACTTTCACAAAAAAAATTTATAGGAATATGTGTACCAGTACCACATTTCCTTTTATCAAATCCTTTTATCCTTTTCACAAAATTTTTGTAGAAAAATGTTTCACTATTTAATATAAATTAGGCGCTGTAAGTGCAATAAGCATATTTTAACATAGCTTAGATATCATAAAAGTCAAATGTGTGCAAAAAAGATAGGTAATACACCATTTGGATTGTGATTTTTAAATTCAACATTGATTTTTAAATTCTACAAAAAGGACTTTTACAATGTTAAAATGTAAAAAAAGTTTTTTTTTTTTTTTTTTTTTTTTTTTTTTTTTTTTTTTGGTAAACCTATGTAATGAAATGAAAATATAACGTTAATGACCTTCGTGTTATTTTCAAAAAGCCATTACTTTCAAAAGGATTGCAAAATCTTTTGCATTATCGAACTCTTCCAAAAAGTGCACTATGAATACAGTGTGCAAAATTGTTTTAAAAATGGGTTCAGCATTTCGAATATTATCGTAATAACAAATTTCTCATTATCTGTATATAAAGAGAGATATACCGATGATAAGATAGATATAGATATATAAGCGAAGTGATTGCAAGAGGTCGATTTCTAAAGAAATTAAAGTAAAAAAGAGAAATATTTTATCGAAAACTAATTTAAATTTTTAAATTTTGGTAGTATTACGTAGTATTAATAAGTGTTTTTTTTAAACAAGTAATTCATCCTATTCTCGGAGGGGTAGATGTGAAAAACAAACACACAGTCAGATATAATAGGTGAAAGACCATGTCTTGGAAATGAAATCATTACAATTTTGTAATCTGAATGATTAAATGAATGCTTAGCTGCATCATTTTTTTTTTCGTTGTCAATTATTTTTCTTACATTCGTTTTTTATATTCATTTTATTAATAAATGGATTAAAAAATATCTATAGGAGCTATGTTTTTTGTGTGTGTGTGTGTGTGTGTCTCGTTGCTTCTGTACAGTTAACCTTAAAAACAATACTAAAGTAAAAGGGTAAAGCGCCAACAAAAATACTTTCATTTATTAGAGTTCTTTTAATGGATAATCATTAATTCTCTGTACTATACTTAAATAAGTTTATTATTTTTTACCCTTTTTTACCGCATTTAATATCTTTACTCTCACATAATAAATTCTAGTTACAAATACTAGCAAACTATCGATTTTTTTTTGTAACATAAATAAAACGAAATCTTAATCACCTATATTATTCTAAATTTCCTTGTTGATAAAGTGCCTGATTTTTATTTTATCTCCGCTTCTGTAACCTTTTTTCTAACCCAAATAACTCTAGTTTAAGAAACTATTTTTGTTCACTAACGTTCTCAGGCTTTCATACCTCGCATACCCCTAGAAAAATTGCATGAGCCTGGCATAAGCATGCATATCAACGCCTGGCATAATAACTGTTCGTTTTTATTTATGAAAGTCATGAATAGAAAAATAGAATTAATGGAATCAATGAATGCATACAAATAAATATAACTTTTATTTTACATTATTTTTCATCTTGAGGGGTGCGCTTGTACATCCATGCACATGTGTTTAATTTTTGCCGTCAGTTTCTTTAGGTAGAATCATGTATTATATACAACATCTAGAATGTCTTATTGTTTTTAAAACACTCAATAGTGTTCGTACGGGTGCTTACTTTTTAATACCAAAATTTTTGAAAAGTGATTTTCACCCATTTTTAGCTACAAACCTTTCCTATTAAGTAAAGCGATATTTTCTTTACGAAGATATTGGAATCCAAAAGTAAGCATCCGCTCAAATTTGGGTAATTATGATAAATATTTTTCATTAATTCATTTGTTAATTCATTACGCATTTTAAACCCTTAACTTCCGTCAAAATCTGACGTGATTCGTTCCCGGCTTCAGATTTTCGAAGAGGTGCGTTGTGACAGTGCACGTTTAGAAAATAACAGCCGCACTTTCTGTTGCTGCTAGTCACTCAGCTGCCTGTTTCTCCTTGGTAATGTTAAATCTATGGGTGTTTGATGCATTCTTATATTTAAATAACTCCCCAGGCAATTAATATTTTTAACTTCTTTTACAGTGTTCTCTTCTTAAAGAATGTCAATATTTTTCTTAGTTGTCAAAAAATTTCTAATATCTATGCTTATTTTAAAGTTTTATGGTTTAAAAACTGACGAACTGAGAGTAAAACTTTAGAACTTCCTCTAAAATTAAGTATAGATTTTAGAAATATTTTGACAACTAAGGGGAAATGAGACATCTTTGAGAACCTGAACACTGAAAAAAGAAGTTAAAATATTAATTTTCGGAGGAGATATTTTAAATATACGAACGCATTAAACGCCCATAGACTTAACATTACCGAGGAGAATTCGGTAGCTAAGTAACTAGCATCAATAAGATAATTTGTTTTTACAAATGCACAAGATGAAATATAAATAAATACAAAATATAAAGTTTATAAACAGAATTAAACATAAGTGTGAGTACTTCGCTTTTGTGTGATACACCCTTAAACATTGTTGAAAAAATTTAAAAAAAAAATTCGCATTCAGTACTGCGATAATCGGATTCTTGGTGTGTGGATAGAAGAGTTTAAGAATAAATTTTGAATAACTCGAATTTAAGTTAGCGAAAAGAAATATGAATAACATGACAAAAGAATGGGATTTAACATATTTCAATTCACGAATCGATTTTAAACAAAAACTGCAATTTGTAATTATTAGAATTTAGAATTAAATTTAAATTTGCGTAACTTACCCCATTTTCCAATAAATTCAGGCAGACACTGGAAAAAAGAGCAGCTGCATAAAACGGCACAATTTTATTAAAATACATAGCACACATATGGAAAAATATTGTTGAATAATGTTGAATGAACTTATGATTTCTCGAATCACAATGATCTTGTCGATTTAGGAACACCTTCGAATGAGTCAGCCTTTGACAGAATAAGAGAATCGTGACTATGTCCAACCTGCATACGAATTCTTGACTGGTATTTGAATAACGACGATTTATTCATAAAACAATATAGATATTTCTCAGACACCACACCGAAAAGGAATTCTCAGAATTAACAGAATATCAGACTGCGCGTACTTTCATTTCACCATTCGAATTCAGACTGTTTTCGTTTCCAGAGATCGTACCTGTAGATTCTGACGGCACGCTTTCACATCAGTCGTTCCGTTACCAAGGTAACGAGCTTTTTCTCCAACCGTGCGTTCGTCGAGTGTGTTTTGTTTCCATTAGGCACCCTACGCATTACCTTCATACATTTTTCTTTGAATCAGTTGAAGGTACTAAGTTCGGAATGTGTCTAGCGCACAAAGCACAAAAGGCGGGATAATGGACAGACACTTTGTAATTTTTATCTTTTGGAAGATCGTAGTACTCAAACGTGGATGATTAGAAATAATCATACCTCACACAAAGAATTATTCTAGGTCAGTTTGTTTCACTTCGAAGTACTAGGCAGAAGTATATGACTAGAAAGCACTAACAGAGGAAGGTATTTTTTAAAACCGTATACATACGCCAAGGCAAATAACGTAGCGTCTGTGCTAAGCGTATGCATACGCCTGCGGCAATAAGTTGTTATATATGACCATAACTTTGCCTGGAACGAATGCACTACCTACGAACCACGAAGGCGTTTACCTACGAAGCAAGATGTAATTACATATACAGTGAAACCTCCTTGTGATACCACCTACCTGAACGACCAGTTTTTCATGGAACGAAATTTATTCCCTTAGGCTCAATAGTAATTTTACCTCCATTCAGAGACAATCTCAGTTGAACACCTTCCATGAGCGACCAATTTCGTTGAAGAAAATGAAATGAATTCGGCTTTTTCCTGGTCGCTTGAAGAAGGTTTTATTAGAAAAATAATTCTAGAGAGAGAATATTTCATCAAACTTCTAAATTAAGTTTAGATTTGTAATTTTTTCTTGTGATACTTAAATTTTTATATTTTTTCCTAATGTGAAAAAATAAATTTTAGTAACGTTAATTGTTACCTTTTTTCAACAATTAAAATCTATATTTAAACATGACCTCCATTAAGAGACCACCTCTCGGAGCAACCAATTTTTATTGGAATGGAACGTGGTCGCTTTAGGGAGGTTTTACTCTATATATTTTTTCTTTTTGTTTGTTCGATTTAAAAGTTGTGAATCTTAAGACCATTTCAAAAACGAGCCATTAATTCCCAAATTGGCTCAACCGAGCCCAGCAATCTGATTGGCTAAAACTGATATTTATATAGTAGATAATTATATTTGTTTTCTTATGAAGTAGCGTAATGTGAAATAGAATGCAATTATAATGACTTAAATTGATTTATTTCGTTAAATTTGATCGAAATCACAGTAAAGTAATCCAAAACATTAATATTAACAAAGGATCAGATTGCTGAGATCGGATGAGCCAATTTGGGAATTAACGGCTCGTATTTCAAAAACCTAATCGGTCCTCCGAGTTTTGTAATTTTGTTTTTTCCTGAAAAAATATACACATACAATTCAAAGAAGAACATTTTATGAATAATCAATCACCACTCAGCATTTTTTAGTGGTTTCTATCAATTGGGTATTCAGAAATTTATACTATCTTTAAAATTATTTCAGATTTATGGCCATGAAATGAGATTCATTAAATTTTGTAAAAAGAGAAATACAGAATTATTTAAAGGCTACTTTTGCTCATTCATAATTTAGAAAACTATTTAATAATCAAGTGATTTAATTTTAAATGAGAATGTATTCGTTAAAAATACACAATCTTGCTCAATGGTACATATAACAAGAACTTTAATATAAACATATACAGTTAAAAATAAACTACAAGTTAAAATTTACGTTTCGAGCTGTTTCAACAGCCGTCTTCAGGGTAAAATATGATGGTGAAATGACTAAAAGTTCAGAGATGAAGGCTTCCTGTGCGAGAGACAATTTGTCGAACCTTGACCAATGATATGAATGCAAAAATGCAGCGGCGCCATCCAGTGAGGACCCCAGAATGTTTTTAATAAAATGAGTTCGAAATGAAAAGAAAAAAACTTTTGGAAAACAGGATTCAAGTTTAAACTGAAATATTGCAATCAGATACAGAATTATGACTTTGTGATATTATGCCAGATTTTTGGAATATTATAGGATAAATTATCGTTACAAGGTTTATTCTCACTTGCAATGATTTCAACTGATTCTCTAATTTTACAAAAGGGTTATTGCACGGAACTATGATTTTTGGCTCATCAAAGGGGCTAATGAAGTCTGCTATATTAACTTTGATGAGGCAAAAACCATAGTTTCGTGCAATAACCCTTTTGAAAGTAAAATTAGAGAGTCACTTGAAATCCTTGCACGTGAGAATAAACCTTGTAACGATAATTTATCCTATAATATTCCAAAAATCTGGCATAATATCATAAAGTCATAATTCAGTATCTGATTGCAATATTTCAGTTTGAACTTGAGTCATGTTTGCCAAAAACTTTTTTTGTTTTTGAACTCATTTCATTAAAAATATTCTGGGGTCCACACTGGATAGCGCCACTGCATTTTTGCATTCATATCATTGGTCAAGGTTCGACAGATTATCTCTCGCACAGGAAGCCTGCATACCTGAAGTTTTAATCATTTCACCATCATATTTTATCCTGAAGAAGGCTGTAGAAACAGCTCGAAACGTAGATTTTAATTTTTAGTTTATTTTTAATTGTACATGTTAATATTAAAATTCGTGTTTTGTGTATTATTGAGCAAGGCTGTGTGTTTTTAACGACTACATTTTCATTTATTATATTTTATGGTGCAATTGTCCACTATGAGTTAATTATTTAATTTTGTTTCTTAAAATAATGTAATGATTAAAAATGACACCCAGTACGTCTTCATAAGTAACAATTCGAAAATGCAAGATTATTTTTAGAATATCTCACATAAAAAACAAAGAGCTAGTAAATTAAAAATTGCAGCATTTTTACATAAAAAATATCTCTCAAATAGTAATTTCCTTCTCAAAGAAAACATTTTAAGGTAAACACTACTTGAATAAATATTTTCTATTCACTACCATTTATAGTTCATAAGAAAGGCATTTTTCATGCCTCTATATCTTTCCTCCTTTTTCTTTTCTGGTGAACGATTTTGATAAATGAGAATGAAGCATACTTTATATCCCAAGATAAAAATCAAACTAGAAAAATTATTTACTAAGTAGAAGTTGTAGTGAAAAAATCGTGTACTTGAGGACCCACGATGCTTGATTAATGTATGAAAGTATCAAACACAAGTTGCAGTTCTCCTTTAACATTCAGTGTTGAGCAAATTACGCGATATTCAGTTTGAGTAATGATTTTTCCATCATGAAGACTGCGACCGAGATAAGAGTTTTCTGACATTTTCCCGATGTACTTTTAAAAATGAAAATGAGCTTCGATTTTACCAAAGTATGATGCTTAAATAAAAGCATTAACACTATAAAGTAACTTATATGAATCATGTATATAAAAAAAATCCTTTTTTTTTAATTCATGTTTATTTTCAAAAATTAATTTTTGCGAGAATTGCCCAAATTTTATACGCATGAAAAATCTTCAGTTGAGATTTTATGTTTAAAACAGTTACAAATATACTTTCGAAACCTATTGTGTATTTGCAAATATTAAAACTTAAGGCGAAAAGGTTTATAAAATTCATAATTAATATTAATTAATTGGATCGATGCATTTTGTAAATGTTTTAATACTAGAATAAAATTTTGCGCTTTAGAGAACGTTTTGGACAGAATTAATGCTTGTGTAACTTGTTTTCCCGAACAACTTTCATCTTGAGTCGAATTACTGAAAACACACTTTTGTTTAAAAAATGTCAAACCAATATATATTTATATCTTTTACTCGTGAATTCATATGCGTAGGATTTAAAAGAATCAATGCATTAATTAGGCAAAAAGATTGCTCTCCGATAATTGAAAACAGCAGCTAATCTAACCCGGGCTACCCAGTTTGAAGATGCACAATCCGCTCGTTGTGCAGAACGTAGATAAAATCGTATTTAATTGAAAACTCTAATAGATTTATTTTAATCTGTAGCAAATATATCAGTAAATCAACTAATCAAAAAAAATCAATAAAGCAAGTTATCCTGTTTTTCAAATTCATGTTTATTTTCAAAAAATAATTTTTGCGAGAATTACCCAATTTTCATACGCATGAAAAGTCTAAAATAAAATGAACATGCAAGTAAAATAAAAAATAACGTACATAATATGAAAAAATACGTTCCATAGACAGTGAAAATTGAGAATAAGTTTATTTATTTGTTTTGAAATGACTCGAGGTGAGTCGAAACATATCAACAGTCGAAATAAACATATTTTTACTGGTTTTAAAGTTTTATTTTACACCTTTTAGCATTTGCAATTAGTATACAGATTTTTTAATATTTAGTATATTTTCCTAAATTGACCACAAACTACCCAAAAAAGCATTTTTTTTTTTGGTGATTTCGTATTTGAAACATAGCATCACTCAATCGCCAAACATTTCACTATTTATATCACGTCCTGTGATTCTCATTGTTTCAGTGTTTAAAAGCGAGTAATTTTGTTACAGATCGTGTTTTATTTATTAATTTATTTATTTGTGAAGTTTTTATTTTGTTTGGCAATTTAATTATGGTATATTAGTCAGAAACAAATAAATGCTAAAGCATTAGCATACTCGTAGTTTTAAATTCAAACGAGTGAATCATTTAAAATCGGGTTGCGCGATTAAAAAAAAATATTCAGAATTGAAAATTAATCACTATAAAAAAACAGTACTTTTTGATACAGTTTTCAAACAAATTGCATTTGAAAGTATAATTATTTTCCTTTTCGAGGCTGATTGTAGCATTTTAGAATTTAAAAAAAAAAAAAAGTTGCGTTGAAAGCGAACTCAGTTAGTTCTTTGCCTACGCCAGTATATCGTTAAAGTTACTCACGGACATGTTTTGGCCTTTGTGTATAGATATACAATTAACCAAGACTTTACCACATTTTCAACAGAAAATTGTTCTGATGATACTATGACTACTATATATACACTATATTGCCATTAACGACCGGCAATTTTCAATTTTAGACATTTTGTGGAATATTTAGAACTATACTTGCCAGATTCTTCTGGAATTTCAGGATTAAAAAGAGCAGATATGACCTCATATTTAGCAATGTCGATTTGATAAGGGGGACAATTAGGGGGCCAACAAAAAATCAAAGAAAAAAATAATACTTGGGATCACCCTGTAAAATAAAATGCACGAAATGATCTATCGCTACAGAATATAAATAAACAGACATTATGCAATATGTGTATTCTTTAGTATAAGAATAGCACGTATATTAATAGAGATATAGCGATTTATTTAAAAAAATTAAAAAAATTCTTGCAGGTTTTATGCTTATAACATACAGGGTTTTCAACCAAATTTAACGCCGATTTCAGAAAAATTGACAAAATATAGTAGAAATAATATAGTGCAATTGGAATATAAATATATTAAATATTTTAGGAAATATGAGCAGTTGTATGAAATAATTTTTATCTGCGCATGCGCGAACGATAACAAGGATCATTTTACATAATTTAATAGTCCACTCTAATTAACTGAGCAAATTAAAAAAAAATCTAGTCAAATATCGTAAAAATTCAGAAAGATATCGGCGTTAGAGTGAGCAAATTTTTAGTTGTTCTCTAGAAGCAGCTGAATGATAAGGGATTTTACACAAATTGTCAATTTTAATTTTAATTTTTTTCATTTTCATTTTTTATTGATGCTTTAGTTCTTCTATGATAACCACCAGAACGAGCCTATAACATGATCAAAAGAAGTATCAAAATCAAAGCATTTTTTCCAAATCTACTCGTTGATAGTCACTAAATACTAACTTTTTTCTGAAAGTCAGTTAATAAAAAATGACAATTTGTGTAAAATCCCTTATCATTCAGCTGATTTTAGAGAACAACTAAAAATTTGCTCGCTCTAACGCCGATATCTTTCTGAATTTTTATGATATTTGACTAGATTTTTATAATAAGTTGCTATAGAGTTAATTATTAAATTATGTAAAGTGATCCTTGTGATCGTTCGCGCATGCGCAGATAAAAATTATTTCATACAACTATCCATATTTCCTGAAATATTTAATATATTTATATTCCAATTACACTGTATTGTTTCTACTATATTCTGTCAATTTTTCTGAAATCGGCGTTAAATTTGGTTGAAAACTCTGTATGTTATAAGCAAAAAACATGCAAGAATTTTTTTTTATTTTTTTAAATAAATCGCTATATTTCTATTAATATACATGCTATTCTTACACAAAAGAATACACATATTGCACAATGTCTGTTTATTTATATTCGGTAGCGATAGATCATTTCGTGCATATTATTTTACAGGGTGATCTCAAGTATTATTTTTTTCTTTGATTTTTTGTTGGCCCCCTAATTGTCCCCCTTATCAAATCGACATTGCTAAATATGAGGTCATACCTGTTCTTTTTAATCCTGAAATTCCAGAAGAACCTGACAAGTATATTTCTAAATATTCGACAAAATGTCTAAAATTGAAAATTGCCGGTCATTAATGGCAATATAGTGTATATGCCCTTTTATGCTACAGCATTTCCATATTTTTCAAGTGCTTCAAATTTTATACACTTTCTTTGCAATTTGGTATTTTAAGTAAGCGTAAATCCTTGTAATTTTATTTTTCATATTTATTGCAAACATATACTATGTTTTCGTTTCAAAAAATGTTAAATGTGATCACGTTAGTAAATATTTTTGAGCAAATTTGTTAATTAACTGGTAACATTAGACATGACTTTGAGTTGATTAGCGAAATCAAAAAATCAACATTAAAAATTATGTTTCTATTCCAGAAAGTCTCCATTTTAAACAAAATGGCAGATAGATGATATTTAAAAAGAAAATTAAAACAAACGAAGCAAAAAATTAGCTAATTTTAGGAATTTAAAATGACAGTGATGAAGACCGGTGTTATAGCTTTCAATTTTATTATCGCTGAAATAATATACTTTAGAACAATTTTATCAAAAAATAGTTGTTACATACCCAAAATCTTACGGCTTCTGTAGAGTGACCTTTCCACTTTAATGGGGGAGCGGGGGATACCGTTCATATGTTTGAAATTCCAGGATTTTTTTAATAAAAAGAATAAAGTAACACAAAAGCTGAAGCTACCCACTTATTATGCATAGTTTTTACTACCAAAAAAAAAGTTTTATTACGCAATAATTTATACAATTGATGGAAATGGAAATATTATCACTTGAATATTTGTAAGCTGTGCGTTCATCACCTGCGCCGTTTTGTGCATGACTTGTGTAAGTCATCTAAAATAAACAAAATCAAATTTTTCAGAAAACTTATTGAATTTGAAAAGGGGGAGTTACATGAATCTTTTTGAAATATAGCGAAATTTGGTAAAATGGTAGTCGATTGAAAAAAACGGCATTTTTTCGCCTTTTGTTCTCTAGCTTCAAAGTGGCTTAAAAAATATTCATTTATACATATTTTTTATCATATTAAAGACTCATGGCCTACCAAATAAAAAGCCACAAAGAATGTTAATCCGTTGATATATTTAAACTTTGCTTTATGCGGCGTACTGAGAAATGTCGTTTCAAAGAAAACGCGTTTAAGGTTTTGCTAAAGAAAAAGTGTATACATTTTTTTTTACTTAATCGTTATATTTCAGAATCTACCAATCTGCGATTTCTGGACTTATATTTGCCAAACAAAAAATTCAGCACACGTTCAGCTGTGCCTCGCCGTTCCGGGACCGACCCGTATACTTATTTTTGAACCTGTCTGTGCACGATTTCAATTGACTGTGATTTCCTCAATATTTCAAATTTCAGTTAACCAATCCAGGGGATTGTTTTAACAACTGTAGGAATTAGAAAAATGTAAAAAAAAAAAAAAAAAAAAAAAAAACCCGGTTTTTGTTCCATGAACGACAACCTACTCTTAAACACTTCGGCATTAAAAATATCACCGGTGAATGCTTTTAAATTAAAATTTGCGTAACAAGAAGAATGTTTGAAATATTGTGTTTAAAGAGTCACAGAAAGTAAGCCATACTTTTTTTAACATTTAAATCAACATAGTTTCCATTCGAAAATCTCTTATAAGAAATAGATATTTAATATCCTAATTAAAACTCAATAAAGGTAAGTAAAAAGCATCTCAAATCATTGCTGATTTTTCAATAAATAATACAATTTTCTAAAATGTTTTATATATTAAAGAAATGTAACATTAAGCTCAAAATAATTTTCATTTGGATCGAAAATATCCAACAGAAGTTAAATAATAAACTTCGTATATTCTTGCTGAATTTTATAATATTATTATAAGTTATTATTTTTATCATTTAACGTTTCAAAAATAATTTTTATTTTTCTGTACAATTTTGAGGCACTATTCTTACACATTAACTTTAATAATTTTCCGCATTAACATTTTGGAAAATATCATCTTGCTCCTTCGTGTGAGCCTAATCTGTGGCATAATTTTAAATGATGCCCTCAGTAAGCTAGTTGGATGTGCCAGTCTCAAAACTTTCTTCTATCTCATATATTTTAATATTTCAAAATATTGTTACAAATGTCAATATTTCATTTAATTAGATTAATAGAATATCAACTTTGATTTTCATCTGAAATTTCTGCTGCAGTCAATTAATCGGAACAAGTGGGTAAGTGTGATCACAGATCGCACAGACGGTTTCGTTTAATATTCCTATCAAAACACTTTATCCTTTTGCAATATCTGTTAGTTCCACTTTCGCAACCAGGGGGCGTAATCTATTCTAAACAAACCTCTATCCGAACGAAACTCCTTTTTATAAACTATCCGTAGATATATTAGTCGAGGTGATCGGGCCCATAGCATCCGTGATAGGTAGGCACCCCTGGCGGTAAAAATTGGAACTAAAATATGTACGGCTAGGGTGCATAATATGAAAGAGTGGTCAAATGACTGTAGGCAAAAGTTAGAAAAGTGCACCCCGGGTGAAAAAGGTGGAGGTTAGAAAAATTGCTAAAAATACAGAAGTTAGAGCACGGGAGGTAAATAATATAAAACCTTTTTGAAAATTTTATGATTTTTCGTCTGATCGCAAGTGTTCTTCTATACGCATGCAGAATTTTACATCTTCAACTTAATTAGGTGCTGAATTAGAAAAATTGCTTAAAATACACAAGTTAGAGTCCAGAGGGGTAAATATAAGACTTTTTCAAAATTTTATGATTTGTCGTTTGATGTGAGGTGTTCAGATATAAGTATCCAAAATTTCAAGTCTTCAACTTAATTAGGGGCTCAGTTAGAAAAAAAAAAGCTTAAAATGCACAAGTTAGAGCCCAGGGGGTTAAATATAAGACTTTTTCAAAATTTTAGGATTTGTCGTTTGATGTGACGTGTTCAGCTATAAAAATCCAAAATTTCAAGTCTCCAAGCTATATAGTTTCTGAGAACGGGCTCTGTGACAGTCAGACAGACACAGGAGAGAGGCGAATAGGGTTTGGTCAGATGAACGAAACCCTAATAAAAATGAGTTAGTCATGATATTTATTAAAATGAATAGTTTTCCTTTATTATGTTGTATTTCAGCTGTTCGCGAATAGTCGGCTTATCAGGATGGGAAGTTCCCGTCTCTTCACAAGCCGCCGATGTACAATACAACAACGAAAAATCCAGGAAATTACACAAAAATCGCTTTTATAGTGCCCTCTTTCTGAGAAATATTTCCAAATTCAGGGAGTACCTTCTTACCAAGGCCAAAAACATACACAAAAAATTTGGTTCATTTCTATGCATGACTTCATACACTTTTCAATGATACAGTATTCAAAATTTCACAAAAATCACTATTACAGCGCCCCCTTCCGCGGAAATTTTCCAAATTCGAGGAGGACCTTCTTGAAATAGCCAAAAACATACACAAAAAATTTGATTCAATTCTATGCATAACTTCATACACTTTTCGATGATACAATATTCAAAATGGCATAAAAATCGCTATTACAGAGCCTCCTTCCAGCGTATTCTTTCTACATTATGGGAGGTCCTGCTTGCCATAGCCAAAAACTTTTTTTTAAAAAAAATTGGTTCAATTCTATTCATAACTTCATACACTTTTTGATGGTACAATGGCGACGGACACACGGACAAACAGACATTTTCTATAAACATGTTTTTTTTATATATCTCTAATGTCTAAAATGTGTAAATCCGTCGAAAACCGGAAGTCAAAAAAATTTCGATTACATTCCTTCTATTGAAGATAGAAGAAAGTAAAAAACATTGTTTCGATGTTTTGTGAGAGAACAATAAAAGTATTTCAATAAGATTATTTTCAAGTTTTGAAACATTAAATTTCTTTTTTTTTTTCTGTTGGATTTTCGAAATCTAACATAGTTTATTCTGAATATTTTATTTTCTCAATAATCCACTCCATACATAATTGCATAAAATTCTAATAACTAAAGAGTGAAATCCCTGAATAAGGGACTCTCATGGGACCAGATATTTTGTTTATTAACCCTCTATGCACTGACGGTAACTTTTAAGTACCACTGAAGAAAATTTGACATAAAATTTAATTACTCTGTCTATTAATAAAAGTTTATTTTTCTTTCCACATAAATTACTCTGTTCGATGAAATTAAAAAAGTGTAGAGAAAGAGTCGAAGCTAAATATTTTTTTAAGTGATAATTTTCTTAATCATTTACGTGGGTATCGCTTTTCTTTTTAAAAACAAGAAGGAAATTGCTCGTCAAACGTGGCAAATGAGGTGCGTTCGTACTATAACTAGTTTTATAATTATTTTTTGCACCCCATATTGTACTGAATGTATATTTTTTTCCACTTCATAAGTGCATAGTCTGTAATGTCATTAAAATGCACTTGCAATATTTTTTCCCCATTGCCCGTAATGTAACGGAAAACTTTTGACTGTCCCTGTAATTAAACTATACATCCAATTTTCATAAAATCTGAAATGGCTCAACAAAATTTTGCAACAATTACATATTTAAAAGTTCAGACCATTCGGAAGAATGTAACATCATTAAAATGCACTTTCAATAATTTTTTCCCATTGGCCGTAATGTAAAGAAACTTTTGAATGTCCCTGTAATTAAACTATACATCCGATTTTCATAAAATTTGAAATGGCTCGACAAAATTTTGCAGCAATCATATATTTAAAATTTCAGATCATGCGGTTTGGTAGTTTTTGCTCTGTTATATGCGGACGGACGGACAGACGGATAGACGGACTGAACGACGACTATAGGTGCTACGTATTTATATAATTACGAACGCTCCTAAAAAAGGGGTACTTTTCGGTTAGCCGGGCGCCAGTGCTATATAAACATATATATATATATATATATATATACATGTATGTATATATACATATATATTTACATATATATGTGTGTGTGTATATACAATATGTGTATATGTATATATATGTATGTATATAAATATGTATATATAACACTGGCGCCTGGCTAACCGAAAAGTACCACAAAAAGTTATATGAAACATTTTCAACAGTAAAAGCCTTTCGATTTAGAGAGAGGTTCATAATACATTTAAATATATTGCTTTTATAAGAATTGTGATATTTTCATAAGAGTATTTTTGGTTAATTAATCTGATTAATTTTTTAAATATTTTACAAAAAATATTATAACTACCTAACTATTTAATCCGTTTTCATGAAAAATCATATCTAAATTTCACATTATTATTATTATTTAAAGATTCTAGTATATTTTCAACAAGACCCGTAGCGTAGTGGTCAGTACGCCTGTCTGCCACACTACAGGTCACGAGTTCTACTCCCGACTAGGCAAGGTTCACTCAACCTTTCATCCCTTTGGGGTCGATAAAATTAAAATGAGTACCAATCTTGCTTGGGAACTAAACACCGAAGGTCTCGCGTTAGGTTGGTCATCTGGCCAGGTCACATGCTGCATAGCACCTTGGAGCCCAGGGTCAAATAAACAGATTTGGACACTCTAGGCTCTAATCCTCCATAGATCGTACAGCCACAGGTTTAGTTTTAAGTTTATCTTCAGATATTAAATTTAATTAATCAGGTGAAAAAATTTCTTGACAAATAATTCCGTAAATAAAGTGTTAAAGTTCTGAAATTCCCTGCTCAACCACGCGGAACTTTCTGACACATTTTCTGATGCATGTGTTAAACATAAAGACATAAAATAGGCAAACATGATTATTGAAACAACTTGGGATCAAATTAAGTTTACCATTCTATGATAAATGCTGTATCGAGTTATAATCGATTGTTGTCACTTGTCCACTGGTTTTTCTCCTTCCTCCCGGCTTCGCGTCTGTAACTTTGGCTGAAAACACTAACTTTTACAGTATTTTCTGAAAGATATTGTGCATTTACCAAAACATGGAAAACTCTATTCGTTTACATAGTTTCTGTATAAAAGTACCTGCCAATTTCATGCGATTTAAAACAATTATTAATTTACAAATGTCTCAGAAAGTAGCTCTTTTGAATTTGGGATCAGTCTTAAAAGAGCTGTCCTTTATTAGGAGATATGAACGGATGAAAAATAAGTAATATTTTAATACAAAAATATATGCGTCATGTAATATAAATTCATTTAAGAGATCCAGAATAATAAAAAATGAAAAATTATAATAAAAATAACTTCAATTTTGTCATTTAACTTAAAATATGTAATAATTTAAAATTAGTAATTAGCATTAGTTTAATGCAATAGAAAATTTATGTTTAAAGCATTTCAAATACAAAAAACTGCGCTTTCATGCAATTGTTTAAGGAAATCAGTTAAAAGAGTTTGTCTTGTAAATCTTATATCACAAGTATTCTTTTTCTTTTCTTTCCTCTTCTTTTCGCGTTTTAAGTTTATTGACTAAATTTAATATTTAACTATGAACAATATTAAAATAAA
Organism: Maratus speciosus; assembly: GCA_963932465.1. Taxonomy (NCBI): domain Eukaryota; kingdom Metazoa; phylum Arthropoda; class Arachnida; order Araneae; family Salticidae; genus Maratus; species Maratus speciosus. The sequence goes on along the minus strand of OZ010791.1, from coordinate 376,519,756 downwards.
TAAATCACTAAAATTAAAAAAAAGCTTTACGACCCAACTTGGAAGTTATTATCTAGTCTTTTAAATGAGTGATTGATTATTTTTTTTAATGTTCTTAAATAAAGGGGTGTTTTCTTTTGAAAGAAATAAAAAAAGCATTTTTTTTAATTGACTTATTGGAACTAGAGTCTTTTGAATAATTGTTACTCTTCCTCAAATGGTGAAACCCTTACTTGGAGGTTAATTGCATTATACGCGCTATTTGAAGGAACTGGTTCTCAGAAAATTGCCCCTTAAAAAGACAAATGCATGTATCCCTTATGCAGAAGTATCCCTTATTCGAAAGTATCCCTTAAGAAGCTTTCACCTTATTATAATTTATTTTTTTTAAATATATTTCGCATTCCCAGCAAAAACTTATTCTGAATCTATTAAGCAAAGCTATTTAGAAAAGAAAAATTTCGAACATTCTCCCCATTTCCATTTATTCTGCAAAAATATCTTATATCATTTGATTAAAATATTAGTAATGTGTTTTTGTTTTATGCTGTATAATTTAAATGTTAGTGGGAAGACAACAGCTGGAGCTCAGATTTCATTTTGAAAAATCAAATATTATTCTTACTGAAAACCGATAAAGATTTCCACATGAGAAAACGCCCTAATTGAGGATTTTATGCGCGTAATGAAATCGCAAATATTGGTATTTTTCTGGAATTAAGGTCTCTGAAACAATGTTATTAAATTAGTATTCATGAAGCTATAATTCTTCATTATTGAATATTTCAGGTCTAAATAACAGACACTTTTTCTTTTAGCTTCATCTAAAGCGTATAAACCGGTGAATACGTATTTAAACACAGAAATAATTTTTGATGAATATACTATTGGTTTATGTAAGTATTTTATTAAATTAATAACAAAGTGTTCCTTTTCGTTTACCAATGTGTGTATCAACTGAGTGTTTGTAAGTTTATTAATTGATTTCCGAATCTTAGTATTTCAAAGCTAAAAAGTCAATTTCAATTTAATAGCAAAGTGAAAAACCTAAAATTAAGAGTACATTTTCAAGACTTTCCAACATACTTGAAAAGTGTTTATGAGTGCCGTTTGCTTCTCTTGAACGCATAGAGTGTTCAAGCTCTCTTAAGTATACTCGGATTGCCATGCAATTTTGATATGTTAATGAGGATTACTATTGAATATCTTATATTGAAAATGAAATATGTAGCATTTATAGTTTGTTTACAGAGACACACAGAAAAATTCCGTGACATTAAGATCTGTGGGTGAAAATCACTTGCGATGCATTTTATTGATGTTTTGGTATTACAAACAAAATGAGATTGACATGCTTCACTGAAGTTCACTACACCAAGCTTTCTCAGAACAGTAGCATAAAAGCATTTATAGTTCGTTTACAGGGTCACACAAGATAATTCCATTACATTATGATATATAGGGGGTTGTTTGTGATGAATTTTAGTATTGTTATTCATGCAAAATGACATTTATATGCATCAGTTAAGTAGATTATAACAAGCTCGTTTTAGAGTATAAAAAAGATGTTATTATAGTTATTATACTTCAAAAATAAGGATATTAAAAAAAAATTATGATATACACTTCAACATTTTTCCTATAGATCATATAGTGCGTAGCATTTATGGTTAATTTACACAGATGCCCAAAAGAATTCGGTTACAAGACGAGCAATGAGCAATAATTGTTAATGCGTTTTCTGTTGTGGTATGTATTTTTATGATTAACTTATTTTTTGTGTATTATGTAGTGTGTTTAAATTCTATAGATCATGTGAAAGGCTGCACTGAAAAATGGATATAGACATCAATTATTTAAACTGGACTTTTACTGAGTTATGAGATTTTTTAAATAGATATATCATTTCACTATATGAAAAAAAAATTCTAATACAGTCGAATCTCGCTATAGTGAACACGGGATATAGTGAACACTCGGATGCAGTGAACATTTTAGTGGTCCCGTCTGAACACCCATTTAACTAATGTTATTTTATACGCTTATAGTGAACAGCTGTGAATTTGATAGTTCGTTTATAGTGGACTCAAATTTTGTTTCCCCAGACTTTTTGATTTCTCCAACTTTAAATTTGTTCTAATTGCGACTGCAAATGATCTCATTCCTTTACATTGTGTCATATTTCAATCGTTTACGCTCATTGTCTTAAACTAGAGCGAAAAAGTTGTTAAACAGCACACGCCTGTTCTTCCCCCTGCTCCAGGAACAAACATCTATTCTTCGCCCTCCCTAATTCTAGATATAAACGTCTGGTGTTTACTTGCTAATTCCTTCCTCCTCCCCTCTGTATAATCGGAACAGTCCAAGAATGTCCACCGTTTTACAGTGTCTTTCTTCATTATTCTTATGATTGATTTGAGATAAGTAGACGTTTTTTCAAGAGCAGCAAAAATTTCATGAAAATGGCAAATTCTGTAAAAAGGAAAGCTTTTCGATTGAGGATAAGATTAAAACCATTAAACGTATTGAAGATGGAACCAATGATCGGCACTGTACAAGGAATTTTCCTTGTCTCAAAATCTACAGTTTCAAACATATGGAAAAATCGCTGTGCCACTCTTGCTGTGCAAGAAAACAAATTGTATTCGTCGAAGAAACTAGTGGGCTTAAATGGAAAAGTGGAAGAAACTGGTAAAATTTTTCACCATTCAGCGGGATAGAAATCTTCCTGTGACCGGACCCATACTTCAAATTGCAGCGAATGAGTTTGCCGAAAGATTCGGAGAAAACGGTTTTGTGTGACGGCTGGATAGGTTAACGGCTGATAGGTTAAAAAAAACGGAACAATAATTTTTGTGGAAAGATTGTTGGTGAAGCAGCAAGTATTTGTGCATCGGATGTGGAAAAATGGAATGCTCAAATGTGGGCGGATGCAATCCAGGATTATAAGGATAAGTATATCTTTAATGGTAACGAACCTGGATTGTTTTACAAAATAACTCTCAATCAGACGTTAAAATTTAAAGGAGAAAAGTGCACTAACGTGAATCTATGAGAATAACTGTTTTTGTATGAGCAAATATGAACTGCCCAGAAAAGCGAAAATTAAGTGTAGTAGTTAAATCCCAAAAGCAGAGGTGTTTTTAAAATGTTAATAAACTACGCATAAACTTCAAATTCAATCAAAAATTCTGGATGAGTTCCAATATTTTTGAAGAAGAACTTCGACAATGGGACAATGATTTGATGAAACAAAAACGTAAAATTATTCTCCTTGTCGTCAATTGCACAGCTTATCTCCACATAAAAGAATCTGAAGTGCATCGTTTTTTCCCTTCAAATACGACTTCTGTGCTGCAGCCCATGGACCAGGGCATTGTTCGCAACCTGAAGTCCCACAATAGGAACCAGCTTGTGATGCGTGTTTTACAGAATTACGAACAGAACACGGAATACAACATCTCTCTTTTGGAAGTAATCCTTCTGTTGGTAAAGTCATGGAGACAGGTGACATCAGCAACAATCCGCAGCTGTTTCCGAAGCGCAGGTGTTTCGAAGGATGTGTTATTGTTGGGTTGTTGGAAGGAAAAGATGCCAAAGTGGCGGACGTAGACGACGAAAAAACTTACCAATAGCTCTGTGGCTGTAAAAGAATAGTGTTAACATTTTTCCAGGGAACGTTACAGAGCACTTCGAATCTTGCGATGATGAAGTGTACACTTCTGGTACCTTGATGATGCATACCCTTGTGCCTTGGGGATGTACCTTGATGCATGATCTAGTACCTCTATGCATACAGATGATGGTATTGTATCTGAAGTTAAACAAAAGAACGATGCTTAAGAAGATTTAGAAGACGTTGTTGAAGAAGAACTTGAAATTTCGGTTCCTTCTATCTCGGAAGTTAAATACTCAGCGAATATCATGAACATTTTCTTTCTGCAGAAAATGTGAACCAGAAATTATTGGATTATTTACTAATTGTTCATAAGAAAATTGATGAAATCTACATAAAATTGAATTGCATTCAATCAAAAATCACCAATTTCTTCTACAGAATGCAAAAATAAAATAAAATTTTAGTAAGCAAGTAATTTTTCTTTTTAATATTTGATTTATTATCTATTTAATTAGTTAATAATTTGTAAGCAAATTTCGCATTATTGCAGTCACTATTTTAACAATACTATATCATATACTAAAAAATATTTTTTTCAAAGAATTTGGATATAGTAAACCATCAGTTATAGTGGACATATTGCTGGATCCGCAGACGGTACACTATAGCGGGGTTCGACTGCATTATTCTGTTAATATTGAAAAGTGCTTCATAATATATGCTTCATGCTTGATATTATTCTTCTTTTAACGGGTACTACTTATACATGGGAACTCTATGAACGAAATAAGAGGAATGGTAAAACGCCTTAAAGCAAACAATTTTTGTATGAAAGACTATGGTGGCTATCTATTTAGTCTGTCAAAAAATACAAAATGTTGAAACAAAAAATTTTATGTACACTTAAATGACACGCAGCTCTGTTCATGTTTATCATATCTTCATCAAGAAATTGTTAGATTAGGAATTTAGTAAGTGAACATTCTTATAAATGATTCTGGCGAATTTACAAAACTCATAAAAACGATATTGCTACAATTTGACTCCCAACATTTCATCCCGCATTATTCTTCGTCAATATAACTCACCCTAACGTAGAATAATAGAACGAAAAATATCATCTTTGAAATAAATATAGTTATTTTATTTTACTTTATTTTACTATTCGCACTTGGGTTAGAGGATGTAAATGAAGACCGTCATAAAACTGTCATTCTCGTCATTCTCGGTCACATGGCATCCATTTTTGGTTTAGTAATAAGACATGCAATAAGAAACATGAAAAACCATTTTTAACTTTGTCACGAACAGTTTAATTGCTTCGCAAGCTGTTCGACTAAATTATGAGTAATCTTTCAGATGCAAAAATGCTAGACAAACCCAATTCGAAAACACATTTAAAAAAATATCCATTGATAATTTTAAGAATAATTTCGCTTCCAATAAGAATTTTGTGAAATATTGTCAAAAAAATTGATATGAGTTGATATTTTATCTTTTTCCATCTCAAAACATCCTACAGGAATGTAATGGAAGGCGAAACATTTTGTAGCATAGAGAAAACCTTAATAACTCCCCATAAAATAATTTTTTAAAATAATTTTGTAATTTTAGATGTGTCATATTATATATAGTTTAGATAATTGTTACTAAGATAGAATGTCAAATATTCATTTAAAGGAATATTGAATTTAATTCGACCAAAACTCAAACTGTACTATGATTCATAAAGAAATATAAAATTTTAATGCATTGTCTGTAAATTTGGAAAAGTTTGAGATAAAGACTAAAACTCGTAACCTTTAGCCAGCCTTGATTCATACATTATGTGCCCACTGAGCTGTGCCCACATATCTGAGGGAAATGTTATAGGCCAGGGAGAGCACAACCATTTTTACGTGCGCGTGCCAAAAATCTACAAACAATATCTATTATAATGTAACGGGCCAAACTTTTACTTATTTTTTTTTCCAACGTACGATGTGTTTATAAAAACACTGCTTATAAAGTCAGTTACTTCATGCAGTAATAATTAATAGTTTAAAATATTAAAAATCAAAATGCGAAGTCTCTGTACATTGGAATCAGCCATTAAATTAATTAAATTTCAATTCCTAAATATGATTCATTTATATGGTACGTATAAGGAGAAAACATACGAATTTTTATTCTAGTAATTTTTGACTTAGTATTAATGCAATATCTCGATCCTAATTATCCAAGTTACATTAAAACAATGTATTAAGGGTTTATTTCATAAAATCATGTAATATGTAATTTTACAATTTTTTTAGATAAAAGTCGTGTACAATAATATTATATTTAATTTTTTTCATCAGTCAGCAGTTAATTAATAAAACATATTGTCTTATTAAGAATTTAAGAATTATTTTTCCTATTTCTTTTTAATAAGTAATTTTGCTTTATTTAAAAACTAATTTGTGCTCTGTTAAAAGAAAAAAAATGTTTTGTTCAGAAACATTAAATGCATTTTCAAGATACTATATATAAAAGTATTTCCTTTTATTTTAAAACAACAAAGGCATGTCCTTACATAATACATTCGTCCATTATTTATGTCACATTTCAAGAGAAAAGAGGATTAACACTTTGTGACGTCACATTTAAAATATGAAAATAAAAGATTGTCTATTATTACAAGTAATATGATAAGTTTCATTATACAGAAAAACGGACATAAACTTGGAAATTTAATTTTTTTTCTTTTGAAAAGTCGTTTTTCATTTTTAATTTATTCTTTTAAAAAACATAACAACGTAACACTTTATCTGAAACACCAATAGAATTTTTATTTAAACCATTTACATTTCAAAATATTCACACTAAATGTTTTGTCTCCTCCTCCCCTTCTACATGCTCTTTCTAGGCCTTATACATAGTTATATCATGCTTATGCTCACTAAGAGGCAATTAAATTTCAGCCTGTAGATCGATACATAACGCTTATTATACCTAGAATTCATCATTTCAATATTTAAGAATATTTCCTTTTCTAATAAAAAATATAAATAACAAAAAGTAATTTTTTTATCAATATAGATTGGAAAAAAGACTTTATTTCCAGTTGATTTTAGAAGAAACCGGTTCACGATATATTTTTTAAGTCTTAACCAGAATTAACAGAAATGTGTTTAATTAAACTAATTATATATTTGAAAATTGCATACTAATGTACATCCTCCTACACTCCTTCCTCCCCTGACGACCAAATTTTATTCAAGTGTTACATGCACTTATAGTAATACAAGATAACGCTTGACAGATTTATAATTCATTATTTTAATAAAATGGCATTTCATTTTATTATGAAGAATATAAAAAACAACAAACGCATTTTTTTATACATATAGTTTAAAATAACCACTATATCTTCTGATGATATTAGAAGTAAACGTATTACGGGATATCGTTTTAAGATTTTACCTCAAACACGTCTAGATTTGATAATTAAACTCTTAAAACATTTTTTAAAATGCATAATAAATGTGGTGATCCTCCTCCCCCCCCCCACACACACACACTGCCGGTTCCTACTTTATTCAGACCTTGCATACAATTACAATATACTTACTATGACTTTGAACAATGCTTACTTAGAATCAATGAAATTTCATATTTACTTTAAGTTGTATATTCATACAAGATAACACTTAATGAATTAAAATTCAACATTTTAATATTGTACTTCATTTTATTATAAACAATATAAATAATAAAAGTACATTTTTATCCATTATGTAGAAATAACCACTATTCTCCATTGCTTTTAGAATTACACGTATAATGAATTTCTTTTTTATGCTTTACGTGAAACACATGTAGAGTTTTTAATTGAACTGTTTAAACTTAAAAAATAGTTCACCCTTCCTCTATCCCGTTTATGCTTTATTCAGACCTTACGTACAAGTACATTATTTTTACTCTAACATCGAACTATGCGTACTAAGAATAAATTTAATTTCATATTTACATTTAGAAGAGTACTTCACTTTATTATAAACAATATAAATAGAAATAAGTACAATTTTTTATATATATTGAAATAGCCGCTTCATTTCCGCTTGCTTTTTGAATTAAACTTATTGCGAAATATATCATTTTTTGACTTTACCTGAAACACCCGTAGCTATTTTAATTAACCTATTTAAACTTTAAAAAAATACATACTAAATTTAGTGCACACTCTCCCCCTTTGTCAGTTTATATTTTATTCATACCTCACATACACTTACAAAGAATCAGGAAGCATTGCTGTTCGAATAACACCATCTCTTATGACTGTAACTCCCCTTTCAAATATAAAATTGCTGCTTACAGATTTTACGTAAAAACGATCCTTTGATATTTGCAGTGAAAAGTATCTACAAAATGAATTAAATACAATTAAACACATTGCAATAGAAAACGGATTTTCCCTTCAGCACATAGATAAATAAATTTATGAAGTAAAGCAGAAAAATCAAAAAGAAAGAATAAACATGAGAGAAGTTAGAAACTGTAGCTTCGATTACGTACCAAAATTATATGAAAGCTTAAAATACGCCTTAAGGAAATTTGATATCAATTTAATAACCAAACCTCCTACAAAACTAAAAGCTCTAATTCAAAGGAAGGGGCCCCACCAGTGGCCGAGAGGTTCTGCTCTCGAAGCTGGTAGACGGGAAGTGCTGGGTTCGATCCCAATCGCGCCCGTCGGCCTAATCGTTCGGAGTTTTCGTGGTTTTCTTCGAGCCGTGGATCTTCCATGCGTTAATACGGATTAGGTTCCCTTAGAAATACCCCCACGGAGGGCACTCCCCCCGGGCCTATATCCCTCGTGTAGATAATTGGCCGTCAAAAATCAACCCAACCCAACCCTAATTCAAAGGAAAATTGATCCCATACCTAATAAGGAAATTGTAGGTGTTCATTCTATACCATTTCAAACGGAAAAACAGAAGGAGTTAAGCTACATAGGTATGACCACTCGAAAATTTAAAGAAAGATTGGGGGAGCACATGAGAGATATCAAGTTTAACAGACCGTCTACAGCACATTCCAGATTAAATCAACGTCAAAATTTAAAAATAGATTTCGAGAACGCAAAAGTTATTATACCTACATCAGATTATTATGCTTTGAGAATTAGAGAATCACTGGAGATTTTAAGTAAAGAAAATAGTGTGTGTAACGATGTTTTATTCTATGATATACCTAATATTTGGTTTAATATTTTAAAAATACCTAACACTTCAGCATCGGAACGAAATAACTTCATAGACACCCACAACAATTAATAGACTGATCCTTTTTTCCCAGACTGATGTATAAATAGCTCAGTGAATGCGCCCTTCCAGTGAAAGTATACGTTGAAAATGATCGCGTTTGCCGTCGAGAGATCTCAGGAATCATCTTTTTTCTGTTTCATTATGATTTTTAACATCAATGGTTTTTAGGTTTAAAGACCAGAATATTTTAATAAATTTTTATGCACCTTTTTAGTAAACTGTTTTTAATTTTAGTTATTTTAACGCAAGGTGAACTTGTCATTCCACTCTGTGCTCATTCTGAGTTCTATGTTTTTCAATTAGAATCAGTTATCGTCTACAAAATAATGTAAATGTGAGTTTTAACTCACATTTACATTATTTTGTAGATTAATGTATCAGAACACTTTATACAATTTTAATTCAATGTTTCAACACTTTAAGTTATTTTACTTTAATACAAACAATCTAAATAACAATTAGTGAATTTTTTTCCATATAGGTAGAAATACCCAGCTTATTTTCAGTTGTTTTAGAAGTAACCATTTTACGAAATATTGATCTAAAACTTTATCAGATAACATAATAATAGTTAATGTATTTAATAAAATTATTAATTAAAATATTTTAGAATTTAAACTACTATGGTATTTTTATTTAAGTAAAATCAAAAGCAAATATTCAAGCAACACCAAGCAAATATTCAAGCAACACAGTCTTCTGTTTTTTAATTGATTTATTTTTTGAAGTAATTTTTGCACAATTTTATAGTAATTATTGCACAATTTTATTACATTACAATATACTTAAAACAAACGAAAATTCATGTTATTTCATGTGAAAAAGATAGTAATCTATGTTAAGCGACTATATTTAGTTATAATGTTTAATTATAACTATCATGAATAATTTAATTATTGCTAATAAATTACTTAATGTACATATAGGTAGCCTATATGAAACACGATACATGTTGTGGAGAATTATATGTTTTGACGCCAAATGGGCGATAACGGGACAGCAATGGATCTATTGTTTACGTAAGGTAACCCCTCCTGGGCTCATCGCGCGCGCTCTCTCTGTTTTTCTTCGAGATGGTGTTGTTGAAAGAATATTCTGTTTTTAAGAACGCGTTTCGCTTTTGTAAATAAAATGTATTATAGTGTATAATAGATGTAAATATGTGTCTTCCAATTAAAAGAAGAGAAAATTTGATATCCCGTGGAATTAATTGAGTAAGTGCCAATTGATTTATTTTTAAGATAGTGTTAGTTAATTTAAGAAATCCACCGAACCAAATCCGGTCGCCACACTGGTGCATAAGGCCGGGAATATAAATTGATAACTACGCTACTGGCATTTCATTAAACGGGTAAATTATTTAAAATTTCTCTTAAACTTACGATATATTGGAAGACATAATTCTTTGAATGAGTGAATATAAAGATGAATCAAAGTGAAGTTTTAAAACGAAACATAGCAAAACGCGGATCAATTAGAACTACAGTAGCGAAATTGATAAAAAAGATTGATAGTGAAATTAAAAAAGAAAGTGATTCCAAACCGGAAATAGTTGAGGACTCTTTAGAAGCATTACTTGAACACAAATTATCATTAGAAAAATTGGATGAGTCAATTGAATCGGAAATTGAAACCGATAATTTAGAAACAGATATAGAAACTTCGATAGAATATAAGGAAGCTATTGTGACTTGCAAATCTAGAGCCAGTAGATATTTGAAAAATTTAAACATAAATTCAACTATCACGAGTGAACCAAAAGTAACTACGCCCTCCATATCAGACAGTCAATTAAAGTCGAATACGAAATTGCCGCGAATTTCTTTAAATAAATTTACAGGCGACATTTGCGAATTTCAAGAATTTTGGCCTCAGTTTAAAGTTGCTATTCACGAAAATGAAGCTCTTCAGCAAATTGTAAAGTTTACTTACTTAAAATCTTTAATTTCTGATTCAGCAGCTGCCGCTATTAATGGGCTTCCATTAACAAGTGAAAATTATGTAACGGCAATAAATATATTAAAGGACCGTTTTGGGAAAAGAGATGTTTTAATTTCCGAGCACACTAACAAATTATTAAACTTAGAAGCAGTACGAAGATCAAATGACATACATTCTTTGAGAAAATTATTTGATGAGATAACTATACAAATACGATGCCTCGAAGCGCTTGATGTGAAGTCAGACCAATATGGTTGCTTATTATTACCCATTATTTATAAATGTATACCGAATGATCTCGTATTACAATTTCACAGAGAACAATGCGATAAAAAGGATGTTAGTGTGAATGATTTATTGTTGTTTCTGAAACGTGAAACAGAAGCGCGAGAAAAGGCTATTAATGTTACTTCTATCAGTTTTGAGAATACTAAATCCCATGAAAATAAATTTAAACAAAATTCTCCCAAACACTTTCACCAAGGAAAAATAAAAAATCCTTCGGCATTCACATTAAATACAATTACTGAAAACCTTTGCCCCTTTTGCTCTCAAAAACACGACGCAAATTCGTGTAAGTTAAATTTGGAACAACGAAAAGAATCTTTATTAAAACAAGCTAAATGTTTCAGATGTTACAAACGGTTCCACCGAAAACAGAATTGCAGAAACACTGAAATTCGTTGCACAATTTGTTTTTCGAGAATGCATCAAAATTCTCTTTGTAACAAAAAACAAAAAGAAAGATCATCGAATGAAAATAAAATTGACCTTCTTTCGACTGAGCGTGAACCGGGGGGAAAGGAAAATAAGAAATATGAAAAAATAACAGTTTCATCACTTTGTTGTAATCCAGATGAATATATTTATTTTCAAACATTGAAAGGAATTATGATTGGAAAGAATCAAAATATTAATGTTCGAATATTATTAGATAGCGCCTCGCAGCGAACATTTATTGGGAAGAATTTATCTAATCGTTTAAATTTAGAGGTGACAGGGCAGGAATCATTAAAAATTCATACCTTTGCTGGAAAGAAACCTATTGTTGATAATCATAATAGAGTAAAGATTTTCCTAAAAGACAATAATTCGGACAATATAATATGTCTGGAAGCGTTAGAAACGGAGAGAATCTGTTCCGATATAATACGAGCACCAAGTTCTGAGTTATATAAAAAAAATTAAAAATATGGGTATAGAGTTATCAGACGTTTCTAATGAATTAGATGATGGTGATAATGAAATAGATTTATTGATTGGTAGCGATTACTATTGGTCAATTATGACAGGAAAATATAAACGTATTTCACCAACTCTTGTTCTGAATGAAACTAAATTAGGCTGGACACTTCACGGCAAATTCTCAGAGGAAGTTAATAGAAATAATTTAGTAAGCGCTATGTACATATCTATTTGGGATAATAATAAAGATGATAAAATTTCAGTTCAACTTGAAAAATTCTGGACTATAGAAGGGTTGGGAATTCAAGAAGATAATACGAACAAAGATTTGTGTGATAAACAAATACTAGAACAATTTGAAAATTCGATTGAATTTAAGAACAACAGATATGAAGTTAAACTACCTATGAGATATGATAATCTTGATCTTCCTAATAATTATGAAATTGCCAAAAAGAGAATTGAAAGTTTAATTAAACGATTTATGAATAATCCTGCATTGTTTAAAGAATATAAAGATATAATTAATGAATATAAGGCTTTGGGAATAGTAGAAGTTGTTGAACACCAGGAAATAAATTCGACCAATGGTAATTTGACATACTATTTACCCCACCACCCTGTGATTCGAACGGACAAACAAACAACCAAACTACGCATCGTTTTCGATGCATCATCTCACGCTCCTTCTGAACCTTCTCTAAATGATATGCTCTTTCCAGGTCCGAATTTGAACTCTGATTTATTTGATTTAATTTTACAATTTCGAAGCAATAAGATTGCCGTAGTGGCAGACATTGAAAAGGCATTCTTGCAGATAAGCCTTGCTGAGACTGACAGAGATATGACACGATTTTTGTGGATCGAAGAACTCCCTCAAGATAAAAATGCTCCATTAAACTTTATAATTATGAAAATGTGCCGCGTATTATTTGGCGTTACTTCGAGTCCATTCCTGTTAGGAGCAGTAATTAAGCATCATGTGAAAAAGTATGCAACTTCGTATCCGGAAACTTGTTCCAAAATTAAATCTTCCATGTATGCTGACGACCTTTTGTTAGGAGCAGATACTGTTAGTGAAGCTTTAAAATTTTCAAAAGAATCGTTAGATATTTTTCAACAAGCAAATATGTCCTTGCGGAAGTGGCAAAGTAATTCTACTATTTTAAAGGAACATTTAAAATCATTAGATATGAACGTTTGCCCTGATACATCAGCTGATACAATTCCATTTAAAATCTTAGGCTTAATATGGGACACGGAAGAAGACATTTTTAGATTTGATAATCAGAGTCTCTTAGAATTTGTTCATTGTCAGGAAAAGACTAAAAGAACTGTAATTCGAGCGGCTGGGAGAATTTTTGACCCTATTGGGTTTTTATCTCCATTCACGATTTTAATAAAAATGATTTTTCAATCATCATGGGAACACGGTATCGATTGGGACCAGAAATTGCCAGAACATTTAGAGAAAAAATGGGATAATTGGTGCTCACAGATTCCATATCTTAGTAAAATAAAAATCCCAAGGTATTATTTCCAGGACATCGAATGTTTTGATAATGTAGAAGTCCACTGTTTTAGTGATGCAAGTATTAAAGCCTATGGAAGTGTTATTTATCTTAGATATAACAACAATAATAGCATAAAGACAAGTTTTGTTACATCAAAAAGCAGATTAGCTCCCATAAAAAAGTTAACTTTACCACGTTTGGAGTTAATGGGTGCTATGATTGGAGCTAGACTTGGAAAACGAGTAATGTCCATTCTCAAGATAAGTGAAAATAAAGTACACTATTGGACTGACTCGAACATCGTACTTCACTGGATCAAGAGTTCATCTAGTACTTGGAAGCCATTTGTCAGCAATAGAGTATCGGAAATACAAACTTTGACAAATCCGATGAACTGGCGACATTGTCCCGGTAGCTCAAATCCTGCTGACCGGCTTACGAGAGGACTCTCACTTCTCGACCTCGAGAGCGATGATCTATGGTGGTCAGGGCCTCCATGGTTAATTAAGGATTCAAATTTATGGCCCAAGGAAGATACAGAAGTAGATGAAGATATGAAGCAACTAGAAGCTAAAGGAAAAGTAATTTCCCAAAACCTTTGTTCATCAGAACAACAGAAACCACTTATAGAGATTGAGCGTTTTAGTTCTTTATTGAAGGCAATTAGAACAGTGGCAAGAATTAAAAGATTTGTCTTCAATCTAAGAAGTCCAATTAAACATAAAGGTATATTATCTGCTGAAGAATTGACAGAAGCTGAAGAATTATTAATTAAAGAAGTACAAATGAAAAATTATAAGGAAGAAATTGAGTCATTAGAAGAAGGAAATCCCATTAAGAAGACCTCAAGAATTTATTCGTTATGTCCATATTTGGATAAAAATAAAATTTTACGAATCAGAAGCAGACTTAATGAAGGCTCATTTAGTTTAAATGAAAGCAATCCAGTCATATTGCCAAAGAATGAAAAATTTACCGAGTTGTTGATTATGCAAGAACACAGAAAATTGTTGCATAGTGGAGTTTCTTTGACACTTGCACAAATCCGGAAAAAATTTTGGATTCCTCAAGGAAGACAATTAATTAGGAAAAGTGTCAGGAAATGTTTAATTTGTAAAAAATACAATGCGAAAGCAGCTGACCAACTAACTGGCCAACTTCCGAAGGAAAGAATATCAGAATCTCCTGCGTTTACCGTTATAGGATTGGATTTTGCAGGACCGATAATCGTAAGAACAGAGAATAAAGAGACGTCAAAGTCATATATTGTACTGTTCACCTGTGCCACAACAAGAGCAATACATCTGGAAGCAGCCAGGGATATGACTACAAAATCTTTCCTTTTGTGTTTTCGTCGATTTATTTCAAGACGCGGAAACTGTAAAATGATTTTTTCGGATAATGCAAAGAGTTTTAAGGCTGCTGATAAAGAATTACAACAATTTGAGAAAATCATTAAAGATCAAGAACTCCAGGATTTTATATCGAATAAAGGTATGACATGGAAATTTATCGTCGAGCGTGCCCCATGGTGGGGAGGGTTTTACGAAAGGCTCGTAAAAAGTGTAAAAGAACCCTTAAGAAAAATTTTGGGAAGAGCTCTCATCACATTTGAAGAATTGGCAACAATCTTGACAGAAATAGAAGCCATAATAAATATGAGACCGCTAACCTACACAACAAGTGATTTCGGCGAGCCAGAGCCACTTACCCCGGCCCATTTCCTTCAGCTAGGAAGAGAGAACATCAGTTTTCCTCTACATTTTGCCGAATTAGAAAATAAAATTTCTACTAAAGAAACTTTGTTAAGGAGAAAACGATATCAAAGTAAGTTGTTGAAACAGCTCTGGATTAAGTGGAAGGAACAATACTTATTGAATTTAAGTTCAGTTCATGAATTTAAAACTCCTGAAAGACACAAAAACTTAAAAATTGGCGATGTTGTTTTAGTAGATGGTACTGCTAAATCTAAACTGTTGTGGGACTTAGGAATAGTTAAGGAAGTCATTATTGGCAGAGATAAACTTATTCGTGCTTGCATAATAAAAACTGCTAAAGGACTGCTGAGAAAACCAATACAACTTTTGTATCCTTTTGAACTAGATATCTGAATGATAAGTGATTTCAGTACTTGATTTGAAATTTATTTTTTCTACTATTGTTTGAATATCAAAGTGTGTTTGTTTTATAAATTCATGTTTGGAAATATATATATATATATATATATATATTTTTTTTTTTTTTGGGGGGGGGGGGTGTTTTGCAATTTGTTGTTTATTTAGTAAAAATCTTTCATTTATGCATAATTGTACTTTATTTCAAATTGAAAAGATAATTGAATTAATAATGGTATTTAATTTGTTTATATTATGTATATATATATATTCAGTTAATCTTATTCAGGTAAAATATCTGGCCAGATATGTTCATGTAGCTACATGTTATAAGAGCATCATTTTTTTTTAATTATTTATATTGATCATGACTTTATTATTTTATGTTTAATTCTTTATACTTCAACGCCTGTAGATTGAAAATTTTCTATTTTATCATTTGAGTTGTCATTTAAGGTCAAGTTTATTATAAGAATGTTTATGTTGATTTATCATTATGTACTCTCATGAGTCCAGGTGGGAAGTGTGTGGAGAATTATATGTTTTGACGCCAAATGGGCGATAACGGGACAGCAATGGATCTATTGTTTACGTAAGGTAACCCCTCCTGGGCTCATCGCGCGCGCTCTCTCTGTTTTTCTTCGAGATGGTGTTGTTGAAAGAATATTCTGTTTTTAAGAACGCGTTTCGCTTTTGTAAATAAAATGTATTATAGTGTATAATAGATGTAAATATGTGTCTTCCAATTAAAAGAAGAGAAAATTTGATATCCCGTGGAATTAATTGAGTAAGTGCCAATTGATTTATTTTTAAGATAGTGTTAGTTAATTTAAGAAATCCACTGAACCAAAATCGGTCGCCACACATGTAAATAAATTTCAATGGAGTTGAAAACAACCCATTTTATTTTTTCTATTTTAAATATCTTACGGTCAAATAAAATTGTTTATTCATTTCATTAACTTTAATTACTTAAAGATATCCCGTTGAAATTAGTATGCTGTCGTTTGGCAGTTTTTGTCTGTTGTCGCGAATTTTGTTAATTTTAGAGTTAATTAACATTTTTTTAAATTAAAACTTCGCCTACCAGAGGGATCCAATGGACCCGACAGGTATATGAAAAATAATTTTTCTCATGGAAAAAAAAAAGTGGAATATCTGTAAATATGTGCCCTTTTTCAAAAAATGACTTTTGTAAATATGTAACTTTTTCTGTAAACATGTGGAAAACTCACATATTTACAGAATTTTCAGGGGTTTTTTTTATGAGAAAAATCATTTTGATTGTACCTGTCGGGTAATATTGGAGCCGCCCGATAGCCGGATAGTTTAGGATAGACATTTCATTTGTTTTTGAACAATTTTATAAAAGCACGTAATTTCATGAATTACATGTCCAAAAATTCCATCCTCACTTTTTTCTGTTCATTTTTGTAGTCTCTATGTTGTTCTAAATATTAAGTTTAACAAGGAAAAAAAGTTCATTTTTAATAAGTCAACATTTTTTTTTTAATTCTGTATATCTGTTTATAATTCACTTATGCAGACGAATGTGGTCTCAAATTAAAGGATATGTTCATTAGATTCTTTGTGTTTCATACTTTTGCCATGCTTGGTTCCTTTTATATTTTGCGCTTGATATTTGGCCAATTTAACATTGGGAAGTTGTTTCTTGTCTAATGAGCAGTAAGCGGTAGGTCTGTTGTTTGGTTATTGACATTTCTTTGTTTGGGCGGCTTTTTTATAGTCCGCGAGACAGACACAGATTTTGATGACCAAGTTCCTCTCGGCCGATAATTTGTAAAATGCTTCAGAGAGATGTATCATGAAGCTCCTTGAACGTCAGCTGCGGTTCCGTGTGTGGGTTAAACAGCGGTAGCCTCCCAAACACGTAAAAAAAAAGAAAAAAATTAGTCATTTCCTCCCGGTGGAAAATTTGTCCAATTATAGCTAACCCAATATCTTGAAGAAAAAAAAAATCAGCTGTTAATAAAGTGGTGGGTAATACGTCAGCTGGTCACACGAACATGAAAAAAATATACAGGGTGCAAAGGAAAGTCAATTTAAACTGAAAATACTTGCGAACGGAGAGAGCTACAACTATGGAAGTGAGGTAACGCTATGGTAAAGTAACTACGCCCGATTTAATGCAAACGACGGCAGCGCCCCTAGTGGCAAAATTTGAAAGATAAACATTTCAAAACGAAAACGCAAAGAGATAGAGCAACATTTCCAGTTAGAAAGTTTTAGAGCATCAACTAATTAGTTCGAAACGACATTTGGTTTACATGGATAAGATAAATCTTCGCCTGTTTACCCAAAAATGCCTGAAATCGATGCACTCTATTTTGTGTAAACGTTTGAATGGAATAGCCAGAAGTATGAAGAAATATGCACAATTTATGGTATAAATACTTGCTTATACCAATACATTTTGATAACATCACACAAAAAAATAAAAAGACAAACTGTCTCACAGTGATAAAAAGTTAATATTCAGTATGTTCGAAAAGTTCGCCATTGCTCACGATACACGTTTGTATTCGTGAGAGAAATTCTACGTGCCACATTTCTTAGCATGCAATGTCTTTTGCTAGCCTCTTCAATACGACGACATAGATTTAACCCTTTCAAGGACAGTGCCTAGACGGTCTAGCCACCTAATTTTGATTCCAAAACTGACAAATGACAGCAAGAATATTTTAATAAAATTTTGCTTTTGTAATGAAAGTGAAAATTAGCGGGGTTTTATTTTCTAAGAAATTTGTTTGAATATTCTGGTGTCAGTAAATTACTTCATCAGTTTACGAACAGAATTCTTCTGTCCCTGAAAGAGTTAATCTAAAATTTTAAATGCATTCGAAATTAAATTTTTACAGACATTACAGCAGAGTACAACGTCACAATCTGAAATTGTGCACTGCATTATATTTACGGAATGTGAATAGGCAAAGTAGAATCGTCGCTCATCGATTTCGGACATTTTGGGTATACAGGCGACGATTTATCTTATCCGTGTGAACCAAATGTCGTTTCGTTCTAATGAATTGATGCTCTAAAATTTTCTTATTGGAAATTTTACTCTATTTCTTTTACGATTTTCAATAGCTATCTTCCAAATTTCGCCACTAGGGGGCGCTGCCGTCGTTTACATTAAATCGGGTGTAGTCACTTTAATGTACCGTTACCTCACTTCCATAGCTGTAGCCCTCTTCGTTCGCAAGTATTTTCAGGTTAAAGGGACTTTCCTTTGCACCCTGTATATTTGTTTCGTGTTCGTGTGACCAGCTGACGTATTACCCACCACTTTATAATCAGCTGACTTTTTTTTTCTTCAAGATATTGCGTTAGCTATAATTTGAGAAATTTTCAACCGTGAGGAAATGACTATTTTTTTTTTTTTTTTTTACTTGTTTGGGAGGCTCAACCCACCCGCGGAACCGCAGCTGAAGTTCACGGAGCTTCCTGAAACAACTCTCTGAAGCGTTTTACAAATTATCGGCCGAGAGGAAATAACCGACGAAATTTGTACCTGGCTCGGGGGCTATTATAGCTTGGCTTGGCAAAACGACCGTTCTGGTTCATAATTGTTTATTCCTTTAATGAAATAAGTGAAAATAACTGTAATTGAAAAAGAACATGTCGTTCGCAATCTGTTTACAACTAATATAATTTGTATTAAAAATAATTCCAAAACAGAACATGCACTCCTAACTACAAAAACATATCACTTTATCAGTTTTTAAATAAAACTCTGCAGCAATAATTTATATTTATCTTGTAAAAATAAGACTATCATATCGACGGAAAAAAATTGAAAAAATTTCGACAATAGAGTTTTTTCTAAGAAACATTTTTTTTTCTCTAAGTTAAATATAGCGATAACTTTGAAGACATGAACTAAATACAAGACGAATACAACTGTCGAAGTTTTCTATCCAAGTTTTTTAAAGTGACAAATAACAACATCCATTATGTTTTCCATTACAAGTCTCATACAAAGTTTCTCAATCAGCTATTAAATAAGTACAAAATATGTCTTCTGTACTAGAAAAGAATAATCTAAAGTACATCGTTCAATAAAGGGGTTGTTGGAATAATTTATTCAATCAATCACTCTATTGTATTCTGAAATCGACTGCAGTTTTTCCCAAATTATATACTTTATTTAATAGCACTTCGCTTTTACATTCTGAATACATGCTCTAAGGAAATTATTGTAAAACATGATAAAAGACCGACTATTAGTTCTGATAGTTTTTTAAATTTTAGATTCCCTGAACCTGATTTATGTTATTTTTACAATTTTCCATGCCTATATTTTTACGCTTTCTACGTTTTCACGTCCTTAGAGACGTTGTTGTTTTTTTACGATGTGCGCACGTATCTATGTGAGTGAACACTATAGCGTCATATCGATTATTATAATTCAGCTCAAATTGAATATTGTTCAACTTTTATAGCCTAAAGTTTTAAAAGCTGTGTAGATTTTCGAAGAAATCGGCCAACGGATTGGTTACGTAACCCATTTTAAAAGCATTTTGCGACTT
The DNA here is from genome assembly GCA_963932465.1 of Maratus speciosus. Classification (NCBI taxonomy): domain Eukaryota; kingdom Metazoa; phylum Arthropoda; class Arachnida; order Araneae; family Salticidae; genus Maratus; species Maratus speciosus. Next base: position 376,499,566 of record OZ010791.1, on the reverse strand, counting down.
TTAAGATAGCAAAAATTAACTTAAAATATGAGAGGATAAGTGATAAATATTGTTATGACTTGATCTAGCCTTAGTGGCTGAGAAGTAACCTCAGTTCAAATGTGCACTTTCGAGAAATCATAGTTGTCAATATCGTTTGTCTATTTGTAAATCTCCCATAACCGATTTATTTATGCTTGCGTCTTCGCGTACGAATTTCGTAGAATTATCATTGTTTTGCTTTTACGTAGTATGGCAACAAATGACAATAATAAGAAATTTAATGTAACTTTGGAATAGCTGTAGTTGTAGGAGAGTCGTTTTCAGAGGTCATTGTTTTTATGTGTGGAATATAAATATATATTTTTCTAATAACGTGAATATATTTTCTGTGTGAAAATTAAATGTTTAAACTAGAAACTACTGAACTTTAGTTTGAAAAATAGCATATGCTAATAAACATGACTCCAACTGGAACGTACTAAAACTGAGTTCATAAATCTCTTATAAAAGAATTTCGAGAAAGTAGAATTTGAATTTTTTTAACTATTGTCTTGAACTTAAAATGCACAATGTTTGGTTCGAATTCAGTTTGAAATCTATCTGAATGCATAGTGCTTAATGTGTTTGTAACGTCTAGTGAATTAAGTTAAATAATGCTATAAAAAGCGATAAAATATCTTTATTTTGATCGACGATCGTTTCATCGCACAAACGGTGACATTTACAAAATCATTCACAATAGAAAAAATTTGCGAATAATACACAATAGAAAATAGATTTTTTTTTCTATTGTGAATGATTTTGAAAATGTCGCCTTTGTGCGATGAAACGATCGTCGATCTTAATAAAGATATTTTATATCTTTTTATAGCATTATTTAATTTAATCTGTTTATAAGTGATTATTATGCAAAACTGAAAAATCTAATTAGTGCCAAAATAGACCCCATCCCGAAAGATGAAGTTTCTGAAGTATATATAATTCCACTGAAAACAGAAAATATTTATCGCGAATACATAGGAATGACTTCGCGTAAACTTAAAGTTCGTATTAAAGAACATTTGAGAGATTTAAAGTATAACCGACCTACAACAGCCCTGTCAAGACTTAACCAGAAGCAGAATATACAAGTTAATTTCGAAGACGCAAAAATTATATATCCCTCAAAGAATTATCATGATTTAATTATCCGCGAATCAATAGAAATCAGTACTAAAGAAAATACTGTTTATAATGACGTTTTATCCTACAACATACCCAGAATTTGACTCAGTTTGCTTAAAGGTTCATATAACGAGTAATATTCCACTTCTCTATATCCATGTTTTATTTTCCCAATGTTTTCCGGATCTAAAAATTCACTTCCACTTTCACTCCTTTCGTCACCATCTACGTGAATTTTGAAAATTAGACGTTAATAACGGTAGTATTTCTTATATTTCTCTGACGAAGACTATGTTTTTATAGTTGAAAGTATTAAGGTAATTAAAGTACTAAATTACTAAATACTAAAAAAGTACTACTAAACTACTACTAAAGTACTAAAAGTAATTTAACATCTTTTAGGGTTCCGTACTTAAAAAGTAAAAATGGAACCATTATAAGATCACTCCTGTGTCTGTCTGTCTGTAACAGCCCTTTTACTCACAAACTATACAACGTGAAAAGTTCAAATTGGGGGAAATAATAAAGACTATTGACCCACATATTTACAGATTAATAAATATTCATAAATCTATTTAGGAAAAATGTAGAGGGGCTAATTAAGTTACTTGAAAAAAAATATTTTCTTTGTATATCGTGTGGGTTATCGTGTGAAAGCTTTAAAAACGCTGAAATCAAAAGTATATTTCATTTGATTTTAGGTATTATATTTTCAAAGTTATGGTGGAAAATGTAGAGCAAAATTATGTTCCCCCCACCCCATCTAATTCCGAATTTTTGAAACTAAAATTATGAAAAAAGAGGTAGTAAACATTAATTTAAACCTTGCAGGAAAATTATAGAGATTACCCTAGGTCACATAGTTTTTGAGAAAATTGCATTTTTTGTTACACTCAAATTTCGATTTACGGGCTTTATCTAAAGTGTTGAGCAAAGACGGAGGTACCTATCGTAGCAGATGTATAAAAGCATTGTTGATCATGAATTTCGAAAAAAATCGTCGGTAATTAGCCGAGATATTAACCCTTAAAGACACGGACAGTTTTGACATACATAATGACAGGGGCGGTGTACTCTATTCTCCATCGGCTTTTAAAGCCTAGATAACAAATTTTAAGGTTATATTTATGTAATGCAATTCCCAGTAACAGTATAAAAGCAATAAACGTCAAATTATTAAAAACAGACTAATTTGAGAAGTAATTACATAAATACTAATACGGGATTCGTGACTAGTTTCCATTGAGTGGCTCTCTCAATACACCTACTAAGTCTTTAAAGGTTAACTAAAAACCTATATGGAATAACAAATATACCGAATAGCTATATTTGCCTTTATTTAGTCCATGTATCTTTGAACTTTCATGGTATATCCACTTATACAGGGTGCAAAGGAAAGTCCCTTTAACCTGAAAATACTTGTGAACGGAGAGAGCTACAGCTATGCAAGTGGGGGAAGGGTATAGTAAAGAGACTACGCCGAATTTAATGAAAACGACAGCAGCGCCCCCTAGTGCAAGATAGCCACTACAAATTGAAAACGAAAAGAGATAGAGCAAAATTTTCAGATAGAAAGTTTTAGAGCATCAATTAATTAATAGAATACGACATTTGGTTTACATGGATAAGATAAATCTTCGCCTGTTTACCCAAAAATGTCCGAAATCGGTGCACTCCATTTTGTGTAAACGTTTGAATAGAATAGTCAGAAGTATGAGAAATACGCACAATTTATGCTATAAATACGTAATTATCTCAATACAGTTTAATAACATCACACAAACAGAAAAGAAAGACAAACTGTCTCACAGTGATAAAAAGTTAATATTCAGTATGTTCGAAAAGTTCGCCTTTGCTCACGATACACGTTTGTATTCGTTTGAGTATTTCTGCATGCACATTTCTCAGCATAGAACGTCTATTGCAAGCCTCTTCAATGCGACGATATAGATTTAACCCTTTCAAGGGTAGTGGCTAGACGGTCTAACCACCTAATTTTAATTCCAAAACTGACAAATAGTACCAAGAATATTTTAATACAATTTTGCTTTTGTACTAAAAGCGCAAATCAGTGGATTTTTATTTTCTGAGAAATTCGTTTCAGTATGCTGGTGTCAGTCAATTATTTAATCAGTTTACGAACACAATTCTTCTGGCTCTGAAAGGTTTATTCTAAAATTTTAAATGCATTGGAATTTAAATCTTTACAGACATTACAGCACAGTACAACGTCACAATCTGCAATTGTGCACTGCTACATTTCCGGAATGTGAATAGGCAAAGTAGAATCGTTTCTCATCGATTTCGGACATTTTTGGGTATGCAGGCGACGATTTATCTTATCCGTGTGAGCCAAATATCGTTTCGTACTAATTAATAGATGCTTTAAAACTTTCTAATTGGTAAATTTGCTCTACCACTTTTCGTTTTCGATTTGCAATGGCTATCATCCAAATTTCGCCACTAGGGGTGCTGCTGTCGTTTGAATTTGGTCGGGCGTAGTCACTTTACTGTACCGTTACCTCACTTGCATAGCTGTAGATCTCTCCGTTCGCATGTATTTTCAGGTTAAATGGACTTTCCGTTGCACCCTGTATACTATACAGCTATACCCAACCCTACGTTGTATAGTTTTTACAAAGTCTTATTATTCTTTTATCAACGGTATTTTTTTAATAATACACTTACTAATTCATATATTATTGTACGGAATTCTCTGTGCGTCAGTAATACTCCCACTTGACCGTTTATTTAAATATTGGTTCCTCTTTTAAGTCGTTTTGCATATAGTGTAAGTTTAACTTTAACTTTTTTAAAGATGAATTAAGCATTTCTATTTATTTATTTACTGAAATAAAAGAAGATATTGAAAAATAGAATTATTCAACACATTATGCACTGTAGCTTTTACTTGTATTCTTTTTTCAAAATTAAAGCATTAAATTTTTCATAGAAAAAGCCGTTAAATACGTACATTAGAAAAACCAAAATTGTATAAAAGTAGAAAATAATGCTTTTGGGCAAAAAAAGAAAATAATACTTTTAAGTGTCATTTTTCCGTTAACATTTTTTCTAAATCGCTATCGAAAAATTAAGTTAAGCATAAAAGTTTTCTTTTAACACTTATTCCAGTTAAAGAAATTTTTATTATTAAGAGCATAAAAATAAATTTGGAAGATGTAGAAAAACTTCTGGTCTTTTTCGTTTGCAAAGAATGGACTTAAAGAAAATCATTTTCTTTTTTAACCAAAAAACAATAACTCAGACAAATTAGCTTTTTTTACGATAAAAAAATACCAATCAAGTCATCACAATTTTCAAAACTAAAAAATTTAAATAAATATGATACATAATTTTTTACTTCATTGCATTTATTATTTCATCCAAAGTTTCTGCCTTTATTTTCTTAGGCAAGTTAAAAAAGGTTCTGTTTAGTCAGACTTACATTTTGTAATTTTTTATACTTACACATTTGATTTAATATAACAGCAAGCGTGTTAAAAACAAGTGGAACAAACTTTTTTTTTTCAGTATTATAAATAGAGGGTTATTAATTCACGTTAAGGTATTAAGAAGGGATTTACTATTTCCTTTTTCAATTTAGTTTAATGCGCCGTTTTATCAAAAAAATAAATGTAATTATAAAGCAAACAATCAAACAAAAGAAAATATTTTATATCTTCTTTTTTTAGCATGGTTAGTATAGAAAAGGGCAGCAAATATTTATCACGTATCTTAATCATGATTATTCTGTTGAAAAATTTTCCCATTTTATCGTTGTTTTTGAAGATGAGAAAAATTACCTTAATTTACTAAAAAACTTTTTTTTATGTTACTTTAATTTCCTCTTTTGTAACCTTTTTATTATGCTGTTTTATTTATTTATTTGTATTGTCCGCTAAATCGCGGAACATGCAGTCCGAGCGCCCGTCGAGGTCTTTTTTTTTCTTTTTTTACCTTTTTCTAAAACAAAAACACTGACCAAATCATACGGAAAATTTTAAAGCTAAATTAATTAAATTAACGACATCGAAAACCAGAAAGAGTACGGCTCCAAGCTCTGAATATGTTAAAAGTTTTGACATAATATTTTTTTATTAATTTCTTATTAGCTTTCGTTCCATCTTCCCTTTCTTATTTTGGATATCGAATATATATTTTAAGGGATTTATCAACTTATATGTCTTCTTATTTTTGCATTTTACTCGCTTCCTGCACATATTTTAATTTTTTTTTTGTCAGCCGTTCGCAATTACACTACTTTCCTCGATTTTGCACGGTTCCTCATTTCTCCTCTACTTAGAAAAGGTGTCGTCACATTTTTTTGTTCTCGGAACGCTTTGAATATTTTGCCCTTCTTCTCGGTCTCGTCTCATAGCTGCATGTTATTTATAAACGTGTGTATGCAGAGTGCACATACATAAAAATAGGCATACATAGATGTTAAATGGATATACATGCATAATTAGAAAAAAAAATCAAAATGTAACAAATAACACATATTTTTCACAAAATAATACAGTAAAATAAATAATTCAGCAAAATAATACAAAAATACATTTGTAATTTTAATGCGAATAAGTCTTTTAATAAATATTTTATAGCATTTTCACTTAAAATATCAACTAAAAGTGATTGAGAATGTCTTACCGCTTCCATCCATGTTCTAATTTTCAAGATTGTTAAACTTTACTTATTAAACACAACTATTTGTTGGACTGTATCTCTTTTTATTTAAATCACAATACGATGAGCGAACACTCTGGTCGCCATCTTACTTCACAACAACATTATTCTCTATTCCGTTCACTTCACATTTTCAATCCAGAGGAACTCGTGACGCCCTCTTACGGGACTTATAAATTCTCAGTTTTTCAGCAATAAACATTCTACCCCGGTCTTTTCTAAAAACTGCTTGGTGGTGCAAATAGAATATGGGTGTGTCTGGTCTAGTTGAATCTAACACCTTTTCAATAATATCACAATCAAGATATTCTGTCAAAATCTCTTTATACTGAGAAAACAAATTATCATCGTTTCGCATTTTATTAATTAAATATTTAAATCGTTTCTCAGAGACTTCATAGTTGTCGTTCAAATTTATCCAATCATTTTTCCATGGAAGGGCTACTTCGTCACGATTATCTTTATAGGACACTCTTTCTGCAAACATTTCCAATGCCTTATCTTCATCATTACAGTAAGGATCATCCCTAATTCCAATCAATTCTAAATCGAAAAATGTACTTAATTCTTCTTCTACATTGCAAATTAATCCACAATAATTATCAGTATTATCAGTATTCGAATCAGAGATGCAACCTCCCACCACGTACCCAAATACGGTATTCTGCAAAATGACGTTAGAACTTCTTAACAAATTTGACCAGTTCGCAATAATTCATAGAAACATTCAGTCCCTAACAAATTATCTATTTTATTAGATTCATTTAATTTTGGATCTGCCAATCTCACATCTTTAGGCAGCTCGGAAAATGGAAATCTAAAATAATGCCCTGGTATAAGGTTTGTTATTTTTGGAACAATCGAAAATCTATTGTTCTCTTATAATCAACCTTATTCGAAACAGTGACCTTATTTTCCATTTGACTCTTATTTGAGAATCATTCAAATATGAAACAGAAACCCCGTAAGGCATGGTGACGTCACGGCGACATCGTTGTGAAGTCACACCGTGATTTTGTGACCGTCGATGTGACGTCATAGTGACTAGAATGCGAGGTCGTTATGGCCGTTTTAGAGGGCGTTTGTGACGTCACATTGTGACCACTCTGTGAAGTCACGGTGTGACAAATTTGTGCAAAGTGTGTCATTTGTGACTATTTTGGCATTAACTTTGTGACGAACCTGTGACGACAGCGACAATGCTTTGACGTCACACTGTGACTAATTTGTGAAATATGTGTCATTTGTGACGAACTTGTCATAAACAATGTGATGATTTCAAATGAAAATCAAATTTCAAATTAATTGCTTAAAAGGGCAAAGGCCAACATAGAGAAAAAGATTCCAAGCCGGGACTCGAATCCGGGCCATCAGTGTAGCGCACTGACATTCTACCGACTAAACCACATGGAACGAGACCCAGCCTGGAAAATTTCTTACTAGTACATGTTGGCAAGGCTACAAACGCAGCACAAGATGGAATATTTATCGTGAGCCGCCAACATCGGGTAAACACGAAACTTAATTAAATCTAGCATCGATTCAAACTATATAAATACTTGGAAATTTTTCCATAGAGAACCACTCGCCTTGCATACAATATTTCAAATGAAAATAAAATTTCAAATTAATTTCTTAAAATGCAATTTTAATTTGAAATTTGATTTTCATTTGAAATATTGTACGCAAGGCGAATGTTTCTCTCTGGAAAAATTTCCAAGTATTCATATAGTTTGAATCGCTGCTGAATTTAATTAAGTTTAGTGTTTGCCCCATGTCGGTGGCTCATGATAAATATTCCATCTTGTGCTGCGTTTGTAGCCTTGCCAACATGTAATAGTAAGACATTTTCCAGGCTGGGTCTCGTTCCATGTGGTTTAGTCGGTAGAATGTCAGTGCGCTATACTGATGGCCCGGATTCAAGTACCGTTATGGAATTTTTTTCACTATGTTGGCTTTTGCGCCTTTTAAGCAATCAATTTGAAATTTGATTTCCATTTGAAATATTGTTTGCAAAGCGAATGTTTCTCTCTGGAAAAATTTCCAAGCATTAATACTGTGATGATTCTTGTTATAAACACTGTGATGAATTTTAAAATAAAGTTTTGTTTGAAATATACAATATTATCTTTTTACCGTACTTTTTAGCAATGTATCGCTATTTTGGAGTCCTATTCTTCTAAAATACTTTTAATTTTTACACTGAAAAAAACAATGCTTATCAACTGGCATCCTTTTTTATTGAGTTCTAAGCTTGATCTTGAGTTCAAGCTTTATATTAAGAATGTGTAAGTTTTTATGTGTTGTGATTTGTTATTATTTTATTAAATACGAACATGGAGTCTAACGGATATTAATACATTTCCTATTTAAAGAAGAATAAGATAAGCCATATTAATTTAATTTTTTTATTCCCGTGTATATTGTATTTTGTTAATGAGCTAAATAGATTTGGTATGATTTATAGGAAATGACTAATCTGGGAAATAGAAAAAACAAGTAAGAAAAATCATGCGTTAAGCATAGATTATAAAGCACTTTCCAACGCTTCCAGAATGCTTTAACTAGACATCGTAATTTAAGGAAATAACGTAAATAAGATAACTAAGTAAATATTTTAGAAAACGCATAAAACATTTGAAAAACTGATTTCAGCATTTACCGTCCATAGACAAATATGTTTCCCAATTCTTTTGAATAGCCCTGTATTTATTCTGTAGGTTGATATATACTAGTATATAATGTGAAAATTTAGTTTAGCAAGAAAACGCATATCAGGTTGAAATTCTCATTCAGCAATTTATACTAATATATGAAAACATACTTGAATACTTTTGTACAACCCTGTACTTTACCTAGAATCTTTATTACACGCCACTATTTAGTTAAAATTTAATTCAAATTAAAACACTCTTAAAACTGCTGAAATCACATTTCCAGAAATTATAATTTATAGACGGCCATATATCCATTTCCTTGCGTGACCCTGTGTATCATTTTATCCATATTCTACAAACATTTCTTAGTAAATTAAATGCACTTCAACATAAATATCCATAACTCATCTAAAAAACACCTTTAAGCAATTTGCGCCCATACCCCTTAACTCTTACGTATACTTTTGTGTAGCCTTGTATATGAATTATAGCTTTTATATACACCATATACTATGCATAAATATAGTGAATCATAAAAGCGCATATTATAATTAAAAATTCATTTCAAGCAATTATCGCTAATGAACAGTACAATATCAATTTTATAAATATCATAAATTATAAATATTTTTTTATAAATATTATAAATATCAAATTTTAAAAATTATAGTAAAGCAGTTTAATCTATAAACTTGTTATCAGGTATGAAAAACACTTTATTTCAATGCTTAATTGTCATATTTTATTTTTTAATGCGAAGTATCGAACGTGTATCAAAAACGTAGAAAATGAGTTTACAATCGAAGAAAATTTAATAACTGATTCTGAATGTCTACAATTAAATATTTTATTAAAATCACGAACAGCAAAAACGTGCTTACATACAATTTAAAAAAATAAATATACCAATTTGAAAAACACTATATAATTAGTATTTATAATTGTACTATTAAACAACAACAAAGTACAATAGATGAATTAAATGTATTGTTAGATTTAACAATTTCTCAAAAATCTCTCCATATGTTACAAGAAATTCCTATTATTTTATAATTTTGGCAAATGTTAAATCTGAAAACATTGATATGAAGATTTAGGATTTTAAATAATAATTTAAATTATTATTAGCAATGAAAAAAAGTCTTTCAAAAGTTTCACTACTATAGTATGTAAAACGGCATTTCCCATTCAGTATAATGTTAATTTCTAATCTGAAAAACAATCCCAGATCAGTCTCTTTCTATAGGTATAATATAAAACTATTTAACTCATCTCACCAAATATACAAGACAGGAATAAACAATTTAAATTAAATAAGACTTACTTTTTGAGCTCCATAAATTAATTATTAATATCCGTGTGTATCCGAAAATGGCGACGTCTTTTTCTTCCGTTAAAAAAAGCACACGCAAAAGCTTACATTTTAGACTAGTAACTTACCGCATCTGTTAGAACAAAAAGTTCTCTGTTTACCCTGCGGTATCGTGGCAGACGATTTGGGGCAGGTGTTAATTTATTTCCTTTTATATAAACAGATATGGAACTTATATGTGCAATCATTTTATGAGACTGTCTGTATTTAAATTTTTATATTTGAAGAATTTTCCAATGTATTTTACCTTTTCTTTTTATCAGTTTTAACCCCCCCCCCTTCCTCCCTTTTTCTAAGTAAAGGTTGTTTCACATATAATAAATACAAAATATCTTCCTAAAAAATAAAAAGATATAAATAAATATCGAGGATAAAAAAAATTTCTATGTCAATCGTCATTCTTTTCATGTTAATTTCCTGTAGAATAAAACAATTCGTAAAATAACTTTTTTTTAGAGTCATATCTCTAAAACACAAATTTGAAATACGAATAATAAATTATATCATGGGTTTTGCATAAATTTTGTATTATTTTTTTTTATTCGGAAAATGCTAATTTTATTTTAAAAGTCTGAAAGAAGTAGAATTTTTTTTAAAAAATAGTTACTTAAAATAGGTACACTAACAGGAAAAAATATGACTTGAATGCAAATTATAAAGCAAGAAATGTATGTATGACTAAACTCTGAAGACTCTTTCTACGTGCTCATTAAAAGCTGCAGACTTAACTATAATAGAATTTTTTTAGTTTGAAGCCACAAAACTGTTTCGAATACCAGTGGTCGGTAAAAATAAATTAAAAATTTTCCTTCCTGCAAACTAAATATGTAAAGTGTATATATTTAATATACCTAATTCTGAATATGTTATCCAAATTGCTCCAGCACGTACCATTTTTCCGAGAAACACTTTTATAATAATAAGAATAAGAGAAGGATTATTATATTAAATTGCAATACTAGATAAAATTGAAATCAGGAAAAAAGTATACTTTCTCACTCTTAGATATCAAATTAATAAAATATAGCATGAAAATCTAGTTTGTTGATACTTGTACCGTGCATTTTCCTTTATATGCCCCCCCCCCCCCCCAACCATCTTTTCGTGTCTGAATTTACTACTTGCTACCCACTAATATATTTTCATTCCTTATGCCGCTGTAACCTGGGCCTTTTTAAAACATTTTTCTTCATTTTCAAAGATTTTTGAAGTTCGTATTTTTCTCACACTGTGACTGGGGTATGGGGGGGATATATGGGGGGATTTTTTTTTTTGTGAGTGTGTTATGACCTACGTTACATGCAGTGACATAACAATTCTTTTTTATTGCCAGAGAAATAAAATTTTACAGTAACAACATGTTTTGAAGATTTTTTGTAATTTTTTAAAGTTTTCTAAGAAGTTCACATCTCATTCACAATGTGACATCACTGAGTGGTCGCATTTCGGTCACAGATGTGACGTGACCACAGTGACTCGCAGTGACGTCACAACGACGTCACTGTGACCATGCATGCTATGAGGGACGTTAAATTTCTCCCTTCTAATTCCTAATAATTTTGCAAAGTTATCAGAAATATATGAGTAATTTGAGCCGACATCTATTAATGCACGCGCAAGTATAAATTCACCAGACACATTCTCGATATTAATTAAGGTAGTAGATAAAATAGTGGTTTTTCTCCTTTGACACGAATTATTTACAGAAGTACCTACGAAATCACTGTTCCTATTTTCAAAACACTTAGCTTCGGGATGTAAGCTGTATTTTTCGTCCTGGGTGGGAGCAGATGATTTTGCAATCATATCTAACTCTCCTGACTGCTGACTGACATGCACTGGTGGAGAATTATTTATTTTATCTCTTTTTATGTAAAGGAGAGATGAGTGACGTTTAGAGCAATACGTACACGAATAATTAGATGCACAGTTTCTCGCAGAATGGTTTGAATTTGATAAACAGTTGAAACATATTTTGTTTCTTTTTACGACTTCAATGCGGTCATTAACAGACATCTTCTGAAATACATTGCATCTAAATAATGCATGTGAATCATTTTTGCAGCAAATGAACTTAGAATTCTACGCACTAGTGTAAAACGAGGCCACTTTTTCTTTTGCTTGCCTTTTATGACTAACGGTGGTAATATTTGTTTTAGAAGCTTCCAAAGTTCTAGCATGATTTTGTAGAAAGCAAATCAACTCTGAGATTTTCGGCAATTCGTCCTTTTTGGATTCTCGTTCCCACCAAAGCCTACAAGAAGAATCTAATTTCTGAAATAACACGTAATCAAATATGGTTTCTGAAAATCCCTCTATTTTTTGCTCGAGAACTTCTAATGACCGAATGCATTCAGTTACATTGTCCACTAGTTTTAAAATAGAAGACGGATTGTCAACTTGAATGGAGGGAAAAGACATAAAACGCTTCAAATGCGCAAATACTTGATCTCGTTTATTCGAATATCTGTCTTCTAAAAGATTCCATGCTATCGCACAATTAGCATCAGTAATTGGTATCGCTTGAATGATCCTCAAAGGATCATTATGTAGTGATAATTTCAAATAAGAAAGTTTTTGCGAAGCTGATAAAGCTGAATTATTATGAATACTAGAAATAACAAGTTGGAAATTGCTCGTCAAACGTGGCAAATGAGGTGCGTTCGTACTATAACTAGTTTTATAATTATTTTTTGCACCCCATATTGTACTGAATGTATAATTTTTTGCACTTCATAAAGTGCATAGTCTGATACATCATTAAAATGCACTTGCAATAATTTTTCCCATTGGCCGTAATGTAAAGAAAAACTTTTGACTGTCCCTGTAATTAAACTATACATCCGATTTTCCTAAAATTTGAAATGGCTCGACAAAATTTTGCAACAATTATATCTTTAAAATTTCAGATCATTCGGAAGGCTCTAATATCATTAAAATGCACTTGCAATAATTTTTCCCATTGGCCGTAATGTAAAGAAAAACTTTTGACTGTCCCTGTCATTAAACTATACATCCGATTTTCATAAAATTTGAAATGGCTCGACAAAATTTTGCAAAAATTATATCTTTAAAATTTCAGATCATTCGGAAGGCTCTAATATCATTAAAATGCACTTGCAATAATTTTTCCCATTGGCCGTAATGTAAAGAAAAACTTTTGACTGTCCCTGTCATTAAACTATACATCCGATTTTCATAAAATTTGAAATGGCTCGACAAAATTTTGCAACAATTATATCTTTAAAATTTCAGATCATTCGGAAGGCTCTAATATCATTAAAATGCACTTGCAATAATTTTTCCCATTGGCCGTAATGTAAAGAAAGACTTTTGACTGTCCCTGTCATTAAACTATACATCCGATTTTCCTAAAATTTGAAATGGCTCGACAAAATTTTGCAAAAAATTATATCTTTAAAATTTCAGATCATTCGGAAGGCTCTAATATCATTAAAATGCACTTGCAATAATTTTTCCCATTGGCCGTAATGTAAAGAAAAACTTTTGACTGTCCCTGTCATTAAACTATACATCCGATTTTCCTAAAATTTGAAATGGCTCGACAAAATTATGCAACAATTATATCTTTAAAATTTCAGATCATTCGGAAGGCTCTAATATCATTAAAATGCACTTGGAATAATTTTTCCCATTGGCCGTAATGTAAAGAAAAACTTTTGACTGTCCCTGTCATTAAACTATACATCCGATTTTCCTAAAATTTGAAATGGCTCGACAAAATTTTGCAACAATTATATCTTTAAAATTTCAGATCATTCGGAAGGCTCTAATATCATTAAAATGCACTTGCAATAATTTTTTCCATTGGCCGTAATGTAAAGAAAAACTTTTGGCTGTCCCTGTAATTAAACTATACATCCGATTTTCATAAAATTTGAAATGGCTCGACAAAATTTTGCAACAATCATATATTTGAAATTCCAGACCATTCGGTTGGGTAGTTTTTGCTCTGTTACATGCGGACAGACGGACGGACGGACGGACAGACGGACAGACGGACGGACAGACGGACAGACGGACGGACAGACGGACGGACTGAACGACGACTATAGGTGCTACGTATTTATATAATTACGAACGCACCTAAAAATGTCTCTAAATGATAACCATTCATGTAATTGCCCACTAAATGTTGGAAGATTTAATTTAGGTAAGCAAATTGTTTCGTTAACATTTCCTGCGCGTTTCGTTAAAACTGGACCTAACTCACTTAATTTTCTTTTTACAATTAAATATATTTTATCTATATTCTCTTGAATAGATTGTTGTTCAGATATATATTTATCATCATCTTTATCGTCACAAAGTTGAAAATTTTCCTAAAAATTCTGCAGATTTTTTTTCGAACGCAGACGATTTTTTCTCGTAAAGTTCCAACTCAATTTTATCCAAACCACTTTTATTCGTAAGCTCATTTGTAGCCTTAGTTACGTTGGATTTCAATATTTTTTTTTCTTTTAAAATAGCTTCCATATTTAAATAATATACCAGAACAAATACTAATTATAATCAAGCAACAAAGAGGTCAGTTTACCCCTTTTCATCCTATCCAAGGCCGATATTAACAACACTTAGTTCCTTTTTAATAATGTTCACAAAACATAGATGCAAAATGTTCCAAGCTAAATTTTTATGAACATGATATATTTGGCGAAATAAACCACTTATCCATAGGACTCCTTCACGCTCGTAGGACCACAAAATGTTAAACTTTACTCATTAAACACAACTATTTGTTGGACTGTATCTCTATTTATTTAAATCACAATACGATGAGCGAACACTCTGGTCGCCATCTTATTTCACAACATAATACATGTTTTTTATATTTATAATATATATAATATATATATATTATAAATATATCATAAATATATATATATATTATATATATAATATATGTTTTTTATGTTTATTTAATATATGTTTTATAGCATTTTCACTTAAAGTATCAACTAAAAGTGATTAAGAATATCTTACCGCTTCCATCCATGTTCTAATTTTCAAAATGTTTCGTGCTTGTAAGAAGAGTGTCGTTGGGCGAGTGGTTGGCGATCCGTAGTCCACATTGTCTGTCTACCATGCACTTTTCATGCTTTGAACCTACGCTATACATATTTTAAATTTTAATAGCTAAACACACTCAAAATGCCTTACGAAATAAAGGTCTATTAGATAACCAGTACCTAAGTTTTTGCTATCGTTTCACGTTAAAATTTTAAGGTCTGACAAAAAAAAAAAAAAAAAAAAAAACCCACACAAAAATATTTCAAGAAAGTAAAGTTGCGTAATGTATATATTCTTTTAATTTTCTTTTTAAATCTTGAATATATTCGTAATGAACATAGATAAAATTATGTTTTACTTACAGCTTAATCAGTAATGTTACTATAAAAAATGAGTACTCTCTTTTGTGTGTCTCACATTAGCCTCTATTTTTTGGAGGTTGCTGATTGATATTACCTCCAATTGACCCTATATTCATGTTTATGGAAAAAATTTAAGAATTCGTTCATTAGTAAATACGAATTGAAACTATTCTATATTTTGTAATTAATTAATAATAATTAATGTAACTCTTAATTGATGAGGCAGCTTGTAGACATATAAACATTTAATATTCATTTCACAAAAAAAACATCACTTACAGGACGTCAGTCACATGACACACACTAGAGATGAACAATTCTCTGATATTTATTTCTAATGAATTATTCGACGAGCTATTGTGCTGCCATCTATACATATTAAATTGAAATACAAACATGACAGCTCTCCCCCACTTAATATGAGAATCGATCAGGAGGTCTACTGTACCTACCGGATCTTCTCAATGCCTGTGGAGAAGAGGAAGAATTAGATTTTACAAGTCCAGCAGCATCAACTATTGAGCTAGTGGGAACAGAAGGTTTTGGAAGTATTGGTTCAGAGTCAGTTGATTTAGGACTTGAAGAATCAGGATAATGAAAGTCAGTTGGTGTAGGACCTGGAGTATTTGGATCATGAGATTCAATTTGTTGTAGATCTACTATACCAGGCTGTATTTGTGGAAAATCACCTTGTTTCACTATTGTATTTTCACTTCTGAAATTTCCTGTATCACTTTCTTCAGAATTTGGATCATTATCCAAAGAAATCTCTTAATCTTCATTAGTTATTTGATCAACATGCCTTTTCCAAATATTCGAACCAACTCCAACTGTATAATGTAATTTTTCTACGCTTGCTATTATTCGATCAATTTTCCACTTGCCTTCTGGAGTATAATTTCTTACATCTACTTTCTCGTTATTTCAAATTCTTTTAACTTTGCAGTTTTTCGCATCTTGTTTATCAAGAACGAAATTTGTAACATTTGACACTATCAAATCTATTTTTGTTCTTATATGACGTTTTAGAAATAGAGACGCAGGACTCTCCCCCGTTGTGACATGAGGCATCTTCCTATATTGCAAAATGAAGCTATTTAATTTCATTTGTAAAGTACCAGGCTCGGAAGCTAAGGCTTTTAATCCACGTTTGAGAATTTGCACATATCTCTCAGACTGTTCATTTGTAGCTGGATGGTATGGAGCACTAAATTTATGTTTTACACCATAATTTTTCAAAAATGTCTCAAATTCTTCAGATGTAAACTGCTTAGCATTATCTGATACTACAAAAATTGGAAAACCGTATCGTGCAAAAAGTAAAGAGAGAAAAGTAATTGTATTTTCAGAAGTTGTACTGGGAACAAAAAAAAACTTCTGGCCATTTGCTATGGGCATCAACCACTAAAAGAATCATTTTTCCCATAATAGGACAAAATTATCAGTATGAATTATTTGCCATGGAGTTGTAGGCCAGTGATGTGTATCAACTTTGGGAGGATTATTTTTCAAATTTATAAGAGTAGTGCAATTTCGTGCAAAATCTTCAATATCTTGGTCTATACCTGGCCACCATAAAAAAACTGTGGGCTAAAGACTTCATTTTAACTATACCAAAATGACCAAAGTGTAATTCTTTTAAGATTTGGTTTCCATGAATTTCAGGGATAACCATCCTACATCCTTTTAAAATACAACAAAGTTGAAGAGTAAATTCTTCTTGTTTACCACCAAAAAGTAAATTTTTAGGAATTTCAGAACCAGAAATGAGGTGATGAAAAATTTGACGTAAAAGGGGATCAGATTTTGTAGCTGAAGCAACGGATCTCGAAGTTAATGATAACATAGAGCGTTGATTAATTTGAAGAATTTCAGATTCATCAATTGCATCATTTGAATTAAATTGTTAAGGTCAATCTGCACTACGTAAAGGAAGTCGTGAAAGAGCATCAACATTTCCGTGTTCAGTTGTCTTCTTATAACGGATATCATATTGAAATGTTTGCAAATTGCATATCGTTGCATTCTAGCCACTGATAAAACAGGAATATTTTTAGAAGGAGAAAAATAGACACTAAAGGTTTAGTATTAGTAAGTAAGGTAAACCTGTTACCATACAAATATTAAAAATATTTCTTCACAACAAATATAATAGCTAGTGCCTCTTTATCAACTTGACTATACCGTTTTTCTGCGTTAATCAAAGTTCTGGATACAAACCCAGTAGGCTTTTCAGTGTTATCTGGCATCATATGCGAAAGAACTGCAGAGATACCATAAGTAGAAGAATCAGTAGCTAAAACTAAAGATAACGTAGGATTAAAGTGAATAAGAACCCTGCCAGAAGTAATTTCTTTTTTTATACTTTTAAATGCTTGTTCACGATTATAAGACCAATTAAAGTTAACATTCTTCTTAAGCAAATTATTTAAAGGATTTGCAATAGTAGATAAGTTTGGTACAAACTTAGCATAATATGTAACTAAGCCTAGAAAAGCTTTAATCTGAGATGCATTTACTGGCCTTGGAGCATTTAAAATTGCCTCAGTTTTATCATGTGCTTTATGAATACCATGTTTATCAACTTTATAAGCACAATAAGTCATCTCATCTGCCATAAAGAATGATTTTTCTTTATTTATCCTAATGTTATAATCCCTTAATCATTATAATAATTAATCTTTCTAATTAATTATCTTTGTAAATGAATGTCATCTGTTTCATCTGTAACGCAAATATCCTCTATAAAATTTGTAACTCACTCAATTCCACTTAAAGTGTGCTCAATTTTTCTTTGCCATATAGCAGGAGAACTAGTAAGACGCATGGGTAACTTAAGGAATTGGAATAATCCTTTTGGTGTATTAATGGTCAATAATTCTTGTGATTTTTCCTCTACAGGTAACTGCAGATATGCTGGATTTAAATCATTTTTTTTGCAAAATGTACACTACCACCTAATGCAGCTAACATATCTTCTATCTTAGGTAAAGGATACTTATCAAATTCAGAAATTTATTTAATATTACTTTAAAATCACCACATAAACGAAATTTCCCATTAGGCTTAACCACTGGAACTATAGGAGTTGCCCACCTCCTGTTTGTAACTGGTTTAATAATACCTGCGTCTAGTAATTTTTGTAATTATTCATTGAGTGCTGCACGTAGTGCATAAGTGACAGTCCTAGCTTTGCAAAATATGGGTGTAGCATCTTTTTCAAGATAATGTTCTGCTTGTAAACCTATAGTTTCCCCAGCCTTATCAGTAAAAAAAATTAGAAAATTCCTGTAACAAACCTTGTAATTTACCAGAATAATGTACAACTTCATTCACATATACTGATTTTAAATTATGTGGAAAAATATCAAATTCGGATACCCATTCTCTACCAAATAATAATGGAAAATTATCTTCTTTTATCAAATACAACTTTACCTTTCAAGTTTTATTTTCATAACTAACATTTATTTCAACATAACCTACAGGTTTGAAAGTTTCACCAGTTCCAGTCTTTAATTGAACATCTGGAGGAAAAATTCTGCGAAATCTTTTTAAAGAAAATGCAGAAATTCCAGATCCTGTATCTAAGTCCATATAGGCTCTAGCCTTGTTTTCAATGAAAACAGACAACTTATAGTCCAGGCCATAAAGACCGTATAAGGCCTGTACCGAGCAAAATTCATGGTAGTTCTGGAAAAAAGCTTACTACATGTTTCTTGGGTAGCTGAATCCGAATTTTTAACTTCCCACCAACATGTCCCCCGGCAACTCCCCAAACTTTGGTAAAATGCCCCCCAAAAAGGGTTGTATTAAAAAAATCAATTTTTTTATTGTTTTAAGGAAAAAGTATCTAGAAATTCAGAAAGTAGACAAAATTTGCAACAAATTAGATACATGACATTATGACTTAGGATAAAGGGATGGGGGGTTCTGACTCGGAACATGCGCGCGGTGCTGTGTGAAATAAATTGCGCAATTCCACTTAACCACACACACGTTGACATTCGCCCTCCCATCTCCCCTCCGAACTTTCTCTAT
Source organism: Maratus speciosus (assembly GCA_963932465.1). Classification (NCBI taxonomy): domain Eukaryota; kingdom Metazoa; phylum Arthropoda; class Arachnida; order Araneae; family Salticidae; genus Maratus; species Maratus speciosus. The sequence goes on along the minus strand of OZ010791.1, from coordinate 376,480,271 downwards.
AAGGTTTACATTAAGTTTTTTGGGTCGCTGAATCCGAATTTTTAACTTCCCCCCAAAATCCCCCCCGAACCCCCCCCCCCCCCCAAATAGTTGTTTTTAACTTAAATTTTTTATTGTTTTAGAGGAAAAGCATTACGAAATTCCGAAACTAGACAAAATTTGCAACAAATAGGATACATGACATTATAACGTAGGATGAACGGGGAGGGAGAGGGCTGCCTCTGAACATGCTCTGCGGCGCTACGTGTACTAAGTTATGAAGTCCAGGCAATAGAGGATTTTAACCGGCAAAATTAATACTAGTTCTTGATTTCGACTCACTTTATGTTTTTTGGCTCGCTGAATCCGAATTTGTAACTTCCCACCAAAATGTCACCCGGCAACCCGCCAAAAAATTGATTTTTTTAAAAAATTTCGTTTTTGAGAAAAACGCGCGGGAATGTTCCGAGGCAGCCACCTCTCTCCCCGTTTATCCTACGTCATAATGTCATATATCTTATTTTATTGCAAATTTTCTCTAGTTTCAGAATTTTGTAATGCTTTTCCCCTAAAATAATAAGAAATTTAGGGTAAAAACAACTATTTGGGGGAAGGGGGATTTTGGGGGGTAAGTTAAAAATTCGGATTCAGCGACCCAAAAAACTTAAAGTAAACCTTATAGAGAAAGTTCGGAGGGGAAATGTGAGGGCGAATGTTACCGTGTGAATGGTTAAGTGGAATTGTGCAACTTAGTCCACGTAGCACCGCGGCGCATAATCCGAGTTATATCCCCCCTTCCCCTTCATCCTAAGTCATAATGTCATATATCTAATTTGTTGCAAATGTTGTCTACTTTCTGAATTTCTAGATACTTTTCCCTTAAAACAATAAAAAAATTGATTTTTTTTTAACAAAAACCTTTCTTGAGGCGCTTTTTACCAAAATTTGGGAGGGGGGTTGTCGGTGGAAATTTTGGTGGGAAGTTACAAATTCGGATTCAGCGGCCCAAAAAACATAAAATAAGCCGATTTCCAAAAGTATCATTAATTTTGCTAGGTAAAATTCCCTATTGCCGGGACAGGATTACGATTTGAACCTTTATCAAATTTAACAGTTATAACATTTACTGTATTTAAAGAATTAACATGTTTTTGAAAATTTGTACTTCTACATACGTTGCTTAAATGACCTTTCTTCCTTCAAAGGTCGCAAGTAACATTTATAAATCTGTAAACATTTGCTAAATGTGAGGTATTTCCACATCGGTAACACTTCATCTTATTTTTATTCATGTTAGAATGCTTATTATTTGCATGATTGTTGACATTCTGTTTTTGAGAACAATTTTGTAATTTCTTATTTTGTACATTTTTCGTACTAGAAATTTTATTTACATTGAAATTTTTATGCTTAATTTCAGCAATTTCAATATCTACATTATACAAAGCTAAAGCTTTCTCAACAGCTTTTTCAAAATTTAAATCATCAATTTGCGTAATCAATTTATTCTGGATGCTTTCATTTTTCAGACCGCGCAGAAACTGTTCCAGTAAATTTTCATTTAAGTATCACCGGTAAATAAACAAAAGGTCGTACCCTTTTTTTAATCTAGCGGCAAAATCTTGAATTGATTCAGTTCCATTTTGAAAACATTTTCTAAATTTACTACATCTAAAGTTAATACAAATTTTTTAGGGTTCTATAAATTTTTTAGGGGCGGGGCTTAAGTGTTTAAGCAAAATATCAACAATCTCATTATATTTTAAGGTTTCACGATCCTTAGGTATAGATAAATTAGCAAGTAAAACTTATAACTTCGGTCCTAATAATGATAAAATAGCAGGGACTTTTTTCTGTTCTGTTATGTCATCCAGAACGAAATTTTGTTCCAACCTTTTCACGTAAGTTGTGAAAGTTTCAACTTTGTCATCAAATTCGTTAAAGTGAGTGAACAGTTTACTTTATTAAATGTAGCAAAAGTGTGAAAATGTAAAATAAATGTAATGTAGCACTTACCACCGCCGTAATGATGACGTCTTAATAATATCCCATTGAGGTATTTATTACAGAGAAGCGTAGAACTTCGAAAACAGAAGTAAAACCATTTCCCCGGGCAAAATTATCATTTTCAGTAAACTTTTTCCGGTAACATTATACCTGTTTTCCATCGTCCCCATTTATTCTATATTTAGTAATTAATTAATAATAATTAATATAACTCATAATTGATGAGGCAGTTTGTAGACATATAAACATATAATATTCATTTCACAAACAAAAACATCACTTACAGGACGTCAGTCACATGATACACACTAGAAGAAGAGCAATTCTCTTATATTTATTTCTAATGAATTGTTGGATGAATTATGGTGCTGCCATCTATACATATTAAATTGAAATACAAACATGACACAAACAGTAACTAAAATTTACTTTAAATCTTTGTTTAATCATTGATTATATTTTTAAATAATTTGATTATATTTTAATACTATTTCTACCGGTGTCAAATGGCACCTTTTAAGATTTCCGTTTATAGTTATTTTAATTGTAATTCTTAAACTAACGCAATCATAAGTCAAGCATTGAGTGTATTCTAAAGAATTTGTGATTGTTTTAGTTAGAATATTACGAATAATATATCTTAAATAGTATCATTTGACACCGGTAGAAATAATGTTAAATGTTAAAATAATAAAATAAAATGTTTTCTGAACGAGCATAGTAATTAAATAATAAAGATTTCTAATACCTTTATAAACTTATGTTATAATTGCAACTATTTTAAACAATTATTGTGTAAAAAATGCACAGAAACAGCAAATTAAAAAGTTTCAGCAATCATTGATATAAAACAATTTACAAATAATACCCTACCAATGAAAACTACATTCTGACAAAAATTACTTTATCTCTCTCTATATAAATTAAATTTGAGCATTTGTCTATTCTATTATAGAAAATTACCTATTTCTAAGGACATTTGACTATTGAGAAAACGTATATTAAAAATAACAGCAACAAAATTGTCTGTTTGTCTGTCTATTTTCCCAGAATAGGATCAAAAACGGTTGCATGACTAGCATTAAACATATCAGGAACATATAGAGAATGCATCTGGATATAATTTGCAATTTGTCGCATTGGAATATCTAAAATAGGTTTCCAAAAAACTAGAAAATACTCATTTATATTATAATCAACCAACTAATCAGTTTTTCAGTAATAAAAACTCGTCTTAAATAAATATTTTCTATGTATATGTATTAAAAGTTCAAAAGGAAAGCAATTTTCATGTCCCCATCTCATATCCCCTCTTTCTTTTCTTGTGAATATTTTGATAAATGAGGACGAGGCTCACTTTATATCTTAAGATAAAAATCAAACTGGAAAAATTATCTGGTAAGAGGAAGTTGTAGTGAAATAATCGTTCACTTGAGGATCCGAGAAACATGATTAATGCGCTTTAGTGAAGCAAGTTTCTTAGCACAAGTTGCAGTTCTCAACTACCATTCAGCGTTAAGCAAATTAAACGAGGCTCAGTTTCCGTAATACTTCTTCGTCATGAAGACTTACCGAAATAAGGATTTCTTGAATTTATCCAATATTGTTTTCAAAAAGGAAAATATTCTACGATCCTAGTCAAACACGATGCTGAAATAAAAGCTGTAACACAACAAATTATATCCAGTGGAAAAGTTTATACAGAAAAAAGAGGAAATACAATTTGTTTTCTTTTATAAATTTTATTATTTTATAAGAAACCTCCGAAAAGCAGTTTGGAAACTTAAATTAATGAAAATTTATTTTTATTCGTAAGAGAATATTGAGTTTGGAAATTTATTAAGTAATTTTATACTACAATTATAAAATTGTAGTATAGGTACGGTAATAAAAAGAGTATAGCAACTGTTTGAAATTTTTTAGATTATTTTAATGAGTTGTAAAAATAAGTGTATGCTACGATATAATTTACTTTTTACGGTCAATTTGTAACAGTATAAGTTATATTTTACTACTTGTCAATTTTGTATATTTTCGAAATTTCCTTTTAATATCTTAAACAGTACAAAATAAATTATACTTTGATGTATAAATTACACAAAAATATTATTATTAAATTTAATAAAATTAAATGGAAGATTGATTAAAAGTGGAAAAATTCTTCCAAATATGTATGCTACAAAGAAAGTAATTTTGTAATATTTTTATGGCAAGATCTTTAGTTTAAAAAAATCGAAAAAAAGGAATTTTTGCAAAGTTATTAAGTTTCAGCTATAAATAAAATTCTTAACACTGTTTTATTTATTTTTTGAAATATTAAAAAATTGAGATGGTTTTCATCTATAGTTACGAAATTATTGCCACAGAAAGAACTTGCTGTAGGATTCTGCTAAAGAAGGATTTTTGTTGATCAAAGAAGAAAATGTTATTCAGTAAATAAAAGTCAGTAGCATTTATATAAAAAAATATATTGCCCCTAGATACATGCTGTAAATTGCAAAAATTCATAAAAAATGGGCAAAATTTGCAATTCTCCAAGAGAAAATGCACAAACCAAATTCTTATGGGGCGCTTGTAAGCTAAAATTTCCAATTGGAAAAAAATTCCTTATCCAGTCCTGGATGAAACACAAAAAAAATTCAATCTTAGTGTTTGTAAAACTCACATAGAAATATTAAAAGCCAAAATTAGTGCACTTAAGCATACCTCACAGAATTATATGCATTACGATTATAAGCATACGATAAGCATACATCTTGCATTTGGAATGCAATATAGGCATCATCCACAAAATTATACGTTATTAAAATATGGATATATCTATGAATTTTCCAGAAATCAAAAAGCCATTTTGTGTGTTTCATTCAGGTTGTATTTATGATGGCCAATTATCAACACAAGGGATATAGGCCCGAAGTGGGGGGAGTGCCATTCGTGGGGGTCTTTCTAAGGGAACCTAACCCGCATTTGCGCTTGGAAAACCAGGGTTCGAAAAAAAACACGAAGACTCCAAACGATTAGGCCAACGGGCGCGATTGGGATCGAACCCAGCATCTCCTGCCAACCAGCTTTAAGAGCAGAACCTCTCGGCCATGTGTTTTATTCAGGAAAGTATAAGAAAATTTTTCCTAATTTGAAACTTTATCCTAAGTAGACAACATAAATAATTAGTGTGTTTTCTCAAATAGATCCCCAGAGTTTTCCAACTTATGTCATCATATTTTGCACATTTTTTATGAAAATTTGCAACTGGAAGTATACGGCTAAGGGCAATATTTAAGGTAATAGGCTATTGACTCCATCTTTATGGATTATGCCTTGTAATTAAAAAAATTAAATGACGGTGTAAACAAAAATATAAAACGAACTCTGGACACAATCAGGATCTTATTTTATCACCAATATTCAAGTAAAAAATACTGTACTTTTATCCACTGTACCAAAGATTTACAGATCTATATTTCTTCTGAACCGATTATTATCTAATTTGATATCTGAAACAATTCGTGAAAACTTGAAAAGTAGAAATAATGTAAAATATCGTTGGCGGTTTCACAAAAAAATATTATCAGAAAATTTAGGAAACAGAATCATAGTTAGAGATATGACCTATTAATAATAAACATACAAAATCTAAATATTTTATTCACAAGTTTATATTTAATTCATAAATTTTCTTTAAAAATGCCTAACCAGTATGAATTGAATGAGGCAATTTTTGGCTTTCTTCAAAATCAATTCAAATGTGCATGTAATTGTATTACTTGGTTGTCGGAAAACAATTTTGATTATTATCTCGAATATTATTTTCTCGTTGACATTACCAAGACTTTTTTCCAGAAAAGATACTGATCATATAATGATACAGGTCAAATATTAAACTTATTATGTCCTCACGTTTTGTATTAAAGACTAATAAATTAAAAAAGTATATTTTCTGTTTGTTTTCGTAATTTACCTGTTATTTATTATCTTAGATCAAGTTAAATTTGATGTGGAATAAGGAAGATAAGTAATTTCACATTAAAAATTACTAAGAACAGGGGTAGATAGTTTAAACAATTTCGTAAAAAATGTTTTTTAATTGCAAACTTGAGTTCTCTTATATTAAATAATGTTCAAAAACGTTTTATATAATAAAACGCTATTTATTCTGGAGTTTTCATTCGACAACATATTTTATAAAATAATGTGCATTTAATAAATATAATCCTAAAAAGCTATGTTATACAAAAAAGAACGAATTACAATCTCCTTTTCCATCAAAATTTAACTTTTTTTTTAACGTACTTGAATAGTGTTTGTGACTTGATTTGCTCTTGTATCTATATGCCCCTCTACACTTAATTTTAATTTCTGGAATAATTTTGATGCATTTTTTCTGTTATATATATATTTCTGATGAAAATAATTTGCACAGTGTTTTTGAAATATTTGTTTATAAGCGCATTTCGCGCACTTTTGGCGCATTTTCGACCGCGCTATATTAAAAATATATTGATAAAATATTACTTTATGTTTCATAATACAAGCATTATTTTTTGTCATAATACAAACAGTATTTTTAGCTCACAGACTATCAAAGACTGAGAGCTAATGTGCCCGCAGGTTCTGTATGTACGTATGTATGTACGTATGTATGTACGTACGTAACACGATAACTCTTGATAGAAATATCCGATTCGCTTCATTTCTTTTTCTAAGTTCATTCTGATAAGGCGCTTCCCTGATTAGTTTTGTGAGTTCATTGGTTAAGTATAAAGCGGGGTACGGAGGGCTAATCCCCCCTTAACATAGATAAATCGGTTTTCATGCAAAATCATCAGATTTGCTTCAAATTTGTATACCTGTTAATTCTGATAAGATGCTTCCCTGATTAGATTTGGAGGTTCATTGTTTAAGTATAACGGGAGGCTAATACCCCTTAATTTAAATGGATGGATTTTTCTATCCAATTTGGTGAGATTTGCTTCAAAGTTGCAACCGGTTAATTCTGATAAGGCGCTTCCCTGATTAGAATTGGAATTTCATTGGTTAAGTATAAAGGGTCAGAGGTTGGACTCACCAAATACGGTGAACGTTTGCGTATCGATACAGTAGAGTTCGTATATAAATATATGACCGACATAACGCGCACCCCCCCCCCCCCCGAGGATCTTGAAAAAATAAGTCGCAAAGTTTAAGCAACAGTTTATAAATGGATAAATTTCCTTCTTTGGCAAGCGGTTCAGTAGCATGATCGGGAGCATGCTGGATTTGTGATTTTTCTACCCAAGTTCAAATTCCGCTAGGACTTGTTTTTTCGAAACGAAAATTTTTATCAATTAATTTCGAACCGCAATTGAAAAATCATGTATAATAACTGAAATTTACGAAAAATATTAATTAAATATATGTTTTGTTGCATATAAGGGCTTTATTAACTACGAAATTTTGCATGTTTAAATACATAATGAAAAGTTTAAAAAAATAACACATGTTTATACGTCTATAGATCCGAAATTTGTTGTCGTTATTTAAAATTATTTACAGTTATTTCAATGAATATCTACAATTTGTAACAGAGAAATAAATTAAAGTAAGTGAAAAAATGTTATTTTCATTTTCTTTCCTCATTCAAATACTTCAAATATTTCATAGTTTATTAAAAATATGCTTTTATATTTTTAATATAATTTTTTAAAGTCTGGGATTCTTGATTTTTAATTAGAATGTCTACGTAGTAATTTCTTTCGGAAATTAATTTTTTTTCTTATTTAATCTATATATATAAAAGAAAGTCTGGATTTTGTATTAATCAACGCGCAGCCAAAACTACTGAACCTAAAATCTTGAAAATCGGGGTAAAAATACTTCTTATGATATAGAGTGCCGCTAAGAAAGGATTTTCCAAAATTCCACCCCTAAGGGGGGTAAAAAAGAGAACGAACTTTAAAAAAATTCCTTAAAAATCTGATTTTATAGTTATTTTTCAACTGATAACAAAATTTGGTGTATTTTTGTATGCTGAATCGAATGGTACTAAATAAATTCTTTTAAGCCCAATAGTTCGAGAGATATTTCGTATTTTTCTAATTTGGCACTATCTTTGGCGCCAAAACCTGAATTTTTCAAGTGATAATTTCTAAAAACTCATTCTTTTCATTCTGTTACTATAACAAGGGAAAAAATTCAAATTGAATAATTTTTTAACCAATCCTTTTGGTTAAATAAAAACAACTTCGTCAATTAGAAAAAAAAATTCAAACGCTTCAAAAACTAAAGCTAAATTAAAAAAAAAACTGTGGTACTTTTTCGTTCTAATTTTCGTCGCGATACCATGCCAAAATGTATGGTATCGCGCCATTTATTTCAACCCTAATCGTGCAAACGATTTTTATTGCAAACCGTGCCACACATTAACATTTGCTAATTATTGAACGTGAACATTTTTATGCAGGAATTTTTAATGATGGAATTTATTTTATTCCATCATAATCTCGCAAAACTTTTTAATTCGTTATTTTTTGAATAGAAAATATTTATTACTGATACTGATATAGATTTTACCATTTCGCAGTTATCTGATTATGAGGAAGCTATAATAAAATTATTTCAGAAGTTAGTAATTACACATATAAAAATGTTTTGTTCAGAAAACCATGAATGTCCTCATTGAAAGAATGCAATATTTACTGAAATGTGAGACATACGTATTACGTACGCCATGCTTCAGTAGTAAAAGATTTTTATAATTTCAAGACTGCAGTTTAAATTGACTATATTTTATTACTTGCAAAATATTTATTTATTCTTATATTTTAAGTATTTATTTTGGTACCCGTCGACCAAATTCGCCAAATTATATAAATCGCCAAACAACTGGCCAAATTATACAAATTGACATAATTTTTATTTTAAATAACGAAAGAACAAGTACAGTGAAACCTCCCTGTGCGACCACCTCCATTAAGCGACCACCTCCCTGAACGACCATTTTTTCATGGAACGAAATTTATTCCCATAGGGTCAATACTAATTTTACCTCCATTCAGGGACCATCCCAGTTGAACTCCCTCTATGAGCGACCAATTTCTTAGAAGAAAATGAAACAAATTCCGTTTTTTTCCTGGTCGCTTGAAGAAGGTTTTATTAGAAAAATAATTCCGGAGAGCGCATTAATCATCAAACTTCGAAACTAAGTTATGAATTTTATTTTACTTCGGTAATTTTTAAGTGTTTAAACCCCTTTGTGCCTTTTTAAGCAATAAATTTAACTCTGATGACAAATTAAGAATGACTCTCAATAAACTCCCCTGCTCTATTCTGTCAGGAAACTATCAAAGAAATAGATAAATTAATGAAATCGTCATTATTTGTTCCCGTCCCCCCCCCCCCAAAAAAAAATTGCATTTATTTAATGAACTTTGAAAGGACTAGGAAATAAAAGTTAGGAATGATAAAACCGTAAAATCAAAGCAAACGTCAAAATTCATTTTTTAAACTCTGCAGTTATTAACTTATGTAATTAACTTTTGTTTTGATACTTAAATTTTCATATTTTTCCCTAATGTTAAAATAAATTTTAGTAACATTAATTGTTGCCTTTTTTCAACAGTTAAAATGCAGATTTAAACATGACCTCCATTAAGAGACCACCTCTCGGAGCGACCAATTTTTATTGGAACGGAACGTGGTCGCTTTAGGGAGGTTCTACTGTATATTAGTATAACATTAATAAAAATACATTTAAAACGTCGAAATAAAAATCATCTGATGACGTAAATACGTGTAACTTGCTTAAAGTCAAGTGAATGTGACATTTACGATCAACCATTATTGGCATTTAATCTTATAGTTTGACAATAGATTTTTGGTCGGCGGTATAACCAAGTAGTACCATTATTTTTATTGATTTAAAAAAATGGTAGGTCAAAGTCTGTAATTTTCAAAAGTTATATTTTTTTAAATGCTCATTTTTTTTTTATCAACAAAATTATTTTTTTTTTTCAAATGCATCATTTCATTTTTGTGCCAACTATTACGCTTGGTGACAATGGTGTTGGTATAACAGGGAAATACCAAAACAGTTACTGATTTTATTTCAAATGTAAAGAAAAAAGGTTTAATGAGCAATAAATATTGTAAATATGACTGAACTCAGATTCTACTGAACAGGATTTTGTAGAACTTACACTGTTAAATAGTAAATTTGGTTTATAAATGGTTTAATGTAAATCCATCATTCTAAGTTGCTACGGGAGTTCTAAAATTAGGTGAACTCGATTATGAAAGATTTCAAGTCAACCAATTAAATGCACAGTAAGTTAGATAATATTTCAGGGATTTTTTCAATATTTATCATATTATTCTGTGTTGCTTAGTTATGGAGCTATGCGGAAAAAGTTCTCAGTTGTACAGTAAAGAAAATTGGAAGATATACGCTACAGAGATTATGAAAGATTTCAAGTCAACCAATTAAATGCACAGTAAGTTAGATAATATTTCAGGGATTTTTTCAATATTTATCATATCATTCTGTGTTGCTTAGTTATGGAGCTATGCGGAAAAAGTTCTCAGTTGTAAAGTAAAGAAAATTGGAAGATAAACGCTACAGAGATAGGGTATACTAGAGAGTATATATGTTATAGTTATGGAAGTTGAGCTGAGTTCCTTCAAAAATTCAGAAGTGATGCATTATATACCTACCCCTACCTCCCAGAGAGTTCTATAATCAAGTTAACGCGATTATGAAAGTTATATTTAACTATCTCCATATATATATAATGCAAAGAGAAATTTCATTCCGGCCGCTTATATCTTGAGTTCTGGTGAATAGATTTTGACGGGACTTACATTGTTAGTTAGATAATTTTTCAGAAAAGATGTTAGTATAAAACATAACGTTCTACGTTGCTTAGTTAAATAATTATGTGGAAAGTTCTAAATCAGATGAACCCAATTTTGTAAGATTTGCTTTTTTTAAAGGTTCCACTGAATGAATTTTTATGGGATTTAAACTGTGAATTAGATCATTTTTAGGGAAGGTTTCGGTATATTTTCCACTTTAAAAGATTCTGCTAAGTAGATTTCGATGCAATTTGATCGGTTAGTTAATTTTTCAGTGAATGTTTTAGTATAAAGCACATATCATTTGCTGTTGCTTGGTTGTTAGGTTGCTTGATTGTAGAATTATAGATGAAAGTTCTAAAATCAGGCGAACCCAATTATTATGAGCGATCAGCCTTTTCAATAAGTCCAATTAACAGATTCTGATGAGACTTGCATTGATAATTTTTCATGAACGCTTTTAGTATATTACATATTGTTCTATTGTTCTTTATCGAATTCTACACTAACAGATCAACTAAAGAAATTGGACCTTAACAGTCTAAATTTTGTATGACTCAATAAAAGATATAATAGCGTAATGACATTCATATTGCTTTCAGCAATTCGGTTGGTTACACCAGGTAAATGTCCATATTGCTTTAAAGCGCGTGATCAAATACACAGATATATTTTGTTTCATTCAAGATTTCTTTAGAAAAACCGACCAGCGTAGCGGGCGAAGGCGGCTAGTATTTTTATATAATGCAGTTTAATTATATAAATACAATTTTAATTGCGAATCTTTGCACGTTTATATATTTGATGAAAAGTAAAGACAAAATAAATAAATAATAATAATAACAAACTAAAAAAAATCAACTTGAACTTCTATAGACCATAAAATTAAACTAATTTTAAAATTTATTTACTATTATTTACATAAATAAGCTGCTATTTTTCACAGTGAAATAAATGTATCTTTTTTACCAACTAGATTTTCAACTTTTGAATTTTTAAATCTTAGATTCTTATGACTATAGTTAGAATAACTGTCTTTGTGCTTAAAAATAAGTTCTAAAAATATATTGAATTGCTGAATATAGTTATTATGTAAGTAAATATCACAAAACTAAAAATCCGAAAAAAAAAACAAAAAAAAAAAAACATATTAAAAATTTTAAAAAGTGTATTAAAAAAATCATCAAATATTCGAAATAATTTCATATAGAAACAAAATTAAAATAATGTAATTATTGACACATTTATATCACGTGTTTTAATTTATCTCTCTGTGAAAAGTAGTAGATTATTCATTGAAATAACTGTAAATAATTTTAAATAACAATAAAAAATCTCTGCCCAGACATACAAATATGCGTTTTTTTTTTTTTTTTACATATTTAAACATGCGAAATTTCGAATGCATATTTTTATTAAATTACATTTATTATACATATTTTTCCAATTGCGGTTTGAAAATGAATGATAAAAATTTTCGTTCCGAAAAACAAGTCCGAGCCGGATTTGAACTCGGGCAGAAAAATCTCAAATCCAGGATGCTGCCGAACATGCTACTGAATCGCTTGCCAAAAATGGAAATTTATCCGATTATAAACTGTAGCTTTAACTTTGCGACATATTTTCCCAAGACCCCTTGGGGTTTGCGCTTTACGGCGATCATATATTTAGATACTAATTATACTCTATCCATACACAAATGTTCATCGCATTCAGTGACACCAACTTCCGGACCTGCTCTTGTTAGTGGTTTGCAAAATGACAACCGAAAAACCAATTTTATTATTTTTAAACGAACCATCCCCCCCCCCCCCCCCACTCTTAAAGTTGAGTACAAAAACAAAAATTACCCATACGTAATATATTTTTTAAATAGTAATAAACACAATGTTTATTGTTAGCTATTTTAACACATTAATGCATTGTTGCTATAAACAGAATAAATTAATCCTGCCCAGGTGAAGATGTTACTAGTTTTTTTTTGTGTGTGTGTATGTGCGTACATACAGTATAAGCAATCCTATTCACTCTTCCAATCCGCTGGCATTTGGAAATTTTTGCAGCCTAACATTTCCAATTTTTACATTGTCAAAATCAATAATAATACTTTACGTAGCGAAAGACTAAACGTGGAAATTCGAATTTAGATTTCACCTCTGTTTAGTGATCTATTTTTATAACTGTCCTTATCTATACTTTAGTAAATGGAAATTAGAAAAAAAAAATTTCAGAAGCGGTACAACTGTAATGACATATTTATCAAAATTACTAGTAAATTGTAATTATTGCATTATTATAAAAATCTGAAAACACCTAATTGGCTTATGACAGTAACAATTATAAATGATTTTGAATTTTTTTCATTATTGTTTGTTGTTTCATGAATTTTATAAATAAAACCAATCACTTCGGAAAATTAATTGGAAAAATTTTGATACAGCAAATACAATATAATGATCGGGAAGATTTAATTATTAAAAATACGTCGAAAGCTAAGGAAAGAAATTCAAATATATTATTTCATTAAATGTGTTTCCAAAAACAATAGTACATTTCTATCATTTTTCAATCACGTTTGTAATGGTGTAATCTTCAAGAATAACAAAAGTCTAATAAAAGAGTACTAATGGAAAAAAATAATATCGAAGTAAGGTTTCAAATCTTTTTTTCTTTTTTTAACGTCACAATTATTTTTCTGCTTTTTCGAAAGTACCATTGTTATTTTTTAATAATCTTATAAAAAATATAAATTATAACAATTACGATGGCAGAAATAATTATAATATATATATATATATATTATTTTTTATGTAGAGACGTTTAGATGTAGTCTATGAAGATATGTTGCTATAAATTAAGTTGAAAAATAGCGTTCAAGGAAGAGATAAAAATTAAAAAAAATTATCTTGTTAACGAAACGGTTGAGAGTAATAGGGGAGCCATCGTTTTCTGTTTAAAAAATTGCTAATAAGTCAAATAGTTAAATGTTTCAGTAAATATAATGCAGATTCAGATGTGCATATTAGAAATATTAGATGTTGGCCAGATGATGATGTTGATCAGATGTGATAATATCATAAGTTGGAAAACTAGGCCGTAATCCAAAGAATAATTGGCAAAAGATTTTTTTTTTTTTTGAGAACCGAGATCTTCTAAAGGCATAAAATTATTATATTTTCTTAATACTGGACTATATCGTTATTTCAGGGTTTCAAGGTATGGAAAAACATTCTAAAGAAAATATTCATCATTCTTCACTGTAATAAAAAGGACTAAAAAACGAAGATTCTACTGGCAAGCAAGACGCCAGTACTATTTCCGTATTTTAACGGAAATTTCACTTCATAAATTCCAGAAATCTGTATTTTTACGGAAATTTTTAATTTAAATATTTCGTGTTAAACTAAATTTTTCATTTAAATGTTTCACAAATCAAAACAATTTATCCATTTTATTACTTCATAATGAACCAGAAAGTGTTTTAAACATTAAATATTTCGAACCGAAAAAAATTTAAAAAATTAAACTGTTCCTCATAAATATTTCCAGCTAAAATTTGTTTATTATTTGCATGACTATAAATCATGTATACTTTCAAAATAGTTAACAAGTTTCACTTCTTATTTTATAAACGACCGAAAGTATTTTCTTTTAAGAGCTTTTTCATTATATCTTTCAATCACAGCTTAAAAGTGTTTACTTTTAACAGCGTAATTAGTCAATGAAAAATATTCAAATCAATCAGCTTTAAATTATGAATATGTATGTTAAAAAATATCAAAAGCATTAAATATATTACATGATGCTTTAATGAATAAAAATAAATCTAACTTTAATATAGGTACTAAATACAAGCTTCACAAAGTCATTTCTCAATTAATATATTCTTTTAAGTACCCTGCTCTATTTTTGAATTATACTCGATTTTGGCATTATATTTGATGTTGCTTTGTGATTACTAAACATTATTAGCTTTTAATAACTGAAAATCAGCTTCATTCAACGAAAAATAAATTCCAATTTTTCTACTCTTTAAAAGTTATTGACATATACTTATAATTACAAAGGAATAATTAATGAATAGCTATGACAAAATTGAATTAAAAAAACTTTAATTAACCCTGAAAATTCCTTGTGAAATTTACCATTTTAAAAATAATGCATTAAATATCTATTTTCATGGCAAGCTACTTTACTTATTATTTATTTATTTATTTATTTATTATATAAATTTCGTTCCCTGTTATTCATCAATCAATATATTAAGTAGAATTTTTTAATATAATGAAATCATTCTTATGCAACATACGAAACACATTCTATCACAAAATTATATTCAGAATTTAACCATCTTAAAATCTTAATGTTTTAAGTTAATAAGCAAGTAAAGTAATATATAACTATATCAAACGACATTGAAGTAAATTACAAAAAACTTTTAAAACAGCAAAGTTTTAAAAAATATATATTTATTTTAAGTATTCTGGAGAAAACTCCTTTTAGTTTTAAAAGTTCTTTAATGGATTTGGTAATTTATTTTATGGAAAAAATAAATCAAACTAATTATTCCACGATAAACTGCTTAAACAACAACCATTCTAAATTTAGTATTTATTTTAAGTTACGATACTTATAAAATAACTTTATAAAACGTTATTTAAGTAAACTACAAAACAGTTTAACCCTTATGTCAATGACCAAAATTTGCCCTTGTATCCAATGACCGGGGTACCCGGGTACCTGCTGCGGTTTTAACATACGCGAGCCATAAAACACACCTATTTTATACAGTGTAACTGCTTGCCTTCAAAGGAGAGGAATTTAACGCATTTTTATAAATATTAATTATAGTAGAACCCCGCTAATCCGAACTAATTGGGATCGGTGCCTGTTCGGATAATAAAAAATTTTGATTATCTTGAATTTCGATAAAAATAGAAAAGAAAAAGATGCGTGCTACAAACATATATAAGTACTCAGTAGTACAGTAAACATCCTCTAATCCGGCATCCCAAGGTCCGGCATGCTGGGTAATCTGGCACGACTTTCGGAAAAAAGTAGTATTCCTTGTTTAATCACTCCTGATGTTTATAATAATACAATGGAACTTCAGGATGAGGAATTAAGTAACAACCCATTACAAACGGTTCAAAATCGCGAATCTGTAAATAGCTCACTCACCACGTCGAAGAGGGGTATGAAAATAATTTCTGTAGATAATTTGTGAAATAAAACTGTTGAAAGAAAAAATAAATTTTTACCATCCAAATTAAAAACTTTTTGCATTTTAGAAAATAATTTTATAGTACTGGCAAACAAACTGATATTCGAGATTTTTTTTAAAGATCGGTTTCTGCCAGTAGGCCTTAAAGTACACGTTTTCATTTTATATTTGTGTACATATGTTGTACTTTTACATTATTTAGTGTTTTGTTAATTCTACTCAAGCTGTTTAAAGAAAAAAAGACATGCTCTACTGCCGTTTTTTGTTTAATTCTAATTTCTACACGTTTTTCCCGACATTTATCCGTTAAATAGAATCGGTTCAGATTAACCGGAATTTCGGATTAGCGGGATTCTACTGTACTTCAGTTGTCAAGAATTCAAACAAAGATCACACATTAGAAATATGATAAACTTATATCCGTTTATCGAGCAAGTATAAGTGAAGACCGATTCTTGAATATTCTTAGATTTATTCGTTTTGACAACCAGAACACACGAGTGGAATGTCTTCAAAATGTTAAAGCTGCAGCAATTCGTGATTTATGGACTATGCTAAATCCTAACCTATTGAAAAAATATATACCGACGGAAGAGTAAACGGTTGATGAGCAGTTATTTCCGCTTCGAGCAAGTAAAAGATTGTCCCAGTATATTACGTCTAAAGTGGCTAAATATGGATCAAAATATGGTGAGTATGTGATGCAAATAATTATTAACCTCTTAACGGCCAACTATGAACCCGAAAAACAGGTACAGACCTTGAATTGAACCAAGATAAAAGAGTTGTGAAAGACTTCGCCTCTCTATTCAAGGATTTTGGACAAAACATCACCATGGACAACTTTTTTTCTTCCTTTTCTTTGGCCAAGCATTTATTATAATGGAATCTCACAGTGGTTGGCCCTTTGAAAAGGAATAAACCTTATATTCCCCAAGAAATAAAGCCATGTAAATCGCGCACGTTTTATCCACAGAATTTTGATTTCATGATGACATAAGTACAGGATGATCCTTTTTAAAGTGACAGTGTTTGGAGCGCCCTGTAGTGCAACGTAATAGCCGAAATGGCACCAAACTTGGTATTTAGACTAATCAAGACATGGAAAAAAGGATTCCTTAAAAATTTTAGTTCCAAAAATCGCCGCTAGGGCATTTTGTGGCGCTCCTGTAGCTTACAATAACGAGAAGTAGCATAAAACACGGGTATCAAAGGAAAATGCAAATGTTGTGAGATGACAGCGCCAGTAATAGGGGCTATAAAAGCAAGTAGTAGACAGCTCGGACAAATAATCTCAGCTGAAGTAAACGAGCTCCAGTGGACATGCCTCTCACGTTAACAGAACGTGCGTTACTGGTGAAGCTGTATTATATGAATCAATGTAATGCATCCGCAGCTCTTCGGGAATTTCGAACCAGAAAAAAATTACGAAAGGGACCTTTATCGCTGAATTGTCTTAAGAAAATGATTAAGAAGTTCGAGGAAATGGGGTCACTGACCATTCGCGCTGGGAGAGGACGTAAACAAGTGTCAGAAGATGTAATAATTGATGTGTCAACTGCAATTGTCGAAGGATCGCAGGAAACCATTGCTGGTACTAGCAGCGCCCGGGGTGTAGCTCGACAATTGGACATGAAATTTTCCGCGGTATGGACAGTTTTGCGGCGCGTTATTGGATTTTAACCCTACAAAACCAGCCGCTTGCAAGAACTGAAACCAAGTGATTATGATAAGGGAGTGACATTCACTCTATCGTTTCTTGCCAGGGTAGAAATTGATTATGCTTTCCCATGGCACATTCTGTGGGGAGATGAGTGCCATTTTTATCTCAATGGGTCCGTAAACACACAAAATAGCCGAAGTTGGGCTTCTGAGAAGCCCCACACCGTGCATGAAATCCCTTTAAATTCCCCAAAAGTCACTGTTTGGTGTAGTTTCACAGCCGAATTCGTAATTGGGCCATTCTTTTTTTAGACAATCAATCCGACAGTACCCGAAACGTGCATCATAAATGCAGAAAGGTACCACGAAATACTGCAAACGTTTGTTATTCCACAACTTCAGCAAAGAAACCGTCTCCAACAGACAATCTTTATGCAGGATGGTGGTCCACCACACATTAGTAATAAGGTAAAGCAGCTGTTGCGCCAAAACTTCACTGATGATCGAGTCATAAGTCGGAGTTTTCCAGTTGCATGGCCGCCTCGTTCCCCTGGCCCCACGCCATGTGATTTTTGGCTCTGGGGTTATTTGAAATCTCAAGTTTATGTTGGTGGAGTATCAAACTGGTCTATTCTAAAGGACAACATAACAAAGACAGCGCGGAATAATTCCTCGTGATATGTTACGTACGGCTGTAGAGAACGTTGTGCATAGAACGCACGGTGTTATTTCTGAGAACGGTGCTCACATTGAAGGTGGTCTAATTCCTCACCGGGGAAGTTAATGAGTAAATAAACTTTAATAATTTAACTGTACGATCGTATGTGTTAGTATTTCTTTCTCATATTTTATACATTGCAAAGCGCCACAAAATGCCCTAGCGACGATTTTTTGAACTAAAATTTTTTTCACGGAATCCTTTTTCGCATGTCTGGATTAGTCTAAATACCAAGTTTGGTGCCATTTCGGCTATTAGATCGCGCTACAGGACGCTCCAAACACTGTCACTTTAAAAAAGATAACCCTGTATTTGTTCGTATGTTCTAAAAAGGAACAAAGCTGTCATTCTAACGTCTACTGTGTATTATGCTAAAACCATCTCAGGACCGAATGATAAACTTGAAATGATTCAGTTTTATAAGAAAACGAAATATACAGTGGATATAATGGATAAATTAATGGGGGAATATACAATACATAGGCGTACAACCACATGGCCACTTGCATTATATTTCTATATCGTGGATATAGCAGCACTTGATACTTACATTATACATACTGGAAATAATGATATGGTTATAAATAAAACAGACAACCGTCGCCTGTTATTGCGGGAATTAGGTGAGATCTTGAGGTTTCCAGCAATTCAAGATCAATCGCAAAATGCACAGGATATGAGACATTTTTCGACCAAATCCGGCATTGAAAGTAAACTGAAAAAATCTTTGACCGTATTTGAAGCTGTCACACGTTCCGAACCCAGTCCAGAAAGCTTAAGGCGATATGAAACAAGAAGGATAAAGGCAGTTTGTGTCAGATGTGCTTGTTAGAACCTCAAAAACGGGGCTGAAAAACCAGAAAACTGTGTAAACAATGTGGAAAGACTGCATATAATGTACATTCCTGCAACTTTCCTATTGTGCAGCTTGTCCACAAAATTTCACGCAAATGAAATATTTTTTTTTAATTAAAAAAATATGTCTAACCCTTTATCTCAAATTAAATTCAAGTTTTATTGATCTAAATCTGAATAATCTATTCACAAAAAATTGGCATGGGTACCCGGGTACCCTGGTCATTGATGACAGGTATAAAAATGTTTAATGCCCCGAAAAAGTAATAAAAAAATTCCAAATTTTAAAGCGATTATACTAATGGACAGTGAATACTACAAATAATGAGAATCTAAATTGATTTTAGTTTCTTTTGATATTAACACCCTGAAAATGGGATGAAAAGAGGAAAAATGTACCCGGGTACGCGGTCATTGACATAAGGATTAAAGCAGCCACTGTTAAAAAAATATTTATTTAAAGTAGTCTGTAGGGCAATCCTTTTAGATTTCAAAATTCTTTAAGGAATTCAATTTTTTTTTTTTTTTTTTTTTTTTTTTTTTTTTTTTTTTTTTGCACAAAATAATTAAAATATTTATTTTTCAAGAAAGTGCTTGAATAGCAACTATTACAAATTTCAATTTTGAGTTCATATATTTATTAAAGAATATTAATATATATATATATAAGTATATATGTTTTTTCCCTAACAATTTACAGCAAGCTTCAAAATCGAAGTCCTGGCATTATTGGGAAATATAGAGAATCAAATATCTCGCTTATCTTAAATTCTTTTATAGTGATGACACTATGTTTAGCGATCCAACTTTTGATCGAGTTCAAGATTCCTAGATCAAGAAGTTACTGTCAGATCCATTTAACTCTTTATGCTTCGACAGTATTTTAAAATACCAGTTGAATAATATTGCTATAAAGAATTATGATTCACCCATTATCAAAAGCACGCTTCAGCATCAATGCAAAATACGTCACTTTATCAACGGCATTAGTAAGTCTGTAAAGGAAAAAATAATTTATAGGGATATTTTCCTACCTAAGTGTCTCATTTCATCTTCCATCTTCTCGTGACATGTACGATAGTAGTTTTCTGCTTTAAAAAATTTCAACATAAATCCACTGTATATAATTTCATTTTTTTTTTCATCCCATGATTAAAATTATTTTTCAAATAAAAAACAGTGAATTCATTTTAATTTAATTTAAAAGAAATATTTGTAAAATAACAAAATATATCTTTTATAACTGAATGAAACCTTCTATTTGATCATAAAAGTTCACAATGTTTTTTATTTATTAAAATTATATGCAATAAATTTGCTGTGAATTGCCTATGAATGCTTACCAATTGCCAACGAATGAAATAATGATATCGACAAGAATTATATATGTGTTCTAAAATGTCTAAGAAATAAATTATAAAATAGTTAGGTTACTCTATTAACTTAACTCCAAATTTCTATCTAATGTTAGATTTTCTGTTCTATTTAAAAGCCTTAGTTCAGTCTTTCTTCAAACTTAACTAATACAATTACCTTTAGTTAAAAATGCCAACAAAATTTTCCTATTTGATATCATGTATCATAATTTCTCCTCTATTTCAAATAAACTACCACACATAGTCCGATTATCAAACATTTATAACTTTTAAGCCCAGAAGCGCATAGTCTCTTTACTGTATACTGAAGTTAATCCTTTTTTTACAAAATTTATTCTCGGGCATCCGTCTAACTTAAAAACCCTATAAGGATATAAAAGAGAACAAAGCGCTCCCTTCAAGTGTGCCAACTTGTAGCACACTCTAAGACTTTAAGCCAGTCTTCTGCAGATTCCTTCGTGAACTGGTCATCGGTTGTCGGGAACTGTCAGGAAATGATACTGGGGTATTGAAGTTTGCAATTAATGATTGCTGCATTCTCGACGACCGAGTTAAATAAAGTACTGTACGCATAAAATGCTTTAATTTTGAAGTGATACTCACACCAGACATGACATCAAGCCATAAATATATCATACAGACAGACACATTGTAGGAAAAAGAAACATCGAAACATAGAAAGCTACAAATAAGATTATCTAATTTTTTAATAAAAAAATATTAGAATACCACAATTGCAACAAGAATACAGAACCGAAATCGTATCTTAGTAGAACTGAAAGATAAGTGTACCAAGAAATACTGTTTATCAGATTAAAAACCTGAAAATAAAGTTTAACGATGAAAGATTTCAACTGAATTCTGTATATATCTATAAATATATTTTGGTAATACCACATTGTATGTTCTCTCGTGTTGTAAGCATACGCCTTTGTTTTTATCTCAAAATTTTGAAATTAATTTATTAATGAATAATTGAAGCATTGCTACTTTAATGTTATGTGTTCTCAATTTATGGTTGCACTTTTACTACTCTAATTTCATTCGAAACCATTTCCTTATACAGGAGATTTTACACTGTTAAAAAAAAAAAAAAAAAAAAAAAAAAAAAAATCTGTAAAGTTACTAAGGTTTTTCTAGAAAACTGGGAATCCTAGAACTTTTTATGTAACGGTAACAACAAAAATTGATGTAACAGACACACTTTTGCGCCGAAAATCAAATAATCATTAAAGTTACTAAGAATTTTTTAGGAAACTGGGATGCCTAGAACCTTTCATGTAACTGCAACCAGGGTTACAGATAAAATTTTAGTAAGATTACTGTAATTTTAGCAGATTCATTTGTAAAGTTACAGATTTCTGTAAGCTTTACAAAAACTAGTTTTGTAGATTTACAGCTTTTTTTGTACAGTTGCAGATGAAAGTTTAGTAAGCATGTAACTTTACATCTGTAGAATTACAGATTTTTTCTCCAGTGTATCCTGCCCTTAAAAGACGTACTACTTTAGGGCCACGAAACATTTACATCTGTTCCGGAAATTGAATGAAATCTCGTATATGAAATAAAGTCGAATCCGGTTAAGACGCTCACTGTTAATACGCGATCCCGCTAAATACGCGGATTTTTTTCAGATTCCTGAATATCGCCCATAAGGCTGATGCAAAAATGTCCCGTTTAATACACGAACTATTATTATGCGATCCTGCTTAATATGCGATAAGGCGCGAACTCGTACATCAAGATGCGAATTACATTCCTGGTCTCCAAAGTTGGCAATGTAACGAATATTTTGATTCAGATAAAAACCACAATTTCCGAATAATAATATCTGCTTTATTTATTAACAGGTTAAGGTGAACATTAGTAATCGGAAATAATAGTAGATATATGAATTAAAAATGCCTGCTGAATTAGCAATACTGCATTTCTAACATGCTTAGTCTCTGGTTTCGTGTATGTTTTTGCTGTAATAGAGAAGCATAGACGAATTACGTATGCTCTGATTCGTCATAAAAAAGTTATTGTGATTAGAGGTGATTATACGTGTTGTTAGTTAGGTTCTAAATGTACCTTATATGATTACTAAGTTTTATAATGCATGTTATAAACAAAAAATAATAATAATAAACTCATGTATAGCAAGCAAATACGGCTGAGGTTTTATATATTTTTTTCATTTTTTCTATGTTTGTCTACTTTTTGCTAAGCTAATAATATGTTTTTCACAAAGATTAATAAGAGTCAATTCTTATTATATTAAAAGTAAACGACAGATTATAATGGTACTCATTTTCACAATTACTAAATGCGATTTTAATAACTGGATTGTGCATCAAAGATTTAATATTTTTATTTTCTGCTTTAAAAATTAGTCTAACAGGAAAAATATTTTTCTGTTTTATTTTAGATTGTAACGTATTATTTGACAATAAAGCCATGTTTGAATCTATAATTATTTTCGATTGTTATTCCAGTCGCTCCTATAATAAAAAAAACAATGAATTGAAGTTTTATATAGTTAAATTTTAATATAAATATACATAAAAGACACAATCTCCTACCGTAAACATAGAAATGAAAACACTAAAGCTCATTTGGACGATTAGATATGTAACTAAGCACAGTTTCTGCTACATTGTACAATTCAAGTTTAATACACTATCCCGATTAATGCGCGACTTTTTCGACTCCTTTGAAATGTGTCTTAACCGTATTCGACTGTATATACACTGTACATGTATTCGACTGTACAACGATTAAATACTTTATATACTGTATGTACAAATGTAAATTCCTATTACGAGTCTTGCATCCAATTTGCACGTCCAACGTTTTTATAATTTTTGTTTGTAAAAAATGTTTTGGAGATCATTCTCTAGTAGTTAAAAGAAATTTTTTATCCCAGTAAATCCTCGTCTATTTCAATAAAAATAGCCAAATAATGTCTATTTCATCACAAAAAGCATATTTTAATAAAATATAGTGATTCTGTGAAATCACTCGAAAATGAGTTATCTTGCTAATAAAATATTCTACAAAATAGTTCGATTTACTTGAATTTTATTATTTTGATATATTTTGAAATAAAGTTGAAAGGCAACGATTAAATTAGAGAGGAAAATTTAAAAAAATGCATTTAACAATTTGTAAAAAATGAGAAAGTAAAATGTTTCGTAATTCTCGAACAGATGCATATATTTTCTTAAAAAGCTATGAAGTTAATTTCGAAACTCTAATTAATGTATTGGCGAACTTTCAAAACGATAGGATTAATTTAACATCAATACATCGAAAATTTAGTATCCGTAATTAAATGTTAATCACCAATTATCACAATATACCATTTTTCCTTCAGGATAGAATGGAATTTTAAAACCGTCTGAATTTCCATAGAAAAGCATTATGACATAAAAAAAAAAATATTCTACATTTTTCAAACGAATCAACCTAATTTTACCAAAATCTATACAGGAGATTTCGGTTAGCTCATCAACATACCTACTTAATTAAAAGCTAATCGGATATTTTTGTCATATTCTCGAGCAGCAGAAAGACAGACTTTAACACGGTGAGTGCCACGGTGACGGACACTGAAGCTGGAAAATTTACAATGTTTTAAGTAATTTTTAAGAAAGTATAACCCTGTACACTGTAAAAAAAAATCTGTAGTTCTACAGATGTAAAGTTACATGCTTACCAAACTTTCACCTGTAACTGTACGAAAAAAGCTGCAAATCTACAAAACTAGTTTTTGTAAAGCTACAAAAATCTGTAACTTTACAAATGAATCAGCTAAAATTTCAGTAATCTTACTTAACTTTTATTTGTAACACTGGCTGCAGTTACATGAAAAGTTCTCGGAATCCCAGTTTCCAAAAAAATTATTAGTAACCTTACAGATTTTTTGATTTTCGGCACAAAAGTGTGTCTCTTACATGAAATTTTGTTGTTGCCGTTACATGAAAAGTTCTAGGAATCCCAGTTTCCTAGAAAAACTATAGTAACTTCACAGATTTTTTTTTACAGTGTAATAAATAAAAGGTAAGTAAATTTTAAATAAATTTTCAGTAGTTACTTAAAACAAAAAACAATATATATATTTTTAGTTTTATATCATATTTTAGACCGTCAGTCATCAGTGAATGATGCGTTCTAAGCGGAAAGTTCAGTGTCCGTCACCCGTGACTGACACGGTTGACTATTAACATGTTAGTAGACAAAAGAAAAACTTTTCGGAGAGCGAATAAAACTTTCTCCACAGAGACCTTCCTGGCGTTAAACGAATTTGAACTATGCCGATAATTTTATTTTAAAATGATGAAAATAAGTTTGAAACATTATTATTTTCTTACTAATCGAAAACGTTACATTTATTGCTTTATAATCATCTGCTCTATAAGTCATTCGATTATCGCGAATGTCAATTTCTTCCTCATGAAAAACCCATTACCACTTCACAGTATCAAGAAGTATCAAGAAAAATAACTAGTCATCTAAATATTCTTTTTCCTATTTATTCAAGTTCTTAAGAAATTGTGTAATTTTTTGGTAGTAATATGACTTATTGAATATTCTTAAAGTATATATTAGGTCTGATAAAGTTTTTAATGAGAGCATTTCCATAAACGCATTCTAGTTTCACTTCTATTGGGTAACTTATCTATGTACATTATAAAGCAAAACCATATCCCTGAAAAACGCCGAGATTATATTAACCGTGGCAACACCTAACCAATAAATTTCTCGTTTACTGAATTTATTTTTCCTTCTAAACATAGTACGATTTTAATTTATACTCCGTCGAATAGGAATCAAAATGTTGTTTTAAATATACTTTGTCTAAAAACTATATCCCCATTTACTGATATTTTACGACTTAAAAATAATTTTCAAGCATGGATTTATTTTTAAATCTACCTCTATCGTGTGCACCCCGATAATAAGAAATGAACCCGGTTGCACTTAAAACAATATAGTAGAGTATTCGATTCAGGCCAGTATTTTATAACGAAAATAAATCTTTACCAATAAAAAAAATAAAGTAATATGAAAATACTCAATTTTAACAGGCATTTAGTCAAACTAGACTCTTAAACCACTATAATTAACAGAATAAGAAAGGCTTCTGTATGTAGCGAAATCGTTGACGATTTCACTGGCTGCTAATTTCTGGAATGCGGCAAAAACGAAAATATTCTATTTATCAAATTTCAAAACTCTATTTGAATACATTATTTGATATTTTTAACATAAAAATACTATTTGGTGCTGTTAGTAGATAATTTAAAAAATGTACAAAAGTAAAAATTCTATTACTTTTCAATTAAAATAAAAAAATTGTTTTCATCTACATTCTGTTACCCTGTATGCCCCGGTTGGATCCCTACTATTTTTAAGAACCAATATCTAGATATTTGACTGATAATATTACTTGTTTACAAGTGTAAAGCAAATAAGTTAGACTAAAATTAAACTGAACAAAATGATTCTAGAAAAATCTAATATTACTGACTTTTTTTGAGCAAATCCTGTTAAAATGCTCTTTAAATGTCGAGTCCATTAAGTATTATACTGTATTTGTTATATATTTCTTTATAGTGATTGAAAACAAAGTTAAATTTAAAACTAAAACTAATATTGTTGAGGTATTTATGACCTTCTATGAATAAGAAATATGATTTACATCATCGGATGATCTAAGAAATAACGCACTGTCACGAACAACACCATGTATATGTGGTAGGATAATTGAGAAATCAGACTCTTTGCAAAGAGTCTAGACTGTTTGCAAAGAGCCGGGCTAATTGGAGAGGCATCTTCCTTTTTCAAATTAGCCTGGTATTTTTTAGGCTTATTCCAAATAACATAGATAGCGTTTGGCTAATTGAAAAATGACTACTTATTTCCCAATCAGGGTGATTTTGATTAGGCTTGTTAACCCATAATCCGACCCGAACCCGAAAAATAAATTACAACAGACCGTACCCCGATCCGAGAAAGAGAAAAGAATTTCTGTCGAGACGCAACCCGAGCAGAATCTGATAAAAAAAGAAACCGAAATCTTATCCGAACCAAATATGATAACCGACAAAAATATTCTAAAGCACCATAACTCGATCCGAGTAAGACAAAATAATTTCCGTGAACACGCAACCCGACCCAAACCCAAAAATTCCTTTAGAAAACCCCCCAAAATCTGACACGAGCCAAATCTGAGCCCGACAAAAATATTCCAAAGAACCATAACCCAATCCGAGGAAGACAAAATAATTTGCGTGGACACGCAACCCGATCCGAACCTAAAAATTGTGTTTGAAAAACCCCGAAATATAACCCGAACAAATATGATAACCAACAAAAATATTCTAAAGAACCATAACCCGATTCGAATAAGAAAGAAGAATTTCCTTTGATACGCAACACGAACCGAAACTAAACATTCCATTCGATGAAAAATCTAAAATCTGATCCTAACTAAATCTGAATCCGACAAAAAATCCCCCAAAACCACAACCCGATACCAGCAAGAAAAAATTATTTCCGGGGCCACGCAACACGACCCGAACCTAAAAATTCCATTAGAAAAACCCGAAATCTGACACAACCGAATCTGAATCCGACAAAAATATTCCAAAGAACCATAACCCGATCCGAACCTAAAAATTTAGTTAAAAAACCCGAAATATGACCGTAACCAAACATGATAACCGATAAAAATATTCTTTAGAACCGCAACCCGATCCGAGCAAGACGAAATATTTTCCGTGGACATGAAACCTGACCCGAACCTAAAAATTCCATTTGAAAAAACTTGAAATCTGACCCGAACCGAATCTGAATCTGAGAAAAATGTCCCCCAAAACTATAATCCGATCCCAACAAGACAAAAGAATTTCCGTGGACACGGAACACGACTCGATCCTAAAAATTCCATTAGAAAAAACCCGAAATCTGAACCGAACCAAATCTGAATCCGAC
Organism: Maratus speciosus; assembly: GCA_963932465.1. Classification (NCBI taxonomy): domain Eukaryota; kingdom Metazoa; phylum Arthropoda; class Arachnida; order Araneae; family Salticidae; genus Maratus; species Maratus speciosus. The sequence continues at coordinate 376,452,640 of OZ010791.1, read as the reverse complement.
AAAAAAGTTTCAAAGAACCGAGCAAGACAAAATAATCTCCGCCTTCATGCAAACTGAAAATTACATTTGAAGTCAACCTGAAACCCGACCGGAACCCGATCTGAAAGCGGCAAAAATATTTTAAAGAACCGTAAACCGATCCGAGCAAGACAAATTTATTTCCGTCGACACGCAACAGAATCCAAACTTAAATTTTCCATTTGAAGTCAACTCGAAAACCGACCATAACCGGTTTCGGATCGAGTGTCGGATCTAGTTCAGTTAGAACTTTCAGGCTCGGATCGGGTTGCCTATAGGCAGAAATTATTTTGTCTTGCTCGCATCGGATTATAGTTCTTTGGAATATTTTATTCGGATTAACATTTGGTTCGGGTAGGGTTTCGGGTTGACTTGAAATGAAACTTTTCGGTTCTGGTTGTGTTGCGTGTCCACGGAAACTAATTTGTCTTGTTCGGATTCGCTTAAGGATCTTTGGAATATTTTTGTCGGGCTCAAATTTTGGATTTCTTTCAAATGAAATTTTTAGATTCGGGTCAGGTTGCGTGTCTACGGAAATTACTTTGTCTTCCTCGTATCGGATTATGGATCTTTGGAAAATTTGTCGAGTTCAAATTTCGGGATTCTTTCAAATGAAATTTTTAGATTCGGGTCGGGTTCCGAGTCCACGGAAATTATTTTGCTTGCTCGGATCGGGTTATGGTTCATTGGAATATTTTTGTAGTGTTTATATTTGGTTCGGGTCAGATTTCGGGTATTTTTTCGAATGGAATTTTTAGGTTCGGGTAAGGTAACATATCCACGGAAATTATTTTGTCTTGCTTGGATTCGGTTATAATTCTGTGAAGTATTTTGTCGGATTGAGATTTGATTCAGCTCAGATTTCTGTTTTTTTTTTTTTTTTTTTTTTTTTTTTTTCAAATGGAATTTATAGGTAGGGTAACATGTCCACGGAAATTATTTTGTGTTGCTCGGATCCGGTTATAGTTCTTTGGAATATTTTTGTCAGGTTCAGATTTGGTTTGGGTCAGATTTATGGTTTTTTTCAAACGGAATTTTTAGGTTCGTCTCGGATTCGTGTGCATGTAAATTATTTTGTCTTGATCGCGTCGGGTTATGGTTTTTTGCAATATTTTTGTCAGTTATTAGATTTTTTTCGAGTCGGATTTCGGATTTTTTCAAATGGAACTTTCATGTTCCGGTTGGGTTGCGTGTAGACTGAAATTATTTTGTCATGCTCGGATCGGGGTGCGGTCTATTGTAATTTATTTTTCAGGTTTGGGTCGGGTTATGGGGTAATAAGCCTAGAAAAGTCACCCAGATAGGGAAACAAGTGGTCATTTTTCAATTAGCCTAACGCTGTTTAGGCCCTTTGCAATAAGCCTTAAAAATATCAGGCTAATTGAAAAAAGAGAGATGATTCTTCAATTAGTCCGGCTCTTTGCAAAAAGCCTGATTTCTCAATTAGCCTACAACATATATAACTATTTTAAATCACACTCTGTTTAAATACTTTTTTAATGCCGAATCGATTAAGTATTGTAATGTACATGATAAATATTTCTTTATAGTGAATGAAATCATATATGAATTTAAAACTAAAACTAATATTATTGAAGTATTTATGAACTTTCATGAATAAGAAATATAATTTCGAATATCAGATGATGTGTGAAATAAAGCAGTGTCTTGAAAAATACCATGCAGAGAGAAAAAAAATCACAGATATATATTTTGCAGATCGATATTTTTTATATATTATGACTTTAAATATTAGATCACAGCATACAAATAGTTTGACTGATGGAAAAGCTATTGGTTTGAAATAGGTATTTAACACTATCATCCAATATTAATTCCCAGCGTTTTATACAGTTATTTCACGTATAATTTATTAGAAAGAGAGAATAATTTATAGGCTGTTCTCTATTATTGTTGAGAAATAAATAATTCCCAATTTATTATATAATTAGAAGTAAATTAATAACTGCAAAAATATTTCATATCCTTTATGAAAAACAAATTCATTATTTTTTAGTGCCCGAAAATACACAAAATTCCTAAATTCTAGGTGCAGTAGCTTGGTAAAATTTGACAATACAAACATTATTCTTTTCTTATTTACTTGTTACAAAATGTAGAATGTTTCTCTAAATATAACTTAAAGAACATTGTACCATATAAAAAATAACAAATGTATTTTTTTTTTGACGCAATTTGGTTTTAATATGATGGGGAAGTACATCTAAAACATTTTTGAAAATCGGAAGTGTACTTAATAATTTAGGTATATCCGAATTTTCAACTTTCCCCCAAAATTTCCCCCCCCCGAACCCCCCCCCCAAATAGATGTTTTTAACCTAAATTTCTTATTGTTTTAGGGGAAAAGCATTACGAAATTCAGAAACTAGACAAAATTTGCAACAAATAGGATATATGACATTATGAATTAGGATGAACGGGGAGGGTGAGGGTTGCCTCTGAACATGCACTGCGGCTCTACGTGCACTAAATTATGAAGTTCAGGCAATTGGGGATTTTACCTGGTAAAATTAATACTAGTTCTGGATTTCGACTCACTTTATGTTTTTTGGGTCGCTGAATCCGAATTTGTAACTTCCCACCAAAATTTCACCCGGCAAACTCCCCAAAAATTGATTTTTTGAAATAATTTGGTTTTCGAGAAAAGCGCGCGGGGAATGTTCCGAGGCGGCCCCCTCTCTCCCCGTTTATCCTACGTCATAATGTCATATATCCTATTTGTTGCAAATTTTGTCTAGTTTCTGAATTTTGTAATGCTTTTCCCCTAAAACAATAAGAAATTTAAGTTAAAAACAACTATTTGGGGGGGGGGGGGAATTTTGGGTGTATGTTAAAAATTCGGATTCAGCGACCCAAGAAACTTAAAGTAAACCTTATAGAGAAAGTTCGGAGGGGAGCTAATGTAAACGTGTCAGTGGTTAAGTGGAATTGCGCAACTTAGTCCACGCAGCACTGCGGCGCATGTTCCGAGGCAGATCCCCCCTTCCCCTTCATCCTAAGTCATAATATCATATATCTAATTTGTTGCAAATTTTGTCTACTTTCTGAATTTCTAGCTACTTTTCCTCTAAAACAATAAAAAAATGGAATTTTTAATAAAAACCTTTTTTGGGGGGCTTTTTACCAAACTTTGGGGGTGTTGCCGGGGGAAATTTTGGTGGGAAGTTACAAATTCGAATTCAGCGACCCAAAAAAACAACTAGAAAGCCGATTTAGAATAGCTAGATTAATTTTGCTAGGTAGAGTCCGTATACGGTCTCTATTGCCTGGACTATTATGCTAAGGAGAGGAATTCGAAATCCACGTGTGCAAAAGTTTCCGGCCATTCGTCATTCGTTAGTTTTTGCTATCGGTAAAGGAGTTTTTCGACCGTGTTTGTTTATTAATCAACGGAAATAACACAGGTGAAACTCAAAAATGAAAAGTTCAACAATTATTGCTCGTAAACGAGTAATTTGTTTGTCGCTAAAGAGCCAATCCTCTCGTTAGATTACTGCAAAGTTATCGATCGGAAAATTTACTGTGAACGATATTTTAAAAAATATATAAATATGGTCATTGCCTGGGAGACACCAGAAAACGACTATTCGTGTGGTCAGAATTATAAAAAAAAAAGCAGTTGATGACCCGCATAAAAATGACGCTGCAATTCCCCTCGATTTACTGTGGTAAAATATAGCTGAAATAAGTCGGTCTGACGTGTCAAGAGGCTTGCGTGACGTAGAACTTTATGGAAGAGTCGGTATTAAAAAACCTTTCATAAGTAAAAATAATAAGAGGGTCCATCCGGCGTTAACCAAGGAACACAAAGACTGGTCAAGTGTAAATTGGAAATAAAGTATTATTTTCCGATGAATCGAAGTTCAACATTTTGGGGAGTGACGATAGGCACTACGTCCGACGACCTAAAAACAAAAGATAAGATTCGAGATATGTTTTTCCTACACTGAAGAATTGCGGAGGACACGTTATACTGTAGGGAGGATTTTCTGGAAAATGGGTCTGTCCGTTATTTGAAATTCACTACACGATGAATGGTGCAATGTATAAAGATATCTTGCGAGATCATTTGCTGACTTACTCGAGGAAATATTATGATCGCAAATATTTGTTTCAGCATTATAACGACCAACATTATACATGCAAGCTCGTCAAGCGGTGGCTTTAGCACAAACAAATTCCACTTTTGAAATGGACAGCACGATCACCCGATCAGAATCCAATAAAAAATCTTTGGAACGAGCTTGAAAAAGTGTGCGGATTTATAAATATTCCAATTCAGCTGAATTTTCCCAAAAATTGCAAGAACCGTGGGAAAAACATACCATATACGATTTTCAACCGTTCATTGAATCAGTGCCACGTCGCTGCACCGCAATACTTATTGTTAAATGTATGAAGACAAAATACTGATTGTAAATGTTGTTGATAACTGTTATTTTCTATTATAACACCATTTTTTCCAAACTTGCCAAGAGGGCCAGAAACTTTTGAGAACATGAGTTTTCATTTGTAATTAATTTTGTCAATTAAATTTATTAATATTTATTTTCTATTCAATAAATATAGTAATAAATATTATGTCAATAAAGTGTATAAATATCACTTTGAGATTCCTCTTTATATGGGTGTAATTACAAATTAACCAAAAATTTTATGCTTGCCGGAAACATTTGACTGTCACTGTATATTCTTTGTAAATTTTTAGCTCTGAATAACTAACTAATTCTGTTAGTCCAAGATGTCCACAATTCAGAGGTTTTACCGTAAATATATTTGTATTTCTATGGCGTATAAAAGACGAAATCTTTTCTTCATATTTCTTACTTTTGATATGAAAATAAATATGTTTTCTGCAAAATTTCTAGATTCTATTGTTACGAATCTGTTCTCTAGTATATCCATTAGAATTGAATATCTGAAAAAATAAAAGATTAGAAATGACAAGTTATACTTCTGAGATAGTTGATTACAGGAGAGCGTTCAATAGAAAAGGACAGCAGCTGTTTATCGACAACACTCTGAATGTCATTTTCCATCTATCACTCGGAAGGTCCTCTTGGCTATATTTTTCATAAATATTATTTATAATTTAATACAGCTAAAAGTAGCTGTTAACATAAACATTGCTCTTAACTGTTAAAAGCTTGAATATACATGTAATGCTTTAAAAACAAATACTAATGCTTAATGAATAAAAATTAAATAACTATCATTTTCAAATAACAAAATAAAAGAACTTATAATCCATATGAAACAGGTTAATAAATAACCTCGAAATTTCTATATTTTTGATAACTGTAGCATTAATCTCTATATCAGTCCATCCAATAAACTTCGTTAGATCAGTGGATCTCAGTTCAGATAATTTGTTTTTTCTATGCCAATTTTCTATTTATTTATTATAGATTCTATTTCCGAATTGAGAATATTCTGGAAAATATAATAAAAAAATTTCTATTATAAATCTGCCACAAATATGTATGTAACAACGACTGTAGTTAAATAATCTCTTTGACTGTTTCATTAAACAATAAATATACTTAATTTGTGGATTTCTATCTGCGTCAAGACTACATAAAACATTAATGTTGGGCAGACACACACACGCACATATATATATATCTATATATATAAAAGAAAGTCTGGATTTTGTATTAATCAACGCGCAGCCAAAACTACTGAACCTAAAATCTTGAAAATCGGGGTAAAAATACTTCTTATGATATAGAGTGCCGCTAAGAAAGGATTTTCCAAAATTCCACCCCTAAGGGGGGTAAAAAAGAGAACGAACTTTAAAAAAATTCCTTAAAAATCTGATTTTATAGTTATTTTTCAACTGATAACAAAATTTGGTGTATTTTTGTATGCTGAATCGAATGGTACTAAATAAATTCTTTTAAGCCCAATAGTTCGAGAGATATTTCGTATTTTTCTAATTTGGCACTATCTTTGGCGCCAAAACCTGAATTTTTCAAGTGATAATTTCTAAAAACTCATTCTTTTCATTCTGTTACTATAACAAGGGAAAAAATTCAAATTGAATAATTTTTTAACCAATCCTTTTGGTTAAATAAAAACAACTTCGTCAATTAGAAAAAAAAATTCAAACGCTTCAAAAACTAAAGCTAAATTAAAAAAAAAACTGTGGTACTTTTTCGTTCTAATTTTCGTCGCGATACCATGCCAAAATGTATGGTATCGCGCCATTTATTTCAACCCTAATCGTGCAAACGATTTTTATTGCAAACCGTGCCACACATTAACATTTGCTAATTATTGAACGTGAACATTTTTATGCAGGAATTTTTAATGATGGAATTTATTTTATTCCATCATAATCTCGCAAAACTTTTTAATTCGTTATTTTTTGAATAGAAAATATTTATTACTGATACTGATATAGATTTTACCATTTCGCAGTTATCTGATTATGAGGAAGCTATAATAAAATTATTTCAGAAGTTAGTAATTACACATATAAAAATGTTTTGTTCAGAAAACCATGAATGTCCTCATTGAAAGAATGCAATATTTACTGAAATGTGAGACATACGTATTACGTACGCCATGCTTCAGTAGTAAAAGATTTTTATAATTTCAAGACTGCAGTTTAAATTGACTATATTTTATTACTTGCAAAATATTTATTTATTCTTATATTTTAAGTATTTATTTTGGTACCCGTCGACCAAATTCGCCAAATTATATAAATCGCCAAACAACTGGCCAAATTATACAAATTGACATAATTTTTATTTTAAATAACGAAAGAACAAGTACAGTGAAACCTCCCTGTGCGACCACCTCCATTAAGCGACCACCTCCCTGAACGACCATTTTTTCATGGAACGAAATTTATTCCCATAGGGTCAATACTAATTTTACCTCCATTCAGGGACCATCCCAGTTGAACTCCCTCTATGAGCGACCAATTTCTTAGAAGAAAATGAAACAAATTCCGTTTTTTTCCTGGTCGCTTGAAGAAGGTTTTATTAGAAAAATAATTCCGGAGAGCGCATTAATCATCAAACTTCGAAACTAAGTTATGAATTTTATTTTACTTCGGTAATTTTTAAGTGTTTAAACCCCTTTGTGCCTTTTTAAGCAATAAATTTAACTCTGATGACAAATTAAGAATGACTCTCAATAAACTCCCCTGCTCTATTCTGTCAGGAAACTATCAAAGAAATAGATAAATTAATGAAATCGTCATTATTTGTTCCCGTCCCCCCCCCCCCAAAAAAAAAAAATTGCATTTATTTAATGAACTTTGAAAGGACTAGGAAATAAAAGTTAGGAATGATAAAACCGTAAAATCAAAGCAAACGTCAAAATTCATTTTTTAAACTCTGCAGTTATTAACTTATGTAATTAACTTTTGTTTTGATACTTAAATTTTCATATTTTTCCCTAATGTTAAAATAAATTTTAGTAACATTAATTGTTGCCTTTTTTCAACAGTTAAAATGCAGATTTAAACATGACCTCCATTAAGAGACCACCTCTCGGAGCGACCAATTTTTATTGGAACGGAACGTGGTCGCTTTAGGGAGGTTCTACTGTATATTAGTATAACATTAATAAAAATACATTTAAAACGTCGAAATAAAAATCATCTGATGACGTAAATACGTGTAACTTGCTTAAAGTCAAGTGAATGTGACATTTACGATCAACCATTATTGGCATTTAATCTTATAGTTTGACAATAGATTTTTGGTCGGCGGTATAACCAAGTAGTACCATTATTTTTATTGATTTAAAAAAATGGTAGGTCAAAGTCTGTAATTTTCAAAAGTTATATTTTTTAAATGCTCATTTTTTTTTTATCAACAAAATTATTTTTTTTTTTTCAAATGCATCATTTCATTTTTGTGCCAACTATTACGCTTGGTGACAATGGTGTTGGTATAACAGGGAAATACCAAAACAGTTACTGATTTTATTTCAAATGTAAAGAAAAAAGGTTTAATGAGCAATAAATATTGTAAATATGACTGAACTCAGATTCTACTGAACAGGATTTTGTAGAACTTACACTGTTAAATAGTAAATTTGTTTTATAAATGGTTTAATGTAAATCCATCATTCTAAGTTGCTACGGGAGTTCTAAAATTAGGTGAACTCGATTATGAAAGATTTCAAGTCAACCAATTAAATGCACAGTAAGTTAGATAATATTTCAGGGATTTTTTCAATATTTATCATATTATTCTGTGTTGCTTAGTTATGGAGCTATGCGGAAAAAGTTCTCAGTTGTACAGTAAAGAAAATTGGAAGATATACGCTACAGAGATTATGAAAGATTTCAAGTCAACCAATTAAATGCACAGTAAGTTAGATAATATTTCAGGGATTTTTTCAATATTTATCATATCATTCTGTGTTGCTTAGTTATGGAGCTATGCGGAAAAAGTTCTCAGTTGTAAAGTAAAGAAAATTGGAAGATAAACGCTACAGAGATAGGGTATACTAGAGAGTATATATGTTATAGTTATGGAAGTTGAGCTGAGTTCCTTCAAAAATTCAGAAGTGATGCATTATATACCTACCCCTACCTCCCAGAGAGTTCTATAATCAAGTTAACGCGATTATGAAAGTTATATTTAACTATCTCCATATATATATAATGCAAAGAGAAATTTCATTCCGGCCGCTTATATCTTGAGTTCTGGTGAATAGATTTTGACGGGACTTACATTGTTAGTTAGATAATTTTTCAGAAAAGATGTTAGTATAAAACATAACGTTCTACGTTGCTTAGTTAAATAATTATGTGGAAAGTTCTAAATCAGATGAACCCAATTTTGTAAGATTTGCTTTTTTTAAAGGTTCCACTGAATGAATTTTTATGGGATTTAAACTGTGAATTAGATCATTTTTAGGGAAGGTTTCGGTATATTTTCCACTTTAAAAGATTCTGCTAAGTAGATTTCGATGCAATTTGATCGGTTAGTTAATTTTTCAGTGAATGTTTTAGTATAAAGCACATATCATTTGCTGTTGCTTGGTTGTTAGGTTGCTTGATTGTAGAATTATAGATGAAAGTTCTAAAATCAGGCGAACCCAATTATTATGAGCGATCAGCCTTTTCAATAAGTCCAATTAACAGATTCTGATGAGACTTGCATTGATAATTTTTCATGAACGCTTTTAGTATATTACATATTGTTCTATTGTTCTTTATCGAATTCTACACTAACAGATCAACTAAAGAAATTGGACCTTAACAGTCTAAATTTTGTATGACTCAATAAAAGATATAATAGCGTAATGACATTCATATTGCTTTCAGCAATTCGGTTGGTTACACCAGGTAAATGTCCATATTGCTTTAAAGCGCGTGATCAAATACACAGATATATTTTGTTTCATTCAAGATTTCTTTAGAAAAACCGACCAGCGTAGCGGGCGAAGGCGGCTAGTATATATATATATATATATATATATATATATATATATATATACATCTCTCTCTCTCTGTGTGTGTGCGTGTGGGTGGGAGGGGTATACTGATAGGTATCGATGTGTATGCTTATTAGTATTGAAAATGATAAACCTTACAAATTTTCTATATTATATATGTTTCAGAACATTTCAGGATCAGTATGTATCTATCTGTTCTTACATTGATTGACATATCTATACAGAAATATGTAAGGCTATATGAAAGAATAAAAGTATTTTTTACTCAAAACAAACGTTAAATGAGGGATGCGAAACCGCAGAAATAGTCTTCAATTTATTTTTTTTAAGAAAAATATATCTAATATTATACATTACTCTTATTAAATAAAATAAATAATAATAAATTTGATAACATGTATGATAATTCACTTCTTTAACTTTTATGTGATTTCGCGCAACATAGCATTTTTTAAATTTCTTCAATATCTTATATTCTATTTATATTTTGAAAGAATAGGAAAATACTGCATCTTATTTAAGCTAACGGAAAACAGCAAAGTAAATGTGTCAAAATATTTTCTCCATCATTTGAAAAAGAATAGTCATAACTATTGTTCTTTTTCTGTCTAATATTTCGGAAAATGTATAAGAAAATAATTTTCACCGTAAGCATTTTTTGATCTCCAAAAAGAGATAACATTTTTGCGTTAGTTTTATATGAAGTCATTACATATGCATCGTATGTATTCAGTTACATACTCTTTAAAAGATTTTTTTAATGATAGAAAGAGGCAGAACAACAAAGGGATACTTTGCTTAAGTATTTTTGTTCAAACTCCATCTGTGTATTACTTTACAGCGATCTACTTTATTTATCTACTAAAAATATATTTAACTTTTGTTTTAGTAATAAATTATTCATTATTAAGTGAATGGATTATTTATAGTCCAGTCAAATAAGGTGGGAAAAAGGTAAGAAAAATAGGTGATACATTCAATATCCTTAATCTGACAAATACAGTGATAGAATAAACTTAAAATATAATTGAACATAAAACATTTTTACCTGAACTAAATCCAGAAAATTTCTTTTTAAAACTACAGTATTTTACAAATATTTTTATGAGGTTTCTTTTCTAATAACATGTCATCAGTTATACTATTTTTAATAAAAACATATTATCAGCCACACTTTATGCTAAATTTTAGCCTAAGTTTACTGGATTTTATTTTTTATCTCAGCAAAATTTTATAATGTATGCTTCTATACATTTATTAGTAATGTATTGATTATAATATATTATTAAAAAGATAAATTAATATTTTTAAGTTTTCAATTATCCCCATACTTTAATTTTGCTCTTTTCATACTTAATGATCATTGTAATAAATAAAATATTACATTGATTTCCTACTTAATACACTCTCTTGTTAAATAGTTACAGCCTCAGTTATATATTACACACATGCATCCATCTTATGCGTATGTAATATACAAAATTACATGTATTTTACAACACATGCAACTTGGGGATATATTTACATTCAACAACTCACATTACATGCAGCAAACTCATAATACATACAACATGCAACGCATGCATTATACAGGGTGCAATATGTTATCTATCGCCGGCCTTTAATTTCTCAACCGTTGGTCGTAGACACATAGTTCCAATTACAAAAACGTTTCAAATGAAGTACATATTGATGTTGTGGCAATATTTAAAGTAAAAAATCAATTTCATAAAAATTACGAAATCTAGCTTTTTATAAGGTCCCCCAGTCCCTATAGTTATATTTAGTAAAAGTTTATACATATCATAACAGATATAACACAAAAAGTTTGATATCTGTGCTACAAAAATTGACATAGTTATTAAATTTCAAAGTTTGAGATTTTTGCACATGATTTTGTCTTTCATTGGGAGTTCAGTTAAAAGATGAATTAAAGTAATTCGAGATCAAAATCAGGCTGCAATGTCCTTTTCACGGCGAAACCACCTTTAGCCAATATCTCCAAATCGGGCTATCACTAAAGAGGGTTATTTCATCTAAAAATTTTAGCTGACTTTTAGGAGTCGTATACAAAGCGAAGAATGAAATACTGAAATTAAACAGAAAAATAATTATCGATTTATTATAATATCAGAAAACGGTGTACTATAAAAAATGAATACATCAAACTCCGGAATCTACTAGAGGTACTGCTCAAAGTGTTCTCCATTGGGGGCAATGCACCATTGAACGCGTGGCAATACTGAGTCCTGGACAAGTTAGAGCGTGGGACACGTAGGTGTGCAAACTGTGTGGCAATCAAGGATGATGCGCTGCAGCAGATAAGCCAGAGAATTGGTCTCAGTCACATAGACCATAGTAGATTCCGGCGTTTGATGTATTCATCTTTCATAGCACACCGTTTTCTGATATTATAATAATTTGATATTTATTTTTCTGTTTAATTTCAATATTTCATTCTGCGCTTTGCATCCGACCCCTAAAAGTCAGCTCAAATTTTTAGATGAAGTAACCCTCTTTGGTGATACCCCGATTTGGCGATATCGGCTGAAGGTGGTTTCGCCGTAAAAAAGGCATTGCACCCTGAATTTGATCTCGAATAACTTTTATTAATCTTTTAACTGATCCCTCAATGAAAGACAAAATCATGTGCAAAAATGTCAAACTTCGAAATTTAATAACTTTGATAATTTTTGTAGTACAGATGTCAAACTTTTTGCGTTATATCTGTTATGATATGTGTAAACTTTTACTAAATATAACTATAGGGACTGGGGGACCGTATACAAAGTTAGATTTCGTAATTTTTATAAAACTGATTTTTTACTTTAAATAATGCTACAACATGAATATTTACCACATTTGAAACGTTTTTGCAATTGTAACTATATGCTTACGACCAACGGTTGAGAAATTAAAGGTCGGCGATAGATAACATATTGCACCCTGTATACAATACTTTTTCAATTATAGAAAGTAATAGTAAACAATTAAAAACCTTAGCAATAATTCTAAGAAGAAAAATGCTCTGGAGCTGGTAAAAAAATAGTCGATTGATAATACCTCTAGAAAAATATTTTTTTAGCTTTATTTGTACTTACTAATACTTATTAATACTTATTTATGCTTATTTATGCTTATTAATACATACATCCTTACATATTACATACTATGTGCAACCATCTTATGCTTATGTAATATACAAAATTACATATACTTTTCAACACATGCAACCTGCGGTCATTCAACAACTCACAATGCGTACAACATACTCACAATACATACAAATTTGCAACACATACATTATATACAGCAATACATTTTCAATTATAGAAAGTAATAGTAACCAATTAAAAATCTTAGTCATAATTCTCAGCAGAAAAATGTTCTCGAACTCGTAAAAAATAGTCTATTGATAATTCCTGTAGAAAAGTACTTTTTTTTTAATCTTTATTTCTACTCGCTAATTAAAATAAATTATCACCATAGTGAAAAATTTAATTTTTATTACTTAATTAAATGGTCATTTATAGTATTATTCGGAATTAATTAAGAATGTAAATTTTATCTAATTATAAACTGCTAATGAAATTTAAATTTCTTTTTAGAAGATGATTTAATTAAAGCATCTAATTTCATTAATGTGTCTTGGGTTTTTAAAAAGCTAATCACGTTAAATAAAAAAGCCTTTCTTTATATGTAATCGTACAACACTTTAATTAATAAAACTGCTAGTATATTTCTAAAAAGAAGTCACGAATTTTATTGTTATAAATGTCATTTAAGGGTATTAAATGATAAAAAAAAAGTAACTAAAAATTCACCTTGACTATTTCATATTATGATTTATTATGATATTATTTTTGCCTTTCCATGTCTTTTAAAATGAGACTAAAATTGTATTTATAAGTGTAGAATAGAGTACGCCACGTTAACCCTAGGGCTGCATTCTGGGGTATTTCACAACCCGGAGAATTTTCACAGTCCAGTCCTTTTTTATATTTTTAAGTAAAGCGTCTTTATTTTATTTGCATTAGTAGAGAGAAGTGTTAAAGAAGTTTTAAAACTTAAAAAATGTTAATCATGCATTTAATTCTACAAAATTGATGCTATTAGTGACCTTGGAAGTTTACGCAACCACAGTGAGAATCAAAAATTAATTTTAATTTATGTTGGACTCTTTTACTCTTTTTAACATTTTCCAACATAGTTGATAAGTATTTATGATTTGGATTTGTCGGTTTGTCTGTCCGTGCACTTACTCGCGTAAATATAGTTGGATTGCCATGTAAATGATATGCGTTAATGATTTTCACTATGGTATTGAAAATTGATTGATTGTCCGGTATTGAAAATGAAGTGTGTACCATTCAATGTTCCTTTACAGGGGCACTCAAAACTATTTTGTTACACTATGGTCGAAGGGGGAAAATCATATTTGCTGTGTATTTAATAGTGTTACAATATTTTAATGAAAATTTTGTACATTATTGCACTAGAAGATGGTTACTATAGAATATGTTATACGTAGCACTTACAGTATGCTTACGTGGGAGCTGAAAAACATTCCGTTATATTATGGTCTTTAAAGAAAAATAATTTGCGACGTATTTTAATGATCCTACTGTGTCACAAATATCATGGAATTGATACGAATTTCAGAGGTGCTCTAACACAGGGGTGTCCAACTGTGGCCCGCCGGATACCACTAAAATTTTAAAGAAATAGTCGACAAGTTGAATCGCAGCAATTCGACGATTAGATAAGGCAAAGATAACTGTAAAATTTTAGTGGTATCCGGCGGTCCACAGTTGGACACCCCTGCTCTAACACATCCTTTCTGTGGAATATGGGGTGCAAAGCACTCATCATTTATTCACAGTGTCACGCAAAATAGTTGGATTGCATAATTGTCTACGAGGAAAAGCTGTTCCAGCGTATTTCAATTATGCCGCACTATTTCAAAAAATGATGGAATTGTCATACATTACTGAGATTTACTGCGAGATGCTTGTTGTATAATATCATTTGTGTATAATATCATTGTGCATTGCATTTATAGTTCATTTACAGGGACATATAAAATATTTCAGAGACAATACTGTATCCGAACTGTTGTCTATTAAAGTTATAGCTGAAAGTACGTTTTTAGCTATGGCATGCGCTTTTAATTTTAACTAAATTTTTGCTTACTACATGGTGTCCATGAATTTTATAAAACATATACAGGTCTACACAAAAGAATTCGTAAGCGTTACTGAGAATGAGCTTGAATTTCTTAAAGATGTTTTTTAATTTGCGGTATGCTACTTCTAGTTGATTTTCAAGATCAACTACATTTAGTAAAGAACAAAGATATATTTTATTTTACATTTATAAATAAAATTTTATTTTTATAAATAAAATCATATACAGGGCTGTGCAAAGAAATGGATACATGGCCGCCTATTGATAGTAATTTCTGAAAGTATAATTTCTGTAGTTTAAGCAAGTTTTTTGCCTGAATTAAATTTCAACATAATATGCGGCGAACATAAAAATCTGTATGTAATATACAGGGCCGTACAAAAGAATTCGAGTACGTTTCTGTCTATTGGTAGAAAATTTTGAAGGGGGATTTTCAACTGTGTTATGCGTTTACTCACTAAACTAAATTTTAGGATGCTATGTAGAATCTGTAAAAATCTATAGATCATATACAGAACTACAGAAAAAAATTAGAATACTTCTACGTCTATGGGTGATAATTGTTGACATCTGGTTTTTAAATGTGTTATAGATTTTCTACAATGTCTGCTTAGGCATCTTCTTTACCTTATTAAAAGGCAAAATTTTGTTAAAGCATTCTGAAGTATTGAAAAGTGTTTTATAATCTATGCTTGACGCATGATTTTTATTTCTTTTTTTAATAATATTTTGTTCGCATACATATTGTATTTAAAAGATTTTAACTTATAAAAAAACATAGATATGAGAGTAATAAGATAAAGCTGCCCGATGTGATTACACACACATATATATATTGTAATGTATTGATGCTCAATTTATTAATTTTATTTTTAGTAAAAGGAAAAAGATGATGAATTGTAATTATATAATGGTTATATATTATACATAGTATATAGTTACCACGACTTATGCCACCAAATGTTTATCTATTTAAATATTTTTTAAGCCAAATTTAAGTTATTCACTATTTATTATTAATATTGTTTTATCCAACAGTAAATATGAAAATCTGTTTATTCAGAATTTATTAAAGTAGGTGAAATTCAAGTAAAAAAATCAACTACGTTTAAAACCCTACGCAAAACTAAATTACAGTTCAGTATATCCCGTTATTCAATTATTTAAGGTACGGGTATTCATGAATAAATCATTTTTTTTTAATATCACTACATCATAAATGTATGTGAAATTTCTGATTTTTAAATCAAGATATGTAAGGATAGTTAAAACGTTTATCTCGAAAGAGGAATTTAATCATTTTGCACGCTTAAGATTTTATTCAAACCAGCAGGGTAATAATCATCTGGCTTGTTATTGGCCGTGCCGCATTTTAAAGTTATGCCCCAAGCTAAACGTTTTCGAGGCATTTAATATTTATGAGGTTCATATTTCTGCTATTACGTAAATTCTACATTTCGTGGTCGGATAAAGTAGTTTACAGAGGATTTATTTGGAGAAAAAAGAAAAAGAAGAACATGCTTGAAAAAATACTTCTGTACAAATTGACTTCATATCAAAAGAAAAATCGAATAAAATTTCGGTTTTTATATTTAGTTGAAATAATATATTCCTGAGTATTGTTTTCAATTTTTTTTATTAAACTTGTAGCATTTACCGTCTTAAACTCAAACTGCTTTCAAATAGGTATAGATTATGATGTAAAAAAAAAAAAAAAAATCGTATTTAAACTGCTTACGCAAGTGTATCCAATATAAGAAAAATTCACAAAAAAATATGGAGAAAAATGTGTTTCTTACTTTCTAACTGCTTGTCAAGTCATATAGTTACGTAGGAATGCCTATTTTACGCCTCTGCTTTCTACGTAATCACGTTTTATACCTTACATTTGGTCAATCACAAATAATCTCACCTTATAAAAAACTTAAAGAATCCAAAAAGTTGACATTTCTACTTTCGTATGTAATATTTACTATTGTCAAATAAAATATGTAGATTCTTAAAATTTTTATCATCATAAACGGCCATCACTGACTTGAATGAAAATTATTAAAATTACTATGTTTCTATGTTGTAGTACATCTTTCTACCATTACGCATTTTATGTATTTCACGGTCAGATAAAGTAGTTTGTAGGCGATAAGGAGGAGAATGTGGAAAGAGAAAATGAATTACTTTCGCAATTTTAAAAGCTCTTTTTGAAAAATTATCCTGATACCAATGGAAACATCGAATAAAATTTCTATTTTATACAGAGTCATAAAAAAGGGTTGAACAGATTTAAAATAAACACGTAAATCCAAAATTAATAGATAAAACTCATTAATTTTCGTACGCACGAATAACACACGATTTATTTTTAAGTACTGGGCAGTTTTTCGAGATTTGTAGCTGTTGTAGAAATAACGTACCTGTTTCGCAGCTATGGTTTTCAGACGTTCCGCAGAAGCGTCGCACAATGAAAGTACCGTAGTTGTGTCCAACGTTCTTCGATGACTAGTTAGTTTACATATACTTTGATATGAAAGCCATTTTGCGTTTTTTCCATTTTTGTACTAAGATATTAAGTAGCCAAGTCGTCCCTGTTTCCAGATGGCTGACAAAAAACTTAAAATGGCTTCCAAATACAATTAGTACACTAATAGGTCAAGGAAAAACTTGGATACAACTAATATACACTCATTATGCATCGCTTCTGAGCAAATAAGTTGCGTTAAAGAGGCGTGCGTTTTTCCAGCCGTTTACTGAAGACCCCTGCTGTAATGTAGTCAGATCTAAAAAATCTCGGAGATTTGTCGATTGCTTTTGAAAGAAAATTATTGCGTTTTCTCAATTATTTTGAAATTGTGTTTTTTTTTTATGTATCAATCTTTTTCGGTAGCCTTGTATTTAGTTAATATAATATATTTCAGAATATTGCTATTAATCATATTTTATAAACTGCATCATCTTCTGTATTAAACTGGAAATTTATTCAAATATACATATATATATTAATGTATTCTTGTAAATTTGTTAGTGTCTAAAAATCCAACATAAAGGAAAGGATAGATAATAATAGGTTCCTTTAATGGCTAACTGTGTGAAACTAAATATTTTACTTATAGGAAAAGGAACGCCGATTTTACGTTCCTGCTTCGCACATAATTCCGTTTGATGCGTCACTTCTAGTCCAGGGTTGTGCAAAGTGTCACTCATGCTGGGTTCGCTTAAAGCTCTTCAAACGTTTTCTGTTACTTTAAAAAAAATAAAAATTCATGTTTAAAAAATGCTTTACCATAAAATAACTATAGTTTGCATACTTTTTATTGTAAGCGTTATTTGGCTTTTCAGCTTCTCCCATGAAACATGTTTTGAGGGCCCCCCCTCCACCTCTACCCTTGTGGAAAATGTAATACTAAATTTACAGCGATTTATGTTTTTTATGCAATCTACTTTTTCCTTGGTTTTTATTTTGTAGTGGACTTATGACCACTACTTTGTGTATTGTGTGTATCATGTTTGTAGACGCTTGTGTATCGCTACTGCTACTACTCTGAGATAATAATGCTGCATGATTCTTATTACGGGAATAACGGAGCCCATCATGGTCTTAAACCAGATGATCTGAGCCACGATTTACTGTAATGTTGAATATTCGTAGGTCTGTTCTAGTCAGAACAAATAACCGCTATAAATAGCATAAAATTTTCCCCAATTTGACACTTCTGTTTCCCGCATATCATGTTTCTTATTACTAAACCAAATGGATATTTGCTTACATTTTATCATAAACTGGAATCGCAGAGTCACTAAATTATACACTGGGTTTCATAACGATATGAACACCCAGTTTTTCAAGCATGAAAAAGAAGAAAATTTTACAAAACAAACTGAAGCCTAATCAATGTTTGAAATAGAGCAAATCGTTTTATTTTATAACAAAATATAATTGAAACACATTTATGCATAAAATAAACTGCATTTTTCCATTTTGAGGCGTTTCATAATGATATGATCATTGGCTAAAAATATAGATAGATTAATAGCCAGTGTATGCACCAGCTCTTTTAATTAATGTAAAAATGCTATCAGGTATGGTGTTGAGCATGCTTTTAACATATTTTGATCGATTTCATTCCAGTGGAAGATGATAACAGCTTTTAATTCTGAAATTGTAGGATATTGTTTTCCATTTGCGTGAACAGCTCTAACCAGTAGGCTCCATATTTTTTCCAATGGATTTAAATCAGAAGAAACAGATGGCCATGGAATTACATGCATAGCATTATTAAGAAACCATTCCCAAGTGCTGTTTGCCGTGCGGATGGATGCATTGTCTTGTCAGAACATTCAGAAAGATCCGCCACTTTCCTCAGAAAAATGGCAGCAAGTTTTCTTCAAGTAGATCTTGGTAGGTTTATGCACTCATTCTGCCAGAGGGGGAACACAACGTTCATCTTACCATGAAATCCAAACGTAGCCGAAACCATGAGTGAACCTCCATCCTGCTGCCGTTTTGAAAACATTTTTAGTTTATTGCGCAGATCGGGCAAATAATAAAAAAACTGCCCTGACCATCCAAATTGATTTTTTTTTTATCGGAAAATATTACTATTTCATATTCTAAATTCCACTGAGACACTAGCTTTTATATTTGTGATAATTGTAACTCTGATGATGATATCAAGTAGGATAATATTTATTCAATGTTAATATTTTATTCATTATTTTTACGTCTGGTATTATTTAGAATTTACACTGTACGGGATACTTCCTTTTTTTAAACTTTTTGGTAATAATAAAATTAATTTCTCTTAACTGCGGTTGTTATTTGATTTTCAATTAACTTTTTATAAAGCGTGTGTCAACTTACCCCATAGGATAGGCAACTTGCCCCGCGACGGGGTAGGTTGTCACACATTTTTTATCTTACTTCAAGCTTCCTCTAAATAAAAACTACAAACTCGGAACTGTAAGTATTTATAGCAAACTGTCTGATCTTTAAAAGTGCAATTAAATTTTGTTAACCCGGGAGAACTCGCTAGCGAGAATTTCTCTCACGGTGCCCAATTGCTTTTCTTTTACTTTACATTAGCTTAATATGTTTTTTTTTTTTTTTTTTTTTTTTGCTTGGCTTAGTATTTTTACTCACAAATAGGTAAAATAATTAAAATAACATTTTTAACTTTTAATTAAAATAACATTTTAAACTTTTAATTAAAATGAAAAATGGCTTAAATAAGAGTCTTAAAAAAAGTGCGACGGTGAGAGAAAATCTCATGCAGCGAGTTCTCCCGGGTTAAAAAAAATTAAACGAAAAATTAATAAAAATCAATAACTAAAAATTGCGCCTACTAGTACCGGTTTCCCCTACCTTAAAAGAAAAAACTCTTCAGAGGCGGATAGTGATGCTCCATGACTAGAAAACATTTACATAATTTTAAAACACTTTTAAATCTTATTTTAGTCAGCATTTCAAAATAACATCCAGCCTGAAATAAAACCTGTATTTAAAGAAATTTCCAATTTTTTTGAAAATTTACCCTAAGACACGGAGACTGAAAATAATGTCCGATTGCTGCAAAAATGTATGCACATCTTTTCGGCATCATGGCCTTTATATTACTACAGCTTTTTGATTTCTGACAATAACAATAAAAATATATACATATATTTGTGATTCACACTATTATACAATACATATCAAGGGACCGCATAATAATTTAAATTTAATAACTTCTTAAAAAATAACTTAACAAAAATATCCCATGGAGACCTAACATCAGAACCGCGCAAACATTTTGAAAGCATCTGTAGACAGGTTTTCATGTAATGGAGTACAATCTTTGAAAGAATTTCGAGCTTTGAAATTTTGATTTAATCCTCTTATCATTCGTATTATATTTAGCATCTTGAAAATGTGGAGTTATTTTACTCATTTTAATATATCTCACAGTATTTTCTAGTTTGGAACGAAAAGAAAATTCTTTGGCTTGTTAAGTTGACGGTTGAACATTTTTTGGTAAATTAGAAACAAAGTAACATCTATTTAAACTCTTGTTTTTAAAATTACACGATCCATCGTCCTTTTCCCATTCTTGGTTGTTGTTTTTTTCCTTTTCTTTTGAATAAAGTGTTTATCCAAAAAGGTATGCCTTCAATTTTTACTTTCTTCTGTTTTATTAGGAAGAAATCAGCCGACTCACAAAAAAAATGACTTCTGGAATTTTAAGGATTTATACGTTTTGGAAAGGATTTAACAAATTTATTTTTAACCGAAACCTGTGGGCATGTGTGCCTAAATGTGTGTGTTATATGCAATTGGGGGTCGTTGAAATACAATTATAGGTATTAAACACAGTATACGAAATATCATGAAATTTCTTATTTATTTAAACCATTAAATGTATTGGTGCTGATTAATTTTGTTGACAGCAAACTCTGCTGTATAGTTTCTTTTATGATTTTCTAGGCATCTGGGGTACGGAATTGCAGCAAGTGTAATACCTAAGATGCTCATACTGGAAAAAATATGATAATTCAATTTTAATTTTGATCGTACAATAAAAAGCGATGGTTTCTGAGATATACATTGTAGCTATACCTCAAAAGCTTTGTAAAAGATAAATGCACCAAAATTTATACTAGAAGTTATTATGTAACGTATATGAAACAAAAATTCTTAAAAAGCCTCTCAAGCCTCAATATCAAAGTAAAATATAATACATAAAGAGGGGAGGATTGTATTTTGTGCCAATATATTAAGAAAGAGAAACAACGTAGAAAGACACAAATATAAGTATGTATAAAAAGCATACAGCTGTTTCGAAACATCTAAGGTTTCACCATCAGTGCTTAAAATCAAAGATAAAATTAAAACTTGGGTTATAGGGGGGGGGGGGGAGAGAGAGACAGAGCCAGAAAAGTTTACCTTACAGCTCGACTGTCAACAGGAAAATGCGACTTATGGTTGACAAATAGCCGTGGAGTCGATCTCACGCGCGCACACAATGACCAATCAAAATTGCCCAGTTGCTCCGGGAGAGTTCAAACAGAGAGAAGAAAAAAAGAGGGGAGTGAAGAGAACGAATTATAGAAAATTAAACCATATCTTTGAAACATTGGGCGTACTGGACAAAACGTTAACTAAACTGTTTGAATTTTTCCATATGTGATAAGTTTCCCAGAAGTCAAGATCGTAAATTGATGAGCATTTCTGTAATATTGAGGCTTCCGAAAATTTTAAATTATGATTTTTGGATGAGCAGTGGTTAGTAATAGCAGAACGTTTGATGTCACAATTTTTAACACAAGTTTTATGTTCCTCCAAACGGATCTTAAAGGCTTGCTTCGTTTGACCAATGTACATTTTATTGCATTCGCAAAATATCCTGTAAATACCCCAATATGAAAAACTGTCAATTGGATAGTCCAGACTTGTGAATTGAATTTTGCTAAAAGGAGTATAAACTACCTTAAAGTCAAATTTTAACAAGATTTTGGACATTTTATGGCTTATTTTCGGAAAATATGGAAGTATAATTAAATTTTCATTGCCGGCAGTATTAACCCTGGGGTGAATACGCATACTTAGTTTATTATGAATGAAATCGACGATTTCAACTGTAAAACCTCGATCAATAGCAATGAATTTAATGTAATCTAATTCTGTTTTTAGTAAATTTTCGGAAGAACAAATATTTCAAGCCCCGGTAGACATAAGTGCTGAAGGCAGCTAACATTTGATTAGGTGGATGGGATGAAAGGCGATATGGGGGTAAAGATACTGCGAATGGTTTACGGTAAACACAGTAGTGTGAAACAAGTTATTTTCGCAAAAATCCATGACATCAAGGAAGGGCAAACGACTGTTATTTTCGAGTTCGAAAGTGAACTGAATATGTTCATCTATAGAATTCATAATATCGAGAATATTAGTGAGATTAAGATAATCAGAGTTCGATAATGCGAAGCAGTCGTCGACATAGCGGATGTAAAACATGTACTATTACGAATCAAACCTTTTCAAGAAATTATCTTTTCCATTTTACAATTTTCACGATATTTGACTAGCCTTTTATACGAATTGCCCTATATAGTTGATTACTAAATTATGCAAAAAAAATGTAACGTTAAACATGCGCATTTATATATTATTACACGCAATGCTAAACTTTCATCAAAAATATTTAATATATTTCATATTAATATATATTAATTAAAATTTAATTAATATGCATTAATATCATATTTAATATATTTATATTCTAATTGTAGTATATTGTTTCTATTGCACATATTTATGCTTTTCGAAAATTACGTTGGATTTTATTGAAAACATTGCATGTTCGAAAGAAAGGAGTATACTTCGGCCATCACAAAACGTTCTTCTATATTATTGTAATATATTAATTTAAGTAGCACCGTTACACACCAACAATTATGAAAAATAAATTGCAGTTCTTTAGAGTTAACTTGGTGTAACAGAGATTAGATAATAAAAATACACGGTTCAATATCGCTCTTTGTCGAGTAAGCAAATATAAAATCAGGAAAATCTGCATAATTTTAATTAATAACTTCAGGTATAAAATTTGGTGCATTTCTACCCACAAGAAACTGACATACATCTATAATGTAGCAGGGCCTCCACTTAGTGAACAAAGACAAAATTGAACCAGCATAACTTTTATTAAATATGTCATGTATTAAATCTGACGAAATTCCATACCATAGATGCCAGGATATAGCTAACAAGGAAATCGAGAAAAGCAAAAGGCACAGCATAGCAATATCCCTGTTGGATCAACAAAGCGAAATTAAACAGACATAATTTTAATAAATATCTTTCATATTAAGTTTTGTGAAGTTCCAAATAATAGATGCTGAGCTATAGTTATCACAGAAATCATGGTAAATCCACTACAGAAGGTCCACCTGTTGAGCAAGATACACCTAAACCTAATCAGTACAAATTAATGTCAATGTTTAATTGAATACGAAATTTGATCAAATTCCATACCATAGAAGCCGCGATACAGATTTCATGGAAATTATGAATACCAGTGGCACATGTTAACCTTTTTAATAGGTTCTTTTAAATACATATTTCTTTGCAACATATTATTTAAATATTATTACTGAATATTAATAATAATATTTTTTCTATTTAACAGTGCTTATAATACATCTAGAAAAGCATTTATCCTGCAACACTGCACTAGAATTAAACAAGTAAGAAAAATCATGCGTTAAGCATAGATTATGAAACACTTTCCAAGAATTCCTGAATGCTTTAACAAAACTTCGTTATTTAGGGAAATAAGGTATATAAGTGAACTAAGTAAACATTTTAGAAAACACATAAAACATTTGAAAAACTGATTTCAGCAGTTACCTTCCATAGCAAATATGTATTCCATTTCTTTTGAACAGCCCTGTATTTTATCTGTAGGTTGGTATATATACTATATAATGGAGAAATTTAGTTTAGCAAGAAAACACATAACAGGTTGAAATTTCTCTTTCAGCAATTTATACTAATAGATTTAAACATACTTGTATACTTTTGTAAAACTCTGCAGTTAGCCTAATACCTTTATTACACGCCACTATTTAGCTAAAGTTTAATTCAAGGTAAAACACTCTTAAAACTACCGGAATCACATTTCCAGAAATTATCATTTATAGACGGCCAAGTATCCAATTCTTTGCGTGACCCTGTATGTCATTTTATATATGTTTTACAAACATTTCTTAGTAAACCAAATGCGGTTCCGCGTAAAAATGCCTAACTCATTTAAAAATCACGTTTAAGCAATTTGAAATCATACCCAGTAACCATTACGAATTCTTTTGAGTAGCCCTGTATATCAGTTACAGTATTTATACACACCATATACAATGCATAAATATAGTGAAATATAAAAGCACATAACATAACTAAAAATGCATTTCCAGCAATCATCGCTACTTTACAGTACTTCGGGTACAATATAGTATCTGAAATCTTTTGTGTGTCCCTGTAAATGCTCTGCATTTCATATTATCCATGAAATAAGTTATCGTAAACCTTGGCGACGTATATCTATTTCATTATACATGTTTAACATAATTAAAATACGCCGGAAAAAATTCCCTCCACTTCTATATCATTATGTAAAGGAATTCTTTTGTGCGGCCCTGTAAATGAATAATAACTATTGTTTGGGCCGTATATTGTACAGAAAATGCATATTTTAGTCAACTTGATAAATGCATATCAATTTATTATGTTTGAAAGCATGTAACATCATTAAAAATCATTTTAAACGATTTTTTCCCATAGGCCGTAATGTAATGGAAAACTTTTGACTGTCCCTGTAAATGAACTAAACATGCTACAAACTTCATTTGCAATAGGGTTCGTGCTATGGTAGAGGTCACTAACATCCAAAAATTTCAGAATGATCCGAGTATATTTACGGGAGTTAGAGCGCGTACAGACGACCAGACGGACAGACGGACAGACAAACCGAAGTCATAAACACTTTTCAACTTTGTTGGAAAGTGTTAAAAATACTATGAGGTAAAAATTGGAAATAGTTTCTTATGCCTCATTACCAAAGCAAAAAGCCGCATAGGCTTAAATTTTTACGTACAGTAAGTATTTGTTTAATAATGCTCTTAAAAGAAAATTACTGTCATCTAAGTGTATCATTTCTCTCTCTAAAAATCTAATATCATTGTTATTTTAAAGAAATTTTCAACTGCGATGGTACTTTATTCTTATTAAGATAATGCGCATTCTTTTCCAGTTTGGATTGAAGAAAATTCTCGACCTCGTTCAAATTGACATTTTCACTTTTCTTAGCAATATAGAAACTAAGTAACATCTATTTCAATTCTTTTTTCTTAGATTATATCAGCCATCATCATTTTACTATGCTTGACTTTGGGAGTAAAATGTATATTTATAAAACAGTATTTTCAATTTTCGCTCCTGTAACAGTTTAATAAGTGGGACCATGCGGCACGCTAATGTAGTGTAGGATGATAGGAAAATAAAGTTAACTCTAGTTTAAAGAATCGCAGAATATCACTAATAATATAAAAATAATTTCATGTATAGTCGGTTTTTCAAAAAAATATTAATATACACTCAATAATAGCTCTGCTAATTATAAAATTGGACTGAGACCAAATTATTAGTAATAGCGTCTAATAATTATTCATGTACTATCACTTAATGATGTAAATTTTGCTTAGGGATTCGTGTACGTTTAGAAATTGTAAGAAATTTTAAAATTTTTAACACTAGCACACAATTTTGACATCATATTTGGATTCATCGGTACATTTTACCTTCAGGTAGCAAAAGGGTAGTTATTCGGTCAAGTAATTTTTTAACCGACTGCCAAGAAGGGTTGTGTGTTTCACGCGTATCTGGGTATGTGGATTTCTTTATACCCTCTAAACTTCCTAACGGCTGAATAAATTTTAATGAATGAGATCTCTATCGAATATGCAAATATTCGTTTAACCGTCCGATGGTTATAGGCTGGGTTTTGTTTTATAAATTCAAAATGCTGGCTGTAAAATACAAAATGGCGGTAGAGACGAAAAAAAAAAGTTTTACGCACCATATTGAGTTGTATAGTATCATTGGATAGGTCTTTCAAAACGAAGACGATGTTTCATTGACTATTTTGCAGTCAGAAGCCCCATTTAAATATTACACAACCTGGAATTTGTGTAGGTAGGGTCTCTAGCTTTACTGCAACTCTAACCTTCACAGACATCTATAGGCCTCATCAAAACAGTGTTTATAGATAGGAACTAATAATCAAACACAACTTAAAAGTCATCAATACAAGTAAATAAAAAAATAAGTAATATAGTAAGTAATATAAAAAGTAGTGTCACATTGATGAGAAATAATTAATTAGTTCACTTTTTACACAGTTGGGTTTTTTGATTTTTTAAATTTAATGAATATAGAGCTCTAAAGAATAGAAATCCTAATGTTAATTTTATTTGTAACCATTGCAAAACAGATTGAAATGTGAGAAGATTTTTTAAGTATAATTCAAAAACTACTTTGAGGTATGACCTGTAATTTTGAATTCTCGTGTTTATAGCTTCTAAAATTCGACTTCTATTTAAAAAATTATACGTTACAATTATTTTTTTTCGAAAATTAATTTTAATATATATGTGGAGCAAACATTCAAACCGTGTTTTCTCACAAAAAAATAAAAAATGAGTTATTGTTATTTTTATGAACTCTGTGTTAAATTGCACAGAAAAAAGTGGTATTTTTTACTAAAAAATTTTTTTCTCCGATTATAAATCAATTTTAAAACTTGACGTTTCAATCAAAGAGTGTTTCCTCCAAAGCCTGCATTCAATCAAGCAGTGATTTCTCCAGTCTGCCAATCACAGTTGTCACTTAATGCGTACTTTCGAAACCTACCATGCATATCACAATTGAAACGGATTGTTTTAGAAAAAAATACAAGAACTGTTAAAGTTAAAGGCTTCCAGAATTATAGATTTCAAGATCTAAATGAAGAATATGATGTAAATCTTCTTAAAAAGGGAGTTACTGATGCCTTGTTCAAAGGGTTGTTTTAGAATATCTTCCTCTTAGCCACGCCATACCAGTTGAAAAGAACAAAGATGTTAAAAAACTTTTGAAGGTAATGTATAGTGAACAGTGGCAAAATCAACCTGATGATATATTCAAATGATACAACCACATTATACATGATTGATAAGCCTGCAATAAAGAAGAGGGATATGTGTATAACTGTCTAGATGAAGATATTGGTTTTAAAATTTGAAGTGGATTTCTGGCAAACGAGTATTTATTTAGTAAATATTTAATGAATACTACTAGGTACCATAATCTGTCATTTTATTTTAACAATAATCAATTGAAATTCGGTATTTATTCAAATAAAATAATGCTATTGTATTATTTGTGAGTTAGAACTTATTTCATTCAAAAAGCGTTTTATCCACTTGTCAAACAATCAAAACATGTTTCCTCCTCTGAATTCGGTCAAAACGTGATTTCTCCAAATATTAAATGCATTTTATTAATTTGTTTTATGTTTAATACCTTAGGTATGCTTGCAATTCTTTCTAATAAACAGTAATAAAAATACACAATAAAAATGAGAATTAAATACAAGTTATTTTCTTATTTATCAGTTTTTTGTGTTTTTTGAAAATTTGTATCTGAAGGAGAAAGCATGGTTTGCATGTTTGCTCCACATATATATATATGCTTTCCAAAGAAATTTTTGAGAAAAATATGAATTGTAACGTATATATATATATATATATATATATATTTAACACAAATCGATTTCTAAAAGTTGCAATTATTTGTATTCAAAATTTCAATTCACTCTGTCGTGCAATGTTTGAATTTGGCTGAAACAACTACCCACATTGCAATCTGTTTTGCAACGATTGAAAAGGACTTTAATAATAGGAGTTCCAAAATTTAAATATCCATACCTTCTAACCAACCTGGCTGAATGGCTTCCCCTTTAGTATGGAGAGATAAAAATTACCGAATAATTCTAATGTGATATCATAAGTGCGTATTAATATAAAAAAAAAATAAAAAAAATTCCAATCTATATATGTAGAACACCCCCCTAAGCAAACGTTAACTGAAGCTTTAATTAGTAGACATTATCATTAATAGGTTAGTACCAGTCGCATTTGTAATGTTAGTATGGCTGTTCGTCTTTTGTTTGTTTTTGTTTTTGTTTTTGAACACTGGCAGTAAATTTTATTTTACTCCACTTTAAAAAGAAAGTGAAATATAAACTTTTAGTATGTCTGGATGAAATGCCATTAAAACAATAGTAGACAAACATGGAAAAATTAACAATGAGTACAAAATGTTGAACACATTGAACACAAATGAACAATCACCACAATGAACTTTTTTCCTCACTATTCACTTTCAAAATTTGTATTTAAATTCTGTACATCAGTAGAATATACAATGGTGACCAAAACTTGGAAATTTCTGCAATGTAACTGAAAAGTAATACTTCCCCTAAACATTTTGTTGACCTGATGTTGCACATAAAGTCACTTTTTCGTACCAATATTTTTGAATAAATATATTAGGCTTATTTAATTGCTAACTTCTGCAATTAATTAGAGAGAAAAGACTTATTAAAAAGTAGAAGTAGTTAAAAAATTTAAAATTTGTCAAAATATAATCCTAATCGGTTAACAGTGTGTTAATATATAAATAGAAATACCGTTTATGACAATAAAGTAAGCTTACTCTTTAATTGTATCCTTCATAACCCTTGCAATAACAAAAAATCTTTGAAAACATTGAATTCATAGTTTTGCACATCTTTTAATATTTTCCATACTTATTTGAAAGTATATTTTTTACTGGAAATTATTGCTCATATGACGATCCATTGTTCAAAAAACAAATGTTTCATAATCTGTGAAAATACAAAATAACTTCTTCTGACTTGCACACTATTCCGAAGAACTTTCTTTATCTTTAGAAACCCCAGAAACCAATATAAGTCGAAATTTAAAGAAGAATTCGTAAAAAAAGAAGCTTGTCTTCATGTCACTAATTTTCGGAACATTTTCAAGGAGTTTTTATAATTTAATAATCAATTTTCTCAAGCGGGAATATCAGTTTTAGGATTATATGAATTTGAAATTTGAAATTTTCCGCTGGATAAATAAATTTCTACATTCAAGACTAACAAAATAGTATTAATGTTAATATTAATGTTAATGTTAATGCTGTTAATTTATCATGTCTGTAAAAATATTTCCTGAACTTGAAACTGTTTACCTGAGAATGGATAGCATAAAAATATCTAAATTTCTGGTTGAGAAAACTGATTAAAAATTACAGAATTAACTCAGAATGTTTCTGAAAATCAGTGACCAAAAACAAACAAACAAACAAAAAAATCTCGAAAATATATTGGTTTCTCAGATTTCTGAGAATAAAGAACGCAATCGCGGTTAACTCAAGATGTTAGTGTACATTTTAGTTCTCAGTTATAACCATATTTTACTAGAATTACAAATATCTACTTCTTTTACAGTATACTGATTAAGAAAGTTTTCTAATTCATCTACGTGGGCTGTTCAGTAATGAATGATCGTTTCTTTACTATCATATTTTATTGCATCTCTTTGTCATATGTCATATCTTTATTAATTTAATATCAAGGAAGGGTAAAATATTAAATTAATATTAAATATTAAGGAAGGGTAAAATATTAAATTAATATTAAATTAATATAAAATAGTTATGGAAATAAATTGGAGCGTACTATTTATAGAAAACAATGGAGATCTAGAAACACTATTCTTTTTTATTGTAACTCACCATTTTCATATAAATTGCTGCCTACAGATTTTACGTTAAACGTGCCTTAGAAGTTTGTACAGATAAATACCTAGAAAACGAGATTAGTATCATAAAACAAATTGCTATTGAGAATGGTTTCCCTCCTCAACACATTAATAAATTAGTTAATCAAGCAAAACAACCAAGAAAGAAGAAGGAATTAAATTTGAGCAAGTCTATTTATTGCACATTTGATTATATCCCACAGCTTTACGAGAGATTGAGATATGCATTACTAAAATATAATATTAATTTAATAGCTAAACCTCCAACAAAATTGAAAGAATTGATTCACAGTAAAATTGATCCTATTCCCGATTATGAAAAAGCAGGAGTCTACATCATCCCATTTAGCACAGAACAGCATAAGAGTTTATTTTATATTGGTATGACATGTCGAAAATTTGAGGAAAGATTAAAAGAGCACATTTCTTATATGAAGTTTAACAAACAAAATACAGCTTTATCCAGATTGCATCAAAAAGAAAATATTAAGATAAACTTTGAAAAAGCTAAAATTATCATTTCAACGTCTAACCACTACTCGTCAATAATCCGTGAATCCATTGAAATTTTACTTAGAAGTGATAATGTTTGTAACGATGTCCTTTCCTATAATATTCCCGCAATTTGGTACAATATCCTAAATATTTCAAGACCTCCTGATAATATGAACTGATCTTTTCACCCCTCTGCAGAGAAATGGGCTGAACTTCACTTCCGCATGCGTACTATTTTTGTTTTTGTTTTTAAAATGTATTTCTATTCAGTCAGTTATCCTTTTTCCCTTTGAAAATGAACGCGTGTGTGTTCAAAAGAACTCGGGTTGCATTAAATAATATTTTTATATGTTTTTGTCACCTTTTAAGTAGTTATAAGTACATTATAAGGTTTAAGAGAAAGACAATCATCTTTAAAGGAAGATCTTCGACTGACGATTTCTTCAGGCGAAAGCAAAATTTCCATCAGGCAAGAGCATACTTACTCATTGTGTGTAGCCTCCATAGTTCCCGTATGTGATATGAAAGTGTCTGAGTTTTCATGTCTGCCACTGAGATACTGCTGGAAATAAATCAACAATAAAATTATAATGTGTTCATTATATATTAGTCTAACAATGGAACATAAAAATGCATGTGTGCAATAAAGTATGCTAATAAAAAAATTATGATCCTTATTTATTGAACACCCCTCGTATTAAAATTCATCAAAAGATTTCTGTATTTTATAATATAATGTATGGTCTTCAAATTATGCTGCGCATTAACTTTTCTGCTCCAGTTTCCGATACCATATTAGCAAATTTAACAGCGGTACAATTTTGAATTTTTACATGCAGTGGCTATTTGTATAATAACACTCTTTAAAGAAAATTACTATCATCCCATTGTGTCATTTTTTTC
This sequence comes from Maratus speciosus, assembly GCA_963932465.1. Classification (NCBI taxonomy): domain Eukaryota; kingdom Metazoa; phylum Arthropoda; class Arachnida; order Araneae; family Salticidae; genus Maratus; species Maratus speciosus. The sequence continues at coordinate 376,421,194 of OZ010791.1, read as the reverse complement.
TCAGTATTTTGTTAAAAACATGATATCATTCTTATTTTAAATGAACTCGAAACTGCGACGGTATTTTATTTTTATTAAGATAATAATGCGCATTCTTTTCTAGTTTGGAATGAAGACAATTTTCGGCCTCGTTAAGTTGACGTTTGAAGTTTTCTTGGCAATTTAGAAACTAAGTAACAGCTATTTAAACTCTTGTTTTTTAGATTATAGGAGCCATCATCATTTTCTCGTGCTTGATTTTTGGAGTAAAGTTTTTCATCTATGAGCTATATAAATATTTTCGATTTTTCTTCATATAACAATTTAATAATCGTATTATAATATCGACGTAATGATACAGGTTCGTGTGTGTACATAAACAGTATACCCTCAAAACATTTCGCCAGGAATTGTAAAAAGATTACAGGCAAAAAGTTGCTGGAATATCCCTATAATTTGCAGAATTTTTTCTGTTACTTATTAAAATTTTCTTAGTTTAATGGAATAATTTCAGGAAATTTTGATCTTAGATTTGGGAAATTTTCGAGTTTTAGGGGGCGAATGGTAGATTTCGTAAGAAATACTACCTATTACATTGTCCCCTGTGTTGGAATTTCTGAAAAAAATTTGAGATCTACGCCGATCATGACCCCTAGAAACCAAAACAACCATATATATATATATATCAATGTAAACCAATGTAAACCAATATATACCAATATAAACCAATATATCCACTAACAAAACGAATGGTACAAAGATTATACAAACAACACAGAGAAAAGTATGAAAAGATGTATGCTAGGTATAACTAGAGGAGACAGAAAGAGAATAAGCTGGATAAGAAATTAGACGAAAGTTTTTGACATCATTGAAAAAATTAAACTGCTAAAATGGAAATGGGCTGGGCACATTTCCCGAAGACAAGACAACAGATGGAGCACAAACACCCTACAGTGGTATCCCAGAGATGTAAAACGGCCAACAAGACGACCTCAAGTAAGATGGAGTGATGAAATCAGAAAAGTGGCCGGTGTTAATTGGATGAGCAAAGTACTAGACAGGAAACATTGTAAAAATCTGGGGAGACTTACATCCAGCAGTGACTTGAAAACAGTTGTTGTTCATGATGATATATATATATATATATCAGCAGTGAATTGAAAACGCTTGTTGTTCATGATGATATAGATATATATATATATATATATATATATATATATATATATACATTATATATCACTTTTTATGGACACGATAATTTCCACAAATTTCTTCCAAACTGATATATAAAATCAAGGTCGCAGAAAATTTTGGTTAAGTCGTTAATGGACAAAATCGGACGAATGGGATGAAAACAGGGAGGGGTTTTGTGAAAACAGGAAAAAACCCATGACTTCTTAATTATGATACATAAATTCAGTTTAAAGTTATTATTACTACTAGGAAAAGGACCAAACAATTATGTATAGCAGATTTTTGATGTCATTAAAAATGGGCTCAAGGGGCGAAAAAAATAGGGATTTAAGAAGAAAAAAATCTTAACTTCGTAAATTCACAAGATATCAAATTCACTTAAATTTATTATAAACTTTCTCAATAGTATCTAAAACTTTTGTATTGACAAGTTTTTGATAGGACCAACTCTTACAGCAAAAAAGAAAAAAAAGTTTTAAAAAGGGTGAGGGGTGAAAAAAAATCAAACTTCGTCAATTCGTAAGATATCAAATACGCTTAAATTTATTATAAATTTTCTCAATGTTATCTACAACTTTTATATTGACACGATTTTGATAGGACCAACTCTTACAGAAAACAAGTTGAAAACTGCACGTCAAAAGGGACAAATGAGGTGCGTTCGTAATATAACTAGTTTCATAAATATTTTTTGCACCGCATATTGTGCTGAATGTATGTTTTAGTTCACTTCATAAGTGCATATCAATTTCATTCTGTTCGAAAGGCCGTAACATAATTAAAATGTACTTGAAATAAAGGTGTATATAAATATTATACAGACATACATGCAATAAATACAATAAACCCAACTGGAGCGAAAAATTAGCCAGAGCCAGGATTCGAACCCGGAACCACAGTATACAAGACAGCTCTAACCACTGAGCTACTCCGGCCGATACCTGGATCTGCAATTTCTCATTAATAAACCATGTTGGGGAAGTCACCAGCCATCTATACGACAGTCTTGGGTGACCGGACAACGATGAATAAATTTTACTATTACGTCGATCTACGATAAATATAATAAAACACACATACTACAATATATATTAAAACACACATACACACATAAATAACGCCTGCATTCAACAGTTAAAGGTATATATAAATATTATACAGACATAAATGCAATAAATACAATAAGCCCAACTGAAGTGAAAAAATAGCCTTATATATAAAATAGTATTTTTTATAATATTATTTATAAAATTACATATACCTTTCATTCTTGAATGCAGTCGTTATTTATGTGTGTATTCGTGTTTTAATACAATTGTAGTATGTGTGTCTTATTATATTTATCGTAGACCGATGTAATAATAAAATCTATTCATCGTTGTCCGGTCATCCAAAGCTGTCGTATAGATGGCTGGTGACTTCCCCAACATGGTTTATTAGTGAGAAATTGCAGACCCAGGTATCGGTCGGAGTAGCTCAGTGGTTAGAGCAGCAGTCTTGTATACTGTGGCCCCGTGTTCAATTCCTGGCTCTGGCTAACTTTGCACTCCAGTTGGGTTTATTGTATTTATTGTATGTATGTCTGTATAATATATATATATACCTTTAACTGTTGAATGCAGGCGTTATTTATGCGTGTATGTGTGTTTTAATATATATTGTAGTAAGTGTGTTTTATTGCACTTGAAATAGTTTTTTCCCATCGTCCGTAATGTAATGAAAAACTTTGACTGTCCCTGTAATTAAGCTATACATCTGATTTTCATAAAATTTGAAATGACTCGATAAAATTTTGCAACAATTATCTATTTAAAATTTCAGACTATTCGGTTGGGTTGTTTTTGCTCTATTATATGCGGACGGACAGACGGACGGAACGACCGCTATAGGCGCTACACATTTATATAATTACGAACGCACCTAAAAAGAAAAAAATATGGGTTGGAGAGATAACTGACGTATTAAGGCTGTTCTCAAATCCAAAGGGGTAACTGTATGACAAGTTTTAATTCATTTTTGTTCGGAAACAAATGAAACTGAAAGGTGTTGTTATACAGAAACTATGTAATTGAAAGACGTTTTCCGTTTTCTCGTAAGCACAATACGTGTTTCATAAAATACTGTCAAAGTTGGCGTTTGGAACCGAATTTCCCGACGACAGCAGAAAAACCAGTGAACGAAGGGACAAAAACACCTTGTAATAAATAGGTCTGCCAATTTTATACCTTTGCATTTAAAAATGTGTACGTCATTGGGTCAGAAAGTATCAGGATTATTGAGCAGTGCTGTTGAGAGTCGCCCTGACATTATTCTGATAAAACCAGCTCATACAAAAAAAAAAAAAAAAAAAAAAAGGAATTAAAAACTCGTCAAAAACGGCCGGATAAAATTGTTAAACCGAGTTTATCTATAATCTTGATTTAGTTTTTGTTGGTGAAATTAGTACTTAACTTCGAAATCTACCTGTGCCTGTAAGCAGAGCCGGCATTGACTTTTATATATATATCTATACTAATATTATAAAGAGGTAAAAATTGTTTATTTGTAGGACGTAAGCTCTGGAATTACCGAACCGATTCCAAAAGTAATGGTATCAAAATGATGGTGTTAGTCCAACTTAGAACATAGGCTATATTTTATGTTTGTGCCACTGGCCAAAAGGGGGTGCAGGAGCAAAAAACGTTCTAAAAATGCTATTCTTGTATTAGTGAAGGGCCTAGAAACATGAAATTTGGAATGGTAGTTACTTATATGATACTAATGATCCCAAAGGACATTTCTTAAAAAAATCGAAATTAAAAAGGGGTGAAAATGCGCGAAAAGCGTTCTGAAAAACGTTCTAAATGGCGATTTTTACGCAATTGCAGGAAGTACTAAACCGATTTAAAAAATAATGGCGTCAAAATAATGGTGACAAACCTTGCTCCAACATAGGCTACATTTTATGTCGGTGCCACTACCATTAAAGAAGATGCAGGAGCAAAAAAATCGTTCGAAATTGTGATTTTTGGTGTTATTGAACGCCCCAGATACATGGAATTGGGCATGGTAGTTACTTATTACATATAAACTATCTCTAAGAACATTTCTTAAAAAAAATCGAAATTTAAAAGGGGTGAAAATGTGCAAAAGGGTATCTAAAAAACGTGCTAAATGGCGATTTTTACGCTATCTCAAGATGTACCAAACCGATTTCAAAAATAATGGTGTCAAAATGATGGTGATAACCCTTGCTACAACACAGGCTACATTTTATATCGGTGCCAATACCCCTAAAGGGGGTGCTCGGTGCCGATACACCTAAAGAGGGTGCAGGAGCAAAAAAACGTTCGAAATTGCGATTTTTGTGTTACTAAAGGGCTTAGATACATGGAAATTGGCATGGTAGTTACTTATTAGATATGAACGATCTCTAAGAACATTTCTTAAAAAATTCGAAATTTAAAACGGGTGAAAATGCGCAAAAATCGTTTTTTAAAACGTTCTAAATGGCGTTTTTTACGCATTCTCAAGAAGTACTAAACCAATTTAAAAAATAATGGTGTCAAAATGATGGTGACAACCCTTGCTCCAACATAGATTACATTTTATGTCGGTGCGACTACCCTTAAAGGGGGTGCAGGAGCGTAAAAAGTTCGAAATTGCAATTTTTGTGTTATTGAAGGGCCCAGATACATGTAATTTGGCATGGTAGTTACGTATTAGATATAAATGATCTCTAAGAACATTTCTTTAAAAAATGAAATTTAAAAGGGGTAAAAATGCGCAAAAAGGCGTCTAAAAAACGTTCTAAATGTCGATTTTTACGCAATCTAGAGAAGTCCTAAACCGATTTCAAAAGTAATGGTGTCAAAATGATGGTGATAACCCTTGCTCCAACATAGGCCACATTTTATGTCGGTGCCAAGACCCTTAAAGGGAGTGCTCGGTGCCGATACCCCTAAAGAGGGTCCATGAGCAAAAAAAGTTCGAAATTGCGATTTTTTGTGTTACTAAACGGCTTAGATACATGGAATTTGCCACGGTAATTATCTATAAGATATAAATGATCTCTAAGAACATTTCTTAAAAAATTCGAAATTTAAATAGGGTGAAAATGCGCGAAAAGATTTCTAAAAAACGTTCTAAATGGCGATTTCTAAGCAATCTCAGAAAGTACCCAACCGATGATTTCAAAAGTAATGATTGGAAATTGATGATGACAGCCCTTGCTCCAATATAGGATCTACTTCATGTCAGCGTCATTACCACCTTGAGGTTGTATTTTAAAAAACGTCCTAAATTGTGATTTTTGTGATACTGAAGGGGCTAGCAACTTGAAATTTGCATGGTAATTACTTATGAGATGTAAATGCCATATGAGAAGAGTTTCTTAAAATTTTGAAATTTAAATGGGGTGAAAACAAACGAAAAGCGTTCTAAAAACGTTCTAAATAGCGATTTCTACGCAATCTCAAGAAATATAAACCGATTTCAGAAGTAATGGTTTCAAATTGACGGTGACAGTCCCCGTTCCAACATAGCCCGTATTTTACGTTGTTGTCACTACCACCTGGGGGTTACAGAAGCAAAAAGTGTTCTAAATTGCGTTTTTTGTGTTAAAGAGGGTGTCTAACATTTTAAATTTGGAATGGTAATTACTTCATAGATGAAAATTCTTTCTAAGAATTGTCGAAAGAAAATTCCAAATTTAAAAGGATGAAGTGAGCGAAAATTGTTCTATAAGCTTTCTAAATTACGATTGTCATGCAATCGTATGAACTACGAAACCGATTTCGAACATAATGGTTTCAAATTGATGGTGATAGAACCTGCTCAAACATAAGCTATATTTTATGTCGGTGCCACAAACCGTAGAGGGTTTCAGTAGCAAAAAACTTTCAAAATTGCGATTTCTGTGATATGGAAGAGGCTAGAAACTTTAAATATACCACGATAGTCACTTATAAAATATAAATATACTCTAGAACAGTCCAAAATAAATTCGAAATGAAAAAGGAGTGAAGCGAAGGGAAGGAGCGAAAAGCATTCTAAAAGAGTCCTAAATTACGATTTCTATGGAATCTCAGGAAATAATAAACCGATTACAAAAATTATTGGTTGCGAATCAAAGGTGATAGTCCCTGATCCTATACGGGCTATATTTTATCCCAGTGTCACTACCACCTGGTTGGCAGGAACAACAAGAAAGCCTTTAAAAACATCTAAATTCCGTTTTTATAGAATATTAGGAAATACACCGATTCCAAGGTTAATGTTGGCAAATTAATGGTGTCAGTCTCTGTTTCAACATCCTTCGAGACATTCTGTTTCAACTCTGTTTCGGCATTTTATGTTGGTGCCACTAACAACAGAGAGATGGTAGACTGTTAGACAAGAAGCTTGGAATTTGACATGATGGTTAATTTTAAGATGTAAATGTGTTAAGATGTTTTCTAAAAAATTCAACACTTCAAATGAATACAGAAATGAGCATAAAACTCTCAAAATATTTTCTAAATTATCATTTATTTGGAATTAGTTTTAGTTCATCTTATTAATTAAAATTTGATTTCTGTTTATTGCACTTTTATAATGAAGTTTAGTGAAACTGTGGCTTAATTTGAAATTTTTTAATTATTCCAAAAAGTGTCCTTCTAATAAAAAATAGCCATGCAATAATCACTTGGCATATTTCAACTATTTCGCGAGCAAAGCCGCGGGTTTTGCTAGTATATATATACAGGGTGCAATATGTTATCTATCGCCGACCTTTTATTTCTTAGCCGTTGGTCGTAAACATATAGTTCGAATTGCAAAAACGTTTCAAATGAGATAAATATTCATGTTGTGGCATTATTTAAAGTAAAAAATCAATTTTATAAAAATTACAGAAACTAACTTTTTATACGGTCCCCCAGTTCCTATAGTTATATATAGTAAAAATTTACACATATCATAACAGGTATAACACAAAAAGTTTGACATCTGTACTACAAAAATTGACACAGTTATTAAATTTGAAAGTTTGAGATTTTTGCACATGATTTTGTCTGTCATTGAGGGATCAGTTAAAAGAAGAATTAAAGTAATTAGGGATCAAAATCAGCGTGCGATGTTCTTTTTATGGCGAAACTACCTTTTGCCGATATCTTCGGTACGTTTGAATGTTGTTCGACCCATTAAAGTTAGCTCAAATATTTAGATGAAATAACCCTGTTTGGTGATTCCTCGATTTGGTGATACCAGCTAAAGGTGGTTTCGACATAAAAAGGACATTGCACCCTGATTTTGATCTCGAATTCCTTTAATTCCTCTTTTAACTGATCCCTCAATGAAAGACAAAATCATGTGCAAAAATCTCAAACTTTCAAATTTAATAACTGTGTCAATTTTTGTAGAACAGATGTCAAACTTTTTGTGTTATATCTGTTATGATATGTGTAAACTTTTACTAAATATAACTATAGGGACTGGGGGACCGTATAAAAAGTTAGTTTTCGTAATTTTTATAAAATTGATTTTTTACTTTAAATAATGTCACAACTTGAATATTTACCTCATTTGAAACGTTTTTGTAATTGGAACTATATGTCTATGACCAACGGTTGAGAAAATAAAAGAAAACATTACAAGACGACACACATGATGATACAATTATTTACAATGGATGAATGATTTCAAAAGATGCACGACACTTTTATATTTCACTCCACGAACTACACTTCACAATATTATTAAGTTATAATGCAAACTACTCAAATTATAATCCTTTAGTGCCCCTAGCACCCGACATACTTCCGTTTTCACAAATCAAAAAAACAAGCCGGCAAACCCTGCGCGGCTACTCTTACACTTCCTCCTTCCACACTCTGAATAAAACAGTGTCTCCCCCACTCTCTCTGCGCGCGCCCACGCATCACGTGACGAATGGCGTTGAAGCCAAAAGAATCGAAAGAGAAATTAATCTAGACGTTCCCAGACATCACACCCCCCCCCCACCCAAGATTGAAAAATGAGGGAGGGGGTCCCTCAATTCTCTATCTGAAATTTAGTCTGGAGACGTCCTCATACCTTTTTTTTTAAACAAATCTTTTTAAAACCCTATATTTTTTTTTTTTTAAACAAATTACCCAAATAAAAATAGAAATTAATAAATACATATAAAAAATATACAAACTACATCCTGAAATGGTCTGGACACGCTGCCTATAGCACAACTTATTAACACCTTCTTATCTACTAATATAAAACATAATTAATACTTAATAATAACAATAATAAATGCAATAACAAATAAAACACATAAAAGTTATAGCTGCAGGAACCAATTAAATAACTGTTGAATAAACACGTTAAAGTTGGTTTTTTTTTAAGTCTATACAGTTTAGAAAGTTTTTTTTTCTTTTTTTTATAGTTTATTCTCTTATCCAATAGTCTCCAGTCTGGACAATGCGTCTGCATTTATCAAATTGGCACCAGGTCGGTGCGAAATCTGAATGTCATATTTTTGCAGTGCTAATGCCCATCGTTGCAGTTTGGAAGATTGGGGGGCATTTTTGGTGATGAAAGTCAGTGGGTTGTGATCAGTGATTAGTTCCACAGGTGATCCAAAAATCCACGTTTCAAACTTCTTGAGACTCCAGATGACCGCATAGGCCTCCCTTTTGATCGTCAGCCAAGCCTGTTGAGTTTTGGTGAGCTTTTGACTGGCATAGCTCACTGGGTACAGTACTCGGTCTTTTCGCTGCGATAAACACGCGCCGATGCCGATTGCAGATGCGTCGCACTCGATGACAAATGGTACTCCTATAACGAGAGTATGTAGGCTAGGTGCTTCGATAAGACCTCTTTTCAACTGATTAAACGCCCGATCATGGTCTTCTGACCAACACAACTGTTCTTGACTCTTCTTTTTCGTCAGTTCAGTTAGAGGATATGCTACTTCAGCATATTTAGGAATGTAATCTCTGTAATAATTACAGAGACCAAGAACACTTTTCAACTGTTTCTTCGTTTGAGGCACTGCTAGCCTTCGAATAGCCTCCACTTTTCCGGGGTGATCCGATGGCTACCGGACCCTATGGTGTGTCCCAAATATTTAATCTGCGGTTTTGCGAATTCACATTTTTTCAAGTTGACTGAAAATCTTATGTCTGACAATTTAGAAAATATCTTTTCCAGATGCATCAGGTGTTCAGAAAATGTTTCAGAAAAGACGGTTATGTCGTCTATATATGCTCTGGCGAACTCCTTGTAATCGGACAGTGCTCTGTTCATTTCTCGTTGAAAAGTCGCAGCTGCGTTTTTGAGCCCGAAGGCCATTACTTTAAAGCGATACTGAGCCCTGTGAGTTTTAAAACATGCTAAATTTTGACTCTCTTCTTCTAGTGGTATGGCCCAATACCCTTTGAGTAAGTCTATCGTGGTTATCACAATGGCCCTGCCAATACTGAACAACAAATCGGTGGCATTTTCCATTGGGAAATCATCAGTCACTGTAACAGTATTAAGCACTCGAAAATCTACGCATAGGCGCAAGGCCCCATCCTTCTTCATTACACACCCTACTGGGTGTGGCGCCTCTGCCTCACTTTCTTCATTCAGACCTTGTTCCAATAACTCCTCAATTTGTTTATCTACTTGAGGTTTCAAGGTCTCTGGGATTCTGTAAACGTAGGGCTTTTTCTTTTCTGCGTCACTTATTCTTATTTTATGCTCTCCTACCTTAGCTATTTGCACTTTTCTAGAAAATAATTCTTTATATTTATACAATAAATCTAACATTTTTTCTTTCTCCACCTTTCCTAAATGACTTAGATCAACTTCTTCTATATTGAATAGGTTGGAGTTATCTTTCGTACTGGGGGTGGGATGGACCTCCCCTAATTCTTCCTCATTTTCGAAGATCACCCCCACCGCCTGTACCCTAGGAGTAAATTTTCTTATCTTATTTACGTGGACATTTCTAACATTCCCGTTCATTAATTTCACTTTGTAAGAATCAGGCTTACAACGTGCCACTATTTCGGCTGGCCCTGACCACCTCGCGTAAAGTTCGTTTGTAGAGTCTGGGATTAATAAATATACCTGGTCCCCCGGTCTAAAGTCCTTGTAAATCGCTCTTCGATTAGCGTACTTCGCATACGAGCTTTGCTTAACCTCCGACACTATCGTCGCTTGTTCCGCCGCCCTTTCTAAATTAATTTTTAACTCCTGGAGATATTCGGTCGCGCTCTTTCCTAGATTTATAGGTAGTGGGATTTCGCCTGCCCATATAGATTTTAATACCGCCAGTGGCCCCCTGACATCTCTTCCGCACATTAATTTGAATGGCGATACGCCCGTAGTGCTATTCGGAATTTCTCTGTACGTAAATAATAGATAGGGGATGTGTTTATCCCAATTTTTAGGGTCACTACGAATTATATGGTGCAACATACGTTTCAATACCTGATTATATCGTTCAACAAGTCCCGAGCTTTGAGGGTTCCCCGTCGTAGCAAATCTAGGAGCCGCCCCCAGACTAGCATGAAACTCTTATATTAACCCTGATACAAAATTTCTGCCCTGATCACTCGCTATTAAGCGGGGTATTCCTGCTCGCATAAATATCTCTAACAATGCATCGCATGTAGCTTTAGCCGTAATTGTCCGTAACGGAACTGCCTCTGGCCATCGCGAATGTTGATCTACAAAGGTAAGATGCCTACGCGCTGAAGGAGGTTCAATTTTTCCAATTATGTCAATATTTACAACGTCGAATGGATGTTCCGGTCTCTCAATTGGGATAATGGGTGTCTGATCGCTAGCCCTCTCCCTGCTCCGTAGTTGGCAATCCTTACACGACGCACAATATTCTTCCACATGCCGCGACATACCTGGCCAAAAAAATGAATAACGAATTCTCTCTTTTGTTTTTTTCATGCCGAGATGATTAGCGAAAATCGATTCGTGCGCAATGAAAGTTCCCTGTAGCGATTCGCAACTTTTCTGTTGCGCCCTGTAAATACTCGCATCTGATTGATGACCCACATTTAAAACTTCACTATTATTTTTCCTTGCAATACAGCTAATCATTAACTCTTTTTCTGCAGTTTCATTTTGACTTAATAAACATAAATTCTCATCATTCATACTTTGTTGTCCCATTTCACTACCCCCTGCTTTTTCATATTTAATTTCTTCCCCCCTTTCCGACTGCATCTCCTCCGTAGGCACCGACACATCACACAATCTATTTCCTTCCCCTCCACTCTGAGCTGATCGTAATAACTCATAAATCGTAGGCGTGATAATACATGATGCATATAATTTATCTGTTGCCGCGAACAAAACATCTACGCTATTAACTACACTATTTGACTCTCCGGAATCTAAAGCTATGGGTAAAGTTATAAGGTCAGCGGTTATTTTCTCTCCAAAAGCAGATATCAACTGAATTTTTGAATTTTCATTATTTCTAAATGAATCCGGTATTTGATTTGAATTAACGACTGGGATTTCGACCGCATTATCGATCAATGTATTCATTTTCCGCCCCCCTACCCAGACATCCTGATATTGCAAGGCTTGCGTATTCATTACCTCATTCCCAGAACCTAACGCTGTCACTTTAGCAACTAACTTTTCATCAGGTTTATTTTTCTCAGTACCCGATTCCTTTTTCGTTTGATTTCGAAAATTCCCCATTTTATTTTATCTTTATTATTCGGACAGAAACGTAAATGAATTGTTTGTTTACATAGCCTACAAATGTCATTAGTTTTCCTATCCCGAGAAAGAACATTATTTCTGATATGAGGTGGTATATATTCCCCATGATTCACACTTCCGGTTTCATCATAGTTGCGAAAGGATTTTATCGGTCTATCATATAATTCCGAAAAAGTTCTACCTTTTGAAGTAAACCAATTATCGCATAATTCCGCGATTTGGCGTGGTTTTAACCAGTCATCCATTTGCTTTAATTTAACGTAACTCCGCGTTTCTGAATCTAATGAACTCATTAATCTATCGGTAACAATTAATTCATTAAGCGTATCGAAATCATTCACTTTTCTAAGCTGACAATAAAATTCCCAATTAGCTCGGATTCTGCTTGCAAATTGTAAATGGTTTTCATTTTTCATTCTTTTTGCCGTAAGGAAATTTTCTAGACAAGCTTCCGGGGTAGGTTGAAATTCTTTTAAAATTAAAGCCTTAACCTTCGGATAACTCTTCATTTCATTTGTGTTCACATAAACTAATAAATGTGCCGCTCGTTCACCCACTAAATTTAGTAAAATTTCAACTTTTAACTCCTCCGAAACATTTTTCAATTCGATTGCTTTTTCGAGCGAACTAAAAAATAAATTCCACGCTTCCGGTTTAGTCGGGACTGGCATACTCAGAGTTCTAACACTTTTAATTAAACATTCTAACGAAGTAGTATGGGATTTTTGTCCATCCCCCCCTCCCCGAATCCAAATTCTTATCATCTGTTATCTTCGCCATTTCTAATTGGGCTTTAATGACTTCTAATTTTGTTCTCTCTAATTCTAGAGCAGAGTTCTGTTCCGATTTCACATTTTCTTTCTCAATTTTTAGTAGCTCGGCTTCCCGTTTTTCTTTTTCTATTCTATCTGATACCGTGGTAATTAAAACTTCTTTTACAAATTCAGCATCCTTAGCAAATTGGTCGCTTCCCTCGATGAGTGTTTTCAAATCTACAATTCTGTGCTCTAATTCTACCTTTAAGCCTAATTCAGTCGCGAGGACAACCAAATCTTCTTTCCTCAGCCCTTTAATGCTAAACATTTTTCTTTTTCAATTCAAACACTTTTATAAAAAAAAACTCTGCAGATAACAAATACTCTCATACTAATTAAATAAATCAAGCAATAAATGTCATACTATAAATAACATCTTTCTTTTGACATGCTTAAATCAATCATAAAAATAAATCATATACTTTTCTCTTTATCTATTTAAATCGTTTATATAAATGCACAAACTCATACCAATAAATTGCATTTCCTTTATCTGCTTAAAATATCTTCAAACACTATCTTCAATTAATAAACTTTTTTACCAAAAATAAAACCACTTCAAAAACTACTACAAAGTAAAAAATAATTTTTTTACATAATAGTTAATAAGAAATTAAATTAAGAGCATTGTATTTACCATGCGTATTATTATATTTATGTACATTAATTTGATTTTTTGGAGTCGGTGCCAGCCAAACGAAGTGAAGTATAATTATCAAACAGACACATATCCAAATATCTACGAGTTTTTTTTACGATTTGTTATTTAGTTAAAAAATTTGAATTTTACCATTTTTGAAACATTTCATCTGATTTTATAAACGTGTATTTTCAAGTGAGATTAGTTGTAATTATGTGTGCTAAATTAAGGGTTATTGTAAAATTAATGCGTTTATACAGGCTATTATGTAAAAAAGTCGTAGCCAAACACAGATTTTCAAATGCAGGATGGTGTCAGAGTTGATTGAGAATGGATTTTTTTTCCTAAACGGTTTTGTTGAATCTTGTTACGATTTGTATTGGATAAACAATTTAAATTTTGAACTTGGCTTTGCTGGCACCGACTCCAAAAAATCAAATTAATGTACATAAATATAATAATACGCATGGCAAATACAATGCTCTTAATTTAATTTCTTATTAACTATTATGTAAAAAAATTATTTTTTACTTTGTAGTAGTTTTTGAAGTGGTTTTATTTTTGGTAAAAAAGTTTATTTTTCACTTTTTAGTTTTCTTTTAGTTAAAATTTTTGCATGATTCTTTTGGAGCAAATTACGGACTTTTAAAGATGTTATTTTGATAAGTAAATACTTTTGTCCAGATTTGTGTGTACATTAATAACACAGGTTTTTCGTGTAAATTCTTTATATATATATATTACATTTATTCTTCTTCAGATTTAATAGCATTATTTTTTAGTTAAATATTTTTGTTTGGACATGGGTAGAACGACAAGAGATGCTGCTCGCATGAAAAAATATCGAACATTGGAAAGTGACACTAAAAAGTTCTTCGGTGCTCTATGAAATAGAGAAGAGAGACCCAATGACTTATTTTTCATACTTTCTAATCGATGACCAGGCCCTTATCTTCCGGGTTGCCCTTGATGAACGAGTTTGATACTAACTTGGTATCGGCGTAGGAGACCACCTAATCGCCATAAACCTGATGAACGCCTAGTATTTCTTAATTGTGAACTTTTTTATGCCAGTTACTTAACATTTATATCTTGTTGTTTAGCACTGCGCATTGCTACTCATGTTGATCTCGTAATTTAGAAGCTTAATCAGATGACGAGACCTTCATCTGGCAAGGCACCTCAGAGGTATAATTCATCGGTAAATTCGAGGTCTTCGCACCTATCGACCGAGTTTACATGCACTAGGAGCCATTAAGGTACATGACAACCGAATAACTTATCAAAAAATGATCGCGAAAAGACCACAGGGGGAAAGTCTTAAATGGCGTTCCCACAAATGGCTGGTCAAATTTCTATGGTGTCAAAAGAGAATTTATATATAATTCATTTGAGGTTTCAAGAATTTAAAAACAACTTATTTTTTCGTGGCATTAATGTTTTCTTATAGGGAGATATTATGCAAGAGCCAATATGTAATGTATAACGTATGCGTAATGCCAATATGCTTAAATGTATGCTAAGCATTTCTGCATGGTACTTTTATTCATAATTTAAATTATTTGCTTAATCTTTCGCCAAATCTAAAGATTCTGATAGAGAAATTGAGAACTCATTGCATCATGACGGCATTTTTTTATTTTTGTTTGTAATCTTTCTTGGCAAAACAGCTTAACTCACTTGGGCATTTATGCTTCTTATTGCATCATCATTTGCAATACGTTGGGCAGTGGAGATTTTAAAACTATTAAGTAATCTACCGTTATTGCGTCCACTGCCAATTGTTGTTTCTGAGCTAATATGATTTGGTGCATTGAAGCGTTTTGCGAATTAAATATTTTATGATACCCACATTTGCATTAAACCAATTGCTGCTGATATTTTTTTTGTTTCACGCTAGCCTTAACTGGGGGCTCGATTACGGAAGATTAGAAATTCATCGTCATACTCATTTAATAGTCTTGATTAAAGTGTTATTGGTCTGCATAGTAACTGACGTATTTTAGTGAGTATAGTACTGCAAAACATATAGAACTTTCGGAAGCAACTTATGATATTCGCATTTCCTTTAAACCATGTTTGCTGTTAGTATCGCACACTTTTTGCTTTTATCGGGCAATCTGATCCAAATTTATTTGCTCTCATTTCTTGATACAATTCAAATGTTTTCATGACTGCGTAACTCACTGACTTTCTTTCGCCATTATGCTTATGCCTACTGATGTTTAAGTTCTGTGCCATGTAAATACAACGCACCATAACAATGTCGTCTGTAATACTAATTAGAGTAACTCCTTTTATTTCTTTCTATGTTGTTTATCTTGTACTTTAACAGCATATGGATCTTGGCTCAACTTCTGTTTGCATATAAAAGTAGACAAAAGGTTGTTTACAATAAATAAATTTATAAATATTGAAAAACTTGCTTGTGTATATGAGACAGTGGTACTACTTAGTTATCCCGTCGACCAAAAATCTATCGTTCACCAAACTATAAGATTAAATACCAATAATGGTTGATCGTAAATGTCACATTCACTGACTTTAAGCAAGATACATGTGTTTACGTCATCAAGTGATTTTTATTTCGACGTTTTATTTGTATTTTTATTAATGTTATACTAATTTATTTGTTCTTTCGTTATTTAAAATAAAAATTATGTTTATTTGTATAATTTGGCGATTTATATAATCTGGCGAAATTGGTCGACGGGATAACTAAGTAGTACCGAGACAGTTAATAGGTTGTCAGAAAATATGCGTGAAATTTTCATTTTCTCTCCAAGGCCCCTATACAGGAAAGTTATCATTAATGTTATCTAGTGGAAATATTAAAGGCAATCAAAAAGCATTCATACATATAACTGTTTAATATAATATAATATAATATAGGTATTTATATAATATTATGGTACTTCTTAGTTATCCCGTCGATCAATTTCGCCAAATTATATAAATCGCCAAACCACTCGCCAAATTATACAAATTGATATAATTTTTATTTTAAATAACGAAAGAACAAATAAATTAGTAAAACACATTA
This sequence comes from Maratus speciosus, assembly GCA_963932465.1. Lineage (NCBI taxonomy): Eukaryota > Metazoa > Arthropoda > Arachnida > Araneae > Salticidae > Maratus > Maratus speciosus. Next base: position 376,404,825 of record OZ010791.1, on the reverse strand, counting down.
ATAAAAATACAAATAAAACGTCGAATTAATGGTTTTATTGGCCATTATTGGCATTTAATCTTACAATTAATTAATTAATGGCAAACCATGGTACAGATGTCATATTCGCCCCATATTGGCACGATTTTTATCTGTCGCCAATATCATATAGGCAACGGGTACTTAACTTGCGCCAAAGTGTTGTTATTTTGCTTGATATGGTAACCCGGATTATGTTGTTTATGCTGTTGATGTTTTTGCCAAGTTGGCAACCGAAAAAAATCGCGCCAATATGGGGCGAATATGACATCTGTACCCAAATCATTATTGGCATTTAATCTTACAATATGGCGACAGTAATTTGGTCGAAGGGATAACTAAGAAGTACCAATATTATATATATATATATATATTATGTGCCGCTAGTGTGATGTTATGTGTTTAATTAAACTAAACTATTGTATATTAAATTATTGTTTTGTATTAAGGGTACTTGCTAGTTATCCTGCAGACCAAATTACAGTCGCCAAATTGTAAGATTAAATGCCAATAATAGTTGATCGTAAATGTCACATTCACTTGACTACACGTGTTTACGTCATCAAATGATTTTTATTTCGACGTTTTATTTGTATTTTTATTAATGTTATACTAATTTATTTGTTTTTTCGTTATTTAAAATAAAAATTATGTCAATTTGTATAATTTGGTGATTTATATAATCTGGCGAAATTGGTCGACGGGATAACTAAGTAGTACCGAGACAGTTAATAGGTTGTCAGAAAATATGCGTGAAATTTTCATTTTCTCTCCAAGGCCCCTATACAGGAAAGTTATCATTAATGTTATCTAGTGGAAATATTAAAGGCAATCAAAAAGCATTCATACATATAACTGTTTAATATAATATAATATAGGTATTTATATAATATTATGGTACTTCTTAGTTATCCCGTCGATCAATTTCGCCAAATTATATAAATCGCCAAACCACTCGCCAAATTATACAAATTGATATAATTTTTATTTTAAATAACGAAAGAACAAATAAATTAGTAAAACACATTAATAAAAATACAAATAAAACGTCGAATTAATGGTTTTATTGGCCATTATTGGCATTTAATCTTACAATTAATTAATTAATGGCAAACCATGGTACAGATGTCATATTCGCCCCATATTGGCACGATTTTTATCTGTCGCCAATATCATATAGGCAACGGGTACTTAACTTGCGCCAAAGTGTTGTTATTTTGCTTGATGTGGTAACCCGGATTATGTTGTTTATTCTGTTGATGTTTTTGCCAAGTTGGCAACCAAAAAAAATTGCGCCAATAAGGGGCGAATATGACATCTGTACCCAAATCATTATTGACATTTAATCTTACAATATGGCGACAGTAATTTGGTCGAAGGGATAACTAAGAAGTACCAATATTATATATATATATATATATATATATATATATATATATATTATGTGCCGCTAGTGTGATGTTATGTGTTTAATTAAACTAAACTATTGTATATTAAATTATTGTTTTGTATTAAGGGTACTTGCTAGTTATCCTGCCGACCAAATTACAGTCGCCAAATTGTAAGATTAAATGCCAATAATAGTTGATCGTAAATGTCACATTCACTTGACTACACGTGTTTACGTCATCAAATGATTTTTATTTCGACGTTTTATTTGTATTTTTATTAATGTTATACTAATTTATTTGTTTTTTCGTTATTTAAAATAAAAATTATGTCAATTTGTATAATTTGGCGATTTATATAATTTGGCGAAATTGGTCGACGGGATAACTAACAAGTACCGTATTAAGTTAGTTTGTTTCTGTATTATTTAGCATTTGAAATAATGGTGTATATTTAATTAATGTATATTAAATTACTATTTTGAATGCGATTGCCAATTGAGAATTTTAAATATAACTGTCGATTAGAAAATACGAAGAAACAGATTGGGGAAGATCCATTACTGAATTTGAATGGGAATATCGCCAAATTAGTCAGTTACAGCCAAGTTGGCTTCATTTATGGCGACTTATTTTGGTCGCCAAATTTGGCAATAATTAACGTAACTGCGCCAAGTTTTGCGACAACTTGGCGCTAGCGTATATGAATATAGTTTTATGCTTATGATTGAGAAACCGGTTACAACAATGAAAGATAATTTGGGTGAAATCCTTCATTTTATTGGTTTTTGTTGAATTACTAAAAAACTACTCAACCAATTTCGATGAAACGGAAGTGGTACCAATTCGAGAGCATCCTCTTTCAATTAAAACAAAAATCACATAAATCGGACAAAAAGTTCCGGAGCAATCGGTGAACATACATTAAAAAAAAAAAAACATACATACGCGTCGAATTGATAACCTCCTCCTTTTTGAAGTCGGTAAAAATACGTAAACATGCATCTTACTTTTTATAAGAGCTCTCGGTCTTCGTAAGAGAGCGTGTAATGCCGCCGCCGAGCTCCGCTGACCTTCCCAACGTGTGTATTCCTCGTAAAGATAGCACTTCCTCGTTAAACACAGATTATTAAGTTTATTTACTAGGAACATGAAGACATTACAAGACGACACAAATGATGATACAATTATTTACAATGGATGAATGATTTCAAAAGATGCACGACACTTTTATATTTCACTCCACGAACTACACTTCACAATATTATTAAGTTATAGTGCAAACTACTCAAATTATAGTCCTTTGGTGGCCCTAGCACCCGACATACTTCCGTTTTCACAAATCAAAAAAACAAGCCGGCAAACCCTGCGCGGCTACTCTTACTCTTCCTCCTTCCACACTCTGAATAAAACAGTGTCTCCCCCTCTCTCTCCGCGCGCGCCCACTCATCATGTGAAGAATGGTGTCGCGGACAGCTCCCCCTGTATCCCTTTGCAGTAACAGTGACACCTGAATTTGAAAACTTTTACGTACCGAAGTGAAGTGAACAGAAACTGAAAAAACTTTTTAGAATAATTCTTGTGTTTGTGAACGGAGTTGTGCCTCCGTGATGTTCCGATTGAAGTTAAAGCTTTTTAAATGTTCAAGACCTGTATATAGTTTGTAATATATTGTAAATAGGTATTGTAGATTAACCGAGTTATGTCTTATTTTAGTTGAGTCAGTTGTTAACTAGAATTAAGTCATCAAATGCGGCAGTCCGAACCAGAAGCAAGTGTTGAGAGCTTACCTGAAGGAAGGGGTAAGTTAAAGATTTCTGACATTCTTTTGTCTATTTGAACGCTTGTTTTTATATTTTTATGGCGCCCGACAACAGCGACGCCGTGTTGATTTGATCTTAATTGAATGAAAAATTATTTATAGACGAAAGTTTTGAATATTCAGTTCTATTGAAAAGAATTGTTGATGATTTGTTTTGACGTTGAATATAATGAAGAATTGAGTATAAAAATAAATAAAAGTCTTGAATGCTTAATTCTGTTGAAGATAATATTATTAATAATATTGATTGATAGCGTATTTTGAAAACAGGAATATTTTGAAAGTTATTGAATATATTTTGAAAGTTATTGTTCTTATATTAAGTTGTTATAAAATTAATTATATTTAAAATTACGGATTAAACATGTCTGATATTGAAAAACTAAAGAAGAAACGTGCTGTTTCTAGAACGGCGACTACGAAATTAATTAATACTTGTGAGCTGTATCTTGCAGAATCAGTACAGGAAGTTCCTGTTCTTACGGAACGTATTGATCAGTTAAACTCAAAGTATAATAATTTAATAACTTTAGATGAGCAGATCCAAAATTTAATGGATGATGACGGCGAATTAGAAACTGAATTTGAAACTGCCGAAGGTTATGCTGAAAAAATAATTTCTATGAAATCGAAATTAACGTATCCTTTAAAAATAAAAGTTGAACCTGAACGTTCTATTAAGAAAACAAATTCGGTTAATGAAAGTATTTCAACAGAGAATTTGACTTCTTGCTCTCATTCTAAAATTAAATTACCGAAATTGAGTATTAATAAATTTAATGGAGATCCTGCTTATTGGTTATCTTTTTGGAACCAATATGATAATGCGATACATCAAAATGATAGCTTAACTGACATTGATAAATTTAATTATTTGCATTCCTTCCTTACTGGAGCTGCTTCTAGTGCAATTAGTGGGTTTTCGCTATCGAGTGAAAATTATATAGCAGCTATTGAACTACTCAAAAAGCGTTTAGGTCGTAAAGACCTGATTATAAATGCTCATATGGGAAAATTATTGAATTTAGAAACAGTTAAAAATGTAAATAATACTTTTGCATTGCGAAAGCTGTATGATAACATTGAGACTCAAATAAGAAGTTTAAATTCACTTGAAGTAACTTCCGGAACATATGGTACGTTACTAACGCCAATTTTGCTTAAATTAATTCCCAATGAGTTAAATTTGGAATTTCAACGTAAACGGAAAACTCAGGATAATCTTTTTGAAGTTAACGAACTGCTTGAATTTCTACGGGCAGAAATAGAATGCAGAGAAACTGCGATTCAAATACAAGATAGGGTTATCGTTCAAAATCCACCGCAAGTGCAGAGGGAGGTAAAATAAATAAGTTTACAGTTCCTACTGCTGCTTCATTGAAGGTTTCGATAAATCATTGTATTTTTTGCGGAGATTCCGCTGAATCAGTTAATCACAATTCTGCAGCTTGTTCTAAGTCCGTCGCAGAAAAACGAGCACGTTTGAGAAAAAACGGAATGTGTTATCTCTGTATGAAAAAGGGAAATCATTTAGCAAAAGACTGCTTTTCAAAAATAAGAAGTCAGTTTTGCAGTGGAAAACATAATTCTTTAATTTGTGACAAGAGTAATAAAGTAGATGAGAAAAAACAAATTGACGATAGAAATGTCACTTTAACAAATAAAACATTCACACAGAAAGTTTTGTTACAAACTTTAATTGTAAAAATCTGCGGAAATAGTGAAGATAAGTTTGTTAGGTGCTTAATCGATACTGGATCGCAAAAGTCATATATTTCGAAGTTTGTTGCTGAAATGATGCAATACAAAATTACAAGTGAGAGCAACATTATTCATAGTCTATTTGGTGGAACGGAGGTTTCTGAAATCCATAAACAATTTATTGTGAATCTTAGTAATGTAAAGGGTGATTATAAATGTAATTTTAAGGCCTTTGATCAAACTAAAATTTGTTCCGATGTACCACAAATAGAAATAAAACCCATATTACATGAGCTTAAAGAACATAGAATATATTTGAATGACACTAGCCGTATGAAGGAAAAATTGTTGTTTGAATCATCCCCAACTGAAATTCATATTCTTATTGGAGCGGATATTGCAGGAAAATTACTCACCGGTAAGATAAGAAAACTAAAATGTGGTTTAGTATGTGTCGAAACTTACTTAGGTTGGACAGTTATGGGGAAAGTTCCTTTGGAAATAGAAAATAAAACTGACAACTCATTTACATTTTCGATGCACGTATCAGATTATAAAATTTCTGAATTGTGGAATCTTGATACTCTAGGAATTTTAGATCCATCCGAAAATGAAACTAAAAAAGAGTTGCAAGAACAAACACTGCAACATTTTCTTTCAACGGTTAAAAGGGATAACGAAGGCAGATTTGAAGTCTGTTTACCTTGGTTAGAGGGCCATCCCCCACTCCCTAATAATCTAGAGATCGCTGAGAGAAGATTAAAAAATACAGTAAAAAATTTGAAAGACAAGGGTTTCTTAGAAGATTATGAAGCGGTTTTCAAATCTTGGGAGGAAGAAAAAATTATAGAAATTGTACCTGAAAATGAATATAATAATTCCTGCCATTATTTACCCCATCGTGCCGTTATTAGAATGAATTCCACAACAACAAAAATAAGACCAGTATTTGATGGATCAGCGAAAATTAAGGGGTTTCCGTCAATAAATGATTGTGTAGAAAAGGGGCCTAATTTGCTAGAAACTATTCCTGCAATTATCAACAGATTTCGAGAAAAATGCATCGGTGTAAGTTCTGATATCAAAAAAGCTTTTCTTCAAATAGGACTTAATCCGAATGATAGAGATTTTTTGAGATTCTTATGGTGGGAACAAGGTAATCCGGAACATTTTAAGATGTGTAGACATAGGAGAGTCGTTTTCGGAATTTCCAGTAGTCCCTTCTTATTGAGTGCTAGTTTAACTAAGTTACTAAATGACGTACCTGAACATCTTAGATCAACGGCAGAAAAAATTTCTGAAGCTTGGTATGTTGACAATTTAATTACAAGTGTAAATAATGAAGAAGAACTGCGAAAACTTAAAAGTGATTCTGTTGAAATTTTAGCGAATGCTAAATTTGAGTTGCAAGATTGGGCTTATAATTTGCCAACGAAGAACGAAATTACAGGTAATGACACTTTTTCGGAAATTTCAGTGTCCGAAAATTCAAATAAAAGGAAAACGGTTTCTATTCTTGGCCTCATTTGGGATTTAGAAGAAGATACATTAAGTTGCGACATTAAAGGAATAAATGAATCCGATAACCAATGCATTTCAAAAAGAGTGATCTTATCAGAAGCACACAAAATTTATGATCCAATAGGTTTTACATGTGGTGTGACACTGACTCCAAAACTCTTACTACAAAAGTGTTGGGAGCTAAAAGTTACATGGGACGAAGCTCTTCCCGACAATATAAGTAAAAAATTTCTTAAATGGAAAAAAGATTTGTGTCAGTTGACAGAGTTGAAAATTCCCCGGTATATGATGCTTAATCCTAATTCAAATACAGATTTGTCTTATCATGTCTTCTGTGATGCCTCCCAAAAGGCATATGCCACATGCATTTATTTAAGATGTAAAAACACTGATGAAGTATCGTGCCAACTTGTACAAGCTCGTGCAAGAGTAGCCCCCCTGAAACCTACAACAATTTGTAGACTTGAATTGTTAGCTTGCGCTATCGGATTGAGACTAATGAAAACGGTTAAGCAAGATTTAAAATTGGAAAATATTCCTATATTCTACTGGACGGATTCGATGAATACCTTGTATTGGATTAAAAATATAGAAAATTGGGGTGTATTCGTGATGAATAGGGTCAAAGAAATTAGGGCACATAGTAATCCGGAAAACTGGAAGTTTGTTCCTGGAAATTTAAATCCCGCTGATATTATTTCAAGAGGATGTTCCGTAGAAACACTTAAAATTAAGAAATGGCATGAAGGTCTGACGTGGCTGAAACTTGAGCCAGATTTTTGGCCAGCCTTTGATATAACTCCGAAAAAGGATGAGGTTGACAAAGAAAAGAAGAAGACAGTTATATCTTCTTTGATTTCTCTAGATGAAGAATTTCTATATTTTTCTCGAGTTTCACAGTTCAAGAAGATAATTAGAATCACTGCTTGGATGAAGAGATTTATTGACAACTGTAAAACTAACAAAAGGGAACGAGAATTTGGGAATTTAAAAATGGAAGAAATTAAACGAGCTGAAGTCATTGTATGGAAAATTGTGCAAAAAGGTTGCTTCAAATCAGAGAAGGATGAACGCTTACGTCATTTAAAACCCTTCGTTGATCCATATGGACTCATAAGACTCAAATCCAGAATAATAATTGAGAGAGGACTCGGAGGATTTCAGATTACCTATAATTTTGCCATCTGACCACCCAGTCGTTACGAAACTAATAATTGAGAAACATAATCAATCACTACATTGTGGAGTTCAAACATTAATGGCAGTCTTAAGAGAGAAATACTGGGTCTTAAAAAGTCGTAAAACGATCCGGAAAGTTCTGAAGAATTGTGTAAGGTGTAAGAAGTTTGATGCCAAACCCCACGATGTTGAAATACCACCATTGCCAGAAGATAGAATTAAAGACTGTTCTGTATTTCAAGTCATAGGTGTCGATCTGGCTGGACCTTTGTTTTTGAAGAATGTGTCAAAATCTTGGATTGTCTTATTCACCTGCGCCGTATATCGAGCTATTCACCTCGAACTTGTCACTTCATTATCCACTGACAGTTTCTTGCTTGCATTTCGACGATTCATATCACGACGTGGAAGACCTCAGATTGTCTATACAGACAATGGAAGCAATTTCGTTGTTTATTGAAGAAAATAGATTGGGAAAGAGTGATTAAGGAACATACCGTAGAACGAATTACTTGGAAATTTATTCCGCCTGCATCCCCTTGGTGGGGAGGATTTTGGGAACGTATGATAGGATTGATGAAGAATATTCTCAGAAAAATTTTAGGAAATGCATCATTGAAATATGAAGAAATTAATACTATTCTTTGCGATTGTGAAAATGCTGTAAACTCCAGACCGTTAACATACATATCTGAAGATCTCGAATTAGAACCCTTAACCCCTGCCATGTTTCTTCGTGAAATTAAAGAAGGTGGTGTTCCTGATCTGGACAATATAGATGCAAGTTATCTTCAAAGAAGATATGAATATCGGATGAAAATTCGTGAAGATTTGAGAAAACGTTTCCGACTAGAATATTTGGGACAGCTGAAAAATTATCGTAAAAAGTCAAACAGGTATCCTGAACTCTCAGTTGGAGATATTGTTATAATTAATACAAAAGAAAAAAGAATGAATTGGCCTCTAGGAAAAGTCATCCAGTTGTTTCCAGGTAAAGACGGCATAGTACGATTGGCAAAGTTACGAACTAAGTTTGGTGAGTTGCTTCGACCAGTACAAAGGTTGTATCCGATGGAAGCGAATTTCCAGGCAAATGACTTTTCTCCGAAAACCACCGAGTCTGCTCACCTTAAAGATTCTCCTGGTTCTGTTGAAAAGGATTCTCCTAGAATGTCTAAATTTGGACGCGTGATACGAACACCAGAACGGTTGGACCTCCTAAACTTGTCCACGACTGTGGTTGAGTTTGACCTGGCAAAACTCAACGGGGGGAGTATGTCGCGGACAGCTCCCCCTGTATCCCTTTGCAGTAATAGTGACACCTGAATTTGAAAACTTTTAAGTACCGAAGTGAAGTGAACAGAAACTGAAAAAACTTTTTAGAATAATTCTTGTGTTTGTGAACGGAGTTGTGCCTCCGTGATGTTCCGATTGAAGTTAAAGCTTTTTAAATGTTCAAGACCTGTATATAGTTTGTAATATATTGTAAATAGGTATTGTAGATTAACCGAGTTATGTCTTATTTTAGTTGAGTCAGTTGTTAACTAGAATTAAGTCATCAAATGCGGCAGTCCGAACCAGAAGCAAGTGTTGAGAGCTTACCTGAAGGAAGGGGTAAGTTAAAGATTTCTGACATTCTTTTGTCTATGTGAACGCTTGTTTTTATAAATGGCGTTGACGCCAAATGAATCGAAAGTGAAATTAATCTAGACGTTCCCAGACATCACACATACCATTCTTGCCAAAATTGGCCAACTAGCTTTAAAACTAGAAGAAATATTTTAAACACTAAAAGTAGAAAATATAAATACAAAATAGAGAGTGTAATATAAAAAAACCCTGTCGGGTCGGCCTACAGGCATAAACAGATTTCGCAGTTAAGTACTAATTTCACCAACAAAAACTAAATCAAGATTAGAAGTAAACCCAGTTTAACAATTTTATCTTTCCACGAGTTTTAATTTCAATTTTTCTGTAAGAGTTGATTTTATCAGAATCATGTTAATGTGATTTTTTTTCTTCTACAACACCCCCCACCCCCCCTCCCGCCTTCTTTTTTTTTATTATTATTTTTTATTTATTTATTTATTTATTTATTTTATTTTTACTGGAAAAAAAAACTTGTCAATGTAAGAGTTGTAGATAATATTAAGAAGATTTATAATAAATTTAAGTGAATTCGATATCTTGTGAATTGACGAAGTTAAGAATTTATGTCTTCTTCAATCCCTCCCCCCTCTTCTTTTTTTTCGTTTTTATTTTCGTTTTATAATTTTTTCGGTAAGAGTTAGTCCTATAAAAAACTTGTCAATATAAAAGTTGTAGATCTAAAGTAAAAAATTGTATAGTTGTAGTAGTAAAGTTAAGAAGATTTATAAAACATTTAAGTGGATTTGATGTGTTGAGAATTGACGAGTTTCTGATTTTTTTCTTCTGAAAAACCTATTTCTTAGCCTCTTGAGGCCATTTTTAATAATATCAAAATCTCTTCTACATAAATTTTTGGCCCTTTTTCTAGAAGTAATAATAACTTTAAACTGATTCGATGTGTCTCATTATTAGGAAGTTATGGGGTTTTAACTGCTTTCACAAAAAACCTCCCTATTTCCACACCCTTCGTCTGATCTTTCCCGTTAACCAAAATGATCGAGATTTTCTCCATTTCGATTTTATGTATCAGTTTTTTGGAAGAGATTGGAGCAGAATTATTGAAGTTATCGTGTCCATAAAAAAGTGATATATGTATGTATATATATGCTAAAGTTTTCAACTGGGTGTGGTTTTGGGTTTTAGGACTCATCACAAAGATTTTTCAGAAATTCCAACATAGGGGAGAATGTAATAGGTAGTGTTTCTTACGAAATCTACCTAAAAGAGATACTCTTTCATCATTCAATAATTAATATTAATTAAATTATAATTATATGTTTAGAAATCCTTAGAGGTATTAAATAATAGAATTTTTAAAGATTATTGCCATATCTTAGGAAACAAAAAGAGCATTTTTTTTTATTCACTCGTTCTCGCTTTCTAAAGCCTTTATTAAAGAGGTGAATTTTCAATAATCGTGGAATACGAAAAATTAACGTATTTTAATTTTGTTTTGGAACTATTACGTGAATGACAGTCGTGTAATAAGGCATGATTTTTTTAAGATAGACATTAAGTGTTTATAGAAAAGTGTTTAAAAACTATATTTATTACTTTTATTTAAATAATAATAATAATAATAAAAGATTTTTTCTATTACTGATTCTTTCGCAGAACTGCTACATTTGAAATTATCATTTTCCAAATATTACTCTAATTTTGTAATTTTCTACGATGTACGTTAAATATAATGCATAATATATTTTAAAATACATGTTCTAGCATTTGCAAAGAAGAAGTATTCTAATTAAATTTTGGAAACCAAAGCGTTACGCTTTTACGTAGTTCGGAAAATCAATACATTGACAAATGTATTGAACAGAAAAGAATGTAAGAGATAAGAATTTTGAACTGCACGTTGAGAGGGAAAAGAATCAATCGAATGTAATTCAGAAAGCAAAACTTTTCTTTCGAATTTTATCTTCAAATTGAAATATTACATATTTTCTCAAAGAATGTGGCCATAAACGTAACAACAAAAAAAAAATCCTTGAAGGTTTTTTTTTTTTTTTTTTTTTTTTTTTTTTCTAACGGTTATTGTAAAATATGCAGTTGTACTTTAAAAGAAATTTAGAAAATGAAATTTATTTCTTGCTGTTTTACCAGAAAGATTAAAAAATGACATTACAATTTTCAAATGAAAGTTTTTCTAAATAAAACTGTAGTCTGAATTATTCAATGAATATTCAATGAATTTTAAAATTACAAAGCAAGTTAGATTGCAAGAAAATTAAATTTGTATAATAAAAAAAAAACACGAAATGTATTTTTTTAAATCGAATTTCTTACTTAAACTTCCGTTTAAAAAATTATTTTTAAAATCAATTTCATTTTCATTACATTTAAGGTACACTGTAAAACGTATGTAAATTTACTGATCGTTACCGTATTATTTTAAAGGAGATGCACTTTTTTTTTATTTTAAATGGTCAAATACCATAAATTTACGTCATGTTTTCATGGGCGAAATCCTGATATCTAAAGTCAAAGCCTGTTTTCTTTAGTATTTTGCCTATAATCTCTCTTGTCTGGATTGCCTCCTCATTTTACTCCGACATTTTTTGTAGTGTACATGCGAGAATTTCCGCAAGATATTTTATCTATATCAAGTATAGAATCTTGATTTTCTTTTTAAAGCAAAAGTGATTGAAACCTCCACATTCCACGCCTCCATTTCTTTAATTTTTTATGACACAAATATGACATAAGAAAAATTCCACCTCAATAATATCACTTCCTTATAGCCCGGAAGGTAGCAACATGTCTTACTTCATCAATTTATAAGATGATTTTTCAATATGTAATTCAACTTAGATAGTCAATAACAAAACCAGCCGTACACTGTCGGGAGAGTCGTAACCTCGGAGGTCGCAATATACCCCAATAAAAGGGAAATGAATGGCAACCCAATTACGGAAGATTTAGGGATATCACCACAGCCAATGGTGATCGTCCGTAATCAGGTTTCTATTCTTTTCTCTTGATTGGAGAATCCCTTCCTTTGAGCAATAGCATATGAGATAGCATATCAGGAAGATTAATAACATATTTCACGATCAGCATAATATATAAAATTGTTAAATGAAAATTAACAATGCCTGACGGACTTAATATTTGCAGATAGAGTAAAAAACATATGTAATATCAAAATTTAGGAATGATTCGTTCATTAAAACTGACTTGTGAAGTCCTCACAGTTATAGGCATTTTTGTAAAATATTTACAACAGTACTTAGATTAATCCTTTATTATTTAGGCAGGATTTTTGAGCTAAACATGTAGTCTCAAATTGTGAATTAAATAAAATATAACAATAATAACTGTTCTTTTAATATATAGCTAACAACTTTTACGCTTTTTTCATACCACTAAAATTTAATTGTAAATTTTGTCTTACTTAAAAGCCGAAACCTGCTATTCGAATAACTTTTCTATTGTTTTAATTTTCGTATTAAAACTTCTAAAGATATGTTAATATAAAATATTATAAATGTTTGAATTTTTATATTCCACAAGTGATTCAATATTTTGTGCATGTGTACCATGCATCTATTTCACATATGCTCTGTAATGTGTAAAAGTAATTAACTTTTCCAGAAAAAATAATTTGTATGTTTAATTTTGTTAGAATATTTTGTCCACTTATTATTATTTCTTAAAAGAAAAAAAAAAAAAAAAAAAAAGGTACTTTTCGGTTAGCCGGGCGCCAGTGTTTTATATACATATTTATATACATACATATATGTAAATATACATATATATGCATATACATATATTGTATATAAACACATATAGATATATGTAAATATATATCTATAAATACATACATTTATATATACATATATATGTATATATGACACTGGCGCCCGGCTAACCGAAAAGTACCAAAAAAAAAAACTTATTTTTTATAGTATATAATAATACTATCTATAATCTATAAATACTTCGTAATTTACCTATGCACAGCATTTAGAAAACTTTTATACAAATTAAATCAGGATTATTTTAAGTAAATTCTTATCATTTTTGGATACAGAAGTTTTTGGTAAAATGTATTTTTTAAGGATTGCGTTTTTAATATGTATCTCACGTGTTTTTAATAGTTTTTCTTACGTATTTATCACTTTAGTGCAAATATTAATTAACTTAAAAGTATGCTAATAAAAATATTTTTTAAAGGAATAAACTATTAAATTAATAATTTTTACATGTATGGTGTTATTTTAGTTTTTCACTATAGGTCATACCGAAAATATACGTTTGTGATAATTAGTATGTCGTTTTCTTTTTTTTAAGTTAATTTATAAAGGAAAATAAATAATATTTATATAGAAAAATAAATCAATAATCCTTTACACAATGTTCTGAAATCCAAACTGGCTTTTTTCTGACACATGCACGAAGTCACTTTTGTTCTTAAGTGGACAAAATCTATAGATTGTCTTATTCAGAATTTATTAAATAGAATAATGTTTCCCATTCTTTGTTTTGTGTAAAAGCAAGGGATCTTTTAGGAAATGCTGCCAAAGTTGGCATTTTGAGCAACTTATCCGGATGCGATGGCAAATTTAAAATAATCATGTGTGCACAATTGCTTATAACTCCAGATGTAGTAAAACATTTCTTGAAAAATTGAAAACGCTATTCAATTTAAAATCCATTCAATAGCCATGCATGCAAATTTCATAATTTCGTGTATAAAAATAGCTGAGTCAATGTGCAACTTATCGGGATGCGATGGCAAATTTAAAATAATCATGTAAGCAAAATTGCTTATAACTCCAGCTGTAGTAACACATTTCTTGAAAAATTGAAAACGCTATTCAATTTAAAATCCATTCAATAGTCATGGATGCAAATTTCATAATTTCGTGTATAAAAATAACTGAGTGAATGTGTCAGCAAGTTCCATGCTGTTGAGTAGGGCTGGACGATATCAGAAATTTAATATTGATATTTGTGGTATATCGCGATAAATACCTTAAATTGTGCAAGAATAGAAACTTTGCTAGGTTCGAAACATTAATGGAATAGTAGCAGCAATTTAAGAAAAAAAAAAAACAGATGTAGAGAGCAAAGAATCAATGTTTTATACCTATATGTTCACACAACATCATTAAAATACGTATATATATATTTATACAAAAAATATTTTGGACAAGAAACTAATGTTTGATATCTGTTTGCACTTATACCATTTGTTGCAAAGTATTTTCCCTCAAAACTAGTATGTTTCCTATTCTTCCTACTCTATGCATTATTTGTCAGTGACATTTTAACTATTTAAGTACTTTGCGAATAGCTGACAAAATTATAAAATACAAACTAAAATAAAACATACTTAAATTGACGATTTTATTTTAATTAACACAGTAAAAGAGGAAGCTCAGAAAAAACTAAAATTAATTTAATGCCACATATCGCGCTAATATTCTTGTTATTAAATAGGTTTCAGTGGATGATAGGTGCAACAGAAATGTTGTTTTTCAATCTTTCTCTGAGGAATCAATTCATTCTTAATAGAAAAAAAATCACTGTATTTATAATTCCTACCTATTTACTACAAGAAAACAACATTGAAGCCTTTTTTAAAAATATATAAATACTCAAATCACACTTCAGAATAGTTTTACACTAATTTAAAATTTGTGCTTTGATAAATATTCATAGCTGAAAAATATCAAGATAGGATATATTGAATTCATTCGTAGAAAACTGTTCTCTGACGAAAATACGATGAACGACAAAGAAGAAAGTTAATATGAATAAGCATTACTGACTAGGAAGCTCTTTTTAAAAGCAACCAATCATCACGGTGAACGATTGCTTCGGTCTTGGCCTTTCACAGACTTGGCTATAAACAAAAGGGGAAAGTTTCCCACTAACGGACTCTGATTATTTGCTTCAAAGCCGGGCATTCCATCACTTAGGTATAGACTCGATGATAACGAGCTATCTTCCTTATCAAACGCCACAATGAATAGCCAATGCTCATGCTTGATTATTCATGATGTATCAATTATCTGGAGTTTTTGGAATATGTGTAGGCCAATCACAGTTACGAGTTAACTAAGGACGATAGTGTTATTCAGTATTGCGCAGAGAGTCGAACGAACTCTAGGTTTACAGCGAAAGGATGGATGGATTGCAATAATTGGGATAATTTCTACTGTAGATAATCAGCGGAAAGGAAGATTATCTATGTAGATTTTCTGTTTTGGATAAGGCAGGAGGTTGAAGACATTATAATAGAATTTATTTTGGGGGGCTCTGGTGGTGAGCGCAAAATACTATTATTTTTTTGAGTTTTGAGGTATTTGGCGATATTATTTACAGTGCTCGTGTTCGTAATTGCAGTGTTGGTTAACACGGTTATTTTATTGGGATATATCCACAGAGTTAAAGTTTAGATATTGTTATTGCGATAGTAAAGAAATATCAATATCTGTCGATATAGTGATAGATAATCCAGCTCTACTGTTGAGGAAGAAAAACTATTTCTCCGAAAAGCACCTTGGGAAATGTTTTCTATTCTCAAGAAATTTTATTTACTATAGTTCAAAACAATTCATGTTTTTCAAACAATTTAGAATTAAAATTTTATTATGTTTCGTTAGTATCTATAATGGGTACAAGTATTGCCACTGAAATTCCTTATTTATTTATTTATTATTTTTGTTATTACTATTGCACTTTTTTTTAACAGTCCTACCTTATTTTATGTTGTACTTCTGTAACACTATTTGAAATAGTATCCTCAACCTCGAAATAATTTGTATTATTGATTGCTTGTTTGATATAAAAGAGAAATGTTTGGCCAGATACTGCGTTCAAAATCTATCAAATCATAATTCACTCAGAACAATTTATCTGAATGATTATAATATACGATTCCTCATCCATGATCTATAGAAGCCTGTCATACCAAGATCTATTTTATTCTAATATGATTGTCACTCCTAAAAGAGAAACAACTGTATATTTCAAATGAATTTGAAAGCGGAAATGATAAATTCCTTCGAAAATTACATTTGATAACATTTCGTAAAAGTAAAAGGAATTCATTTTTCTATAAATAAGGCTCTGAATCAATTTACGTGTACATCTACATCTACAGCGGTGGCCAAAATTGTGCAAATTGTTTTTTAATTTTCATGTTTTATAACTTTGTGTACTTGTAGAATATATTAATTTTCCCGTAAATACAAGGAAATTTAATGTAGCATTTAAGAAAAAAAAACATAATTAAAATATCTGCATTACAAGAAAAGTTACACTTACTTCAGTCTAAAATACAAACACAATTAGTCATGAATGCTGAAGAATATTGTAATAAAAGCTTCCTAGCCAATCACAATGAATGTTCTGTGAACCAATAAAATGTCAGTAACTAAACTGTAGTATGTTTTGTTTTGTAAAAGTGGTATTTTACTGGAATGAATTTTACAGAAGAGTGTATACAACTATAACTAAATAGAATAATGTTTTTTTTCTATTTTTTAATGAAAATAATTTAAAACAATGTCATCAGAAACAAGAACTGATTGGACACCTACAAAAAGAAGCAAGATTGTCATATTGATGGAAAATGGTTTCTCTTATGCTGAAATTGCAAGACAGGATGGTGGATCAGTCACTTTATCTGGCGTGCGAAAGTTGTACCTACGTTATGAAGAAACTAAATCAGTGATAAATAAGGAAAGATCAGGCCGAAAAAATTCACAAGCGCTTCTGACTATAGAAAGATAAAAAGAATATGTCTCAAAGATAGAAGAATTTCATCAGATGCTGTTAAATGTGAAATGAATGCAATGGATATTTCAGTTAGTCTAAGAACAATAAGGAGAAGATTAGCAGGTTTTGGACTGAAAGCTAGAATCACGAGGGAAAAAAAAACATTTTTTAATCTTCAGCAACGCAAGAAACGAATTCAATGGGCAAAAGAACACATTAATTGGTCAGAAAATCAACGGAAGCAAATAATCTGGAGCGATGAGAGTAAAATATCTCTCTTTGGTAGTGATGTGCAAAATGTGTGAGACGTACAGTAGGGGAAGAGATGCATCCTGATTTCATTGAAGCTACTACAAAGAACCCAACAAGTGTCATGATTTGGGCCAGTATATCTGCAGATGGTGTGGGTCACATTCAAGTGATTAATAGCATTCTGAATGCAAAAAAAATGCATCTGAACTGTCCTGGAACCAAAACTGATACCTTCCATCAGGGATCTCTTCCCCAATAAAGCACCATTTAGCTTTCAGCAGGATTCAGCTACAAGTCATACGGCAAATATATGCAAAGAATGATTTAAAAATAAAAGGATGCAATTATTATCCTGGCCAGGAAATAGCCCTGATCTGAATCCTATAGAAAATTTGTGGCGACACGTTTGAAAATCCTTGTACAAAATAAGCTTTCATCTAATAAAACGCAACTTATTGAAGCTATAAGTGATTCTTGGCATCATGTGATTAAAAAGGATGAACTTCAAACAATAGTTATCTCAATGAAAAGAAGCTGTGAAGCTGAAATAAAAAACAAGCGTTATCCTACTAAATATTGTAACTTTAAAATTAAATCTAAGACAGATCTTATTTTTTGTAAGCGTAACATTTTTTGTAATGCAGATATTTTTATTATGTTTTCTTTTATTAAATTCTACATTAAATTCCCTTGAGTTTGACATATAAATATTTGTATTAAAGCGAAATTTGTTATATTCCTCAAGCATACAAGGTTATAAAGCATGAGAATTTCAAAAAATGTCCACAGTTTTGGCCACCACTATGTATCAACATATTATGTTGAAAAGTATTACTCTTCTTAGGATACATGTATTGTAGGGGAGATCGGGGCTAGTAGGCACAGTTTTTAGTTATTGATTTTTATTAATTTTTTGTTTAAGTTTTTTATGAAACTTTAACTGTACTTTTAAAGAACAGGCATTGGGCTATAAATACTTGGAGTTTTGAGTTTGTAGCTTTTGTAGTATATGTTTAGCGGAAGCCTAAAGTAAAATTAAAATATTGTTTGAAATATTTCAAAAATAAAAAATAATTTAAAAAATTCTTAAAATTTTGTATCAAAATTTTGATTGTTCGTACTATAAGTCGCTCAATCAACGCTTGTATCGCCAAAATATCATTGCAAAGTTATCCGAATAATTTATCGGATCATCTAAAAATAACAATATACAACAAGTAAAAGCTCAATATTTCAAATTTTATAGATAGTAGGGCGACGCCATTTACACACAAATACACAGATGGCAGCAACACATGTGCATTTGCAATTATACACATGCGTCAATGTACAGCAGGGTGCAATTGAAAAATCCTGCCCCAAAATTCAAAAAATGATAGATAAATTTTATTGTTTAATGTTATTGTTTATAAACTTGAAAGTATAATCTAATTGCACCGGATAATTTGGTACCACAATCACCTTCTTCAGGTACGCATATTAATTTAAATATTGCGGTCATTTCAATCTGTCCCCTGCCATGAAATATCGTTTTAAATCACATTAATATTATTCTTGCCCCATATATTCAATATGACTATTTAGATCAAAGCTGTGAACCCGCGGACCAAGAGCCATGGATTGACAGCCCGGTGCAGTGGCCGAGTATTGTAGAGAATGTGGCCTGCAGAGAGCTAAAAAAAAAACATTGATATTTTAATGCAGTGTTTTAAATTTGTTTGTTTTACAATACATTTATTGAAAATATTTATATAAGATCATGCAACTATAATTTTTTTTTGGAAGAATGCGCTCATTGCATTTTCTGTGTTACACGGATCGGAAAAAACGTTATGACTGTCAGAGTTGTGAAACTCAACGGACAAATTTAAATGCAGCTGTCAGAGTAGTGAAACCCAGCGGACAAATTGAAATGTCTAGAATGGACCTTTTTTCTTTAATTCACAGTCTACCGTCGAACTTTAGGTAAGACAACTGGCAACGGGGCGAGACAGAGGATCGTGAGAGCCGATGCGGCATATTCACAATACCTACTCGGTTCAAATTTGACACTGGTATTTCTCAGTATATTTTTCTGGTATGAAATGTTGAATATTTTAAACACTTAGTTTTGTTGTTATCTTCATGTAATAATAAAATTATCCTAATCCTAAAAATATTATAAATCTGAAAATGTGAATATGTTTGGATGAAATCAGAATCAAAACGTTTAACTAATTTTTTTTCGTTCATTTTCCATTATATTATTTTTTTCCAATGTTTAAATTTTCCCTTAAGTTAATAAAATTTACATATTTTATTTCTTTGTAATATATAAAATAAAAGTTATAAAAAGGGAACCTATTTTCAGTCAAATGTAGCAATAGAATATTCTCTTGCATTTATAATATTGTAAAATTTTAAAGGAAAAAAAATATGAAAATTCATTTGATATTAATGCTCCTGTCCCTGCCTGCAAAGACATTCACGAGCTAATGCTAATCCTATGGGGAGGGATTTTTTCTAATATCTCGGTTGCAGTTCGACATTTTAAAATAACTTTTTTTGCATTGGATAGCCGAGATACGTCTCTACATCGCACCTTTTTTACTTTTTCGAGTTTGGTTGCAGATATTTTTTGAATGACACTTTCACTTTCGAAACCGGTTCTAAAAATGAAAGTGTCGTTCTAAAAAATATATGCAACTAAAATCGAAAAAATAAAAAGGTGCGAAGTAGATATGGATCTCGGTTATCCAATGAAAAAAAAATATGTAAAAATGTCGAAATGCAACAGAGATATTAGAAAAATCCCTCCCCATAGGATTAGCATTAGCTCGTGAATGTCTTTGCAGGCAGGGACCGGAGCCTTAAAGTAAAAATAGTTACAACAATTTTAGCTTTACTAAAAATGCACCTATCTGAAAATTCAAGGGTGATTGGGTTCCTGAATTTTTTATAACCACTATTTCTTTCTAATAGTAATATTTGCCTTATAAATTATGAAATTAAAAAATGCGACGATTACTATTTGGAAATAGAGATTAAAAAAAATCCAAAAACACAAATACCCTGAAAACCAGTATTAGTTACGTTGGTTATATTTTGCTAATACTTGCATTCATCGCTAACAGTGTTGCCAATTTAACCGAATTCTAAATTCAAAATCTGTACCAGTCTTTTTAAATAGTATTTTCACTTTATTTAATCGACGAAAGTCTGTCATTAAATAAAGTGAAAATTAGTATTAAAAATTTCTGATATCTATTTTGAATACAAAAATACGTTTAATTTTAAGCACTGATCGCTATCAATGATGCTTGAACTATAATACCAATGTTGGTAAAATATGGGAAATATTTGTAATGAAATGTCAAAATTAAGTTGTAACTATCTGCAATAAAATGTCAATAATGCGACAATATTTACTTTATGTTGGAAATATTAATAGTGAAATTGCAAAATATTTTATTTACAGTTTTCACATATTTGCGCAATTAAAAAAAATATTTTGTAATTTCACTATTAATATTTCCATTATAAAGAAAATGTTTTGCAATTTGCTTGTAACTTTTACTTTATGTATTACAAACAAATAAAAGGTGCAAATTTTATTAACTTAAGTGAAAATTTTAAACACTGAACGAAAAAAATAATATAATGCATAACATTGCACAAAGGCATTTAATTATCCATTTTGACGCTAGTTTCAGCCAAACATTTTTACACTTTCACATTTATAATATTATTAGAATTAGGATACTATCATTATTACATATAGATAATAAGAAGACTGTTTCAAAATATTCAAAATGACATACCAGAAAAATATACTGAGAAACACCAGTGTCGAATCTGAACTGAGTAGATATTGTGAATATGCACCGATGCAGAGGAGGTTGGAAAGTAATGGAGTGTGGAAGAGAGCTTTGTGTAGTTCTGATTTATTGTTTTCATTTTAAAATGTTTTTAGTGGATTAAAAGTGTTGAGTTTTATTCTGTGTGGTTTCAAGATTATATGAGTGGTGTGAATTTATTCAATGGCTCCCTATTTGAAATGATACTCGGCAGCGAGTTTGATGGCTTTAGAAGCTCCGTATCACAAAACATCACTATGACGAACACAGTATTTCCAAGTAAGTGTGAATAGCTGATAAATAATTGCATTTGACAAGTTATGAAACGTATCTAAGATGCTCAGAAATACCCCAAGAGACAGCCGTGACCAATTATCCCGATGCAACTAGATTGTCTTGCAGACACATCCAAACCTTATTCTGCATTCAATTTAACATATATTGCTTAAAAGTTAAGTCATATAGCGTTCAATTAAAATAGAAGGTACACAATCTCTACTGTATAATAGTACACAAAATCGGTATTGTATGATCCAAGAGTACAAAAAATCCCTATTGTAACGAGAGTACACAAAATCCATACTGATTGAGAGTACACAAAAACCCTATTATATTGAGAGTACGCAAAATCCTTATTCTATGGAACCCTATTATATTGAGAGTACACAAAATCCTTATTCTATTCTATGAAATCCCTATTATACCCTATATGTGTAGGATTTATAATCTAATGTACTTTAACATGACGAGAACATTCAAATTTTATTAAGATAAAAAAAAGAAAGAATTTTATTTGTCGTTTTGGACTAGGCATACTTAAAAGTAAAATAGACTATCGCCTAATTAAAATTGAGGTTACACAAAATCACCATTGTTTGATACAGAATAACACAAACACGGAAGAGGAAGTAAGAACCACAAAATTCCTATTATGAAATATGCACTATACGGCCATTAATGACCAATAACTTTCAATTTTAGACATTTTGTCGAATATTTAGAAATAAATATACATGTCAGACTCTTCTGGAAATTTCAAGATTGAAAAGAACAGGTTTGACCTCATATTTATCAATGTCGATTTGACAAGAGGGATAACTAGGGGGCCATCAAAAATTCAAAGAAAAAAAAATAATACTTGGGATCATCCAGTAAAATAAAATACACGAAATAACCTATCGTTACAGAATCTAAATAAAGAGACATTGTGTAATATGTGTATTCATTTGTGTAAGAATAGCATGTATATTAATAGAGATATAGCGATTTTTTTTTAATAAAATAAAATCTTGCATGTCTTTTGCTTATAAGGTTTTCAACCAAATTTAACGTCAGTCTCCGAAAAATTGACTAAATGTAGTAGACTTAATATAGTGCAACTGGAATATAAATATATTAAATATTCTAGGAAATATGAGCAGTTGTATGAAATAATTTTAATCTGCACATGCGCGAACGATAACAAGGATCTTTTTACATAGTTTAACAGTCAACTCTATGCAGCAACTTATTAAAACAAGTGGGTAAGTGTGATCATAGATCGCACAGAGGATTTCGTTTAATATTCCTTACAAAGCACTTTCTTTCAAAACGTCCAATACATTTATCGCCATGGAACACCTTCTAAACTTTGGCAAACTCATCCTAAATTATCTTAAAATTTCAAACAGATTCGCTTTGTTATATTTCCTAATTTGGTTCGTGCCCTCCCCCCCCCGAAAAGCTACGATATATCACACGACGGGTAACTGCCAAATTTAGAAAAGTGCCCCCTAGGGGGGTGGCAAAGTGGGGAGATGGTCACCATGATTTTTGACGCGACCTGATTTTTCTAATTTTTGTTATGTTTTATAAGCTATATTAAAGTTTCAAACAGATCGTCCAGTTATATTTCCTAATTTTGCTCGAGCTACTCCCTCATCCCCCCCCTTCGAAATCCGACCCGCCATTCTTCTTTATAATTTTTTATCATATGTTATAAAGTACCTTAAAGTTTAAAACAGATCGCATTGTTAGATTTAGTACTTTAAATGAAATCGCGGTCTGTTAGTTTCAGATTCCGCCACCAGGGAGCGCACTCTATTCTTAACAAAAGCGCATCTGAACGAAACTCCTTTACACAACATATCAGTAGATATGTTACTCGAAGGAGTGGCGGTCTTCAGCAAGAATTTAAGATATTTGTTGAAATTACTATTCGGAAATAGTGGTAACTTAACTTTTGACATACTTATAATTAATAATTGGCATGTATCTCAGGACCCGTCAAAAAACCGCACCTGAAACGGTATGAAACGCAAAGGTAAAAAAAAGAAATATTTCGCCCCTTCCCCTCCCCTCACCTGCCAGAAATTTCACGCGTCATTTTTTATAAACTTTTTCTTATGTGTTATAAACTATCTTAAAGTTTCAAATAGATCGGCTTGTAAGATTTCCTACTTTAAATGAAAGCGCGGTCTGTTAGTTCCACATTTCACCACAAGGGAGCGCACTCTATTCTTAATAAAATTGTATCTGAACGTAACTCCGTTAAACAGCCTATCAGGAGATATGCTAGTCGAGGCGGTGGCGGTCTTAACCAAGAATTTTAGATATTTGCTTAAATTACTATTCGAAAAGAGTGGTATGAACACTTATAAAATTTTTGATATTGAATTAGTAATAATTATCACATCACGCCATCAAAAAACCGCACACAAAACAGTACACAAAGCCCTGTCATACTGCCTAATTTTGTTCACGCCCCCTCTCCTCCCCCCCCCCCCCAACCGGAATGTGACGCGCCATACTTTTTTATAATGTTTTGGTATTTGTTATAAATTATCTTATAGTTTCAAACAGATCGCTTTGTTGGAATTCCTACTTTAAATGAAATGGCGGTCTTTCAGTTCCACATTCCACCACCAGGGAGCGCACTCTATACTTAACAAAAGTGTATCTGAACGAAACTCCTTTACACAACCTATCTACATGGATCGCGGGGAAACCATTTTTGGGGTCTTAACCAAGAATGTAATATATTTGTTGAAATTACTATTCGAAAACAGTGGAATCATTACTTTTGAAAATTTTATCTCTCATAAGTAACATTTATGCTGTATTTTTTAAAATCGGACACCGTTCAGAAGAATACTGCAATGAAACATCACGTGACTGCCTTTTGAAATAAGTAAATAAACCAATTAGTGAACTTAGCATCCCCCCCCCCCCCCTGTACCAGAAATTTCACGCGCCAATCTTTATTTAAACTTTTCTTATGTGTTATGAACTAACTATCTTCAAGTTTCAAACAAATCGCCTTGTTAGATTGCCTAATTTAAATGAAATTGCGGTTAGATAAGCACGTGCTTTCATTAGGGTTTTTTATAATATACGCATTTGATAGAAATAAAACCAATTAATTAAATAATAATTAATATCTCAGCTTGTGATTAAGATAGGAATTTGAAATAGGCATGTATGAAATCAGCAAAAATTTTCACGTCGGGTTGTATGAAAGTTTAATCTAAAAATTTAATATTTAAAAAGTTTAAATTTCGTATTAAAATATCCTACTATGAGAAACCACGTGACCAAGGGTCGTTTGTCTGGAGAGAAAAAATTATTGCAGCCGTCCGAAATCAAACCTATCGACACCTCATTTCGTAATGGAAGAAAATTAAATTTTTATCGCTCAATTTTTAGAGGATTTTTTCACTTCTACACATCGAAGAAAAACGAGCTGTATGCCAAATGAAAGGAATTTTTTTTTTCTGCGTCTATCTGTGCAAGTTAAAAATTTCTCACCCGAAAACTGTCTGAGATACAGATCGATTTAAAAATGTCCAGTAACTTGCACGCTTTTTTGCTTAACCCTTATGTCAATGAACGGGTACCCGGGTACTTTTTTTCTCTTTTCGTCCCGTTTTCAGGGTGTTAGTATAAAAAGAAACTAAAATAAATTTAGATCCCCATTATTTGTAGTATTCACTGTCCATTAGTATAATCACTTTAAAATTTAGAATTTTTTTTATTACTTTTTCAGGACGTTAAACATTTGTATACCTGTCCTCAATGACCAGGGTACCCGGGTATCCATGCCAATTTTCTGTGGAAAAATACAGAAATTAATAGATTATTTAGATTTAGATCAATAAAACCTGAATTTAATTAGAAATAAAGGGTTAGACATATTTTCTTAAGGTAAAAAATATTTCATTTACGTGAAATTTTGTGAACAAGCTATACAATAGAAAAAGATATAGGAATGTACATCACATACTGGCTGTCCACATTGTTCACATGATTTTCTGGTTTTTCTGCGCCAATTTTGAGGTTCTAGCAAGTACATCTAACACAAACTGCTTTTATCCTTCTTGTTTCATCTCGCTTTAACCCTTTACCGGAAACGTACGTCTGTGAGATGTTTGCGTCTACATATCTGCCCTTAATATTTTCTCTCTCCGACATTCCAAACTTATTTTTATGCTGTTATATTAAAAATTGATCCTGTTAATGCATTATTTTTAAAGATTAAATGTTTATGTTCACTATTTGGTAAATTATTAAGTGTTCTGTTTGTGCACGGGATTTTCACGTTTCTGGTTAAGGTTTAAGCTTTCTGGGCTGAGTTCTGAACGTGTGGCAGCTTCAAATACGGTCAAAGATTTTTTTCATTTTACTTTCAATTCCGGATTTGGTCGAAAAATGTCTCATATCTTGTGCATTTTGCGATTGATCTTGAATTGCTGGAAGCCTCAAGATCTCACCTAATTCTCGCAATAACAGGCGACGATTGTCTGCTTTATTTATAACCATATCATTATTTGCAATATGTATAATGTAAATAGCAAGTGCTGCTATATCCACAATATAGAAAAATAATGCAAGTGGTCATGTGGTTGTACGACTATATGTTGTGTATTGCCCTACTAATTTATTCATTATATCAACTCCATATTTCGTTTCCTTATAAAACTGAATAATTTCGAGTTTATCATTCGGTACTGTGATGGTTTTATCATTATACATAGTAGGTATTAGAATGACAGCTTTGTTCCTTTTTGGAACATACGAACAAACACTTATGTCATCATGAAATCCAAAATCTGTGGCTAAAACGTGCGTGATGTACATAGCCTTATTTCTTGGGAAATATAAGGTTTGTTTTTTTACAAAGTGCTACCATTGTGATATTCCATTATAATAAATGATTGGCCAAAGAAAAGGAAGAAAAAAAGTTAACTATGGTGATGTTTTGTCCAGAATCCTTGAATAGAGATGCGAAGTCTTTCACAACTATTTCATCTTGGTTTATTTCAAGGTCGGTACCTGTTTTTCGGGTGCATAGTTGGCCGTTAAGAGGTTAATAATTATTTGCATCACATACTCACCTTATTTTTATCCCATATTTAGCCGGTTTAGACGGAATATATTGGGGGAATCTTTTTCTTCCTCAAAGCGGAAATAACTGCTCATCAACCGTTTACTCTTCCGTCGGTATGTATTCTTTCAATAGGTTAGGATTTAGCATAGCCCATAAATCCCAAATTGCTGCAGTTTTAACATTTTGAAGATATTCCACTCGTGTGTTCTGGTTGTCAAAATAATTATCTAAGAATATTCAAGAATTGGTCTACACACGGAGAAATGTCTGGAAAAACATGTAGAAGTTAGAATTAAACAAAAAATGGTAGTAAAGCATGTTTTTTTTTCTTCTTTAAACAACTTTAATAGAATTAACAAAATACTCAATAATGTAAAAGTACAACATATGTACACAAATATAAAATAAAAACGTGCACTGCTCGTTGAAGTGGTGACTCAGCTATTTGCAGATTCGCGATTTTGAACCGTTTGTAATATTTTATTACGCAATTCCTCATCCTGAAGTTCCGTTGGATTATTATAAACATCAGGAGTGCTTAAACAAGGAATAATATTTTTTTTCCGAAAATAGTGCCGTATTACCCAGCATGCCAGACCTTAGGATGCCAGATTAGAGGATGTTTACTGTGCTACTGAGTACTTACAACTTACATTTTCTTTAGCACACATCTTTTTCTTTTCTATTTTTATCGAAATTCCAGCTAATCCGAATATTTTGTAATCCGAACAGGCACCGGTTCCAATTAGTTTGGATTAACATGGTTCTACTGTAATTACAATTTATAAAAATGTCCAAATTCCTCTTTTCTAAAGGCAAGCCGTTACACTGTATAAGTAGGGGTGTTTTATTGCTCCTCGCGTATGTTAAAACCGCAGCAGGTACCCGGGTACCTCGGTCATTGGGCACAAGGGCAAATTTTGGTCATTGACATAAGGGTTAAAGCGCGCCCTGGCAACCCTGTCATTTCGCATCTCGAAGCGCAGACGTGTGGCAACCCGGAGGAGAAATGAAAATATTTCAAGAGTCCGTTCGTACCTGCGTTCATTTTATACCGTTTCTTCGTTAATGAGACGCATAATTGGGAGTTTTTAATTAATAACATCCGTTAATTACGACTTTTTCAAAATTTTATGATTTACCGTTTGATCTCATGTGTGAACCAGCTATAAGTATGCAAAATTTCAAGTCTCCAACATATATAGTTTCTGAGAACGGACTCTGTGACGGACGGACAGACAGAGGGGTGAGACGAATAGGGTTTCGTCCGATGAACGAAACCCTAAAAATCCAGTCAAATATCGTAAAAATTCAGAATGATATCGAAGTTAAAGTGAGCTAATTTTTAGTTGCTTGCTAAAACTAGCTGAATGATAAGGGATTGTCCACAAGTTGTCAATTTTAATTTTAATTTTTTTTTTTAATTTTCATATTTTATTGATGCTTTAGTTCTTCTTGGATAACCACCAGAACGAGCCTATACCATGATAAAGAGAAGTATAAAAATCGAAGCATTTCTTCCGAATCTACTCGTTGATAGTCACTAAATACCAAATTTTTTCTGAAAGTCAGTTAATAAAAAATGACAATTTGTGGAAAATCCCTTATCATTCAGCTGCTTTTAGAGAACAACTAAAAATTTGCAATCTCTAATGCCGATATCTTTCTGCATTTTTACGATATTTGACTGGATTTTTTAAATAAGTTGCTCCATAGAGTTGACTATTAAATTATGTAAAAAGATCCCTGTTACCGTTTACGCATGCGCAGATAAAAATTATTTCATACAACTGCTCATATTTCCTAGAATATTTAATATATTTATATTCCAGTTGCACTAGATTAAGTCTACTACATTTAGTCAATTTTTCGGAGACTGGCGTTAAATTTGGTTGAAAACCTTATAAGCAAAAGACATGCAAGCTTTTATTTTATTTTTAAAAAAAATCGCTATATCTCTATTAATATACGTGCTATTCTTACATAAATGGATACACATATTGCACAATCTATGTTTATTTATATTCCGTAGCGATAGATCATTTCATGCATTTTATTTTACAGGGTGATCCCAAGTATAATCTTTTTTCTTTGATTTTTTTATTGGCTCCCTAATTGTCCCCCTTATCAAATCGACATTGCTAAATATGAGGTCTTACTTGTTCTTTTTAATCCTGAAATTCCAGAAGAATCTGTCAAGCATATTTCTAAATATTCGACAAAATGTCTAAAATTGAAAGTTGCCGGTCATTAATGGTCATATAGTGTATGTGTATTATTATTAAGCTAATCCCCTTTAAATTAGAAGAACATTCGTATTTTATTTAGATTAAAAAAGAGAAATATATTTGTCATTTTGAGTGCCTATTTAAAAATAAAATAGTACTTAAAAGTTTAGCCATATGACGTTGAATCAAATTGAGTGTCTACAAAATCTCTACTGTAGTATCGAGAATAACACAAAACACAAAAGTGAATGTACGAAACACAAAATCCCTATTATATCTTATACGCGTGTTATCATTAAACTAATGCACCTTTAACTCTTTGTGGCTCAGTGTTCCATTACATACAACACACAACTTGATTCCCAAATGCCGCATTGACACCAGAATTCTGGTATAAATATTTCCCGTTTATTATGTATGGGAAAATATATGTTTTATTATTTTCAAATAAATTCGTACGTAAATGCAGCTGTAATTCATGCATTTTAACGTTTTTTCAAAGAAAGTGCTCAGCGCCGGAAAAGGTTAAATAAGAAAATATATTTATCCTTTTGAACTGTGCATATTTAAAAATAAAATGGCACTTAAACGATTAGCCATATGACATCCAATCAAAACTGAGGGTACGCGAAATCCCTATTGTATGATCGGGAGTACACAAAATCTCTATTGTATAATCCAAGTGTACACAAAATCCCTATTTAATGAGAGTACACAAAATTCCTATTTAACGAGAGGACACAGAATCCCTATTGATCGAGAGAACACGAAATCGTTATTGTGTACACAGAATCCCTATTACATCCTATGTGAGCATTATTCTTAAACTATAGTACCTTTAGATGTCAAGAACAGTCACATTTTATTTAGATTTCAACAAAAAAATAAATATATATTTCTATATCGACTGGGCATATTAAAAAAATAAAATAGTATTTAAAAGTTTGGCCATAGGGCGTTCAAGCAAAATCGAAGGTACACTAAAGCCCTATTCTTCGGGAAAATCAGATTATTCGTACTTCTTAACCTTTATACTCCGACTGTACTTTAAAGTACTGTTAAAAAACCCTGTTACAAAATTCATTTAACACATCGATTTGCAGTAGGACAATTTAGGAGTAGTTTCAGATACTTTATGATATTCCAAAAGTATTACTCGTTATACAAAACGAATATATTTTTTAATGGATTATTTTTTTCTCTTATAACTGTTTAGTGTTATTCATGTTAAAAGACATGAAGTGGAATGTGTTTCCGTTATGAAAAATTCCTATATATGCATGTAAGTGTTTGTACATTTTCTAATTTTATAAAATACTATAAAATATATTTAAAAGATATGATTTGAACAGAATTTAAAAATATTCCACAAGCATTCTATAAATATCGATTCTATTTATTAATTTTAATAAACGAAATCTAAAATTTCTTATTTATAAAATTTATTTAATGACCACACAAATATTTTTCGGCATTTTTTTAATTTCAGAAAAGTGCTTTGGTGGTCAAAATTTTCATTAAATCTTAATGTTGACATGAAGTGGAAAGTGTTTCAGTTCTGAAAAATTCCCATATTTACATGTAAGACCATTATATTTGCATATTTTCTAATGTTATAAAATACTATAAAATATATTTAAAATATATGATTTGAACAGAATTTAAAAATATTCCACAAGCATTCTATAAATACCGATTCTGTTTATTAATTTTAATAAACGAAATCTAAAATTTCTTATTTTTAAAATTTATTTAACGATTACGCAAATATTCTTCGATATTTTTTTTATTCAGGAAAGTGCTTTGGAAATCTGAATTTTCATTAAATCTTAATGTTAGGCAAGCATGGCTAAATTACTCAGAAATTAAATTGATAAAAAAAATGTAGACATGATTTCGCAAAAACTATTAAGCTAAAAAGTCAGATTCAGATAAATTGTACAAGCTGAAATTTTATAACGGGGCTAGTTTTTTACATACTTTTATGTATGTAAAAAATAATACATATGTGTTATAATATTTTCATTATAAAACGTTAGACAAAACGTTAGACTGTTGAAGATAAGTAAAAAATAACTGAGTAAATTAGGCGGACATTTACAAAGAGCTACTAAAAATGATCTGTCTCTCATCATGAATTGTTTTTACATAATAAGAGGTATCAGTAGTAATCAAGATGAACAACTTTGGCTTAGAAAATCAGAGAAGCAATTCACATATCGAGTCAAAAATAAACAGCATCTCACGCTAAACCGAACCCGAGTTTTCATTAATAACAATAAAAAACTTAAGAAATTATAAAGATATTTTCAAGAAAACAACTTCTATGAGTGCAACATCACAAGAAGTACTGGAAAAGACCCCTGTTTCCGACAAGACAACATTGAAATGGAAAATCATAAATCAGACTTTAGCTGGTTTTATACCCAGTGTCTCTAGTTGAGTTACAAAGAACTTCAAGCTTCTCACGTGATTGTTTTACATTTCATATCAAGCATACTTAATCAGTTTAAATTTTCACTAAAATAGCTTTGATTTTCTTAATGTAAACAAAAATGGGATTTAGAGTGAAAGAAGTTGCATAGGACCCTGAAACAAAAAGCAAAATAAAATGCACGTGAACAAGATGATCAACTATTAAATCGTTAAGTATTTTCACAGGAACTTCAGTTTTTAAAAGAATGCAGTTAATGTTACGTAGGTATAGAGAAACACTCGCTTAAATTTGCCAATTTGTTATAGGTATTGATTGTATAGAAAAATGCACCTTTTAGCCTTAACTGATAAAACCACCGCATAAATTTTAGTTGGACACTAAGCTTCAATTCAAAGATACATAATGGAAATTTAACAATGGGTGTAAAGAACAGATAAACATAATCACATTCACGCACGGAGTTTTATATAAATGTATGAATACAAAAACCCTTCACGGGTTAAAAGTTTGTGACGCAGCATTTTATCTTACGGCGCTAAGAATTTTAAATATGGAACTTAAAAATAATGGTACCAAATTTTGAGTGACGCTATGCTATTAATTAAAATATCAATACATATATATATTATTTATTTCATCATTTTATTTTCGCTTTATTTACAATCGCATGTGCAAAAATTATGTTCAGTTAAAAAGGTGTATAAAAGTTTATTCATTGATGCTTTATCATTCACATCTCTCATAAATTCAAAATGTGAGTTTTAAAAGGTATATATCAAAATTTAAGTGATGCCTTGATGATGCTTTAACCCCTTAACGGTCGCTTAATATTTGGAAAAATCATCAAAAAAGTTTTTTTTTATTACAGAAATTGAATAATTATAAGGTTTCTATATAAAATATGCAATTAGTTTTTTTTTTTTTTTTTAAGGCGAAAAAAGAATGTTATAGAAAAAAATCACATTTGTGGAAAAGCCATCGTGTGAGAATTCTGTGTTTTAATGTTTGTTTTATACCATACAAATTAATGCGAATAAGACCTTTATTTTTTAAATCTTAGATCTTTATTTATCATCATTAAACAAATTTTTACAAATAATATTTGAAATAATATAATATACATTAAATTTTGATTATTAATAATTTTTTTGAGTATGATAGACTTCGAAACATGCAATACAAAGTCCAACACCACAATCAACGCCAAAAACAAAACCCAAACGATAATATTCAAAGACTTCACACGAAAATGCCAGTTAAATTTTTCTGGTTTCAGTAGTTTTTTTTCAGCAATATATCCAGCCCGGAAATATGACGAGCACAAGAAATAACGAACGACAACTCAGCCCGTGATATTGACGGGAGCGAGAATTAAGGAGTTAACTCCGGTATGGTGAGTTAAATTCTATCCCGCTTAATTTTAATCCCCAAATGCCACAACAGCACCAGTATTTTGAAATAAAATTTTGACTTTTAGATTATACGTGACGAAAAGGTTTTACTTATCTTGAAATAAATTTGTTCACAAGTACCGATGTCAATTATTTCCCTATTTTACCAACAGAAGTACTTTGAGCCTGAAAGGGTTATGCGATTTGCTTTAAAATTCAATTTAAATTATTTTTGTTTAGCTAAAATATATTTACACATCTGAACCATACTTTTATTTTTCCAATGCACTGTTAAATATATCACTTTCGCTGAACTTATATAATGCACTAAAACGTACTTATAATAAATTGACTTGTCCTTTGTGCTATATACTATCCAAAATCAAAAGTACAATTTATATCAATAGTTCTTTTGCCTCATGTTATCCATTTGCATACATTTCACTTAGTTTCAATACAATGACGCAAAATGCGTGAAAAGACTGTCACATTTAGCATTAAAATTGATAACATTGACAAATTTTATAATTCTTAGTAACATTAAACGTTTGTGAAAAATTTTCTTTCGATGGATAACAAAATACAACACTGCAAATCTTTAAACACTTTTTAGAACACTTATTTTGTCACCTTTTATGGAATACTTTCAAGCGCACCTTTTGAGACAGTTTTTAGAATACTTCTGAGAACACTATTTTTTTTTTCTGCACACTTTCTGGAACACTTTTTGAACACTTTTGAGAACGCGTGATTTCACAAGTGTTACCAAATGTATTTTCAATCTGTTCTCAAATATGTTCCCACGTTTAGATTTAACAAATATCCTGAGCAGAACACTTTCGATATACTTTCGGTGCATTTTTGGAAAACTTTCTTTATAGCGGAGCATATTCGGAACACATTTCTGTGCACATTAAGGTAACTGAAACACTTTTTCTTAATCAAAGTGTTCCAAGTGTGTTTTTAATATGTGCTGGGAATTTGCAGTGAAGAAGCATTTGAGGATTATGACTTTTATCAATTTTAAGTTGTCATTATTCCCCATCAAAACATTTACCTTTTTTCTCCTTTTCAATTATCGTTAATCGAGTTCCGTGTATTATCGGGTTTTAAAATTTAAATTAAAAATGTTTTATAGTCATTTATTATGTAGGAGGATCTGCACTACAGCCATAAATATTTACTATTTAAACATTTTCTTTTCTAATGCTATTTAACATTTATAAATTTTATAATGTTGGTTGTACCACATTTAGATATTCCCAAATATATTTTAGGTTAAATACGTTTAATCGAAATTTTAAAATTTCGATTATGCCCTTATGTAGTTTAAGTAAAAGTTTTTTCATGTTACATGCAACATACAGCAAAGCAAATAGAAATACAAAGCTCCTTTAATAAAAAATCGAAAAAGTTGAGAAAAAATTGTAAAATAACCAGAGTAGTAAAAGAAGCAAAATTATAAATTTAAAAATATGTTAAAAATATTTTTAAAGGTTGTTCGTATAATTATTCTGCTGCTGATTTTATTTTAAGATTTTGATTGGAAACTCTTTTAAAATTCAGCAATTTTTTTATTATTATTATTTTAAATTTT
Source organism: Maratus speciosus (assembly GCA_963932465.1). Classification (NCBI taxonomy): domain Eukaryota; kingdom Metazoa; phylum Arthropoda; class Arachnida; order Araneae; family Salticidae; genus Maratus; species Maratus speciosus. The sequence goes on along the minus strand of OZ010791.1, from coordinate 376,370,706 downwards.
GCATGTGTTACTTTTATTTTTAGTCTAAAAGATTACTTTTTAAAAAAAACCTGACAGCGAATGGGTGAGTTACAAATTTAAAATTGCCTCCCCCCCCCCCCCGGTGTGGCGTACGCTCTACGTTGGGAACGACTGATGTAGTGGAACAGCACTTCGGCACTAAATGATCATCCCTTAATTAAAAGACCAATTTTAAGTTCAGTTAGTTAAAACATATTTTATATAGTTTTATTCTTTTGAAATAAAAAAAAAAACATACAAAATATATCAATTATCTTCGATTTTTCCCAAAAATGAATTTCCTTTCGGGGCTTAAAACACCAGTCTTTAATTTCTCATCATATGGTTCGATACTGTTCCATTGTAACTAAAATTAAACTTCCGATACTTTTAGCTCAGTTCTTATTGTTAACGAGTTCGAAATGAGAAAAGGAGGAAATGAGTGACGAGTTGATTTATTTTAAGTGTACTTCATAATAAAACGTTCCATCCTACATCAATTCATTTTTATTAAACCTTACACAGACAAGGCAATAAAAGATCTGGAGGGAAGCTTCTTCGGCAATTAATTACCAACAAGTACTTAAACGACATAAAAGAGCAATTGGAGAGAAAGGAAAAACGCATTTAGCTGTCAATTAACGTGTCACTTAAAAGAACTGCTGTCCAATAAAGATTATATGGGCTTTTTGTTAGGTATTTCCGTAAACGGGGAATTTGAAAAGGAGCAATTAAGACACGCTTGTTTTCCGATATACTTATGCGCTGTCATTTTTTAAGCATCGATTTAAGACTAGGGAACATTAATTGAAGTTAAAATTAATGCTTCTCTAGTGAATCTAAAGTGATCTATTTAGCAACTTTCTTTGGTAAAAGAGAAATCTTTCTAAAGTTTTGAAGCTCAAAATTAGTATTGAGAAACGAAAAATAAAACTCATTGCAGAATAGATTTTTTTTTTTTTTTTTTTGGTTGGTTAACTTTTAAAAATTTTGATACTATTGTATTAAATTACTGGATTAAATTTTGAATAAAAAATAATTTCAGGAAAGAAAAATTTCGTTTAAAGGGACAAGGAACCTAGAAGCTCAATTTTTTTTAATTTTTCTTTTTAATTTCGGATTAAATGCTATTCAAGGACACACTATACGAATTATACTATATATTTATGAATCTTTTAAGTGTTATGAAGAATTTTTCAAAATGCCCATTGAGCATTCCATATAAATTAAAATTCACAATACTTTTTTATGCAAGTTTGAAAAACATTTACAAATAAAACTGTGCATCGAATTTTATATATTTGAATATAAAGGCAAGAAAAAACAGTATTTTCTAAATGTTTGAAATTTTCAGTATTTTCACTGTAAATTGAAATGTCTGAAATTCAGACACATAAGTGTCTGAAACGGAGTGTTCAATTTTCAGACATTTTAAAGTGTCTAAATTTTTAAGACGCTTGTATGTGTCTAAATTTAAGACACTTCAAATGTCTGAAATGCATCCATGTTTGACCACCTTTAATTTCTCTGCAAAAGCAGCCATTTTTCGGAAAGCCTTATACACAGAATAAAAAATCCTTCAAAATATAAAAATTGTACCGTCAATCAAGACGCCAGTACAATTTACGTATTTTAATGAAAATTTTCTTCAATTTCTGGAAAAAATTATTTATTTATTTATTTATTTATTGGAAAATTTCTGTATTTTAAAAAAAAAAAAAAAAAAGAGAAGGGTACACATGTATTTCAATACAAAGTCTTGCACATTTTACATGATTAACTACTTTTACAACACCAGTGAATTTAACATATACCTTAACAACATTGCACCTACCCGTCGCGGGATACGAACTCGCGACCTTATGGTCCGTAGACTGTGCGATAATCCCTCTCGGCCACGATTTCACACCTAGGATGTTCAAATATTGTTAGTTACTTGTGACTCACAATTTATTTTACGGAAATGGTAAATATTTTGTCTATCTGCTTATAATTTTAACAGATTTCACACATCTTCTCTCTAGAATTTTGAATATTTTGCTTTTCCTGCAATGTAAGATTAGCAGAAGGTTTTCTACTTCTACCGAAGAAATTTTCAGAACAGAAATATTATTGTTAATACAGATAACAGACGTTATTTTTGAAATATTAAAATGTTTTAACAGTGCATATGTATATATATTACATATATATTTAATTCATATCTATATATATTTAATTCGGGCTTGTCCCGTTTCAGTTGTGTGTTTGGGGAAGGGGCGTAATTCAACGCCCATTAAAAATAAAATCAATTTTTCATTAAAAAAATGCATATATTTTTGCCCAAAGCCTGTGTTTAATATTAATGCGAAGGTATGTGTATATAAAAGTGTGTGAAGAAATATAGTGTTCTATTTTTTTATTTTTCTTTCTTTCTTTTTTTTTTCAGATCGGTTGAATATATGGCAATTTTTTTTTTAAATTGGACTCATTAATTCCTATATATTCCATATGCCATATATTCTGAACAAAATTTCTCAGTTATAAATATTGTATATAATTTTTCTTCAAAAATAATAAAAACCAGTGTTTTATAGTTGCACAAATAATTTTTATCTTCCTTTTTTTCGATCGAAATACAGGTTAAAAGTTTTCGATGAGACTAATTTTCTTACGGTGAAATGAGATCATTCCTGAATTAAATCAATACTCAATCATTAGTTAAAACGTTATGTAGTAAAAAATTTCAGAAATATTCCATATAATTCCAAAATAATAGTTATAACGAACTAAAATAACCACCATCGAACACTTAAATGCGCAAATTAATAATAAGTTCGATATTTCTTATGCAATATAGATGGCGCCACAGTTTTGAGATATATTCCAGTTATTTTTCTTTTGCGAAAATTTCGTAATTAAACTTGACATTTTCTTCAAATTTCAGAGGGAAATAGAATCAGCATACACTTTGGATACCACACAGATTCAGTGGTGCATCCAGAATTGCGATTTGGAGGGGACTAGCATATTTTAGAGGCAGTGTTATAGCTGTAAAAAAAATACAAGCGTCGTAACAAGCTAGAAAGTTTTGGTTGGTGTAATTCTGAATGCTTTTAAAATGTTAAATAATGAAATACTGTACTGTACTAATATATACCTTTGTTTTTGCGATTTTTTTGGTGTGTTTCCGTATTTGGATAATTTTAAAGTGCGTTTGCAATCAAACAATTTAAAGTTTTATTATTAAATTATCAAAATATTATAAAGGTTAAAGTGTGCAAAAAGTTGCACTGGATCTTAAATTTATAATTAAGTAAATAGTTTTTTTTTCTAAAGTAAATTTTAAAAACATCAATTAATTAGTTTACTTAAGTATAATTAAGTAATTAAGGTTTATAATTAAGTAAATTTTAAACATGCTATAATTTCGAATTTCATAATAAAATTTTAAAAAGAGAAAAAAAAATGTGCGACAAAATTAATATCTTTTTAAAAATTCCGATTTTTTAACAAAAAATGGAAAATTTTCTGGAATTTACGGAAGTAAATTTCTATTAAAATACGTAAATTGACGTCCCAATTGGCAATATAATTTCCATATTGTAACGGTTATTTTTTACAGTGTATAAAGCTTACAAAAAACAGTGAACAATTGATTGCCTATAGCAAAACTTGCTGGGTGATCAAAAATGGATGCTATTCAGATGTTTTAAATGTCTTAAATTCAGACATATACACGTGTCTTAAAAATTAAGACACTTTAAAATGTCTGAAAATTGAACACTCCAGTTTCAGACACTTATGTGTCTGAATTTCAGACATTTCAGTTTACAGTGTTTATACCATGATCATATAGTAAGACACTTAAGTGTCTTAATTTCAGACACCTATGATGTCTGAAATTCCATATTCAGACACTTAAGTGTCTGAATTACTCTTTCAGTCACATATGTGTCTGAATTTAAGACGCCCTTATTTGCAGTGTTTGCATCATATTTCTACCTTATTACCTTTATCCTTTCCAGTTATATTTAGTTTCAAATAAGAAGTCAAGTTCGAGTATTACTCGCGCTCTGAGGGTTCGTACAATAAATATGCAAATTATTAACTGTATTATTACGAAAATCGTTGCTAAAGGAATAATAAGACTTTGTAAAAAACTATGCAACGTAGGGTTGGGTATAGCTGTATATACTAGAAAAGTATGAATGGATATACCATAAACGTTCAAAGAGATATGAAACCTAAATCAAATATTGCTATTCTGTATAACTCTTTTTTTTAATCTTATCCTAATCTGTTTATTGTTAATCTGAACTTTATTCGGTAGTGACAATAAAAGAAGTGCATATTTAAACTTCATTTGACATCTCTTAAAATTAAATTCAGAGTAACAGTAATGTTTTCTTTTTACAGTGTAGCTAAAACAAAACCATTTTTCAAAATTTAAACTTGGCATTGTGCTAGTGCGCTTCGATAGGAGGTCACCAAATTGTAATGCCGCCTTGGTCCGTGACGAGGATGAACTTTTACGATTCATTTAACTTTTAAAGACAAGAGAGGCTTATTTAGAGATCCACTCAATGCGAGCTAGGTGCGAATCCCATAGTATTTATGTGATTTGTAATAGATAGACAAAAAAATTATGGAACTAATAATTATAAGACTGGTGATACCATTCATGAATTAATCGTATTTCAAAATTCCGTTTTGCTACCTTCGGCCCCATTAATTCTAATTAAATTAGTCTGTTTTTATCAATTTTACGTTTATTACTTTTATACTGCTACTGGGCATTGCATTACTCAAATGTGTCATTAAACGTTGTTATCTACATTTTAAAAGCCATACATAGAGTACGCCGCTCTTGTCATTATGTATGTCCAAACCATCCGTGTCTTTAAGGGTTAACATCTCGGCTAATTACGGTCGATTTTTTTTTCGAAAATCATTATCAACAATGCTTTTATACTTCTGCTACGAAAGGTACCATCAGCACTCCTCAACACATTTGCGGAATGCCCACAAATCTTGTGTATAACGGAAAAATGTGCTTTTCTCAAAAATTATGTGACCTAGGGTAATCGCTATAATTTTCCTGAAAGGTTTAAGTTAACATCTACTACCTCTAATTTTTTCATAATTTTAGTTTGAGTAGATTCGGAAATAGAGAGGTGGGGGGACATGTTTTTACACTACATTTTCGACGATATCTCTGCAACTGTAATACCTAGATTTAAAAGAAATGTATTTTTGAGTTTAGCGTTACGAAAGCTTTCACACGATATTAAAAAAATATCTTTTTTCTAGTAGTTTAATGACCCCCTCCACATTTTTCATAAATATATTTGTGAATGTTTAATAATCTGTAAATATGTTGGTCAATAGCATTTATTACTTCCCCCAATTTGAACTTTCCACGTTCCAAAATTAACGAGTAAAATGGCTGTGACAGACAGACACAGCAGTGATCTTATAATGGTTCCGTTTTTACTTTTTTTTTTAAATACGGAACCCTAAAAACTATGCAACGTTTTATTTGTATATGTAAGCCAAACTAGCATAAAAAATATTGAGGGTTTTAATTGATATGGAATGCGCATGGAGCATTTTGAAACGTTCTTCATAACGCTTAAAATTTTCAGGAAAATTCCTTATTTTTCTTCATTTTTTTTTCTTTTGAACTTTTTGTCTCATAAATCTATACCATAATTCATATAGTGTGTCCTTGAGTAGTATTTAAAGTGCAATAAAATAATAATAATAATAATTAAAAAAAAAGGTGTCTGAAGGTCCCTTGTCCGTTTAAGCGTAAGAAAATTTAGATGTATGAACATTAATGAAAAGGAATCGCGTAACTAAATAAAATCATAAAACGAAATGCAATATCCCACCTTGATTCAGTCACAAAATATACAATATGAACTTTAAAAAGTTCATCGTTTTACTTAAGAGGTGACAAAGATAATAAAAATATAGCAGGTAACAAGTTAAAAATATGAATTTTATTTAAATTTCATTGTACTTTCGGCCTGCAGTCCAGCGACCATCGTCAGCGAATATTTTTATTAATTACTATTACATCCATTCAAATACATCACTTCCAGCGAGCCTAATAATGAAAGACTCCCCCATTTCAAACGAAGTGACATATTGAAATGAATGGAACAAAAGTTATTAAAAATATTACCTGACGATGGCCGCGGAATTGTGTGCCGAAAGTGCTAGGAAATTTAAATAAAATGTATATTTTATTTTTTACATCTATACTATTATTATCTTTGTCACCTTTTATGTAAAACGGTGAGCTTTCTAAAGCTCATATTGTGTATTTTGTGAATCCTGTAACTTTCAATTATTTATTTATTTATTTAAATGCGGAATACGTACATACTAAATGTGAAGATGCAAAAACACAGTGTAGGTAAAAGTTTTTCACACATTTTTAAATTTAATACAAGTTTAAAATTGTTGATGTACGCGATTTCGGTGTGGAGGAAAATGTAATCGATGTTTTCGCGAATTTAAAATTTAGACCAAAATTTTTCTCTTAGATAGCAATATATCTTTCAAACTTTAGAACAGCATTAAATTAGAAACCCGTGCATCTGTGAGAGGTCTTCATACTGTAATCTAATTCTTTTTAGCAATATTTAATATTTTTTAGACGCAGATTAAAACTTTGAAAGCAAAAATTCTGATAAAAATATCTTCCAACAATATCAGTCAAGCCAGATTATAATCTCATCTATCCCATCAATGTTACAATCAAAACTGATCAAATATAGAACAAGGATTGCGCTAGAAGAAAAAAACAATTATATTTCTTCTGCATTAGAGGACGACATCATAAGCACAGTAAAAAGAAAAACACAGTGTAAAGATTTTTTTTTATATTATTGAAATTTACTGAAGAATGTTCCGTACTAAAAATTAAAATACTGTTCGTTTTCAAAAGCCGCGCCTAGCACTCAGGGACGATTCTACTATCCAAAGGGGTGTTACGGTGCGATGGGCGTTTTCCGAAATTCTACTCCGTCGTTCTCGTCTGCGTTGTCACTAAGATTGGCACTAACTTATTTGTTATTTTTTACTTCCGATCAAAGTTAAAAATTTTATTAATATCTCGTTTTAATTCAAATTAAAACTTCTGTATTTAATGATCAAATGGCTAGTTTGAGTGGAAATAAAACTTGTGGTAGTAAGAAGATTTTATATAATGTCATTCTTGTAGTCAAGAATCGGAAAAAGAGGAATTAATTGTTCAGATAGCTCATTTTACAAAACGAACCAGTCAAATTGCCCGGGTTTCTTGTAGTACTATTAAAAAGACTCGTCGTGAAGCAGTAGATGAGCGTAATCCTGTATTTTGTTCACCTAAAAAAAGAGTTAAAAAGGATGTCTTTCAAAAAACAGCTATATACAAATTCGATATCTAAAGGAATATTTTAACATTTAAAGGCATATTTTAACAAATAAGCTTTTTTAATGTAATTTGCAAGAATAATTACAAAAAATAATATACGTTAATTTTCTTTTGCATCGCGAAAAGCATAAAAGGTGTATAACTTGTTCAATTTTTTAAGCGTTTTCGTTTTCATAAATATAACCCACAAAAACATTTTCACATAAATCGATATTATTTCTTCAAAAGCGCATTCTTAAAAATCGCAGCTAAACAAACTCCGCTTACCCCTATTTTTATAAAATAAAATTTGACGCATGCGGAGATGTGCGCAGAGTTTGGCTTTCCGAAAACAAACAGTACTTGCATTTATAGTTCGTTTACAGGGACACTAAAAACAGTTCTGTTATATTTTGACATATAGAGAAAAATTGTTTTCAGTGCATTTTAATGATGTTACGGTACTTAAAATATAATGAAATTTAAAAAAAAAATGTTCTAAGTGCATTAGAACACATTTTCTATATATTATGGAGTGCATAACATTTATAGTTCTCGTACACAAAAGAATAAATTTGGCACAAAAATCGCACAAAAGAATTCGGCTGCAGGATTGATTATCATCGATATTTTCTAAAAAGAGGGAGTTTTCCGCTGTGGTGTGCATTTTTAAACTTATCAAACTTGCAGTTAATTTAAATTCTGTATAAATTCTATACACTGAAAAAAAAACTGGCATCTAAAAAATAAATTGTGGTTCTAGAGAAAATAGTTCCATGTCATCTTTATAAATTCTAGTTTCCTTTGCTAGAGAGTTCTAGTTATCCCTATTAGAATTCAAGGCCGTTTCTCTTATGTTATCCTGATCAAACTTATTTTAAAATCTTTGCAAATAAATGCGAACACAAGAAAGGAGTTTTAGCAACTATAATTATAGTCTATGAATTAATTCTAGAAATCAAGTGATAATTTCTCGCAATTCAAACGATTCTTAATATGATGTACTATTTCATCACCTAGAAAACTATAGAATTGAAATTTTCGATCATTTCGTCTTTGTAGTTTAATTGTTTGTCTTATTTGCATAACTCGGATATCTATATTTCTATTTTAGGGAATTACAAAGTGACTACCTTTTCGTTCTAGGTGAAGGCGGTATATTTTTTCTTTCTGTGTAATCCATACAAAAATCCGCACAAAACAATTCGCGCACATGATCGGATATCGACAGAAATTCCGGACAATACATTTTTGCTGAGTTATGTGTTTTTTTTAATTGTTATTTAGATATCCCATTGCATTATACGAAATGATTAAATTTCTTAATATTATGTTGTTGGAAAATGTTTCATAATGTATGCCTGATTCGTGATTTTTCGTTAATTTTTCTATATTTGGGTAACATGATACCAAAAGAAACGAGCAGAATGTGGTTAAATTTACTGTAAAAGGAAACGAAAATTTAAGAAAAGATTTATTTCGTAATTGTTTAAATAAAAGTGTTGAGATATACGAAATTGCAAACATATACTTTTCGAATAATACATACAATAGCTTTACATATTATTAAAAAGTGATAACAGCCTAAAAGATATGTAAAAAAATCTATTTTAACCTTGATTCTTAGAATATTGTTTTAGTTTCCTCTTTTGTTTATATTTCTTTTTTATCTTTGAATTCAGACTAAAAAATTAAAAGAAAGTAAAGAAAAAACTTTCATGATTTAAGCTAATTTATCTTTATAACAAACAAAGTAACGAACCATGTCAATAAGTACAAAAAAATGTTTTAAAGTTAAACTGCGAGGAAGAAGCTGAAACTTTTTTTTAATTAACTCCCTTCATCAAATTACTTAAAAAGCCACATCTTTTTTACAGTTCTAAAGGGCCTTTAAAAAAACGATCATAATTTAATTTCCTTTGGCATCTAAAGAAGTTTCTGCTTCAGAAAGCACAAAAGTTATTAAATAAAATAGAAAATTATACTATGTTTGTCTTGTAATTAATATGGTTATTTCATTTATTATTCTTTTCAGTTTAAAAACTTTAATTCTAAAAATAGGTATTCAGCTTTTCTTGCACGAAAATATGTAAAAATAAACTTTGCAGTTATTTGAAACTTGATGCTAAAAACATTGTATTATTAATAAAAATTTTACAAAAATTATTTTTTTATTTAAATGTGATATAAAACGTATACTTTCTATGATAGTTTAATATATTATTCATTCTACGCAATATACATTACTTTTTTGCATAAAGAACCAGTTAAATATGAAGAAAAGAATGCTTTATAGATAATTTACCTAGCCAGAGCAATTTTTTATATAGTAGACTATTATTCATTTTACAAAAAATATTATATTTTTAGCTGAGGAAGCACAAGTAATTTAAAAACAAAAACAAAACCAACTTGATTTGATTATTTCTTAATTTATTATACTGATATATACTTAGTGTACGCCAGATAGAATTATTTAGTGAGAATGGTTTGGCATAGTGATGCTTTCTGGGGCACCCTTTGTTGTTGACCACATTCATTTTTAATGACATAATGACATTGTTGCCAACATCGTTATTGCAGTACTTAATAACGATCTATATTTTAAATTTTTTTATATGACTCTAAAAAATAAATAAATAAATAAACAAATAAATAAATATGCTCGATAGGATCACTATTCAGAAAACACTTAATAGCACTGTGTACGTTAACTACACTTCAAAGCGGTTGACCAATTATTAGGAAAATTAGATAATAGAATGGAAAACAAAAAACACTGATAGGAACCATACCATTATTACTGATTAGAAACATACCATTTCCTGATCCAGATGGAATTCATACGGCAGCATCAACAAAATAAAAGTTTCCAAAAGAGAAAGTATTATCAAAATTGTTCAAAATTTAAACAGCGATATACAAAAATTATATGCATGTACTATCAGGCAACGCCCGCTGCGCTGTTCAGTTTCTCCAAATGAGCCTTGAATCAAAAGAAATATACCGGTGAATTTGACATTCTATCTAAAAGTAATATGGAACTTTATCTTAGAATATATTTCCTCATTCCTGAAAATGATACGAACGCCATTGCGCTATTATGTTTTATAATGTGTCAGACTTAATTGGGATGTAAACGAACTACAATTTTAATGGATAGTTTACAGTAAGATTAATAACAAACGATAGAACGATATGCCCTATACAAAAAAATACCCCTGATAAACTATCTAAATAACAATGCAAATCTCATCAAAATCCGTCCAGTAGGAATATTTAAAAAAGCTTATCTATCAATATTGGCTCCATCTAATTGTAGACCTTTTGCCCATAATTCTACAAGTAAGCAAGGTAGAAGAATATGCAGTATACAAAAAAATCCCTAAAAAAGTATCTAACTAAAAGTTCAAAATCCATGCAGTAGAAATCAAGTTATAAGCAGCTGTAACGAAATTCCGATTTACATCATATACATATAAATTATCAAAATCCACCAAACAGAACATTTTAAAAAACGCTAATGTTTCATAATCGTATTCACCCGATTATAGAACTTTCACCATAAGTCTCTAACTAAACAAAATTGTCGAATATTCGATCTAATTAAACCATCTCTGAAAAATTATCTAACAGTGCAAGACTCATGAACATCTATTCAGCGGAACTTAAGTTATATGCAGCCGGAACGAAATTCCTATTTACATTACATATATGCTTAGTAGACAACGAAATATATAAGCTCTTTTTTTTTTTTTTTTTTTTTTTTTTTTTTTTTTTGAAAATCGATTAAAAATACTATACATAAAATAGCACAATATGTAACGCATGTAAAAAAAATATTAATATTAGTAAAATATATTTTCAATAAATTTCTGTAAATTTTACATAAATGATACATTAACATACTAAACTGAAACAACGCTAAGGGCATAATAAAAATGTATTCTTCAGACTGAATAAAGTTGTATACAATAATTCATAATAGCAAAACGTTTAAATTGTATAGCTTTTCATGGATGTCGAAACTATGGGTGGCACGAGGCAGGTTATTTTTTTTCACAGCGTAGATGTAGGTTCTAATTTAAAATGTAGTGAAAATGTACAAAATGCACAAATTTAGACTAGATAATTTTTCTAAATTCCATTGGTTTTGATAAAGATAAAGAATTTCAAATTACTGAGTCTCAAACTAATGGATTTTTTTTTTTTTTTTTTTTTTGTAATGAAGATAGGATTAGCAGATTAACTAAAAGCAAATATGAACAAGTATTATAAACTGAAATGCTCCTGATAAATTATGAGAACTTGGAATTCAATTCAAGACCCAAAAAACAGTTTAGAGATGCTAGCACTTGACATATTTACAATTTTTCCTTCCAGTCATTATTTTCGGAATTGAATAATATTAAATGTTCAGGTATAATCCTCTTGTACACCCACATTATCCAAAATTTGTTTGAATTCTCTGAAAAATAACTAAGTACGAAACTGATGCCAGTTATTTGATATCTAAAAAGCAACAACAGAAATTGCTTTTTTTAATTGTTTCGAAAACTACAACAGCAGATGTGACCTATACCTTTTTTTAAATCTTAAGTAATTATGATTTAATATTATTTGATCCTGTGAATTTTTGTGGAACGTCGTCACGTAAAATATTTTTTTCTTCTTTAATTTGGCACGCAAATGTGGAATGATTAGCCGTCTCTGCTTTAGATAAATCTAAATGTTATTATTACGAACTTTTTTAACTGATTATTAATGTGTGTAGTGCATAACTGGAACTTTATATGTTTGTTTTCAAGGAGAATCTGAGGAAATGATTTATTCTTATCTGCTTACGTAACAATACAATTATGAGTCAACCGATGTAAAGAATGCTATTTTTTTTTCAATAAATAGCGCATTAGTAAAATACGTAGAGTATTTATGTCGGTCTACAAGGTGAATAATTGGGGAAAAATAGAACCGACATATTACAAACATTATAGATATCGAAATAAAAGGGACAATACGTTGAAGAAGAACAACAACAATATATAAAGGGGATATTTTTCCAATGGATTTTGCATTAAAAATGTAACTAATAAAAACATTTTTTTAATAACATAACTCCAAAAAGAAAAAACGGAGAATAATTACGATTTTATGAAACTATATTTATTTTCGTTTCTGATCTATAAAATCTGATCTCAATAAAGTAACAAAGTTGATTATTACCGAATAAATTACTTACTCTAAATGACGAATAGAAAACTTGATTATTTAATGATACGGTACCAGGAGGATTATGGGATAAGGAAGCACATGTTCATAGTAAGTCCCTTTGAGTTTTCGGATGAGTTGTTAGCCTCCCTTTGCGTCAGCCATCTTGAACATTAAATCGTTGAAGTTGATTAATGATAATCTCCTACATTACTTTGATACACCGAAAATAACATTTAGAAGCTACTGATGGAAGTGACTAAAGATCTAATTAATTTAGGAATAAACAATCACGTGCATTTAAAATTAATAAGTGATTCACTTAGTATGGCTTAACGTTTGCAGGATGTTTATGAATAAGAAAATAAGCATATTTAGAACGTTTTTAAGGACTCAATATTAAAAGCACACGACTATAAGCATGACATGAAATCATGCAGAATGTACACATCTTTAATGCATATAAAGTGCACATTTGTTCCGAAACGAATATTATAAGTTATATTACAATATTTATAATAATCGGGAGGTTTCACAAAAATTATTGGAAAAACATATTTTAAAGAAATATAGTTTTTTAAGTAAAAAATTGCAATGCGGTTTATACACAAAATAAATATGAAAAAATGTTAGAGTATAATTTTTATAAAAGTTTCATAACAGTCTTCTTTATTTGAAAAAAAAATAATTTGTCTATGTAAAACCTTTTACAGCATTGCTTTATTGCATGCATGGGATTTCATAGAAAAAGCATTCTCCTACAGAGCATTAATTTAAATACTAGTCAAAATAAGAATCACCTAGATCAACATATATATTTACATGATATATAAAGTTGATATAAATAAATCATTGTATTTAAAATACAAATATGACTCGAACAAGCAGCAAAAAAATCATTTACAGTATCTTTATAAACCTTAATAAAAATAAAATCTAATATTTATAAAGTTGGTGCTGATGAAGCAAGTACCTTTGTAGAATTTTCCTTATCAGCATAAGCATTTACACACATCTACCACAGTCTATCAGTTTTTCATTTTAAAGCATTAAAATCACTGTAGTTTATGTACCTCTTTGTGAAGAAATTATTTTACTTTAATATCTTTTTCTTTTACGCAGTCGTGAAATTGTGCTATTCAGTTAGAAAGAGTTCCAAGATTTAATATCACACAATAAGTTTAAACTAAGTATAATTAGTAAATTTATTTCACAAATTGTAACTCATTAATTCATTATTGTCTCGAGATAATTATATAACCATACAGTTATTTAAGATAAAACTTAGACCCATTCAACATTAAAATCAAAAGATTTCAGATTTGTGATTTTTACGATAGTATCATTTAAATGCCGTTAAATCTCTCCCCAGGGGCTAAACTAATTAACCATTTTTTTGCCTCTCCAGTAATTAAGAAGCTAAATTGTATTGCTACTCTTAAAAGATTCAGTTTCGGGAGATTTTAGAAACCGTTTAGTGTAAATGATTTGGATTACTTTCAGAAAATTACGGATTAGACAAGAGAAACTTTAATTGTGCTAAAAAAATTCCTAGGTATTTGTTTATTGAAGAATATGAATATTTTAGAATATTTATATGGAAACGTATATTAATCTTTTGTAAATTAGAAACTAACGTCTTTTCCATTTTTATGGGAATCCTAACAAAAAGAGCCAACACTTTTCTACGAATGTTTAAAATCCCTTTTACATTTTGTCGTTTTCTGCATAATTTAAAAAAAGTCCTTCCGGCCAGTGCCGGGAGGAAGAGGTAGCTTTCATAATCCTTATTTAAAAAAAGCCAACTTATATCATGCAAACACACGAAGCTCAATTTAGTGGAAACCGAATATAGGAGATTCAATTACTAATTTTTATCAATATAATGAATGAGAATTTCGCGAAATTAGTCAGCTTTATCCAAGCTGCTTTTCTTTAAAGTAACTTATATTTGGCTGCCAAATTCGGCAATTTCTTAAAGTGCCTGTCATTTTAAGACAACATGGTGGATGAGGCTAAGAAGTGAACTTGGTCGAGACCTTAGTAATTGCTGTGCACATGCTCACTCACATCGGAATCGGTTAATATATAGGAGTGCTGTCGCATGCAAAAAATCAGATTTTTCAAAATGTCACCCACAATAGAAATTGAAACTGCTATATCTGAGCCATTTTTTAAGGTAAAAACAAACAAAAAATGCTCCTGAATCCTTATATCAAGATCAAATACTTAAGAAAGAAACCTTTTTCAATTTCTAATTTTTTTGCACCTCACTTTAAATATATATATATTTTTTAATTTAATGACCGCCATTTTGAAACAAGATATCTGATGAATCTGGCCAGCGAACTTGGTCGAGGTGTTGATGTATACTATCCACATGCCTTCTTACATCGAAATAGGCGAATACGGGTGTTATCGCGTGACAAATACAAGATCGTTTCAAAATGTTAGCCATGCTAGAAATTCAAAGTGCTATAAATCAACCATTTTTTAAGATATCAACAAAAGAACAAATTTTCAGAAACAAAAACTGCTCCGGAATCTTTGTATGAAGGCCAAACACATAACAAAAATCTTTTTCATTTTCCAATTTTTTAATACCTCATTTTGAATTTTAAATTTAATTTTTTTTAAATGGCAACCCTTTTGAAACAAGATGGCGAATGAAGCTGGCCAACGAACTCGGTCGAGACATTGGTATGTACTATGTACAGACCAAGTTACATCCAAATAGGTTCATACATACGCCTGTTATCGCGTGACAAAAATCAGGTTGTTTTAAAATGTCAGCCACAAGAGAAATTCAAAATGCTATTACTCAGCCATTTTTTTTTAGATATAGACGAAAGAAAAACTGTTCCGGAATCTTTGTATTAAGGTCAAACACATACAAAAAAAAAATCTTTTTCATTTTCCAATTTTTTGGTATCTCATTTAATTTTTTTTATTTTTTAATTTATTTAAATGGCCGCCATTTAGAAACAAGATGGCGGATGAAGCTGGCCAACGAACTCGGTCGAGATATTTGTATGTACTATGTACACACCAAGGTACATCCAAGTCGGTTCATAAATACGCCTGTTATTACGTGAGAAAAATCAGGACGTTTCAAAATGTCAGCCACGCTAGAAATTCAAAATGCTATAACTCAGCCATTTCTTAAGATATAGACGAAACAAAAACTGCTCCCGAATCTTTTTATCAAGGTCAAATACATAAGAAGAAAATATTTTTTCAATTTTCAATTTTTGATACCACATTTCAAATTTAAATTTTTCTTAAAAATTTAAATGGCCGCCATTTTTAAACAAGATGGCTGGTGAAGCTGGCCAACGAACCCGGTCGAGACATTGGTATGTACTATGTATAAACGAAGTTACATCCAAATCGGTTCATAAATACGCCTTTTATCGCGTGACAAAATTCAGGACGTTTCAAAATGTCAGCCACGATAGAAATTCAAAATGCTATAACTCAGCCATTTTTTAAGATATAGACGAAACAAAAACTGCTCCGAAATCTTTGTATAAAGGTCAAATACATAAGAAAAGAATATTTTTCCATTTTCAATTTTTTGGTACCACATTTCAAATTTAAAATTTTTAAAAATTTTTTAAATGGCCGCCATTTTGAAACAAAATGGCGGATGAAGCTGGCCAACGAACTCGGTCGAGAGATTGGTATGTACTATATACACACCGAATTACATCCAAATCGGTTCATAAATACGCCTTTTATCGCGTGACAAAATTCAGGACGTTTCAAAATGTCAGCCACGCTAGAAATTCAAAATGCTATAACTCAGCCATTTTTTAAGATATAGACGAAACAAAAACTGCTCCAGAATCTTTGTATAAAGGTCAAATACATAAGAAAAAAAAATATTTTTCCATTTTTAATTTTTTGGTACCACATTTCAAGTTTTAAATTTTTTTAAAAATTTTAAATGGCCGCCATTTTGAAACAAAACGGCGGATGAAGCTGGCCAACGAACTCGGTCGAGACATTGGTATGTACTATGTACACACCGAATTACATCGAAATCGGTTCATAATTACGGGAGTTACAGTGTGACATAGGTCAGATATATATATATATATATATATATATATATATATATCAATTTTGAACGGAGGGTGGTTTCGGGGTCTGGGGGTCATGATCGATGAAAATATACCAAAATTTTTTGAAATCGCTTTCCTCCGAACGGCTGCAATAGGTAGCTTTTTTGTAAAGAAAGCTACCTAAAAGTAGTATTGTAGAAAGATAATTTTTAATTTTGTTTAGTATTTGTTTAACTAACTCATATTTTTCTAAACAATATTAATCTTCTAAAAATACTTTACAAAAGTATTTGTTGTTAAAATATCAGTGATGGTTTTTAAAACGGTTCTCAAAGAAATACATTCCTTCCCTCAAAAACGCTAAATATTCCGGCAAATATAGGAATTCATTTTTAAACAAAAAAGTATGAAATTGCAAGGCATAACGACTGAACTTATTTGAAATCGAATAGATTTTTCTGTTTTTGATAAATAGATTAAATTTTGAGTTTTAAGCTGTTGCTGTCTCATGACAATTATTTTCCGTTTTTTCCGGAAATGCCAAGGTTCAAAAACCTAACTTGAAATCTTTTTCTGGAAGATTCTATGAATTAATGAAAACTAAAAAATGATTTTTATTTTTTTTAATTTCTCATTTTGAGCACATACAATTTTTATGGCTCCAAGATTAAAAATAAACTCATGAGCCGTCTCAAATTTTATAACATATTAAAATACATGAATATTATATTTGAAATTCACTCTCTATTTTTTAATTTAATTTGTGAAAGTTTAGGTGAGAATCATTTTCTCCAACTGGAAAACTTATATTATTTTCTTTAACCAATATTTTGACTGAACTAAGCTATTAATAAACTAGTTATGACCCTCGTTTGAAATTTCAACTTCGATGGCATTTAAGCATTGCAATGAAATTTAATCAAAATAACATTATTAGTATGCCAAACATTTGAAAAAAAGCTTTTTTTTTGTGTTATTTACAGCTGAAATCATTGTCGACAATTTTAAGGTACCATTCGATATTAAATAAAATTATATTTTCTTATGGATATCCTATCGTGTTTAGTCACTTTAGTCATAAGATTCACATTTTTAAAATAGTAAAATTTTAACACACAAAATATCATTTTAGTAAATATTGTAAACCTAGGAATGTAACAGGAAGACATTCGTGAGATAATGTAATCCAATGATAGCGTTCTTTTTAAGAATTTCCAACAAAGTTGAAAAGTGTTTATGACTTCCGTTTTTGTCTGGCCGTCTGGCCGTCTGTCCACGCTCTAACTCTCGTAAATATACTCCGAATGTCCTGAAATTTTTGGATGTTACTGATGTTTACCATAGCACGTTCTCTACTTCAAATTCAGTTTGTAGCGTGTTTAGTTCATTTACAGGGACAGTCAAAAGCGTTCCGTTGCATTACGGCCAATGGGAGAAATCATTTCATGTGATTTTTAATGGTGTTACACGCTTTCAAACATAATAAAACTGATATGCAGTTATGAAGTGTACTAAAATATGCATTTTGTAGAATTTGCGATGCAAAGAATAGTTATTATTCATTTACAGGGGCACACAAAAGAATTCCGTTACATAATGATATAGGGCTGGAGGGAATTGTTTGTGACTTATTTTAATGATGTTAAACTATTTCACATATAATGAAATTTATATACGTCGCTGAAGTTTACTATAAATTATTTAATGCATAATACGAAGTGCACTGCATTAACAGGGACACACAAAAGATTTCAGATCCAATATTGTATCCGAAGTACTGTACATTAGCTATGATTGCTGGAAATGCATTTTTAATTATGATATGCGCTTTTAAATTTCGCTATATTTATGCATACTTTATGGTGTGTGCATAAATTCTATAATTCATATACAAGGCTACACAAAAGAATTCGTAAAGGTTACTTGGTATGAGTGCAAATAGCTTAAAGTTGGTTTTTAAAGGAGTTATGCATTTTTTACACTGAACTGCATTTAGTTTACTAAGAAATGTCTATAAAATATACATAAAATTATATACAGGGTCACCCAAGGAATTGGATACATGGCCGTCTGTAAATGATAATTTCTGGAAATGATCTTTCAGTAGTTTTAAGGAGTGTTTTGGTTTGAGTTAAATTTTAGCTAAATGGTCGTGTGTAATAAAGGTTCTAGGTAAATTACAGGATTGTACAAAGGTATTCAAGTATGTTTCCATATATTAGTATAAATTGCTGTAAGATAAATTTCAACCTGTTATGCGTTTTCTTGCTAAACTACCTATATTTTCCCATTATATAGTATATATATCAGCCTACAGATCAAGTACAGGGCTGTTCAAAAGAATTGAAAAACATATTTCGCTGTGGACGGTAACTGCTGAAATCAATTTTTCAAGTGCTTTATGCATTTTCTAAAATGTTTAATTAGTAATCTTATTTCCCTAAACAACGAACTTTTGTTAAAGCATTCAGGAAGTGTTGGAAAGTGTTTCATAATCTATGCTTAAAGGCATGATTTTTCTTTCTTGCTTAATTTCTCGTTTGCATTTTTTTTTTTTTTTTTTTTTTTTTTTTGCATAGTTTATGTGAGATTGATGTATAACCGGGTTTTTTTTCGCACATTTTTTATTTTAGTTGCAATTCTCATTTCTGAGCGGTAACCTTCTTCCGAAACCAAGTAGAAAAATGAAAGTTTGCTTAAAATATTATAATGCTAAATGGAAATGCGAAAAGAACGATAACAGTTTTTTAACAGTACCTTGCAAATGTCTTCCCATTAATAGAAAAAATTCTTAAAGCATTCTTTTTATGGCCATTTTACAAAGAAAATAATTTCCAATATACCAAATGTAGCCCTTACTTCACACCTGAGATATCTCAATAAAATTATTTCTTTAACACTAATTTAATGAGCTACCAAAAATCCCAAAAATTAAATTCAAGCATACACATTTTTTTTTTTAAATCTCCATCGTTGAAAAGAGAATGTCTTATGTGCTTTGGTCTTAAACATCCCAAACAAATATATATTTTTATTTCCTGGAATTTAAAAAATCGTTTTGAAATTAACTTCATTTCATTAAACGTACATACTTTGAGAAAAAGATCAAAATTTCCTCCATGTAATTATATTCAGTTGAAATAATCTTTAACATTTTTCCTAAATAAAAGAAGAAAACTAAGGGAAAAACATTTTTAATTCGTTAATAAATAATAAAAATTATTAAGATTTTTAAAAGGTGTGTTTTTCAATTAAAAGTCCTTCCGGCCAGTGCCGGGAGGAAGAGGTAGCTTTCATATTCCTTATTTTTAAAAAGCTAGCTTATGTTATTCAAACACACGAAGCTCAATTTGGTCGAAATCGATTATAGAATATTCAATACTAATTTTTATCAATACTAAATCCTTTATGAATGGGAATTTCTTGAAATTAGTCGGCTTTATCCAAACTGCTTTTATTTAAAGTAATTTATATTTGGTTGCCAAATTCGGCGATATCTTGAAGTGCCTGTCATTTTAAGACAACATGGTGGATGAGGCTAAAAAGTTAACTTGGTTGAGACCTTAGTAATTCCTGAGCACATGCTCACTCACATCGGAATCGGGATATATACGAGTGCTGTCGCGGTCAAAAAATCAGATTTTTCAAAATGTCACCCACATAAAGGAATTCAAACTGCTATATCTGAGCGATTTTTTAAGATAAAGACAAAACAAAAAAAAGCTCCGGAATCCTTATATCAAGGTCAAATACTTAAGAAAGAAATCTTTTTCAATTTCTAATTTTTTGCACCTCACTTTAAATATATATATTTTTTTTAATTTAATGCCGCCATTTTGAAACAAGATGGCGGATGAAGCTGGCCAGCGAACTTGGTCAAGACATTGCTATATACTATCCACAAACCTTCTTACATCCAAATAGGTTAATAAATACGTATGATATAGCGTAATAAATATCAGATCGTCTCAAAATGTCAGCTATGATAGAAATTCAAAGTGCTATAACTCAATTTTTCTTAAGATATAGACGAAACAAAAACTGCTCCGGAATCTTTGTATCGAGATCAAACAGATGAAAAAGTCTTTTTCATTTTCCATTTTTTTTTATACCTCATTTAAAATTTTTTTTTTTTAATTTTTTTAAATGACCGCCATTTTGAAACAAGATGGCGGATGTAGCTGGCGAACGAACTCGGTCGAGACATTGGTATGTATAATGCACACACCAAGTTACATCCAAATCGGTTCGTAAATACGCCCGTTATCGCGTGACAAAAATCAGGTCGTTTCAAAATGTCAGCCACAATAGAAATTCAAAAAGCTATAACTAAGCCATTTTTTTAGATATAGACGAAACAAAAACTGTTCCGGAATCGTTGTATTAAGGTCAAACACAAAAGAAAAAATCTTTTTCATTTTCCAGTTTTTTGGTACATCATTTTAAATAAAACACTTTTTTATTGCTTTAAATGGACAACATTTTGAAACAAGATGGCGGATGAAGCTGGCCAACGAACTCGGGCGAGACATTGGTGTGTACTAAGTACACACCAAGTTACATCCAAATCGGTTCATAAATACGCCTGTTATCGCATGACAAAAATCAGGTCGTTTCAAAATGTCACCCACAATAGAAATTCAAAATGTTATAACTCAGCCATTTTTTTAGATATAGACGAAATAAAAACTGTTCCGGAATCTTTGTATTAAGGTCAAACACAGAAGTAAAAAAATCTTTTTAATTTTTCAGTTTTTTGGCACATTATTTTAAATTTTAAATTTTTTTTTAAATTTTAAATGGCCGCCATTTTGAAACAAGATGGCGGATGAAGCTGGCCATCGAACTCGGTCGAGACATTGGTATGTACTATGTACACAAGAAGGGACATCCATAACGGTTCATAAATACGCCTGTTATCGCGTGACAAAAATCAGGACGTTTCAAAATGTCAGCTTCGCTAGAAATTCAAAGTGCTATAACTTAGCCATTTTTTAAGATATAGACGAAACAAAAACTGCTCCGGAACTTTGTATCAAGGTCAAACACATAAGAAAAGAATATTTTTCCATTTTCAATTTCTTGGTACCACATTTCAAATTTAAAATTTTTTTTAAAATCTTAAAAGGCTGCCATTTTGGAAAAAAATGGCGAATGTAGCTGGCCAACGAACTCGGCCGAGACATTCGTATGAACTATGTACACACCGAGTTACCTCGAAATCGGTTCATAAATACGAGAGTTACAGTGTGACAAACATCAGGTATATATATATATATATATATATGGATATATGTATATATATATATATATATATATATATATATATATATTATTTCAAAATTAATGATAAATTACTGCATGAATGGCGCTACAGCAGCACATATCAAATGCAATAAAGCATATTATATCATTTCAAAATGCTAAAACAACATAACTTCAAAAGGAAGGTGTATATCTGTAGAAATTTTTAAACAATAAAATATTTATAAAAACAAAAACAAGAAAGACAGGTAAAAAAACAAAAACAGTCTGTTCTTCATCAGTGGGAGGACAGACAGAAAACTAACTCCACCCCCCACTTTTTAAAATTTGCAGGTTTCTGAACACATGTCCACCCCGCATTCAATACTGAAAACTATTGTTATTTTATTAATCTAATTACATAAAAAACTAAAACAACTCAAATTAAAAACTAACAAACATAATATTAACCATACAAAAACAAAAAACTTTAATAAAACGGTCTTTTAGAGGAATGCTTAAATTATCATTAAACTGAAAACAAAAGAAAAAATATAAGAAAATAGCATGAATGCAGAATAAACATGCGCCCCCCCAAACCCGCTAAATGAAATTTCTCAAAACATGAATACCTGTATAATGTTTCCTACCCGTCAACTATAAACAAATAAATTTTTCTTCCAAATCCATTATCAAAAGCCAGAAATTCCAGGTCTACAGCTTTCTTTCGTTTCAATTCATCAATAGACACCCGTTCTTTTAACAAGACTTTGTAACAAGACTTTAGATGGGCATCCTAAAGTCTTGTTAAAAGAACGGGTGTCTATTGATGAATTGAAACGAAAGAAAGCTGTAGACCTGGAATTTCTGGCTTTTGATAATGGATTTGGAAGAAAAATTTATTTGTTTATAGTTGACGGGTAGGAAACATTATACAGGTATTCATGTTTTGAGAAATTTCATTTTGCGGGTTTGGGGGGGGCGCATGTTTATTCTGCATTCATGCTATTTTCTTATATTTTTTCTTTTGTTTTCAGTTTAATGATAATTTAAGCATTCCTCTAAAAGACCTTTTTATTAAAGTTTTTTGTTTTTGTATGGTTAATATTATGTTTGTTAGTTTTTAATTTGAGTTGTTTTAGTTTTTTATGTAATTAGATTAATAAAATAACAATAGTTTTCAGTATTGAATGCGGGGTGGACATGTGTTCAGAAACCTGGAAATTTTAAAAAGTGGGGGTGGAGTTAGTTTTCTGTCTGTCCTCCCACTGATGAAGAACAGACTGTTTTTGTTTTTTACCTGTCTTTCTTGTTTTTGTTTTTATAAATATTTTATTGTTTAAAAATTTCTACAGATATACACCTTCCTTTTGAAGTTATGTTGTTTTAGCATTTTGAAATGATATAATATATATATATATATATATATATATATATATATCAACTTTTGAACGGAGGGTGGTTTCGGGGCCTGGGGGTCATGATCGATGAAAATATACCAAAATTTTTTGAAATCGCTTTCCTCCGAACGGCTGCAATAGGTAGCTTTTTGTAATGAAAGCTACCTAAAAGATTAGCAGTACGCCAAGGAAAAAATGGGATAATAACATCAAATCTAACTGATACAAGAAAAAATGAGAAAATACATATTTTTATCCATCAATAATTATGAATTCTTATATTATACTGTTATTTTTTTTTTCATCATTTTGTGTTTGTGTGTGTGTCACGAGATAGGTTAGCTACAAATTAAAGTTTAATTGGAGAAAATTTAACTTAACTTTTCCTTAACTGAACCAAAAATTTCGTTTCATTTTTAAATCTAGTGTGTGAAAAACATTATCGGTTTTGAAAAAAGTATTTGGTGAAATATAGGCTATGTGCATTTCTGACTAAAATGTTTTTAAACGCTTTCCAACATAGTTGAAAAATGTTTTTGACTATAGTTTTTCTGCGTGATATTGCGATTTAAAATTCCTTGTTCGTTATTGAAAATGAAACGTATAGCATTTATAGTAAAGTGGGGACAGATGCCGCAGTTCTTCTTTTCTTCTTGTAAAATGTACAATAAAGCAAAAAACAACAAACTAAGTACCAGAAATCATTGATCAAACCCTTTAGAATCTAATTTCTATGTTAAACAAGTTAAAACCCTCTTAATAATGTAGGCATAATTATTTTCCCACAGGTCCTTTTTTAACATCATTTTTTATGCGATGGATAAGATGCCGCATGGGGTGGGGGACAGATGCCGCATGGAGAAAAATGCTAGGCTGTTTATTTTTTTTTCCAAGCAAATCACATATTTATTTTCTCAAACTATTCAAAACGAAAATAAATAACAGTAAACTTACAAAAATTACATATATCACTAAATTGTGAAAAGTTTAATGAAAATGCAAAAGTGTAATCTCTATAAACAAAACTTAAGGCAAAAAGTGAAAATGAAAAGAAAATCATTTGAATTTAAATGAATGGATAGCATAATTACTGGAAACAATAGACAGCATAATTCCAAAAAAAGATATAAATCACTGGTTTACATACAGGCGAACATTGTAGTTTGCTCTTAATGTAAGTATTAGTTCTATTCTATTTAGGCCCTAGTCTGTTTATTTTTGGCCTTTCTTCTCATTCTTTATTTCGTATTTCCATTCGCCCACAATCACACCACACTACCCGTTGCAAAAGTAAAGTAAGCGTTTTCCATGCAGCTATCGATTGAATTTGATGCACTGAATCCTGGTCGCTTTAGACTTTGTTCCTTGATAAGACTCCAGCCACTCAACATATGCAGAGTCATCAAATTCCAATCCAGTTCTGCCATCAGAATCCATAAGAGGAACAATTTACCCATTGTCGGAAGATGACTCATATTTTAGTTTTTTCCTCAAGTAAGGCGTATTCAAGTTGATATTTTCCTTCCTTTTTTTACACATTTTACTTCCGCCAAGTTGTCGTTCTTTGACGGTTTTTAGTTTCTTTTGTTTTTCATTTCCTTCTTCTTTTTTATTGTTTATAAACTCTGTGCTTATAATATGTGCATCCTTTTACTTTCTCTGACTTGGCTGTATAGGTCTTTTGACCATTGGGGTAGGAGATAATTTGTTTAACAGTTTAGATGGTGAGAATTGTAAACGGCCTACGTTTTCCTTATTTACTGCTGAGAATATTTTGAAAAGTAGCAGAATGAGCTAATATATATTCATTTAAATTTAAGTTCTGCTTAAATCACAGTGATGAATTTATTGAACCGAAAAACAAAAATATATTTTGAGGCATATGTCCCTCAACCTCGGTGCGGCATCTGTCCCATAGTGGCGGGTAAGATGCCGCGCCGCCATTTTGTGTCATGTGAGCGACGCGAGATAAAGGCAAGCACATGTCTGTATTCTACGAGGATCTAGTCTATAGTTGCAATCAATTTTGGGATGAAATCTCTGTTTATTTTTCTTAAAATATATAATAAAACTTCATTAAATCAATTTTAGCAACTTACCACGCAGGTTCGAGCCATAAAAACTGACATAAATATGTAAATACCGACAATTAAGCGGTGGAGACGCATACAATACATCACACACCACAGAGGAACACTACGAACTTTTGAAATTGGTCTAGGGAACGCTAGTGTCTCCTACACAATCTCTGCGGTATCTGTCCCACCGCGGCGTCTGTCCCCACTTTACTATATGGTTCGTTTACAGAAACATAAAGAATAATTTTCTTAGATTACGGCCTATGGCGATAATATAGCCTGTGTGTTATTCGTTGTGGTGTTTTCAATTATGATACGATACTTCAAACATGATATACTCGATATACATCATTGAAGTGGATTACAATCATTTTATAGAGTTTATAGTGAATAACATTTACAGTTCCTTTACAGGAACGCACAATAGGATTTCATTACAATGTCTCACTCCTTCCAAGTTCGCAGTTTTGACAGAAAAGTAATTTACAGGGGAAAATTAAATTTGGTTTACCAATTATACTTGAAAGGATACTAAGCAATTATATAAAAAAAAACGTTAAAAATTTGTTGAAATCCTAGTTTAAAAATCGCCAGTATGCTGTGGTGATTTTTCAACTCTCAATCGACGTTCACTCGTATGTTCGACACTCGTACTATTCAGTTATTGTCATCGAAAACTTTTGTGTGACCCTGTAAAGGAACTATAGGTAAGAGCTACATATTTGATTTTGCATCCAGTTAACAGCGGATTGATTTAGAATTTTGGACGTTGTCATAATGAGACGTTTTGCATCTTTTGCTAGTCGGCGTCTTTGTAAACGAACTATAAAAAATACATACGTGAATAATGAACTCGTTCAAAATATTTAAAATATAAATGTACTCTCCAAATTAGGTTCTAATTGGTTTAGTACTTTCGGCATTATTGTGATGATAAGTTTTGCATGTTTTGATTTTCAGTGCCCCGATAAAAAAACTATAAGCGCTATATGCTTATAACAACATGTATAATAATCACTTATAAACAGATTAAGTTAGTCTTTGACAAAACCTTCATATGTCTGCTTTACAACTTTACTGTCTTGCATTGCAAGTGTATAGGCCTAATTATTGATAAACAGTATTTTAGCAGATATGTTAATCGACTTATGCGCTTAAACAAATAAATAAAATCACAACGAATGCTATAAAAGGTGAAATGTTTCGCGATTGATCGTTAACACGCGGCTAATACGAAACTACCTAAAATTCTTGGTGTACTGTCGATCGGGGCTACTTTTGTCCAGCCCATAAAAAAAGATTTTATTCTTTGTATTGACAAACAATACAAGATAATTTGGAATTTTTGCCCTTGAAAAATAAATTATACCCTACTATAGGGTATTCGAATAGTTTGGGGGTAATTTAATTTTTTTTAATGGCAACACTGAATGTGTTTGTAGACAACTGTTTTCGTGTGTAGATTTTAACTCTCCAAACTTTCTATTGTGAAACAATCTTGATAAGATCTACAAATAAAGTAAGTGTCAAAATAATACCTTTAGTAACCTGTATCCCATGTGTGATCATAATTTTTCCTTTAACTTTCTTATTTTGGCAGAAAATGTTTACGTTTTCATAAAGCTTGCATGGAAACTAAAACTAGTATTTCGGGGCTACTTTGTGCCAGGCCTGGTTTGGTCCGAAAATAGCCCCAATTACTTAGAAATGCCATTTATACAACCAAATCTCTTAAAACAGTTTTAAGTATTTCTTTTTCAAACGTTACTGTTACAAAATGTTACATTAATTGAAATAAATTAAGTTGAAGCCGGTGTGAATGAATAAGAACAAAAGAACTTCTTAAAACACCATCAAAAACTATTAATTGTGCTGGACCTTACGAAAGATCTGAGTCTTTCTTCGTCAAGGGCAAAAAAGACGTGCTTCTACTATGAAAGCATTTGAGTCTTGCTGCTGCTTTCATAGTAGAAGCACGTCTTCTTTGCGCCTGCAGAAGAAAGACTCAGATCTTTCGAAAGACCTAGCGCAATTAAAAGTTTTTGATGGTGCTTTAAGAAGTTATTTTCTTCGTGTTACATTAATTTTTTTTTGTTCCAGTTGCTGAGGATAACATGACGAAAACTGTTTCTCGTTTCTTTAATATTAACAATTGGTTAATTGTGTTTAAATGCAAAAAAAAAGAAAAAAAAGACATTTGTTTATCGGGTAATTTATTAGAAAATGCTACTGCAAGGATTTTCCATAAAAATGTATTCATTTACCTATGAAATGTATTCATTTTATATGAAACTAAGTGAATAGACCAAAGAAGCCCCTAGCAGGGGCTACTTTGGTCCAAATCTTTAAAAATAGTTTTAAAAAAAATCCTGTTTAAAACCATACAGTTTGCTTTATTGTTTCATGTTAATTGTTTACAACTCAATTTCGACGTTGAAAAATCACGTATAATACTTTTTAATAATGGAAATGTGAGTGGAACCAGGAAAAAGTGGCCCAAAGTAGCCTCGTTCGACGGTAGTTGTTACGCTGTCTTAGAAAATACTTTAAATTTTAAAAACATCTATTAGAGTTTTAAATCAAAATCTATTTTCATGTATGTTCTGTACACATGGCAGTATATCGGGCTCTTTTAATCCGAGTAGAACGTGCTGTACCCCCTAATATTAATAAAAATAAATTTCAAACCTCCATAAGATGAGGGCAGGATTGTTTTATTTTTTACGTTGAAAATAATTAAATCGCTTATCTTTTTTTATTATTATTTAATATTAAGAAGGAGAAAACATTCAGCGTTAGATAATAACTATTTGTTTTTTTATTATATGAAACTTTATATGATATATTAAAAAGACAAGTCCATATATGATAGTGATCAAATACTGCGGTGGACGTGATTAATTCTGTAATTCCCCATTCTCTATGATTATAGTCTACACATCACTTATTCAATGCTGATTGTCTTTCCGAAACATCTACGCAATGTCCAGATACTTCAACAGCCAGACAAAGCATTACCGAGATATTGATTGCTCCTATATGAGACGAAGAGAATTTGATTTAAGATTAAGATTGACGTTTAGTTCACTAATTACATCCTAGAAAATAGTTTGCATTTAATGGCGGTTTGTCGTAAATAGAGAATTATATGTATAGTGTTATGTAGAACGCTTACACAGAACAGGAATTTACTGCTTGTGTATTTTAAGGCTTGTGTTTGATGATTTAAACGTAGTTTGTAAATATATATTTTTGAATTATATACATATAGCATTTAATAGGTAACGATTTATCAACAATAATCATATCTTTGAACTAAGAAGTATTACTTAACTGTAAATATTTTTTAAGCAATTTGCTTGCAAGTTACAGAAATGGTTATCCAAATATTTGCTAAAGGATTTTTTTTAAAACGGGTAACTAACTTTTTTATACATTATTAGAGTCCTGCGTGGGTCGGGTTCTACCCGGCCCGAACCCGCAAATTCCATTTTAAGCCAACCCGACCCGAACCCGCAAAAATATTTTTCGGCTAACTGCAACCCGACCGGAACCCGCAAAAATAATTTCAGGCAACCCGCAACCCGACCAGAGTCCGCAATGTAAGGTAAGCAAATCATGTTTTAACACCATTATGAAAAATAATCTGCCATTGTATCTCTAATAGAGGTCTGAACTGGTCCGGTCTGCGGGCCGCGGCCAGGCAGCAAAATTTCAAACTGGCCAGGCCACTTTATTAGGAGTTTTTGCAACGGGCCGGGCCGGCAAAAAATTGAATGGCCCTACCAGGCCTGGCCGATAATTATAATTAAGCTCGTCTACCGGCCCGATATAAATATTTAGAAGAATCCGATAAAATTATAAAAAATTAGCCGTGCCGGGATAGGGCCGAACTTTTAAGTTTTACACGGGGCGGAGGGGGCCTGAAAATTCCGGCCCGTGCAGACCTCTAATTCTCTAATAACATTTTTATGTTTTACATAGAAGAATGAACAAATCTATATTCTTTAATATTCAACTATAGTAAAACCTCTGACCCGACTCGATGCAGGACTCTAAATGGTATAAAACAAAAAATCTAATCTTTAAATATGCTTTAAAATTAGTTGCGGTTTCAAAAGTTCCACTTATAACAATACACCTTGTTTTACACAAGTGGCCATCTGCCTTTAGTTTTTCCCATCTAACATAGTGCATCCCGTATCACCACAATTAAATTATTCACTTGACACATTAAACAGGAAGGACCATTTAGCGTTTTGCTGCGTATTGTATTTTTAAAATACGATAAAAATATAATGCAGTTTGTTATTTCGAAGATTGGTGTGAAAGGATGACTAAAGACAAAACAGTCAGGCACATATTTTGCTTTTGTGAAACTTTGATCTGCGGTTTATATAGGCTTTTAACGGAAAAAATATTTTCCACATTCTTTTAAAAAAGCGGATCAACCCGAACCCGACCCGCAAGAGTGAAAAAGCCAACCCGAAACCGACCCGAACCCTAAACAATGAAAACCAACCCGACCCGAAACCGATCCGCACCCAAAAAAATCAAAGTCAACCCGACCCGAACCGCACCTGGAAAATATAGCACCAACCCGACCCGAACGCGGGTCGGGTCGGCTTCGGGTAAAAGCGGGTAACCCGACCCTATGCAGGACTCTATACATTATTATTTTTAACTGAATAATATTCAGTAAGTATGATAACTTTTATATATATTTTCATTATACCGCTTGGGTTTTTAAATACTTTTTAGTCCTTGTGACAATTTGTAGCCTTTTTTTCCCCAGCTCCTCTAATTACCATTGTACTTGCATTTAGAGAGAGCTTTATATCACTTCTTCTTATTTTAGACATTAGATTTCTTAGAAAATATTACAAAAGTATTTTTTCGTAGTTACTTAATGCTAAGTTAAAATTTGAGAAAATATTTGAAAAAAAGATTGAATTGCCTAAGTTTAAATAAATTTTGAATACTGTTTGTGTCTTGTCTTGATGGTTAAAATAAGTGATCTCGTGAGTAGGATATTTTAAATCAAAGTAAAAATAATAGTGAATCATCTGAAAGCACTATAAATTCTAGCTCTTTGGATAGATTTAGAAAAATACATTTATTTTAGATCAGCTGCCGCGTTGGGAAAATATTCAATATTGCAGTCTAAGGATTTTGCCCTCTCTATTTCAGAAGACAATAAAAGTGCTACGTGTATCTATATTTCTTTTCGCTGTTCCCCACTCTAATACAGAATGAATTCTGGAGACATTGAAAGTACACACAAAATAAGTAAAAATATCCGAATTGAAAATTATGTCAGCGTGAGTGTTGTTACAAATGACATTCTTTTAAAAAATTTTAATGTATTTCTAATTTGAAATAAATAATTTTGAACTAAATAATGTACAGTACGACTTCAAAAATCCGGCATCAAAACTATCTTTCCCCTTCCTTTTTATTTTACACTTTCAAGTTATGGGAGAAGGGAAATAGCAATTCTTTACGAATTAAAAACTTCAAGGTCGAAAGTAAAAATGCAAAAAAAAAAAAGAATATTTGACATTTTTTATTCCTTTGTCGGAGGCGATTATTTTGTGAACAAATTTTCTGAGAGCTGAACTGTTGCAGAGTAAAGGGAACAACTTTAGGGACAACTTAGGCGGATGCATGGCACAATATATGGCAGGAATGAATTTTTGGCAACGGCGACATCAATGATGAGGAACATTTTTCAGGTTTTCACATGAAAAGGCAGCAATTTATGAGCTGATTGAGCACGCAAAATCTGAAAATTTATCACGTGTCGAAAAAAGGTATATAGATGATTGGCTAAGCATTAAAGAAAATGCATGAACAACGAACAATTTAACGGACAGCAAGATCACTGACGCTGTGCTAAATAGAACCGCCGATAATGCTAGTATCAGCTCAGAAGACGAGGATGAACAACCGCCAGGAGAAAAGGTGTCACTAGAAAAATGCATAAATTTGACTGGAGAATTACGAGTAATATATACTTTAAAGAAACAATGCTGTATTTCCGAAATAGACATTCTTCATTTGTATAGCATGAAAAAAAAAAGAACTTGTTAAAAAATGGCCAAAAAAATTGAAGTAAACAAAATTGAAATCGATGTTTTCGAAATTACAAGGGAAAAAATAATTTCACTCTTTATTAGATTTTTTTTTTCTGTAACACAGAAAATATCATTTAAAGTAAGTTTTTTTTATATTTAATTTTCACTTTTACTTAGATAATTATTACTTAATAATGAATTAAATTATATCTAAAGGAACCATTAAGAATGTAGTACTACTTTTGATATTCGTAGTTACTATTTTTGATATTCCTTCAAAAATCCGGCATAGTCTCGGTCCCGATGATGTCGGATTTTTGAAGTCATACTGTATATCTAATTCTTCAGACCCACTTTTATTATTTTCTAAATAAATCAAAATAATTCCATTATATTATAATCAATGGGAGTATCGATTGATTTTAATGATGTTATGATATTTCAATCTTGAGGAAATTAATAAACGGTCAAGTGCGAGAATTACTCGCGCACAGAGGGTTCCGTAGAATAAATATATAAATTTGTAATTGTATTATTAAAAAAAAAAAAAAAATGTTGCTAAAAGAATATCAAGACTTTGTAAAAAACTATACAACGTAGGGTTGGGTATAACTGTACATATTAGAAAAGTGTAAATGGGCATATCATGAAAGTTCAAAGAGATATGGAACCTAAATAATATCAAATATAGCTATTCCTATAACTCTTTTTTTTAATATTATCCTAATCTGTTTATGATGAACTTAATTCGGTACTGACAATAAAAGTTAGTTAAACTTCATTTGGCATTTCATGAAACTAAATTCAGCGTAGTAATAACCTTTATTTCTACAGTGTAGCTAAAACAGAACCTTTGTTCAAAGTTTAAATTTGGCATTGGGCTCAGCGCGCTTCGAATTGAGGTCTGAAAGTTGCAACGCCGCCTTGGTCAGTGCCGCGTTTTTCCAGATAGGCATTTAATTAACTTTTAAAGTCACTCGAGTCGTATTGAGAGATACAATCAATGCAAACTATCGCGAACCCCACAGTATTTATGCGATTCATTCTAATTAAATCTTTAGAGGGCGTTGCCCTTAAAAAACGGACACCTAATTTTAATTCCAAAACAGACAAACTGCACTAAGAATATTTAATTAAAATTTTTCTTTTATCATGTACGTGAAAATAAGCAAGTTCGCATTTTCTAATAAATTCGTTTATAAATTCTGGTGCCAGTTCATTATTTCATAAGTTTATAAATAGAATTATTCCGTGCGGGAAAGGATTAAGTGGTCGCAGGACTCTTAAAGCTTCAAAATTTAAGAAATTTTAATTTTTTTAGATGTTAAACTCCTATCTTTTCTGAATATTTTGATATAATTGTTTCCTTGAAATTCCCATTAGAACAGAAGTTTTGGCTTTTAGAATTATACCCGCTCAATAGCTGAAGCGGCGTTTCCGAAACTTTAAAGTCATTATTTTCCAAATGGCGTTTTTTGGGCATAACGCACTGGATACCTCAAAAACTTCTGAATATTTTTTCATGAAATTTTCAAAACATATATTTCTTGTTAGAAACTGAACATAAAACTTCCTTTTTATTGTTCAAAGAAATACTTTTTTAGGTGATTTTACTGTTGAAAATTTCAAAATTTTGTATTAGCTAAATGCAACATTGCATTAAAAATATAAAAATGCTTTAAATACAAATTTATTTAAGTTCAGGGAAATTATTACACT
This sequence comes from Maratus speciosus, assembly GCA_963932465.1. Taxonomy (NCBI): domain Eukaryota; kingdom Metazoa; phylum Arthropoda; class Arachnida; order Araneae; family Salticidae; genus Maratus; species Maratus speciosus. The sequence continues at coordinate 376,337,526 of OZ010791.1, read as the reverse complement.
CTGAAGTATAAGGAAGCACCAAAATTTTCATTCTAGTTGCAATATTTATTTTGTAATCCTGCGCGTAATCTGTTATGCCAATTTTTTGTTCGACAAATGTCTAACAGTTTCGAGTCCCCTAGAAATACTAATTCTGTATCTTGCAATTTTTTAAATACATGAAACGAAAGAACATACTTATATCTTTCATTCCAATAAAAATTGTGTTTTAAAATCATAAACATTTTAAAACATCAAATGTTGAAAATGGTCTTTTTTTTTCCTTTTTTCCACTTTTTATAGCCCCGAGACCCCTTAAATTAGTATGTTTTTAACAATTTGACGTTTATTGCTTTTATACTGTTACTGGACATTATATTACACATATATATCATTAAAAGTTGTTAACTAGGTATTGAGTACGCCGCCCTGTCCTTCTGTATGTCCAAACTGACCGTACCTTTAAGGTTTAATATCTCGGCTAATTACCGATCATTTTTTTCGAAAATCATTATCAACAATGCTTTTATTCTTCTGAAACGATAGGTATATTCAGCGATGCTCAACAATTTTTCTGAATGCCCGTAAATCGAAATTTGTGTGTAACAGAAAAATGCTAATTACTCAAAAACTATGTGACCTAGGGTAATCGCTATAATTTTCCGGCAAGGTTTAAATTAACGTCTACTACCTCTAATTTTTTCATAATTTTTTTTTTCAGTAGATTCGGAATTAGATGGAGGGGAACATATTTTTGCGCTACATTTTCAATAATATCTTTGAAAATATAATACCTAAAATTAAAAGGAATGTATTTTTGAGTTCAGCGTTACAAAAGCTTTCACAGGATACCCCACATGATATACAAAGAAATTTTTTTTCCAAGTAGCATACTTAGCCCCTCTACTTTTTTACTAAATATATTTACGAATGTTTAATAATCTGAAAATATGTGGGTCAATGGTCTTTATTACTTCCCCGAATTTGAACTTTCCACGTTCCATAGTTTACGAGTAGAATGACTGTGACAGACAGACAGACGGACAGACACAGGAGTGATCTTATAATGGTTTCGTTTTACTTTTTAAAAACGGAACCCTAAAAAAGAGCACTGAAGCATGTTTTCAAAAGATTATGGAGTGCGTAATATTTATAATTCGGTTACAGTACTTATGGCTCAAATTATAACAATCATTATACATCACATATTATAACACGAGCAAATCTTATATCTATACCTGTGTGTGTATATATGCAAATTTTATCTAAAAAACGGCTCTAACTATTTTCACTCAATTTTTATGCTGCCGTTTTGGGGTACGAGAACACCATTTGGCTAGATCAATGTCATTTTGGAGTCATCACGGGTCAATGCATATCAATAGAATGAAGGTTAAAACAGTTATTAAGTTGTAGAACAATTAGCTGGCAGTAAACGTATTCGCAAAGTTGGCAAAATTTCGCCAAATTGACGATATTTGGCAAATTATTAGTGACATTGACGAGATTTGGCGGGAAAGTTGACTTTCAAGACTACTAATGCGAAAACACTTGCTTGGCGAAAAATTGGCTTTCAGAATCTGAAGGAATTTTCTAGAAATTCCCAATAGGAGTCAAGATACATGATTCAATTAATCACAATCCAATTAAAAGTTAGTTTGGAAAGATACCCTTTTGTCGTAAGGCCAATGCCAGACGGGCGTCTTTTTGCCTGCTTTTTCACTGACGTATTATCCATTCACAATGCTATAGCATTGTAAATGGATAATACGTAATCAAATAAAAAAGAAAAGTGCCCAGCTAAACTGATGGCATTGAGCTCACAGGCTATCCACACTAATTGTATATTATACACTTATTTTAAAGAATAATGCCCCTCAAAAAAATAAGTGAAGGGGAATTAGCCCCCGTTTCCCCCTTTATACTTAACCAGTGAACCTCCAAATCTAATCAGGGAAGCCCCTTATCATAATAAACCGGTATACCAAATTTGGAGCAAATCGAATAATCCTGCAAAAAGAACATTTATCTAAATTAAGGGGGTGGACTAGCCCCCCTTTATCTTTAACCAATGAATCGCCAAAACGAATCAGGGAAGCTCCTTAACATAATAAACCGGTATACCAAATTTGGAGCAAATCGAATGATTCTGCATGAAAAACCCATTTTTCTGAATTAAGTGGGGGGGGGGAGGGTGGACTAACCCCGTTTTTCTCCCTTTATCCTTAACCAATGAACTCCCAAAACTAATCAGGGATGTTCCATAACATAATAAACCGGTATACCAAATTCGGAGCAAATTAAATGATTCTGCATGAAAAACCCATTTTTCTGAATTAAGGGGGGGGGACTAACCCCCCTTTTCCCCCTTTATCCTTAACCAATGAACCCCCAAAACTAATCAGGGATGTTCCTTAACATAATAAACCGGTATACCTAATTCGGAGCAAATCGGATGATTCTGCATGAAAAACCCATTTTTCTGAATTAAGGGGGGGGGGGGGGGACTAACCCCCCTTTTCCCCCTTTATCCTTAACCAATGAACCCCCAAAACTAATCAGGGATGTTCCTTAACATAATAAACAGGTATACCAAATTTGGAGCAAATCGAATGATTCTGCATGAAAAACCCCTTTTTCTGAATTAAGGTGGGGTGGACTAACCCCGTTTTTCCCCCTTTATCCTTAACCAATGAAGCCCCAAAACTAATCAGGGATGTTCCTTAACATAATAAACCGGTATACCAAATTCGGAGCAAATCGAATGATTCTGCATGAAAAACCCATTTTTCTGAATTAAGGGGGGGTGGACAAACCCCCCTTTTCCCCCCTTTATCCTTAACCAATGAACCCCCAAAACTAATCAGGGATGTTCCTTAACATAATAAACCGGTATACCAAATTCGGAGCAAATCGAATGATTCTGCATGAAAAACCCATTTTTTTTAATTAAGGGGTGGTGGACTAACCCCGTTTTCCCCCCTTTATCCTTAACCAATGAACCCCCAAAACTAATCAGGGATGTTCCTTAACATAATAAACCGGTATACCAAATTCGGAGCAAATCGAATGATTCTGCATGAAAAACCCATTTTTCTGAATTAAGGGGGGGGGACTAACCCCGTTTTTCCCCCTTTATCCTTAACCAATGAACTCCCAAAACTAATCAGGGATGTTCCTTAACATAATAAACCGGTATACCAAATTCGGAGCAAATCGAATGATTCTGCATGAAAAACCCATTTTTCTGACTTAAGGGGGGGGGGTGGACTAACCCCATTTCCCCCCCTTTATCCTTAACCAATGAACTCCCAAAACTAATCAGGGATGTTCTTTAACATAATAAACCGGTATACCAAATTCGAAGCAAATTAAATGAATCTGCATGAAAAACCCATTTTTCTGAATTAAGGGGGGGGGGACTATCCCCCCTTTTCCCCCTTTATCCTTAACCAATGAACCCCCAAAACTAAGCAGGGATGTTCCTTAACATAATAAACCGGTATACCTAATTCGGAGCGAATCAAATGACTCTGCATGAAGAAAAACCCATTTTTCTGAATTAAGGGGGGGGGGGTGGACTAACCCCGTTTTTCCCCCTTTATCCTTAACGAATGAACTCCCAAAACTAATCAGGGAAGCGCCTTATCACAATGAACCTAGGAAAAAATTTTGAAGCAAATCGGATGTTTCTATCAAGAGTTATCGCGTTACGTACATACGTACGTACGTACATACATACATACATACATACATACATACATACATACATACAGAACGGGCGGGCACATTAGCTCTCAGGCTTTGATAGCCTGTGAGCTAATTTTATTATTGATTATTTCTGTAAATAATTCTATTATAAAATAAAATGCTTTATAGCAATAATGCAATGAGAGTTTATCGTTATGACAAATTGAGCACAAAACTAATTTTAACCGAGCGTAGCCCAGTCTTCCCCGCTGGTTATATATCATATATTATTATAGTATACTTCATTAACTTGATTATCATCGTGATATTTTATTTTCAGATATTCGTTTATTTGACTATATATATATTATGCATACAATTTTCAAGTCTTTTTGTTTACTGTTATTCGAATTTAAAAGACCTGAGTAATATATAATTTGAAAAAAATTATTTTAATTTGTCCAAAACATTCATGTTAATATTTTATAGGTATTGAAATAGAGCATTTTCGAACACTTGAAATATTAAAAATATTTTGATTATGACATTACTTTTCATCGATTTTTAAAAGTCCGTTCGGATTGGTGGTTAGATACATGCTGGCCATAAAACGAATATCTGCGTATTGTATACTTGTGTGGCATGATAGGAAATGGAAAGTTTTCGTTGTTTTCTTGTAGAAAAATGATAATCTGGGTATCTTTCTCTTGAAAAGTCCGAAATCTCTCCTATTGAAATATAATCAAAACTGGCTAGAATTTAATAAAATTCTTCACGTCCCTCTCAACAATTCGCTTTTAGTCCTTGTGCGCATTTTCTTCATAAATTTATTTTAAATCATCATACTGTGGTCCGCGAACCTCAACGAATCCACAGTAGTCTCACGTAAAATGTAAAAATGGTCACTCATCTATAATATAATAGAGTTCCTGTAAATAAATTAAAAGAAAAATGAAAATGTAGTGTAATAAGTATATATATATATTTATCTTAGTTTGTATATCCTCTTTTCAATATTCTAAAAAATTTAATAATTTCAGTCTTAAATCTTCAACAGACACAGAAAATTCTAAAAGGAGTCCGTCGTAACTAAGAGATTAAAATTTTTGCCATAATACATTTTTCGTGCTAAATATTATTTAACCCATTTAAATTACAATGAAACAGTCAATGCTACTTTAAAAATGATGTTTTCAAATGAATATGGAAATTCAAAAATTAATATTTCCTGTTCGTCTTTTCTTGAGTTCTGTACCAACGAGTCTTATAAACTTAATTATGCATTTATTGTATAGCTTGAAATGCTGTTATACAAATCAAACTTCATCAGATCATCCTAAAAAAATTACATATTGTTTAAGTGACACTTTAGCACGCAATCGTTACTTTTTAAACCACCCTCAATGTTGGAGCATTGTCAATTCTATTATGTATATTTTGTTTTATGTATATTTATCCGTATAGGTTTCGAATAGACGTTCGAATTATAATAATTCTTTTGTTTGTTTAAAATGGTTCCTTTTTGGGATGGGATCTGTTAAAATTTTCTAGGACTTAAAAATAAGATTTTTGTATGTTTTTCTGTCCACCGCACTCTAACTTTCCTAAAAAATTTAATATTTTTATATTGCAGAGCTGTGTTTCACAGCTCTAAAACACAGATCATAACTTATAGCATTTTTACTCAGTCACATTACAATATTACTTTATTGTTATATTCTCGAATCTCTACGAAAGTCGAAAATGTTGCTGATATAGACTACAGTAATTTCTATCTTGAAAAGGATCATACTGACACGTATATTTTATACTTAAGAAATAAAAAAATAAAAAAATCTTAAGAGTCAAATCAAGAATATAATACCTTAAATACCTAAAAATAACTCAGTGTATAGCAACAAAATTATAAACAGATAGTTGCATGTAAATTGCATGAACATCTTTTAAATATCAACGGTAAAAATTCAAAATACTACAACAGAAATTCCATCTGCGTCAAAAATTTGTGATCCGCTTCCCATATTGTAAATATGAAATGAGGGGAGGGATCTTTTTTTTTGGGGGGGGGGGACAGCAATGAAAATATGGCTCACTAGAGTTAAAAAATAAAAAAGCAAACAGTTCACAACAAATTTACTGTTCGAAACATTTTTATGAAGAAAAAAGTGATATTTTAGATGCATATCCTATGCTTCTTTTTGGCTACAGTCCTACTAGAGAGAATAACTGTACCGAAAACTGTTTTTAAGTATTGTTTTTTTATGATTTTCAAAACTATTTGTGAAAAGTGCATACTTTAAATTCGAAACACCCTGCTCTATTATCTTAAAGAATGTAAAATGATATAATCAGTATAATGTTTCAAAGTTCAAATCTGCGACAAAATAAATATTTTTATATTTTAAAATAGAGCAATATTAGCAGACAATTTTTATAATTTTAAATAACAATATTTACAGAAAATTTCGCATTTTTTTTATGTTAAAAGTATTTGTCTTCTAATGTTAATACATATTATTTTACCTAGATTTTCCGATGTTAACTGAAGGAAAGAATAAATCTTTAGAAATATTCAGAATATAAAACGTAAAATTCTGATTTTTTTTTTTCATTTTTCATACGCTGTTCCCGCTTTTGACTGCATATAAAGAACCCTTAAAGGGGTAATGATTTAAATATTTAGCTCTATGCAAGAATAAGAAGCAGTCATTAGGGTATCCCCGTACTAGCATTTGTGTACTTTCTGTGCTAAAAAGTTCATTTTATCAATTTTTCTTTTATTATTTGATATTTTTCAACATTCTTAAATATGAACACATTTAAACTTATTGAAATTTGTACACTATTGTGTGCAGCATATTGAATAAGGATTTATTTCCCTCGTTGAAACTTTTGCTAGCATTTCTAGATGTAATTTTATGGCTTGCTTTATGCTCTCATTCTCTTGTGGTAAGACTGAATAACCCACGAGAGATAAAACCAACAATTGGACTGCATTGCTTGAAGATCAGGTAAACTTGAAGAAAAGGCACTAAAAACTTACATGGACCAGAGTTAATATAATTTTTCTAAAATTTATAAAGAGCTTACCTAATTTTAAGTATTTTCTCAAATTGTAGCGAAGATAATTATAATTTTGAATTTAATTATCAAACCATTAGAATTATAAATTAAGTATTTTTATTTTAATTTCTCACTCAAATTTGTAATTTAAAATATTTCCTTCCTTTTCAAAGGCAAGCCTGAAATTTTTAATTTCCCGTAATATTAACATATTCATTTTGTCTTATCTCAGTGGCTTAATAAGACTGAATGGTTTAACTTCTTCTAGAAATGCATTTATTAATAAAACTATAATAAAAAATCATTTAATTATAATAATATTATTGTATAAAGATAAGTGCAAAATATTTTCGGAAAGCTTTACTAATTTTTGTGGGTAATTCTGGTTTCAAGAAACAACTAACAATAAGATATCCGATTCTACCCAAAATTACACAAACACTGCTTGCTTACGAATATCGGGTTTTACAGATTATATCTAATGTGCAATCATAATCTGTCGTAAATTCTTGATAAGTTGCATTAGTATGCTTTATGGAATTGCCCTTTACATAATCCCGTTCTCTTTTTCATCAGCCGCGATGAATTGTAACTGTTTTCGCAATGCAGACTAAAAAATCTGACTAATATACTATAAAGCAAATAATTTTTCTCAGTCCTGATAGTTTTTCTTGTAAATCCTTTTGCGTGATATTTATAAAACTGATTCGCCAAACTGTATATTATATCATAAAACAAAACTTTTTTATTATCATGAATGGCTTTCCCGCTGAACATTTTTGCATGTTATACTCATGCATGAAAATATCAGCAAAATATTTCACTATACCATAACCCTTTAAGACCAGTGGGGGAATTTTTGGTGCTGGAAAAATACTTTTTTAATGCAAGGTAAATTAACTTTTATAAATTCTACAATTCTTTCATAACTTTTTAACACTTTGCAACATAGTTAAAAGGTGTTTATAACTTCGGTTTGTTTGTCCGTCTGTCCGCGCTGTATCTCTCGTAAATATACTCAGAATGTCCTGAAATTTTGGATGATATTGACGTTTACCCTAGGAAAATCCTTATTTCATATGAAGTTGGTAGCATGTCTAGTTTATTTACAGGGACAGTCAAAAGTATTACGTTACATTACGGCCAATGGAAAAAATCATTTCAAATGAATTTTAAAGACATTAAACCCTTTCAAACATAATAAAATTTATATGCATTTACGAAGTGTGCTAAAATATGCATTCTGTAGAATACGCGGTGCAAAGAATACTTATTGCTCATTTATAAGGCCACACAAAAGAATTCCGTTACATAATGGTATAGAGGGGGGAGGGGGGATTGTTTGCGTACTTTAAATATGTTAAACTATTTCAAATATAATGAAATTGATGTACGTCGCTGAGGCTTACTGTAAGCTATTTCATTTATAATACGAAGTGCACAGCATTTAGAGGGACACACAAAAGATTTCAGATAGTATATTCTATCCGAAGTACTGTAGGAAATGCATTTTAATTATGATATGCACTTTTAAGTTTCAGTATATTTATGCGTACTGTATGGTGTGTATAAATGCTATAATTGATATACAGTGCTACACAAAAGAATTCGTAAAGATTACTGAGTATGGGGGTAAATTGCTTAAGGGTGGATTTTAAATGAGTTATGTTTTTGATGCTGAACTGTATTTAGTTTACTAAGAAATGTTTGTAGAATATAGATAAAATAATATACAGTGCCACGGAAATAATTGGATACATGGCCATCTATGGAGGATAATTTCTGGGAATGTGATTTTAGTATTCGTTTTCTTACAAAACTAAGTTTTCGCATTATATAGTATATATATATATATATATATATATATATATATATATATAATAAAGATGAAGTCACAAATATATGAACAAATGGTAAAATTCTAATAGATGAACAAAATATGAACATAGGAAACCAGTATGTAAAATAAAAAGCTATGAATAACCCACAGAATCATCAGAGGTGCTTGTTGGTTAATTAGTAGTCAAGATGCGTTATTTCATCCAATTTTGTCGGCATTAAGCCTAAAATGACAAAATTTAGCACCTAATAGCGCATCAAAAAAGAAAATAAAATAAAACACCAAGAGATCTAAAGCAACATACACCTCACACAGGATATTAAAAATTATAAGAGCACAATACCTAAATTACATAAAAGGATCCAAAACATTATAAAGTTGGCTCACAATGTTAAAGAATATAAGGATGGAAACAGATTAGGTTCGGAATATGAGAACATGTGGTCATAAGTTGCTGAGATCAGAACATTACTACCATCGTACCATCTGGTGTGAAAAGGGATAACTATATTGTAATTAGGGTTATTAAAAAGAAATGTTTAGTGCTGTCATCTATTCCCATAAAACAGAAATGAAATTAATTTAAGAAATTAAGAAATGATTAAGATTAATATTTATTTAAAGTAGATAAAAGTAGATAAAGTAGATGAAAAAATAGGAATAAACTTAATAAGTACTGAGTAAATATAAAATAAAATAAGTAAATAGAAGGGCATTGATTAATTTAACTAATTTAAAAACGAATATCATAAAATAAAAAATGAGTATATAAATAACATTTAAAAAACGACGAGGATTATTTTGAGAAAGTAAAATATGACCTTCCATTATGTACCAATATGTGAAAAATAATGAAAAATATGATGTTAAATGCATGATACCCCTCTGATGATTTTTTTTGCAAAATATCCATATAATATATAAGCACACATACATACACATATACATGCTCACACACATATAAACATAAGGTTTTAAAACTTCTTTTTAGCATTCCCGATCACAAACCTCCATAATGGTATTTTTATTTATGTTTTTATTTTATTTTATTTATTAATAATAGTGTATAATGTATTTAAAACATACATACATATTTTTTTGTTAAATTTTTTGCGTATGTTTTATAATTTAGATATATCAACCTACAGATCAAATACTGGGTTACTCAAAAGAATTGGAACACATATTTGGCTATGGAGGGTAACTGTTTATCTGTTTCCTAAAATGTTTACTTACTTATCTTATTTACCTTATTTTTCTAACGAAGTTTTGATAAAGATTTCAGGAAGGGTTGGAAAGTTTTTCATAATCTATGCATGACGCATGATTTTTCTTTCTTGATTTTCTTGCATGATTTTTTTTTTTTTACATTTTGTATTTCTTGGTATCACAACCAGGGCTACATGCCTTATCACGAACTTCCATAAATTCGAGTCCGCACGATCGCAGGTATTCGGTCTTAAAGGGATACAGCAAATCTTATTTCCTAGACTGGATAGTTTTTCTTGTAAATCTTTTTACGTAATACTCAAAAAACAGATCCAGAAACTTTATAATATGTCATAAAAATTTTTTTTGTTTTATTATCTTCGATGATTTTCCTGTTGGATATGTCTTCATGATATACATGGAAATATCAAATAACTGTCTACCATACCGTAAAGCAAATCTTTTTTTCTTAACTATGATGGTTTTTCTTGTAAATCTTTTTGTGTGATATTCATAAAATTAATCCAAATATATATTATAAAGCAAAATAATTTTATTAGACGTGATGGTTACAAGTGAGTATTTGTCCATAGTATACATGAAAAGATCAACAAACTATCAAAACACAAAGCATGCTAAACGAGATTCAAATTTAACTTGCAATGAGTCCATTATATCGAAAAATGCTGGAAATAAAATAATAACATGATGTGTATTTGGAAAACTTAATTGTTAACGGATGGTAGATAATCAACAGCATTTATAATAAAACACACACACACTACAATATATCATAATTATATGTATATTAAATATATGTTTAGTTTTAATTTAGAAGCATTGATTTTGACATTGCAAAAGAAAATTAAAAAGAAATTAGTTATAATATTTATACGCACTACTTAAACAAAAAATTAATACTCGAAATTATAGACATTTACTTTTGCATAATAAATCAACAAATTTATGGCAGAATGTTTCAAAACTAATGGAACTCATTTACAGGGTTTATTATACGTCAACAAATTTTTTATACGAAGCGAGAATTACTATAATTTTATTCTGTTAAAAAGGAAGAATGTATCACTCCAAGCCGGATTCCATGATTTTCGTTAATAACTTTAAGAAAAATAAGTATATTCTAACGATAATTTTAACAAATTTATGTTTTATTTCTGAAAAATGCAATAACACTGACACTAGAAATGACCACTATTCAAAATCAAATCGGTGCTCAACTGGACGCTTCGTTTCTGGAACGCATCTGGGAGTATTCCCGGTGTCAATGGCGGAATTAACTGTATATTTTTTTTGCGCGTTCCCATCACATTTCTCCCAAAGCAAAACCAGTCTGCTAAAATTTTCGTTTTGCTTTCGTCATTATTGTTAAAACTATAAACAAAAATATGGATCTGGTAATCCTATACAGGGAGATTCAAAAAAATGTTTACAAAATGACATGGCAAATCAGTCACGATAAAAAATCACATAGGAATATAGAGTCGCAAACCAGTTATTTAATCGCAAATACAGGGTGTTTCATTCTAACTGAACCCTGGTTGACGGTCATAATTTCGAGAAATATAAGAACATTGTAATTAAAATGCAACGATTGCTCCTCGTTTTGTGTGAAATGTGATAACATCACGAAAAGATATGTAAAAAACTTGTTGCACAAGCAATCTATGATACCATATGGATTGCTAATCACAGTCCAAAATGTGGGGTGTCAAGTGCATACTGCTGGCGCGTATAATGCAAAATTCTACCACTTTTGTTTGGTGTTTTCACATTTACAACAACTGTGAGAATGACTTTTAAATCTTTTATTATAATATACTTCAGTTTTCTGAAAGTTATTACAGTAAACCTAAATTGAGTTAGGGTGAAACACGCTGTATTTCTGACTAAACAAGTAGTTTGTGACCCTATGCTCCTATGTGATTTTCCATCCTCGTTGTATGCCTTATTTGCAATGTCATTTTGTAAACTTTTTTTTATCACCCTGTATAAAAATTGTCTGTCATAGCAGTTGTTGTTACCACTAAAATTTTGTTTCATTAGTTTTGAAACATACTGTATATACTAACAAAATTAAATAACATTTAAAAAATTATATAAAAATCAGTTGATTTTCACAAAATGTTGTGTAAGAAATACATTTTTTTTACATTTTATCTTAATTTTTTTTTTTATTGAAATTTAAAAAACTAAAAGAAAGTATTAAAAAAAAAAAGATTCCATGGTTTAAACGAATTTACCTTTATAACAAAAAAGCAACGTACCGTGTCAATAAGAACAACAGGAAAAAGTTTAAAAGTTATACTACGGGTAAGTAACTAAACCTTTTATTAATTAATTTTCTTCATCAAATGATTTAAGAAGCTACTTATTTTTACATCACTTAAGGCACTTTTTAAAAGACCATCATAATTTAATTTGCTTCGACATCTAAAGAAGTTTCCGCTTCGCAATGCCCAAATGATATTAGGCAAATAAAAAGTTATACTATGTTTATCTTATAATTAATATTATAATTGCATAGATTATTTTTATTTTTCAAATTTAATTTAGAAAATAGGCACACATTTTTTTTTTTTTACACGAAGTTGTGCAAAAAAATTCCGTTATTTAAAATCGGAACATAAAACCTTGTAGCATATTACTTTCTCATTGAAACAATTAAGCATGCATTTTTTAATGATGAGCAATAAAACCTCTTAAAGTAGACGCTCGTTAATTCGAACACCCCAAAACCAAGGAATAAGGTCAAATTAAATATTTCTGAAACATAAAATTGTTTTCATTCTATTACTATTTAGAATTAGTTATCTAACATGGTAAAAGATACCGTTTCTGTAATACAAACTTTTTCTAATGTATTAATTTATAAATAATTTACTACATTTTAAAACTGATGCTTTGAAATAAAGGAATTTATGATAATGGTAAAAAATGTTTTAACTAAATCATCATTATTTCTTACAGAAAATCATTTTTCTTTTTTTTTTTTTTGCAAATTTTTAAAGGTACCTGGGATTCTAAAATTAGGGCCTATTGTTTTCTTGTAAGCTGATAAAGTATTCTTTAAATTTGATACACGTTTTAGTTTCACTTTCTCTACTTTTTTGTGAATTTCTACAGTTTTGTTACATATTTTCCATCCTTGTTTATATCTGTTCGTGCAATATTTTTGCTAATTTTATTGTCTCGTCTTATCCATTACTGAATAAATGGAATAGTTATTGTAAATACGAAAATAAAACTTGATTCACATTTCTCCAAAAATATCTGTTTTTCAGAAATTTTGAATACTTTAAAATTTTTATTTCTTACTAACCAATGTGATGCAAATAATTTAAAATTAACGAACTAGTTTTCACATTAATTCTAAAGCAATATTTTTGAGCATTTTAGATTAGTTCGAATTATCGGAAGTTCCGTGTATGTTCAGACTATCGCCATCCATGTATATATATGTAGATCCATTTTATAATCAAATGTGTTATTCCATACTTCATTCCATAAAGAACTCGTTCAAAATTTAGAAAAATATCTTTCAAGATAATTTACGCGATCAAAGCATTTACTTCAATAGCAGAATATTTCGGACTTTAAAAATATATATATATATTGCCCTTTACCTACTGCAGATAAAAAATAAGTGATTTTTATAATCATTCTACTTTGCGCATATTATAATGAAATAATGCCATGTCCAAAGTATAGATTGTTTCTCAGTGTTTTTATAAAATACGAGTTTTACTTTATTAAAAAAAAATTAACAGTACATTTTCAGCATACGAAGTTGATGAAATTCCTATATATATGATTGCAAGCTTATCGATATCAAAATAACAGCGATAATCATTAAGGGAATAAAACGTAAGAGGAAATATTTCAAGATTAATTTTACATAAAAGTGTTTCTTACTATTTTATTAAGAATATAATAGTAAAAAGAGGTATGGAAAATTCGTTATTAATTCATGAAATGTTTTTTTTTTCGTTTTTGATATTGTTTGAAGTCAATAAGGTAACAAATTGGATTATCCAAACTCTAAGTGACATAAACACAACAGATCTTAGTTATTTAATGAAAAGATATAAGAATGATTTGGGTGCAAGGAAGCAACGTATGTTAATAGTTATCAGAATTCCTTTGAGTTGTTGGATGAATTGTTAACCTTTCTTTGTCAAGCAACATGAAAGCTAAGCTGTTATAAGTTAATTAATGACAATCCCTTCAATTGCTTTGATAAAGAAATAATGGCGCAAACAGTTCAATAGTTTTACAAATCTAATAATAAGCCTTAATATTTCTGTCTTTCAATGTTGAAACCGAAGTATCTAAGTAGGATATGATATTACATAGGTCGTACATCATTTTTTTATTCCATTTAACAAACATTTATTCCAAAAATATTTTAGTAGTTAATATTTAAGTAATTACTTTTAAACTCCATAAAAAATAATTATAAAACTATATTTTAGAAAAAAAAAAAAAGGTGCATAAGTAAAATTTTCAAAATACTGTTTTATTCAAAAAGTAATTGAACATAAAATCGTTGCTCCTCTTAGTGTATTTTAGTTAGTGTTAATAATGCTTTTGTTTAATAGTAATCTATTCCATATAAGAAACAAATTCCATGTAGATACTTTGATGACATATATTTAAAGGAATCTTAAAAATTATTCTTATATGAAATATTCGCTTAAATAACAGTCAAGATAAGCCTTAAAATCACTTAATTATTCTCAATCGCTATGCTTTGAATATATTTCTTTCAAATCTGTGACAAGATTAGCAGCATAATATTATTAGCATACATATTTGCGTTGTCTTTATAAACCTTCAACGAAAAAAACCTAATGCTAAAGAAGTGAGCATGTGTGTTCGATTTTCATGTTTTAAGAACATTCTAAACACCTATTATTCTCCTGAATTCAATGCTTTTTCGTTTTAATGTGCAGGATGGTCATAAAGTCTTTCCCTGATTACAATAATTTATTGCAGAGGAACTAATATAAATAAGCATATGCTTGTTTCAATGACATTTGTGGTTTTAAATACAGGTATTTACGTCAGTAAATTTCGATTAGAGTAGCCTTGGTAGCTCGAAAAATGTCAAGACCTTGAGTATTTCAATATATTTTACTGGTGTTGCAAACGTAGGAAGAAGCTGATATGCATGACAAACGAGATGCACTGTTGATTCTGCCACACTATTCCGGTCACTTTCACTGACTTTTCCATAATAAAAATTTTTCAGTTTTACATTCAATGGTTATTTCTTAATAATATTATGTAAACAGTGAAAGACTTTAATACCACCCTGTGTAATTATTACAGTAGTTTGTAGACTTCTTTAAGAGAGCACATTTTATATTAGTTTCTTTTTCCTTTCCGTTTTTCATGAAATGGTTCTACAGCAGTGAAACGATTTTGAAGATTTAATTTTACATTATGTATTATATAAATATGTTATATAAATATATTAATACAATTTACGTTTAAAGAAAAATAAATAGAATTAGGATAATAATATAATAGGAAATTTTATTGGATACAATTTTTAGCCCATTTAATCGCTTACTGTCTCGAAAAAACAATTTAGCTGCAAGCCTATTCAGCACATTCCCCATTCAACATTAACATCAACAGATTTTAGTTTCATTACTTTTTTCTACTGAATAATATTATTTAAATGCCGTTAAACCTCTTCCTGGGAGCTAAATTAATTAAGCTTTTTTTCTACTCTGCAAGAATTAAAAAGCTAAATTGCCTCTCTACTTTAAAACTTTTCAGTTTTGGGAGAATTTAGAAAGATTTTCGTGTAATTGAATATATACTTCTTTTGAAAGGTTAGTGATTAGACGAGAGAAACTTACACATGAGGTAAAAACTTTTCTAGAAAACTACTTGTAATAAATATGAATAATTTGAAGGATTTATATGGAAACGTACATTGATCTTTTCTAGATCAGAAACACCCCTATTGTTTTCTACTTAAAAGCTTGACAAAAGAAGCTGAAGGGTTTTCAAACAATGTGTTTTATACTTGGTTTTGTGTTATGCTTGATTTTCTGAAAACTTTGAATAAAAACAGTTTTAGATACAAAAACAATAAATTTTAGAAACTGTTTATTTGATTGATGTATTTATTAGAGTAGTTTTAGTGTCTTAATGTACTTTATATTATTATATAAAATACATATTTAAAAGTTCATACCCACATAAATTACGTACTTTATATTTTTATATAAAGTATTTATTAGTTTATATTAGTATTTATTTACATGTTTGTAGTGCTAAAATGCACGTGAAACTTATTATGACAGAATCGAAATTTAAATTTTCATTTATGCTCTCAAACTTTACATTATACATCAAAATACATCAGTCGAAGTACATAAACTTTACTTTTGCATTTAGGTACATAAATGAAATAGAAAATTTTAGTAAACGAAAACTGATTAATAATATTCTTTCACTTTGCGCAAATTTTAACCGATTTAACCTGTTATTAATTTGAAATAATGATTTAACTATACTATATATGTAGCTATTAAAGATAAATCTTATTCAACAATAATATAAAAAGATTTCATATTCATTATATTTTCTCCTAATGTGATTTAAATCTCCTCCCTGGTGCTAACTTATTAATGTTTTTCTCTGCTCTGAAGTAATTAAGAAATTAACTTTTATCTCTAATCCGAAAAAGTTCAGTTTTACTGAAATAGAAAGAGTTTAATGTAATTAAATTCGGATTATTTATAATAAAATTAGGAATAGAATGAATGAAATTTAGTTGTAATAAAGGACATTTTTTAAACTGTTTTCGGAAAAGATTAATATTTTAAATGTTGTATTAAAATATATATTTATTTTTTAAATTAAAAACTATCGCAGTAGAGTAATTAAGAAGTTATTATACATATATAAAAGGGTTAATTTGCTGTTTAGTATATTATCTTCGATAAACTATAAATTAAAATAATTTTAAAATGCAGAGAAAAAAATCTGGTAACTTTTTTATTTATTTAAATCGATTTGGCTCTAAAAGGTTTCAATCATAAGACGATATAAAATTAGCAAATAAAGCCTTTGTGCTACAACATAAGAAGATAGATATTATTGATATGCCTATATTGCTAAAATTCCGAGAAATCTTATTAAAATATTTCATTAAAAATTAAACTTTTATCATTTGCCTTTACTTTTTCTTACACATAAAAATACATCAGTCGAAGCACATAAACGTGTTTCATTTCTGTTGTTGTTATCGTTTTGTAATTGTTAGAAAGATTTTGAATAAATGAAAGATAATTCGTACTATTCTTTCACTGCATGTATATTATAACCCATTTAATCTGTTATTGTTTGAAAGAATGACATAACTATACACCTAATCAAAATAAATCTTACTCCCATTTTGCCCTTTAATATCAAAAGACCTTAGCTTCATTATTTTTTCTGCTAGAATCATTTAAATGCCGTTAAACCTTTTCCCAGGGTCTAAACTAATTAACCTTTTTTTCCTTCTCTCCCATAATTAAGAAGCTAAATCGTCTCTGTTCTCTCTCGAAAATATTCCGTTGTGGATGAATTCGGAGACAGTTTAGTGTAATTGAATTTGGACTTCTTTCATAATATTAGGGATTAGACGAGAGAAAGTTTGTTGCACTGAAAACGTTTCTAGAGCACTTACTTTCGAAAAATACTAATATTATTAAAAAATTATATAAAAATATACTTTGGTATTTTCTAGGTTGGAAACTCGCATAGTCTTCTTGTATCTATATGCAAGTCTTGACGAAATTAAATGATTTTCTGTAAATGATTAAAATTCTCTTAGAAAGATAAAGTGTTATTTTCTGCAGAATTTCAATAAAAATCGTTTTATATACTTAGAAAGAAATTGGATAACTAATTTCTTAATTAAAGTGTTTATTTTACTAAAAAGTTGTATTATTTTAAAGACACTTTTTATTCGTATTCTATGTATATGTATAACTAAAATGCCATGAAACCTTATTTATAAGACAGCATGTAATTAATTTTTTATTTATATCATAGTTTCTGTTATACATTAAAATACACAATCAATACATTTAAAGAAATTCTCGGTTTATAATTTAATTCGTAAAAAGTTTGAAAACCCATTTCATACTTTTCACAGATATTTTAATATTTATTCGGCATTTTTACTATATCAATTAGTCAGACTTTATGTTATTTTATTATCGTATTATCATTCTTCTCCACTCTTTATTAAATATTGCTTATTTTTGTACTGAACGTGGTATAAATTAGTGCTGTTCAATCAGTGTTGTTCTCAATCAGTGCTAATTCAGTGCTGTGATTGCCATGGCGCCCTCGGGTGCCATGGCGATCTTTGAAGGTTTCTAGTCCACCTTTTCGAACGATTCCTGTTACTTAGGATTTTTTTATATAAAAATCTATTTTAAAAGGCGTTTCTTTAAAATAATTAGCATTCACATTATTTTTTATTAGAAGAATATTTAAATTTTCAGCTCCTTTCTCCACAAAATATTTTAATAAGAGGAAAATATAATTCAAAATTTACTATAATTTCTGCTTTTTTTGCAATTATTTTTCACATTGAGGTCCTCATAGATGATAGGCTTGTGGTTCGCACTGTGAGGTGTCGGTACATCTTATAAGACGTCTACATATCGTTACTCTCTATCAGGGTTGTCAGTATAGGCTTCTTTTTTGTTTAGAACATCCGAATTCTTACCAGAAATTCCGAATAGAAATTTTTACTTTATATGATGACAGACATATTAGGACAAGCTTAAAGTAAACTTCTTTCGGAATTGCCTGTATGAATTCGAAATTGTTAAATGAAAAAGGAAGCCAAACTGGTAAACCTACGCCAACTGTAGTAAGGTAATATTATTCTGTGTTTCCATACATATGAATAATGGCGCCCTTCAATGTTTGCCACTAATATCTATCACGCGCTTACTGAATAGTCAGGCATGCCTGGTCTAAACTATATTGGAACGTGTTTATGACTTTAATTTTTCCGTCTTTGTGTATTTGCGTGCATACGCATCTACTACACAATAAAGTTTAAGTACGTTGAAGGTAATGGTTTTACATGTTTATTTTAAATTTAAAAAAATTACTTAAATCCTTTTGAAAATAAAATGCAATTTGGAAAGAAAACACAGTACACAGTAGTGTTTTACTTAGTTTAAAAAATATATTACCTCAATGTGTATTGATAATAAAGTAAATTTATAAATATATTGCACATCGAAAAATTATTCTAAAAAACAGATTTGTCGAAAGTTTAAGGGAATCATTCACTTCAAAAATTGCATAAATCACTGAATTTATGGATCGTATACATATCTTATATAGATCTATAAATCGTATACAGAACTGTGCAAAAGATTTGTAATACACTTTAAAGACTATGTGTGGTAAATGATTAAGTTAGGTTTTAACTGTGCTGTTCGTTTTCTCAATTGTTTATTTAATTTCACAATATCAATGGAGGAAGTCTCTTTGTAATTTTCTAGAATTGATTTGGGATGATGATTTTTTCTGATTTTTTTTATTGTACATTCCATAGTTAATGTAGAAAATCAACATATATGAAAACCAAATGAAATGTAAGTTTATTTGTTCATGTTATATTTTCGATGATACTTTAATTGTAAATCGTTTTCCCTTCGAATGAAATAACTTTATGTGAAACATTTTGATGGATGCGACAATAAAACTAAGCTCTTTAATGGCAAATAGTTCTTCAACAATCTATTTCTTTGGATTCCACGAAATAATGATTTTAAGATAAAAATAGCTATTATTGAGGTACCATGAAACTCTTCATGTCAAAGGATCAAGAAAAATTTCAAATTGTACAAAAATTCAACTTAAAAATATTTTTAAAATACACAAAAATGCATTTGATCATAAAATTAAAAATTTTCATTGTTTTATAAAATTAATTTATAAAAGTAATATTGTAACTAACTTTAACTTATTATAATTTTCTAAAAGATAAAAATATAAAAATAATATAAAATAGAAGTTTCTTTTTTAACACATTGTCCATACAAAAATTAATTTCTTTTTCAAAATAAAATTTTTCCTTGTTTTGTAAAACTAATTTATGAAAATAAAATTATAACTAACTTATAAGATTATTCTAAAAAAATTTTAAAAATTTTAAATTAATAAAATAGAAGTTTTTCTTTTTTTCAACATTTCATTATAAAATAAGAAAATTTCAATGTTTTATTTAACTAATTAATAAAAATAAAATTATAACTAACTTACCAGCTTATTCTAAAACAACATAATTTAAAAATAATGTAAAATAGGTATAATAATATAAAAAAAATTTAACACTCTGTCCACCTGTAATTTATTACTAAAACTTCTGTTTTCAAACAACAGAAGTGCGCTTTCTCAGTGATATATCGGTGAATATGCCCCAGTGTACAATAGTTCAATGGATTCAATGTATAATATTTTGTACTCTAATAAAATTTACTCCAATATATGATTAAAAAAGCCTTTTATTTTTCTATTGTAAACTCAAAAGAAAATTTAAAGAGGATGGTCTGGGTTGTGTCGGGACGGCTTTTTTAAATCGTAGAATAAGAAAGTCCACAATAAAGTCCACACGGCAAATAAAAGATAATTTTCTACAATGTTGTTTTAAAATTTTAATTTAATATATTAAATGTTTTTGAAAATGTATATTTTCTCAATATTTCATAAGCATTATCATATATTACACTGCAAATACTTATTTGCTGTTTAATTATATACTTCTGCATTGTTTTGAAAATACTCATGTTATATCTATAAACTATATTATAAAGACAAAAAAAAGGCACCTCGAAGGTTGTACTAACATACCGAAACCATTTTCGGGATTTAACTTTGTACTGGCTTTGCATCATCCGATGGCCTCACTTCTTCATAACCTACGCTTCATAAACTACGGTTTTTCCCTTTCAAAAAATTAAAAATTCGCATTTAGAGTTATTGCTTCAAAAATATTATATATTTTCTTCCTGATAGATATACATTAAAAAAAGTATAAAATGAACCGATGAAGTTTGGTATACGTAGTATCTTTCATCTACCTTGAAACAAACAGTAAGTTTAGAGACAGAGTGTATAGAGAAAAGATCGTAAAATTAGTTTTTATAGATGAAAGAAAACTTAACGCAGAAATTTTCCTATTTTGAACAAATGTTTTTATTAAAAGTTGCTTTGAAAACATTTATCATGTCGATATTTCTATTTTTCTCTTTCTTTTCTAGTGAATGTATATGATAAATGAGCAAGAGATTCTCTTTATATTCCCAAGATAAAAATCAAACTGGAAAAATTATTTGCAAGTAGAAGTTGCAGTCCAATAATCGCACACTTGAGAGTCCATGGAGCTTGATTAATATGATTTTGTCAAGTAAGAAGCTTTTCCACATGTTGCAGTTCTCATCTACCCTTCAACGCAGAATAAATTACGCGTGGTTTAGTTGAGTAATGAACTTTCATCCAGGTAAAGGTACACTTAGCTTTTTAACATTATACTTCTAAAGCGGAAAATGTTCATACTTCGTATTTATGTTAAAAATAATAAATGCTACATAACAAATAAAATGTAACGAGGAAAAAAATCAATTTAATTTCCTGAATTATTCATTCTTTAAAATCATTCATTATTTTTTTTTGGTTGATATGCATCCAGACATCTTCTAAGAAATGTATTTAATGTTCTCCTAAGTAGTGCTATTATTTGTATCGATCCTGAAAGTAGCACGGCCCAAACAGGAAACTGAATGACTGAATTTTTTCAGTGAAGGTCGTAATTTTTTCTCAGCAGTAGATTACTATAAAGCTGAATTTTTTATTTTTTGGATACGTATTTTTCACATATATATATTTTTATACATATTTTTTTATGTGTATTATATGTTCTTCAGTCAACTTTTATTATTACTCCATTTTTATTCTTGGTCTGTCCTTTAATAGTGATGATCCTTTAAGTGTGATAAACGAGGCAGAATTTAGCTACCTTTATATTCCCAAGATAAAAATCAAACTCCAAAAATTCTTTGTAAGCAGAAGTTGTAGTTAAATAATCGTACACTTGAGAATCCATCAAGCCTGATTAATGCGATTCTGTCAAGAAAGTAGCTTTTCCACATGTTGCATATCTCATCTACAATTTAACGCAAAACAAATTATGTTGAGTAATGATTTCCCTAAAAGGAGAACTTCCATCCAGATAAAAATATCTTTAACTTTATAACATTGAAGTTCTTTAAATAAAATTTTCTTAGTTAATAATTATGCTAACCTATGAGTTGTTTCTTATCAAATAAAATATAAACAAAACAAATATACTTAATATCATGAATTATACAAACTAAAAATTACTGCTGAGAAAATATTTTTTTCCTAGTAGACATGCAATTGGGCATTTTATATTTAATACATAAATCTCCATATAATAAAAGGCAGTGTAACGCATCCGGTGCGAACCCATCAATCTTACCAGCCTCCGATAAGATGGAGCCACGTTAGGCTTAATTTTAATTTGAGATGTATATGAGAAAACTTATCTGCCTAAATACAAATATTTTCTACCTGAAATCCCTTCTGTTCAAAATAATTTTCTATAAAAGATTCAATACTAAAAAAAAATCAATGATTTACGCAGCCATTTCAGAAAACAAACGTCTTCACAACACTTCGTGCGTAAAACGTAAATAAGAAGCTGTGGTAGAGAGTCATTCCTTTTGTGTGTCATTGAAAAAATTTTTTAAACCATAGAGCTATGAAGATTAAAGGAGACGACATAAATGACATCACTTGAAGCTGTCCCACCCCTGCTGCGTGACGTCAGCCGTGGGTAAACAAAAGAAAAACACCAATAGGCGTTCCAATCCCATTCGTTCTTTCGGATGGGGTTCAACCCGAGATACCTATTTATTAATTAATACACATATTAAAACATTTTTGAAGGGGGGGGGGGGGTAAACGATAAAAATACAATTTCAAAGTGTTATTTAAAAACAAAAATAGTAATATTTCAATAGCTGCAGTAAACTGTTTTAATTACGCAGTTTTATTGCATATTTGTTAAATTTTTGTTTTATTAAGAAATCTCAATTTCGTTATAGTATATTAGCCGGAAAACCTGGTTTACCCAGAAATATTGTAAATGCTAATTGTGTGTTTATTAGAACATAAACCAGCCGAGCTTTGCTCATCTAAACGCTTCCATATTGTCAATTATTTTTTATCAGTTTTTCAATTTTTAAGTGAAAAACATAACTTTTACCCACCTTCCTAGGACGAGCATTTACACTAGTATAAATATAAACATGTAAAAAAATTCCGTACGTATAGGGTGTTTTTTTTTAGAGGAATGCAAATATAAAACTAAATAAAACACATAAAAATAATGTAAACAGCAATGATACTGGTTTTATTAAACTTTATGCTATTAAACTTTTTATTTATTTATTTTATTAAACTTTATAAAACTTTATGATATTAGTGTTTAAAAACGATTTAGGGCATATGTGCGCCTCGACTAACCCGAATGAAGCGCAATCTGGAAACCCTATTTTTAACCACTTAAACGTGCAGCTGGGGCGTATAGCAGCAATAACGCGGAGAATGTTGATTTCTAAGTAGTCCAACGTCTGTGGTTAATCGGCGTAGACCAGCGACTTCACATATCTTCACAGAAAATACTATATTGGTGGGAAAATCAAATGACCGTGGAGACCAGTTCTCAGGTTCATTACGCTCAATTATGCATTCACCGATTGTCTCCCGCAATAAACTAATGGTGATTTGCACAATATACAAGCGTTGTTCTGATGTAAGTCTATCCATCGTGAAATTGTAAAACATACTGAGCACAAATCATCTGTCAACCGTCAAATTGACTGTGACTAGAAACAGTGTTGCCAGTTTCAAAACCGCACCTCTAAAAAATACAATTTTTATATGAGTTATTGCCTATGTCATTTCTGTCTTTTAACGGAAGCCTTCTATTTTGAGTGGAAATGGTACATTTTTCTCAGAATAAACATAACATTTCCGTTTTATCCTTAGTCGTTAAATGTTAAAAACAAAGTGTTCCTTCCAAGGCAGATTGATGAAAATGTTTCTTTCAGTTGAGAGAAAACGGAAATTTCCAGTTAAGTTTCCGTAATTTATGTTTTCACTTATAAACAAGTAGTTGAACGATTGGTGTAAATGACAGTATTTATCATTTAATGGCGAATACCAGAGTTCAAATACAGAGGAAAGCAAAACGAAAAAAGTGGGTGTGATAATATGCAATACAAATATCTATTTCTCGTAAAAAGTATGTATCAGTACACATTATTATTATCATTCAGATTTTTTTTTCATATATTGCGCGAATTAACTACATTTATTTCTAAAAACAAATAATTCTCGTCTTAAGTTCGGAAAAATTCAATCGTGAAAACGGGGTAATACCAAAACGAAAGTTTTGTGGAAAGTGGTGAATAGACGGTAGCTTTGCTGCGAGTACATTATTCGTTTTGTCACAGATTTTTTTAGAATGTACGTAAGAGCGGTGATCCGTATGTAATATAATTATTTTCATCAATTCTGAATATATCACCTAACAAGCAAGAAGTTAAATGATCGGATTTATCTAGAAAAAATCGTAAAATCCATTCACTGTAAGACATTTGTGTAACGTTACTCCATAAACTTTGTGGTAACGTTGCTGCCTCCAATTTCATGGAGTAATTTAACCGATATAACTGCGGTAACATTACGTCATACTTATGTGAATTCTGATATTTTTTTCATTTTTATGGTGTAATATTACATATCAGTTTAAATTACACTAGTTATATCAGTTAAATTACTCCATAAAATTGGTGATATAAAAACAATTGTATGGAGTAATGTTACATATATGTTTTACAGTGTTTTTTCAAAAGTACATTACTTTATTTAACAAATTCATATTTCCTACACAATTTTTATTAAATGTTCTTCAGTAAACATCCATCGTGTTTTAATTTCCCTTTTCTATCTTTCTTTTTAGGTGAATGAATAGGATAAATGTGAGAGAAGCTCTCTTTACATTCCCAAGAAACATATAGCTAGCAAATTATTTGTACGTGAGAATTGTTATCGAATAATCCTACACGAGAATACATGGAACATATGCGATTTTATCAAGAAAGTATCGTTTCAATATATAACAGTTTTCAAGTTCTCATATACCGTTCAACGAAGGACAAAAAACGTGTTGTGTATTTTGAGTAATGATTTACTAACATGAAAAGTGTCGTACAGATAAAGATACGTTTACCTTTCTAACATTATAATTTTAAAGTAAAACAATATTTTTCTGTGCGAAAAAAAAGAATTTGTTACTTGCCGAATAAAATATAACAATAAAAAAATCAATTTAATACCACAACTTATTTAAATTAAGCATTTTTGGTTCAAAGTTATCTAAATCTTTCCTCTTAAATATGTTTTCTGATGTCCTATATAAGATGTATCTAAAGGTGTTCGATATGCAGTATAAATTTTTATTTTATCGACTCTGAAACAACTACTGAACAAACAGAATGTTGGATGGAAAAATTTATAGGAAGACCGTGAAAAATAGATTTGAAAAAGTAGATTACTTTTTAAAAAATTTCCTTTTTTATAATAAATATTTTGGAGTATTTTTGAGTTAATATTTATCATGTCTCAATTTCCATTTTCTGCCTTTCTTTTCAAGTTAATGATTCTGACAAATGTGCAAAGACTATCGTACTATTCCCAAGATAAAAATCGAACTGAAAAAATTATTAATATATAGAAATTATAGCCACATAATCGCACACTTAAAAATCCATGCAACTCGATTAATGCGATTTTGTTACTTATTAGTTTCTCGACTTGTTTTAGTTCACATCTACTACTAAGCTAAAAAAAAAATATGCATGGTTTCGTTTGAATAATGATTTTCTTCTCGTTAAAACTTTTATCTATGTAAGAAAAAGATTGACTTTTTAATTTCATTAAGCACCGAACAAACAATAAGTTGAATTTCAAAATTATGCAGAAAAGATCAAAAAATAAGTTTTTGTAAAGTAAGATTACTTTAAAGTAGGATTTTCTATTTTTAATACATATTTTCTAAACAGTTTTGTTAAACGTTAAAATGAGCAAATATTTATCATGTCTGAATTTACATTTTTCGTTTGTATAAATTTGATAAAAAGATAAGAGTTTCTTTATATTTCATATATAAGATATAAAACAAACTTGAAAAATAATTTTTAAATAGAAGGCAGTTCAATAATAATATCCTTGAGAATGCATGAAGCTTGATTAACCCCTTAATTCTCGCGCCCGTGGAAGTCACGGGCAGCGTAGACTATTTTTTTTTTTCAGATCGCTTGATTCATACCAGCTTTTAATAACGGTGTAACTTACTTTATTCTGTCATCCTTTTATGAGCCACTAAACGATTAGCGTTGATATACTCTGATGTATGTGGGCCTTTTCAAATACCAACTATTGGGGGCAAAACATATTTCTTAACATCTGTAGATGATTACTCTAGATTTACCATTCTGTATTTATTATCAAAGAAACCAGAAATTTATGAAAAACTTAAGGAACTCGTTGCCTTAGTTACTAATAAATTTGGCGAAAAGCCGAAAAATATAAGAACAGCCAATGGAGGGGAATTTAACAATGATTTAGTTGACAATTATTTTATAAAAAATGGCATAAACCACCAACACACTGTTCCGTACTCTTCGAGCCAAAATGGCGTAGCTGAACGGAAAATGGAACTTTAATTGAAATGACGAGAGCTTTGCTTAGCGAAGCAAACTTGCCTCAAAAATTCTGGGGTGAAGCTGTTTGTACGGCAAATCACCTGCAAACCGATTGCCTACAAAAGCTAATGAAAAGTCCCCGTATGAGCTTTGGAATGAACGACCACCAAATTTACATTACCTTAGAGCAGCGTTTCTTAAACTGTAGTCCGCGGACCCCTGGGGGTCCGCGATCTTACAGTCGGAGGTCCTCAGACCCAGTGTTGAATTCAGACCTATTTTTCGGTACAATTCGGCCTGGGAAATTGCGATACAATTTCCCAGGAAATTGTTGAAAATTTCGTTGTACACCTGAAGAACATGAATAAAGCTTTCCGACTTTATTTTCCTCCTTCAAAGTCAGAAAATGAGTAGATAAGGAATCCATTTCATTTCCATGACATTAGCGAAATGGAATCTTTAACATTCTTAGAGCAGGAACAATTTTCGGAATTATCATGCGATAATTCCATGATAATTGCTTTCCAAGTGAAAAAATATCCTTCCAAACTTTTGGTTGTGTGTAAGAAATACGTATGCAAAACTAGCAGATAAAGCTATCAAGCATTTACTTCCCTTCTGTAGAACATATTTATGTCAAAATACTTTTTCCAGCCTTGTGCGCATGAAAAATAAATATAGAAATCGATTGAACGTCGAACCAGACTTGCGAATATATGTTTCGAACATTGCACGTAGAAAAAACAGAAGCATCCTTCTCATGAGAAATAGTGGTATGTATATTTTAACTGTCTTAAAATGAGTGCCAGTTTTCTTATAAATGAAACTGATTTTTTAAACAACTAAACACGGAATATCTGTAATGAGAAATAAATAGCGTCTGTAGCATTAAAATAATTTTTTTTATCTTACATTTAAAAAAATTGCGGGGTTCCCCGAAATGCATATCATATCAAAGGGGGTCCACGAGATCCCAAAGTTTAAGAAACGCTGCCTTAGAGTGTTTGGCTGTAAAGCCTTTGCTTATGTCAACAAAAAATAAGCGACAAAAATTAGATGATAAGGCAGTTGAAGGTATTTTTTTCGGCTACGACAATTACTCCAAAGGGTACCGCATCTACACAAGTGGTAAAGAAATAATAATCGCAATAACAGTAAAATTTCTAGAAAACAAAAATACACACGAGAAGGTAGAAACACAATTAAATTTGGGAGAAAAACCATCCGATGAAAATGACAAATCACAGAACAAAAACTTCGTAGAAATTGAAGTCATAAACACTGAAGACACACCAAGTGAGTCTAAACAATTAACACCAGAACCAAGGCGGTCAGATATATCAAATAAAGGAGTCCCTCCAGATCGATTTATTTACATGACAACATACGAACATATAAAAGAACCAGAAAATTTTCATGATATAATGAATATTGAAAATCCAGAACAAAAACAACGATGGTTAAATGCGACACAAGAAAAGATAAATTCTCTTAATAAAAACAAAACATGGACACTAGTTGATCCCCCACAAGGTAAAATAATAATTGGATCCAGATGGATTTTTAAAACCAAATATGATGATCAAGGAAGAATACAGAAATACAAAGCGAGATTAGTGGCAAAAGGATATTATCAAAAATATGGCGTAGACTACGAAGAAACGTTTGCCCCTGTTGTTTCATATACGACACTTAGATCTTTTATAGCAGCAGCAGCTTACCACAAATAAAAAATTAATCATGTAGATATTAAGACGGCTTTCCTTTATGGTAATTTAGATGAGGAAATTTACATAACTCAGCCAGAAGGCTATATTATTCCAAATCAGGAAAACAAAGTATGCCGATTAAATAAATCCATTTACGGCTTGAAACAAGCAGCCAGGGCATGGCACACTAAGATAACAAAATTATTAAATGATTTAAATTTTAAACAGTCTAATTCAGACACATGTTTATATATTCGAAATGAAGGAGAAAAAAAAAGTATATTATCATTTATGTCGATGATATCTTGATAGCAGGAAAAGATGGTGAAATTAAAGAAATAATAGAAAAAATTAAGCAAGAATATGAATTAAAAAATCTAGGAGAACTAAGTTATTATTTAGGAATCAAAATAGAGAAAACAACAGAAGGTTACGAATTAAATCAAAGGGGTAAAATAGAAGAACTAGTAAATAAGTTTAATTTAGAGGAAGCTAAACCAGTCGGTACTCCGATGGAACCTAATTTTAAAAGATTAAAAGATAATGACAATTTACTGCCAAATAATGTTAAATACAGACAGGCGATAGGTTCATTGCTTTATATCGCTTCTGTCAGTA
Source organism: Maratus speciosus (assembly GCA_963932465.1). Classification (NCBI taxonomy): domain Eukaryota; kingdom Metazoa; phylum Arthropoda; class Arachnida; order Araneae; family Salticidae; genus Maratus; species Maratus speciosus. The sequence continues at coordinate 376,308,565 of OZ010791.1, read as the reverse complement.
GACCTGACATTTCTGCTGCTGTGAATATATTAAGTAGAAGAAACGAATACCCGCGTCAAAACGATTGGATGGCAGCTAAAAGAATAATACGATATTTAAACTGTACAAAACAACTAAACTTGCGCATTGACACTAAATCTGAACCGATTTTAAAGGCTTTTGCGGATGCCGACTGGGCAGGTGATACTAGTACAAGAAAATCAACCAGCGGCAATCTTTTTACCTTAGGTAATAATCCAATTCCATGGATTACAAAAAAACAATCATGCATCGCCCTTTCATCAGCAGAGGCTGGATATGTCTCAGCCGCAAGTGCAGGGCAAGAAATTATTTATTTATTGAAACTCCTGGAAGATTTGGACTTAGCACAGACAAAACCTGTCTGTTTATAAGAAGATAATCAAAGCTGCATCAAAATGATTGAAAGTGAGAAGTTTTCAAAAAGGAGTAAGCACATAGATATTAGATTTTACGCAGTAAAACAACTCAAAGAAGATGGAATAATTGAATTAAAGTACTATCCATCGAAATATATGATTGCTGATGCACTCACGAAATCCATTCCCAAGTCTGAATTAGTGAATCACACAAATTCAATGAACTTGTTTGCCTCATCAATCTAAAGATATTAAGGGGGCATGTTAGAAAAACTAATCTCTTTCAGAATTAGATAAACTCATCATTAATCAAGATAAACTTTTTTTTCCTGTTTTTCAAAAACACTTTATGTCTGCCATAAATAAGACTTGATTATTACTTCACAAAATTACTTCCTTGTTTGTGTAATATGTCAGTCAAAAACTGATAAACATTTAGATTAAATGACTGCAATTGTGACAGATGAAAGAACTGTATTAATAATTTATAGACTCTAAATAATATTGATTGTTTTATTAATATAAGTAATCAAGATTTTTTGTTTGTTATTTAATCATATATCAATAATATTTTTTGTAAGTTATAATTTTTCTTCTGTGTGTATATAGATATGTAATCAGATGGGAGCAAAGATGTATGCTCCAATTTTGTATTTTAGAAACATATAAATATTATAGTTTAACCAGAATTGTTACAATGTTCCTGAAAAATTCATCGGATACATTAGGAATTAAAAATTACACCTATTAATAAAAGAAAACACAAGTTTATTTTACAAGATAAATCTCAAAGATATTTTATATAGCAATTGGATATGCATATAGCTCTTCAATGGATATGAAGAAGAAAATTCCGTGCTACCGTGGACTATCATGAACCAAAAGGTAAGGAAATTTATCTTATCTTTATTTTGTGATTTAATGTGATTATTGGTATTTCATGTTAAGTCTCATTTTTTATCTAACACTATGTGCCACTAAATAAGGTGAGTATTTACTCTTCAAAAAATTTGCGGCAATTAAACAATCTGAATTTAAAAAGAAGCAGCCTATACTATCGGGCGGGAGGCTTAAGGGGTTAATTCGATTTTGCTAAGAAAATAGTTTACCACATGTTTTAGTCTTCATCTACTGTTCAACTTCCAACAAACTACTCGTGATGCACTTTGAGTAATGATTTTAATAACATAAAATTATTTATCCAGATAATGATATTTTTAACTTTTTAACACTATACCTTTAAAGCTGAAAATGTTCTTAGCTATTAAATATGCTAAAATAAATGGTGTGACTTATCAAATGACTAACAATATGATACAAAATGAATAACAATAAAAATATATTTTATATCATGAATTATTTATATTTTTAATAAATTACTGGTTTAGGTGTATTTTTACAAAAGAGTTAAGTAGTAAAATCATGTCTATTAATTTCATGAACAATATATTTACTCTTATAACTACTATAGGTAGATAAAGTAAACTTTTTAATATTTTATTTTTAAAATAGGAAATATTTTTAGTTTATGATTATTGCAAAATGTTTCTTAAGTGGGGGATACAGGAATGACTCCCTTCTTGAGAGCAAGTTAGCACGCAGAAAGTTAAAGTTTCAGATTCTGTACTAAATATGATGTAGAACAGAACCTCCCACCCCATAACTCGGAACTCCATAATTTCCCAATCGGAGCAAAAGTCCTGGTTAAGTTCATTACTGTTAAGTGCTTAAGTTTAGCACTGGTAAACCTATAAATCATTCGTTCCTAGAATTTTAATATCAGTGATTTTTTGCTTTTTTCTTTTCTTTTTTTCTTTATTACTTAATATCTAAATGACATTTTTGGAATTTGTTATTAAAGTAATCGTAGTTAATTCCCTTCCAGGTGAGCCTGCAAAGAAAGGGAAATAAGTAAAAATCCAGAGCACAACAACAAATCTAATAATTAGAACTTTTTCAGAAAATAAGAACAACAGCAACAAAAAAAAAACTAAATATAAATCGTCGCAAAAAAAAAGACAAGAAAACAGGAATTCTGCTTTTTCAGAATTTAGTGTCGCCCCCGATGAAAAAAAAATATATGTATATATAAATAGTACAAAACATATTTCAATTTTAAGACTTACAGCACACGCTTTTATTTTATGTAAAATGACGTCATTCGCATCCGCTTAAGGATTCCACATTTACGATCCACTCTTAAACATCTACAGTAAAGTAGGAAATCATTCGTTTATATTTTTTCAAAATAGCATGTATTTTAATTACATTTTCTTTCGGTTGTTATGAAAAAATGGCAACAAAAATATATAATTAATATTTTGAAACTATTTTTCCTTTACTTTCTACAGAAATGGAGTACTTCTGTTGCCAATATTAAGCAAATGGCTCCCAAATCTACAAAAAAATTAATCTTTCAAAATAAATGGAGATGCAAGTTTCAAACAAATTGCATTTAAAAGTACTTTTTTTTCCCAATACGACGGTATAAAACTTGAAAATGTGTGGTGCTTAGAAATTTAAAAAAAAAATGCTATAGAGTATTTAATCGTACTTCTTGAAATTACGACTGGCTTCTGTAAGGTAACGTTATTTTTTGGAGACGACACAAAATAAGTTGGGAGAAAGAAATAGCATACCGTACCGGGGGCTAATAACAGTGAATAGAAAACTAAATGACAAAATGAAGTAGAGTTGTTTTTGAATTTTTTGTATCTGACATAGACGAAAAAAAAATGTTCCAGGGCTATCACAGCTCCTACTTCTGAATTCCACGATTTCTGAATCATAATATTCGTCTTGTTCAGACCCAGACTCTTTAACCAAAAATAAGGTGAATATTGCTACTCGGTACAACAAAAACAGGAAAATCGCTCGAGACCTGGAGATAGCATAAAATCGTGCCAAATGGATTAAATAATCAGTGTTTTTACCACTTTTTATAAACAAATATAGGAAAAAAATCTTTTTTTTTTTTTTTTTTTTTTTTTTAAGAGAAAAAAAAATAAATCTACAGTAACGAAAAAAATATATATAAAAAAAGCTATAATGAAGAGTAAGTCTGTTTACGGCACCAAAATAGTGCAAAATTATTAGTTGCTTCTGATTTTGGTAAAACATTACGTAAGGGTAATGTTAACGTTATTACTGACGTTATAACTGAACGAATTAACGTTATAACTGAAATGTCACGAAAAATTTTATTTACCAATTTTTTAAATCAAGGGAATCAACAAAATCGCATTTCCTTTATGGCTCATTTATATTTCATGAAAGAGTATGTATCTCTATAGGCTACAGTTAGATGTATTTCTACTAAATAAAGTATCTCATTACAAAAGAGCTTTTTTGTGGTATTTCAATTCGTAGGGCAAGTTAATAGAACAAATATATAAATACAGCAATCAAAAAGAAAATGTTTTCCATAGTTTATATTAAAATAAATATTTTTTTTAAGTCCAAAATTTTCACAGGTATTTGTCTTTAAACAAAATTACAATTTGATTTCAGTGACAATAAATTTAATTTACAAGAACAATGTTTTAATGAAGTATCATTAAATTAAGATATAAAATCATTTTCCTAAATTTTCATTTTATAAAACTAAGATGAAAAAAGTTATTTTTAAGAAATATTTTAATTAAATAAGCCTCGAATGAAAATTTTCATTTGGATCAATATTTTTATTGCAAAAAGAAAAAAAATGCTCCATTAAAGTTTAATTCATTAAATTAACGAGAAAGAAAAGCAAATTCGCGAATTCACTGTGAAATATTTTTGCAAAATTAGAAGAATTATATTTGGAAGTTTTCACACCTATATTATAAAGTAAAAATATACCCGTCATTAACACTACATTATAACGATAGTGCCTAAGACTTTGGATTTTATTTTAACAGTACATATAATCACTTCTAAATATCGCGTAATTTCAATTTTTACACCACCTAATAGGGGAAAAAAGTAATTTCTAAGAATTAATTTTCAAGTTTTATTTTTTATTTTAAAAACATTTTTTAGCTTCAATACTGTAAAGTGAAATTTGCAGTAATGTAAATAAACATGTAAATCTCAGGAGCAAAGTAAAAGCATATCTACAATTAGGAATTGCTTGCCAATACAGTATTATATAACAAAAACAAAACTCATTTTCTTTTGTAAAATTGAAAAATAGCTGAACTTTGAAAATTTTTATATAGGTTATAAACGAGATTAAGACGCAAGTTGTTCATTTCATTTAAACTAATAGTTTTCTATAAATTTCGCAATTTTAATATATGAAATGCATAAATAATATATTTCGTATTCAAAAATTTTGTGTTATAGATGATTGGCAATCTAAAAATATGTATTAAATGAAAAAACTCTATTAACGCTTCAGAATTTTCGATTAAAAGCTGTTTCCTCCTTTTATATTTACATATATACTAGGGGGATCTGCCCCCTGCAAGCTACGCTCGCCAACCCCCGTTACAGACACCGCAGAATCTAAAAACACGCTAATCTGATGGGTTTTAAAAATATTAGAGAAGATTGAATTACACTGAAAAAAAAGTTGTGCAGATCTCCCTGTAAACGGGTTTCCATTCAATTCCCTTTGATTGCAAAAATTTAAGGACGAATCAGTTGCTGTTAAGACATCCAATGGTTGTTTTGGTTTTTGATTAAAGAGGATCAGTTAAACATTTGAAAAGAAGCTAAAATAAAATAAATTAAGTATAAGAGTCTTTGTATCCCGGTATTTTAAAACAATCTCTATAACAATAGCCTAAGTCATGTGACTATTATCAACAGTTCCAGGCGGACCACTTCGCTTTTTATACTCTAGGTGCCATTTTGGTACTTTAATGTTAGCCAAGCACAGGTGATAAGTCGCCAAATATTATTCTACCGTCATCATTTCATCTATATTATAATAGTTCAAGTCATCAACTGCCATAAACAAATACGGTCTGATCCCTTCGCCGTTCATATGAGAGTTTGGCAAAGATGTCATATACATATTGGCGTGATTTTTTAACGACGCCAATTTGGGGAACGCATCAACAGCATAAACAGCAACATCCGGCTTACCATATGAAGCAAAATAACGATACTTTGGCACCAGTTATGTGCCCGTTAAGTATATGACATTGGCGTCAGAAAAAAATCGCGCCAATATGGGACCGTAAATTTTCCATTTTTATTAAAATATCAAAAAAAAATTTTCGAATAAAAGTACATAAAAGTTGCCATGGTCGCAAAGAATTCTAGGTACTGTTGCGCTAGCAGGATGCAAATCTCGCCAATAGCTTTTCTTCGCCAGTTAGCATTTTTTTTTCGCGTGTTAATATTTGGCCAGATACGGTTATACAGGTTACAGATATACACGGTTACAGATATACAGGTTTGGCGTGATTTTTATTTTTTTACGAAAATTTGGCGATACCTCGTTTACAAATACCAGTTACATATGCATTTTTGGTATTCCTTAGATATCCCGACGACGAAAAATCTATCGCCAAACTATAAGATTAAATGCCAATAATGGTTGATCGTAAATGTCACATTCACTTGACTTTAAGCAAGTTACACGTGCCTACGTCATCAAGTGATTTTTATTTCGACGTTTTATTCGTTTATTTATTAATGTTATACTAATTTATTTGTTGTTTCGTTATTTAAAATAAAAATTATGTCAATTTGTATAATTTGGCAGGTGTTTTGGCGATTTATATAAATTGGCGAAATTAGTCGACGGAATAACTAAGTAGTACTGTATTTCTTAATTATTTTCTATTATTTTCTAAAGGAAATATCAAAAAAATATTTAATAATCATAGAACAAAATAATTTATGTAATTTGTAAAAAGAAATAAAAGTAAATAAACATTTATTATCAAATAAGCAACAATAGCCGGGTTACCATGTCAACCTTTTTCTGAAATATAAAAAAAGAAATATCTGTGTGATTAAAATTTGAGTTGCCATCATTAGAAAAATGTATATAAAATTAGAAAAAAAAATAATATTTCGAAAACTAATTCGAATTTAAAAATTCTAATACCAGTTTTGAAATCTGCGGATCAATATTGATTTTTGGTGTTAATTTCATCGCATTGTATTCCATATTTTAGGAGAAATCGCCGTGAAACATAATCAGTTGTTTAATCAGTCGATTCATACTTTCGTTTCATAAATTCGTTTCATTAGGATTTTATATATATAGGGTAGATAATAAACTACCACCGTATAGTAATATACTAATTTTAATTGCTAAAAGGCATAAATTAAGACTTTAAAAACAGTAAAAATAAGTTACCCGAACAGGTTAACTCTACCCGAATCGTTTTCAAAACAAATAAATAAAAATATTCATACATTGCAAAGTCTATGAAAAGCCATCATTCAAATTTTCACGTTCTTTTTCATATTATGCACGTTATTTTATTTTATTTTGTTTAGATGTGTATTTTTACTTTCGTAACCATTGGGTAATTCGAGCCATAATTTTGTTAAGTTAAATGATGCTGCATCCTTACATATTGAATTTTGTATATTATAATCTCTACGGTTTCTCTTATAACGGCTGGATAGTATAGACTGGAGGGAAAAATTATCTTCCTTTCATTGAAATGTATTTGGATGGTTTATTCTTGATATAATTTTGCTAATGATGTGGTTTTTCTATTCAGCTACATGCTCTTTTTTCTATACTTAAATTTCCTGCTAGTCATACCAATATAGTTGCTCTAATAAATGGTACTTCATATACACCTCAGTAGTTCCCAAAATTAATTGGGTCAATTTTAGTCCAAATGATTAATTTCAGAGGTGGTTTGGCTGCTAAGCAGATATTTAAACGCTTAATACTGTATTTTAATTTCTCAAAACAGCTTGGAAAATATTGAATAATATAAATTTTGTATTTTTGTTAATCAAATTTATGTTCAGGCTTCTTATTATTGACAATACCCACGACTAGTTTATTAATAAGTTGAACTTTAAACGATTATTATAACCAATTCTTAAAATATTATCTAATTGATTATTCAAATTATTTTCAGTGTATACTAGAAGAACCCGTCTTACGGCAAATCTTCCAGTTGAAATTTTATACTGAAATGGAGAACATGCATTATTTGGTAGCATTGCTAACCAAGGTACTATGATGACACACCGGGTAGTAACATCTGTAACTGCAGTAGCCGAGTTGTATTCTATGTTGTAAACAAGAAAATAGAGAGCTCAGATGAAGAGCTCAGATGACAAAGGTGGTATGTGAAAAGTCATGATTTTAAGAAAATGCATTTCGAACCCCTTTTATCAACTACACTGTTAAAAATTTGCAGCATTCTGGCAGGTCATTTGACCGTTTTTTCCGAAAACGGTTACACAACCGTAACTTTAACACTATTCTGACCGTATTATTGGCCATTTTATGGTCAGAATATAGTTAAATTATGGTTATGAAACCGTTTTTTTTTCAAAAAACGGTCGAATGACCTGCCAGAATGCTGCAAAATTTTTAACAGTGTATCTCCAATCATATGATTAACTCTTTTTTTGTCACATTCCACATTCATCATTTGAGCTCTTCGTACATAAATAAGAGTCAGTTTCCACTCAAAGAAAACGATTTATTCGACAAATATTCATAGATCACCATATTAGTGATCGTATACATATTATATTACAAAGTGTACGTAAATAGTGTGATATACTAAGCTGTACAGAAACAATCAACGAAGCTCAAAGTTGAATCTTTAATCTTACAATCAAATAAGAAGTTCAGACAGCAACGAATCAAGATACGGTTGAAGTCGCCAATATCGCAGGCGCCGGTTTACCATATCGTTAACTGTCTGGTTGCCAGGAACAGTCTATATCTTATCTTCTATATCTCTGTTTTAAGAGCAAAGTCTTATTGTAGCTAATTCATAGATGATTTTGAATGTTCTCGATAATTTGACTCTGGTGAGTCTTGAAAACAAAAATTGTTTCAAATTTTTTGGCATAAATTTGTAGTAAAATTATATAATGTAAGGAAAGAAAGAATTTATTACATTATGTTTTAACAGCAAAATTACAGTACGAGCATTTACTTACTCGTCTTACCGGTAACTGCGAGAATTAAACACAGTGAGAAAAATACATCGGCACAGCGCCATCTATGGGCGATAAGGAAAAGCACAATTTTATTTTAACAAAAATTTCGTTTTTAATACTTTCCAACATAGTTGAAAAGTGTTTATGAATTCGGTTTGTCTTTCCTTGCTCTAACTCACGTAAATACAGTCCGATTGCCATAAAATTGATATATATTATTGGGGTTTACTGTGGACATGTTCGGTATTGAAAATGAAGTGTTTACGGTTCATTTACAGAAACACTCAAAAGAATTATGTTATATAATGGTCTACGGAGAAAAATCGTTTGCAGTGTATTGTAATAATATTACACTATTTTAAACATATTGAAATTGATAATTATCACTGAAGTGTACTACAAGGTCCCTACTATAGAACGTGGTGAGTATAGAATTTATCGTTCATTTACACGGATACACAAAAGAATTTGACTACAGAAGAAAATGGACAATAAATGAAACATTGAAGCCTGCGAATAGTAACTGCTGGAAATGCGTTTTCAGCTTTGGTATGCGTTTTAAATTTAATGATTTTTTGTATGTTACTTTGTGAGTATAAATTCTATAGATCGTATAGAACATCGAATGCACTAATGTTTTCAACAATATCCGTTTATTAGCGGAAATTGATGTAATGAAATTTTCAACTGTGCCATGCGTTTAACTGAACTAACTTTTAGCATACTATAATAGCATTGGTAATATACACGGTGTCCCAAAAAGGACCACCTATTTAAAAAAAATGAATAACTAACAAACGAATAGAGTTATTAAAAAAATTCTTGCAGGAAACGAATATGTGAAGTCTGGAATTTCGTTTAGAAATCTTTATTGTAATAGTTCAAAATCTGACCGACAGATGCCGCTACAGCACATTTTGATGGCTATATGAACAAAAGGAACATGCGTGAAGATCAGACAGAAGTAGACATGGTCATTGAAAGTTCAGTAGTAACCATTTCAAGGGAAACAGTAGTTGTCGTTGCGTAAATTCTTCAAAATGGTTTTTTCGTTGGCCATATAGCCGCCAAAATATGCTGTAGCGCCAACTGTCGGTCAGAATTTGAACTATTATAATCAAGTGTTCTAAACAAAATTCCAGACTTCACACATCCGTTTCCTGCAAGAATTTTTTTAACAACTCTATTCGTTTGTTAATTATTCATTTTTTAAAATAGGTGGTCCTTTTTGGGACACCCTGTAGATAGATATGTATACATACATATCTATAGATCAAATACAGGCAGCACAAAAAAAATCATATATTTTCCCTATTTTCCCGAATATTTATGGTAATAGAAGAAATTGGGTTTCCAAATGCATTATGTGTTTTCTAAATTGTTCATTTAGACATCATCTTTCACCTTAGTAAATTGTGAAATTTTGTTATGGTATTCTGAATGTGTTGGAAAGTGTTTCATAATTTATGCCGTATGCAGGATTTTTCTTTCTTTTTTTATTTAAAAAGATATATCCCAAAAAAGTTTTTTTTTATCTGTTAACTTAATGCTAAAAGATAAACCATTGTAAATATCCTACTTCAGATAAATAATGTTTCGAGAATCCGTTATTATATTTTAGGTTTAAAAAACTTTAAATTATTTTTATAACATAATTTGTTTCAATCTTTTTTTATTGTACTGATAAAATTTCACGAAAACTATGTCAACCTTCCTTACTTAGCTAATATTAAAATTTCATTTAGGTTTATTTATATTAAAAAAATAAAGCATTTCGTAACATTATATCCATAAGGAAGATGATTTTATTTTATGAAATCATAAAATTAAAACTCATAACTATGACAAAAAAACAGTTAATATATTTTTAATATTGCTTTGAATATGCATAATGTGGAATTTTCGAATAAGCAATGCATGGAAAGAACTTCTTTATTATATATATTATAAGCTAGAATGATTTTATTCACTTTAAAGACGTGCATTTACTACTTTTTTATTATAATTTCAGGAAAAAACTTTGTAAATGTTCAAATAATGCTAGGTATATAATATATTACTGCTTAAATGAAACTGAAATTAAAATTTTACTATACCACAAATTTCCAAAAATGAGGCATTGCGCTTTATGACTGCTAGGCAATTTAAAAGTTTGCTGCTTGAATAAATTTAGTATCCGGGAAAATATTCTAATTTAACCGGTAACACTTATGATAAAGAAAAATGGGATGAAAATCTATCATAAGAGAGGAAAAACTTTTTTTCCTAATGAAATGAGCTTTTTTTCGTTTAGATTAAATGCTTCTGTGACTAAAAATTCTAAACATAAAACCTTCTTCTATAAACTTTTTCTCCATAAATATCCTATTAGTTAAGATGCTACGTGTTTTCTTTATTATTGAATGAGTTTATATAACTATAAGCAAGATTTTTTCATTATAAAAATGCGCATTAATATGTTCCGATCTAAAGAATTTTAAAAATGTAAATAATATTAAAAAAAAAACTTGCTAGACATATTTCGTTTTTACACCGGATTGTTCAATATTAATAAACATAATTTTAAAAGTATATCTATAATTTTATAAATTTCATTTCCTCTCTTTAAACAATTGCAAGCGAGACGCATGCAACTACATTCTTTATAGATTAGAGGTAATGTTAGGGTAAAATCTATACAGTGGAAAATTTTGGAATTCAATTTATATCTATTTAAACTTTTAGTGCAGGAATTTTAAACTTACAGTTATTCCTTGAAATTATATTCAATATGTCTTTCCAAGGAATTCCTGCTCTTGATGTGTAAATAAATTATACTTAATACATTACCTATGGGGCGACCGGTTCTGGTTCAGTGGATGTCTTAATTAACTAACGCTATCTTAATATAAATCAATTGGCACTTACTCAGTTAATCCACGGGATTATCAATTTCTCTCTTCCTTTTTATTGGAAGACACATATTTACAGCTATAATACACTAATACATTTTATTTACAGTAAAAACGAAAACGTGTTCTTAAAAACATTCTTTCAACACTCATACCCTCGTACAGAGAGAGCGAGAGATGAGCCCAGGAGCGAGTAACCCTACGTAAACAATAGAGCCATTGCCATCCCTTTATCGCCCATTTGGCGTCAAAAGATATAATTCTCCACAACCTGCATGTTCCCTTTCTTACATACTAGTATAAATCTTACACAAAGTCACCATACACATTTACATGCACCTTAAAATACAAAATATATGCAATTTATATACATATTTCAGTACAATAGTAGTCATACAAAATTATTCATATTATATACGTTTCAATAATATGCATGGAATATTATATGCACGCCTTTCTTACAGCATTATTATAAGGAATGCAACTCAAAATATACACTATACATAAATTATATAAAGCAACGCTTTTTTCAATAAATGTAAATATTGACCATTCTAACACTAATGATGAATCTTCTCTGATCTTAATTTAATTTAAACCTAAGACGGTTCTAAAAATGTATTTTTCTCAGCTCAACAACGTGAAACTTTCTGACACATTTATGGGCTGGCTTTTAAACGCAAAATCAAGGCACTCGCTAGCCTGACACTGAAGCGATTTGGAATTGAATGGTATTTTCCTTTTTTTTTTTTTTTTTTTTGATAAACGAATTCCTTTTAACAGCATTAGTATCATGTGATGTCAGGTTTTTCCTAGCTTCCGCTATGTCGCGTCCTGAAATTCGGTTCAAAACACAAACTTTGACAGTACTTTCTAAGAGATCTTCTCCGTTACCAAAAGTTAAAACACCTTTCGTTACATGGTTTCTGAAGAAAAAAAAAAAACACCTTCCAATTTCATGCGTTTCCAAACTAATATGAATTCAGAAATGTGTCTGAAAATAGCTCATTTCGATACGAGAAACAGCCTTTAAGAAATGTGCATTTAAATTTGGGAATTTTCCATGGTAGGAATGTAGTGTTTATTTTGGTAACAAGAGCTTTTAACAAAAAAAATAATAATAAATAACGTTGAAATTTCTTTGGAAAATATCCTTGAGATATTATAGATAAATCAACATAATAAAACGAGATAGTATTTATGATTAACAATCGAATAAGTTAATCTTTTTAGCCCCCGGTATGCTATTTCTTTCTGCCAGCTATTAAGTGTCGTCTCCAAAAAATAACGTTCTGTTGTATAAGCCATCTGTAAAACAAAGCAGATGTATCATTGTACGATTAAATAATCTACAGCAATTTTTTTTAACTTCTAAGCATCGCACATTTTCAAATTTTATGCCGTCGTATCGGGGAAAAAGTACTTTTAAATGCAATTTGTTTGAAAAGTGTATCTCAATTTATTTTTGAGATATTAATTTTTTTGTTGTTTTTAGTGCCATATCTTTCATTTTGGCAACCTCCATTTCTGTAGAAAGTAAAGGCAAAATAGTTGAAAAATAGTAATTATATCTTTTTGTTGACATTTTCCCATAACAACTGAAAAAAATACTGTAATTAAAATACGTGCTATTTTGAAAAAAATATATAAATGAATGATCTCTGATAAAACATTAAGCTATTATAAACTATATTTAATTTTAAGTATCTATATTAATATCACAAACAAATGAAGGCATATGAATCATTAGATGGCCGACATTTTTGTGTCGAGTTTTTTGAATGACGACATCTCTTTTTCGGATTAGTGTATTATTCAGCCTAACTATATTATTTGAAACCATACTTAGTCAAAGCGTTATCGATACAATTTATCAAATCATGCTTACATTTTTTTTATAATTATTGCATGTAAAAGTACATTAAAAATACATTAGTAAAGTATTGCTAACACTTGTTCTTTATCAGACTCAAATAGTAGGGAAATATTACCTTATAATGACAACTTTCCGAAGTTCATATATTTTAAAATACTTTAAAAATATGAGTGGAAACAAATATTCTTCAAATAGGATTTCTTTATCGAGGGAGTATTCACTAAATTATTATCTAAATTCTCTTTTATTTGTTATAATCATAATGCTTTGACCTTAAATCAGGATACAAAAAAAAACGTAACATCAAAATAGCATACAAATATTACGAAATAATACTAAATTCGATGAAATACGAGAATTGTTTTCTTTCAGCATTTTCAAAACTTTTACAATTAATTGTTAAATAAAATCATTTATTGGAACAATAACTTTACCTAAACATCTATCAAGTTGGTTAACTAAATTGCAGACAACTAGCTGAAAAATTTACCAATACAGTCTGAAAGTTTTTACAGAAAAAGATTAAAGTAAATGTTTTCAAAATATGGTCCATTTTTAACCAGATAACATAACAATCACACTTTTAACCATGGAACATAACATAATATTATTATATTGAACTATAAAACAATCATATAGCCAGATACAGGATGCCTATTTAAGTACTTTCCAACATTATTAACTTCTGAGTGGCAATCGCTATATTTATGAACGTGGTTTTTAGCTATGTGGTGCCTATTAGTAACGTGGCTATTTTTTACGAGATTATTCCACTTACTGCGTGAGCTATCGTCAAACTCAAGCTGAAAACGGTAAATGGAAGAAGAAATAAGCCAACTGCAAAGATGTAAAGCGCGTTTGATTATGAAAATATGTGTTTCGTGTAAAAACAATTTTATTAAAATCTCTAAAATGTAATTTTTTATACTGCATCAGCAGCTTATAAACGCCAACAATAGCATGCAGAAGTATGTTATTATATAGAAGATGCAAATTTATTATTAAGCATAACACGCGTAAGCAATGTACTGTTGATTTTAATAATAAAATAAATTATGTTCACCGTGTCCACCATTTGAACACAGGCAGAATTCATGACGAATTTCTACTGAAAATCGTCACATTGGCCATCCTTAACATGGTATTCGCTTTTTTTTAACAGTAACTTTCTTACATAAGTTATATTCGCAAGTATGTATCTGTCTTATAATTCCCTTTTACTTGCAATTAGTCCAGGGAAATAAAACGACATCATCTTACGATTGGAAAATATATTTTCTTTCCTTTCACAGCACAGAACAGATAGCTTAACCTTTTAGAAATTACGTCATTTATCGTTGTATTTCTTTACCTATTTTCCTTCTTCAAAATTCTCTTGAAAAGGAAGAATGCATTATTCATTACTTCATAAATAAAGAAATAATTTCAGAATTTATAAGAAAATGATAAGTAATTTTTTTACCTTTCTTTATACGCCATTTAAAATGAATGGGATAAAATTTTATTTAACTCAATTCTAACTATTAATGTGATGTATAAATATATATGAATATATTTAAATTCTATCTTGATTTTACTGAATGACGAAAAAATAGTCCTTAATACTTCATTGAATTAACTTTTTAAAATTTGACTGATAGATTGCAAGCCGGCATCACAGACAATCACCTCATCGAATTCACGGCTGAAATTGTAGAATTACTTAAAACTCAATTCGCATATTAAAACGCAATCGGTCTGCTAAGTCATATATTGATGAAAAACATCTGAAAACCCGATTTTAATGGTTGACTCGTAGGTTTACCAATGTGTTTTCCTGCTCCCAGTCCTCTACGTTTTCATACCTTTGGGTGTAGGAAAACAAAATCGTAAACCTACGATTCAATCGCTAAAACGCGTTTTCAGGTGTGTTCGACCAAGATATATCTTGGGAGACCGATTGCGTTTTAATCGAGTTTTAACTAATTCTGGAATTTCAGCCGTGAGCTTGATGAGGTGATTGTCTGTGCTGCAGCCTCCCGGCCTATGAGGAAATTCTTTCCTTTTCTTTTCAGCGCAGAACAGAAATCGTGACCTTTTAAAAATTACATTCTTTATAGTTATTTTTATTTACCCTTTTTTGTACTTGAAGATATTTTATTTTTAAAAGAGAGAATTCTTTATATTTGACTTTCATTAAAAAAAACCAATTTCGGAATCAATAGAAAAAAGTAAAACAATTTTTATGTTTCTACATGTGTCAGTTAAACTGAATAGAATAAGGATAAATTGGATTTCTTTCAAATTTAACGATTAATGTCAAATATATATATATTAATATATTTATCTTCTACTTGATTTTATTGAATGGCAAGAAAGAATCTTTAATACCTATAATTAGTTCATATTTAAAAATTCATCTTACGAATAGAAAAAATATCTATTTTTTCTTTTACAGCACCGAACACATATCTTGGACTCTTAAAAATGAAAATTATCGTTTTTATCCTTTTTCATTTATCTTTTTTTTTTTTTTTTTTTTTTTTTTTTTTACTTGAAAGTAATTTTTTTAAAGGGAAATTATTTATTTTTGTCAACTTTTGATATTTTCTTTAATTTCGGAATCCATTGGGGGGGGGGGGGGAATTGTTAAGTAATTTTTGTTTCTTTATAGGGCATTTTAAATGAATAGGATAAAATTCATTCAATTATAACGATTAATTGGAAATATATATAGATCTGGACAATTCTACAAAAAGTGGCCAATTTAGCATTTGGGTATAGGAAAAATATTTATATCCCTGCACCTGAAACTGCTGGTTGTTGTGAATAGGAAAATATCTCTAATTTCGCGAATCTGAACATGTAAGACACTTTAGGAGTCTCCGAACAGGATTTTAAGGGTTTTCTACAGCTTCGTCATTACTTTTCGTAAAGACCGTCATGTGCATGTGCAATATCACGGCAAAAACAATTCCTCTAACATCTAATATTGAGTTTATTTCGACTCTTAATCTTCAAGGATGATTAATTTGTTGACAAAGCAAAAATTTAGAGGTTTGCATAATTTCTTGCTCAGTGCAAATCAGTTTTCAAAGGAAGATTTTATGAAATTCCTTTAAACCACTTTATGGATTTCCCCAACAATCAAGCACACGGATAGTTACAATTACACTTTTTTTTTTTTTTTTTTGACGAACCACAATCTCTCTATAGAATAAAAGAAACATTTTGTTACCTTATGTCATGGATTCTTGATTTTATTGGCCACTAACCAGTTTGAAAAATGACCTTTCCGTGACAGTCTTTACATTTTCTGTTACGGTCGTTACATTCCAATTGTCGGTACTTATTTTTCATAAGTTTTCACTAAAGATTGCCTCCGTTTCGTGAAGAGGTGGGTGATCTCAACATGGTTCAATAATGTTCAATAACCAAAGGTTTTAACCAAAAGTATTTTATTAAAAATTAGAATGTGACTGCCATAATTGTGACACTCTTTACAAAAGTAACTAAATTGACGACTAATGACCGCCCATCTACTCCAGACCGCGCCTGAAGGTCCTAATGCTGCTTCGTGCACACGTAACAAGTTAGTAACTTGAACAGATCAGTTTGAATTGTTTTCTAGAATAACCGGCTTCGCAGTTTGTCTAAAAATTGTCTCAGTATTTGTGACTTGCTTGAAAATAATGCCGATAAAAGTAAATCTTCGGTAATCAGGGTGAGGGATGATAGTTTAAATCGTTCGTATCACATTGTAGACTGAGCCCGTGTCACTGAAATACGCATTCTTTAGGATAAGACACTCTGTTTGTAGCTGAAAGAACTAAAAATGTTCTCTGTAATAGTTCACACAAAGACTAGTTACATGACCTTGATCAGCTACTACTACTAGGAGTATGTAAACCACTGTCTTCATTTACAACGCGATCGTTTGGTTGTAATTCTTACATTTGATTCATCGCAGTTCTTGAGGCCATTATCTCGGATCTGGATTAGTTAGTATTTTATTCATTTAAAGGAAGAATTTTAGATTTTTTTTTTTTTTTTTTTTTTTTTACAAATTCGCAAAAAAGGGAAAGTTTTCGTAAACAAAGTTTCTGGTAGGAATTTTGACAAAGCTGAAAAAAGTCACTGATCGTCATAAAGCGCAAATCTGGGTATTATTTAGGTTAGGGGTGCACAAGCTTTCGAAGAGAAGGGCCTTTTACAAAAATTTCTGGGTTTTGGAGGGCCACACCAGTAAAACGGGGAGAATTCTATTTCTCAGAGATGATCTGTGGCCTATAATGAAAAATATGGTTTCATAGGGGAGGGGAGGGGATAGTTTTACACCTCTAAGTTCCACTACTCGGCCAACATATCCAGTTCAGTTGGCAAGGATATCAAGAGATTATGTTTGTATATAGAACAGAGATATAGCAAGCATTATTTAGGACTGATAATATTCCTTGACTTTATTCGGGGAAGTAAATTTCGTTTATTTAAAAGTGCTAAAAAACAAACATTGGCATGAAAGTGGCTAGTGCCGAAAAAAAATGTGAACTTTATGAACGAACAGGTAATGAGGAGCCGATCAACAAAATTTTCGATTTTTTTTTTCACCTGATTTACAAAATTCGCAATTTTTCCGAAGCCGGTCGACAAAATTCACTTTTTCCCGCGCCTGATCGACATAATCTCCGATTTTTCAGATCTCGATCGACAAAACTCGCGATTTTTCCGTGCCCGGTTGACAAAATTTGCGATTTTTCCACCCCTGATCGACAAAATTCACGATTCTTCCTCGTTCGATCAAGGAAATTTGCGATTCTCAACTAACTCTAACGAAATTTACAATTTTTTTGACGAAATTCGCGATTCGTACACAGCTGAGCAACGAAATTTTCAATTTTTCCGCGCATCATGGAGAAAATTCGCGATTTTTTCGCACATGATCAACGAAATTTGCAATTTTTCCGCGCCTTGTCGTCAAAATTCGCGATTTTTTTTCGTGCCCGACCAAAGAAATTTGCGGGGTTTTTTTTTTGGAACCCAATCGACAGCACTCGCGATTTTTCCGAACCCGATCGACGAAATGTGCGTTTTTTCCACGCCAGATCGATGAAATTTACAATTTTCCCACGCCTGATTGACGAAATTAGCTATTTTTCCGCCCTCGTTCAGCAAAATTGGAGATTCATATGTGACTGACAAATTTTGCATTTTTCCCGCGGCAGATTGACGAAATTCGGGATACACAGACGAATTTTTCCGCAGCCCATTACGGAAATTTGAGATTTTCCCTCAGCCCATCAACGACATTTGCGATTTTCCCGCTCCTAGTAGAAAAGATTCGCAATTTTTCCGGCCCCGATCGACGAAGTTCGTGATTCTTAACTGACACGAAATTTTCTCGCAACTGACAAAACTGATGATTTTTATGCAGCCAATCAACAAAATTTACAATTTTCCGTGCCTCATCAAAGAAAATTGACGATTTTTTTGTGCCCGATCAAACTAAATTTTGATTTTCCGCTGCTGATTGACTAAATTCGCGATTTTTCCGTGCCCGACCAACGAAATTTGCGATTTTCCCGATCTCGATCAACAAAACTCGCGATTTTTCCGTGCTTGATCAACAAAATTTGCGATTTTTCCGCGCTTAATCGACAAAATTCACGATTTTTCCTCACCCGATCAACGAAATTCGTGATTTTTAATTGACTGACGAATTTTTTAAGTTTTCCCGCGGCAAATTGGTGAAATTTGCGATTTTTTTGCGACCTATGGACAAAACTTTTTTTTGCCCATAATGACATTTGACAATTTTTTGCACTTATAAATTGACAAAATTCGCTGGTCATACTTAAACCTATCGCTGGCCACTTTTGGCCCAAAATTTCGTCAAAATCGTTACAGCCGTTTTTAAGATAAAATTTACATACACACACACACACAATTTTTGCTCGCATTATAGTATAAGATATACAGGGTGTCCGGTCTCAACGGTGTCCAATGGCTAATTTCTAAACCGTTAGTCATAGACATATAGTTCCAATTACAAAAATGTTTAAAATCAGGTAAATAAATAGTTTAAAAGCGATTTGGTCAATAAAAACATTTCTTAAAAAATTACGAAATTTAAATTTTTATACGGTCCCCGGGTCCTATAAGTTATATTTAGTAAAACTTTCCTTTTGCACTGAAAAGTAATACACAAAAAGTCCCCTTATTCTACGATTAAAATTGACCGAGTAAAATTGTTTAAAGTTGGAGCATATTTTTTGCTAAAAATTGGGGGTCATTCACAAATTTAGTAATATAATTTCGTCAGATATATTAAAAAATGGTTGAGAGTAAAATTAACATTGCAATATAAATTTGAAATCTTTAATCATTCTGACATATTAATGCAAAATATACAATTTGTAATAAATATTTATGAAGAAAGAAAACACAGAATTTTTGTTAAATAAAATGATGCTAAATTAACAGCTTCAATTCTTTACAAAATGATACGTATTTTTAAATATTATTAGATTACACTAACCTGCAAAAGTTAGATTATGTCATGTTTTTTAGCTTTTGATAATTGATTCTTATGTATTCTGTACCTCTGTACAGCTGAATCTGAAATTGACCTTCATTTTTAACCATCGCATCAGGATTTTTCGCAAATTTCAAAATTAAAAAGTTCAAAGTTAAAATTGAATCTCCTCCCTCATCTCATCGGACCACTCAGCTATTTAACTGTAGGAATCCCAGGATTAGCAAAAATATCGAATAAATTATTGAATAAAATAATATAAAATAAAATAAAATAAAACAAGAAAAGTTTTACATATGTTTTATAGTATGAGATTTTCGCTATATTTTAACTTACATATTTACTATTTGCAAAAAAATTCTCACGTCATGGCTAAAAATGAATGTCATTTTCAGATTCTGTGCTAAAAAGTACTTAAAAATCAATTATCAAATGTTAAAAAACACAACCATCTCCTCTACTTTATAGTATCCGATTTTTGTTATTCTTTAAATTTGACAATTTATGATTTGCGAAATATCCTGACATGATTGTTAAAAATTAATGTAATTTTTGCATTCAATGCTAAAAAATACATAAAAGTTAAAAAAACCGGCAATCGCAGTCTTGTATTATCTAATCTAAAACTTTTCTTAAACTTCTTGGAGGTAATCTATCCGAAATTTTTTGTGTTATCCTGTAAAATAAGTATAAATGGTAACCACCGAAAATCAAAGTAATATTAGATTGTTATTGGATTTGCGCCAGTATGTAAAATGTAATCTCGATCGGATATTTAAAAGTGAGTTAAAGTTCGAGTACAAATTTTCAGCTGGAGAAACATACCTACGACCGTTGAAGTAACATAAAAACTTATAACAATAACATAATTTTTGTTAAAAGAAATCAATAAAGAAACAATCTCAAATCCTGACGAAATAAAACATATGTTATTTTAGACAATCTGAAACTTAATAAATGTTAACTTAATCGTAATACTTGTACGATTTTTTTCAAAGCGCAGATACACATGAAATAAGATCTTCGAATACTTTAAGCACTTGGTATATGACTTCTCAAAGCCAAGCTGAACTCATTTGTTTTTAGAGCTGAAAAGTGGCATAAGTCATGCATTTTTAAAGTTTCATAAGTCGCTCGATTTTAGTGTAATATGAATGAGACTTTTTTTTTTGTCTTACTTGTCAGTGTAATAGAAAAATTTTACTAAATATAACTTATAGGACCGGGGGACCGTATAAAAATTTAAATTTTGTATTTTTTTATGAAATGTTTTTATTGACCAAATCACTTTTAAAATATTTCTTTACCTGATTTAAAACATTTTTGTAATTGGAACTATATGTCTATGACTAACGGCTTAGGAATTAGTCATTGGACACCGTTGAGACCGGACACCATGTATAAATAAAATGTATACCTTTTTCTTCCAGTAAAAGAGTTATCGATAACATTGCATATTTCTCCGATGAATTTCACCCCACATCATAGATATGTGTGGAATTGGCAGAGACGGATGGGATGATCCAGGAAAATAAATATTCATCTTAGATACGGATGTAGAAAAACGTTCCTTTTTCTTTGACAACGCACAACACATATCTTGATTCTTAAAAATGATGACGTTATCTTTATATTTGATTTGCTCTCTTTCTATTATAAATTGTTTGTTACCAAAAGCAAGATTGTTTTTAATTTATAACTTCTATTAAAAATGTAATTACTAAAATATTAGGAAAATGATAAGCAGTTTGTGTAATGTTCCTTTAAATAACATTCGAATGCAAAGGGGTAAAACTGGATTGGCCTTTTTAACTGCAATTGCTTTAATTGGATTTTGATGAGTAAAATGAAACATAGCTATAAACATTATTAGTCCAGGCAATAGGAAATTTTACCTAGCAAAATTAATGGTAGTACTGAAAATCGGCTTTCTAGATGTTTTTCGGGTCGCTGAATTCGAATTTGTAACTTCCCACCAAAATTTCCCCAAGCAACCTCCCCAAATTTTGGTAAAAAGCCCCCCAAAAAAGATTTTTATTAAAAATATCAATTTTTTTTTGTTTTAGAGAAAAAGTATCTAGAAATTCAGAAAGTAGACAAAATTTCCAACAAATTAGATATACGGCATTATGACTTAGGATGAAGGGGAAGTGGGAATCTGCCTCGGAACATGCGCGTGGTGCTGCGGAAACTAAGTTGCGCAATTCCACTTAACCACTCACACGTTTACATTCGCCCTCCCATCTCCCCTCCGAACTTTCTCTATAAGATTTACTTTAAGATTTTTGGGTCGCTGAATCCGAATTTTTAACTTCCCCCCAAAAATTTTCCCCCCGAAACTCCCCCAAATAGTTGTTTTTACGTAAATTTCTTGTTGTTTTAGGGGAAAAGAATTACGAAATTCAGAAACTAGACAAAATTTGCAACAAATAGGATATATGACATTATGAATTAGGATGAACGGGGAGGGTGAGGGCTGCCTCGGAACATGCACTGCGGCGCTACGTGCACTAAATGATGAAGTCCAGGCAATAGGGGATTTTATCTGGCAAAATTAATGGTAGTACTGGAAATCTGCTTTCTAGATGTTTTTTGGGTCGCTGAATCCGAATTTGTAACTTCCACACCAAAATTTCACCCGGCAACCCCCCAAAAAATTGATTTTTTGAAAAAATTTGGTTTTAGAGAAAAGCGCGCGGGGAATGTTCCGAGGCAGCCCCCTCTCTCCCCGTTTATCCTACGTCATAATGTCATATATCCTATTTGTTGCGAATTTTGCCTAGTTTCTGAAATTCGTAATGCTTTTCCCCTAAAACAATAAGAAATTTAAGTTAAAAACAACTATTTGGGGGGTTTTCGGGGGGGGGGGAAGTTTGGGGTAAGTTAAAATTTCGGATTCAGCGACCCAAAAAACTTAAAGTAAACCTTATAGAGAAAGTTCGGAGGGAAGATGGGAGGGCTAATGTAAACGTGTGAGTGGTTAAGTGGAATTGCGCAACTTAGTCCACGCAGCACTGCGGCGCATGTTCCGAGGCAGATCCCCCCTTTCCCTTCATCCTAAGTCATAATGTCATATATCTAATTTGTTGCAAATTTTATCTACTTTCTGAATTTCTAGTTACTTTTCCCTAAAACAATAAAAAACGGAATTTTTTAATAAAAAACTTTTTGGGGGGCTTTTTACCAAAATTTGGGGGGGTTGCCGAGGGAAATTTTGGTGGGAAGTTACAAATTCGGATTCAGCGACCCAAAAAACATAAAGAAAGCCGATTTCCAGTACTACCATTAATTTTGCTAGGTAGAGTCCCTATACGGTCTCTATTGCATGGACTATATACTTACTTCCTACTTTCAATTTAATCAAATAATAATACAACGGATAATAATTTCCAGGACTAACGTAACTGTAAGAGAACCGGAAATCGTCAGAACGCGATAATGCTTGTATTTGGAAGGTTGTGTATCTGTGCATGACCAATGAAGTCGGCTCCCTTCAAGAGCAAGGGGTTGACCTTGAAACACGCATTACGTAGCTGTTAAACTTTTCTCGTGAAAGTCAATATGGAGCAGAGAATTAACATTAAATTCTGCTTCAAATTGGGCAAAACTGCTACAAAAACCCATGAAACGTTGTACGGTGAGGACAATTATCAAATTTCACGCACTTTTGAATGGTTTAGCCGGCTTCGGGATGCCCGCGAATCTGTCGATGAAGCGCACACTCGATGGCCGCATTCCATGTGCAAGCCAGAAACAATTGAGAAAGTTCGTGAGATTGCAACAATGGATCGCCTATTGACTATTCGAGTACTCGCCAATAAACTGAATGGTTCCAAAGAGGCGGCTTGGTAAATATTAACGCAAGACCTATTTGAACAAGATTTGAGGATGTGGAATCCATCAAAACTGTCACCCATCAAAACCTTCAGCATTAATGGGCATTCCGAAAGAGGATTTTAATTCCTTCGGGACCAGCGGCTTTACACAAATTTTATTCGGTTGATAGCACTTTAATGATTTTTTTTTACTTAATCAACCTTCTTTACTTAATCAATTTTGGCTGGCGGTAAAGCAAGCCGGTGTGAAGTTCACCTCACTAGTCTCCGAGCGCGGGCGCTTCCTATGAGGTGTCCCGCGATTAGGAGTCGATGATGTGACGGAGCCTTTGCATCGGGTCGAGCCTGTTCCGATACCTCTTTAGAGTTTTAATGAGTCGGGTTCTATCGTGATGTTCGGACGTCCGTTTCTTAAGGGCTAGATCGGGGCTAAAGCAGGGTCATTTGAGGATGCCGCACAGTGGGGCAAAATCCCGAAGAGCTGGCCAAGATATGAAAATGTTATTTAAATGCCACGAAATTTCGTACACAGGAGTTTTTCAGGATGCTGATCTCAATTCTAAAATTAAAATTCCAAAAAACGAAATGGCGGTTCCAATATGGCGGATTTAAAATTAAAATGCTTTGAAAGATACTCAATTTCTATGACATTGCGGATACAGGTACTTTTGATGATGATAGGTACGATTTAAAGATTAAATTTTAAAAAATGGCGAATTAAAAATAAAAACAATTAGATTTAAATAAAATATTTCGAATTTCGAAATTAAAAAGTTTCGAGGCTAAACGTTACAATGTGCTTTCAAAGAACTAAGATGTTTTTAATCGAAATTAAACGAGGAATATTCATTTATGAAATACAATTAAGTACATTAATGAAAAATAAAATACTAAAAGGTTTAATTTCTATATATTATTAAAATAAAACGAATGTATATTCTAAAATTCATCTTCTGAATCATCTGTAGTATACTAAGTAGACTCTTTAGAAGGGGAGGTATTTTTTACAGAAGTTTCTGTGCCTCTAGGAGCAAGGATATTAGTTTTTTCAATGGTAATTTACATAAGCTTGAATTGAAAGGATCTGATAACATTAAAAACAGCAAAAAATCTTCTATGTTTTATATCCTACTGTATTTTAGGTAGAAATCTTCTCGATGCTTTTTGATCAATTTGTTGCATGATTCTTGAGCATCTCCCGACATTTGCCCAATTGGCAATAATGAGGAAGCTATTATTTCTGTGCCATGAATAAGTAGTTTGTGCACTGAAGTTGGCA
This sequence comes from Maratus speciosus, assembly GCA_963932465.1. Taxonomy (NCBI): domain Eukaryota; kingdom Metazoa; phylum Arthropoda; class Arachnida; order Araneae; family Salticidae; genus Maratus; species Maratus speciosus. The sequence goes on along the minus strand of OZ010791.1, from coordinate 376,283,707 downwards.
TATAGAACTAGGAATAAAATTCGACGAATTCACAAGCTGTTTGTGAGCAATAATCCGCGAAATTGATCAAATTAATGTTAATAAATTGCTTGTGATATGACGTGGAATCATTTGATCAAATCTTCGTCTACGCTCCTTATGGAAGCAGAAATAGTTGCGTTTTCAAAGAATCGATGAACCGTATTGTACTCATTTGTGCTTCCAAAACCGAGCCTTGATTTATCGACGAGAAGTCCTAATTGTAAACGAAATCTTTTTTGCGAATTTTGTTTTGCAATTTTAATTTTTTTTTCTTCTCGTCAGGAGTGCACACTTGCTATTGCTTTATATCCCGTTTGTATGCCAAACGCAAGGTACATTCAAAATATCTTATACCAGCATGTGACGTGGATATCCTGAACTGTAAATGATTTTTATTCACTTTTAGTTTGAAAATGCCATCAAGATTATTAAAACTGTTTTGAAATCGCCTGATATAGGTATCAACGTTGAGCTGGAAAATTACTATTAATGAGCATTAAAAATTTTACAATCAATCACCGTTAAAGCTAGTTTGTAATTAACGCCTACTTATTTTCTATCAATGATTGTTTTAACAGGAATAGGTTTATTCTCCTGATCTGTAATATAATCCATTTCACTCACAGTAGCTTTCGTATTTTCGTGCAAAAAATGGATTCTGGTGGGCCTACAAAATCAAGAATATGAAGTTCTCGAATTTTTCTAGATGACGATTTCTGAACTATTCGCAACACTAAAGTTCTAGTGGCACTAGAGGATTGAAAAAGTTACGTGAACCTAATTTCTACCATCATCAATCCTAAATTTTTGTTTAAAAGTACTGTGACCAGATATACTATCACATCCCCAGTTGCAAATCAAATTCAGATTGTCACATCCTCACTTGCAAATCAAATTCAGATTGCTAATGTTCTCAGAATTCAGATTCTTAATAATTTCCATTTGCATTAATTAAATACGTTCAGCAGTATGATCTATCAAAGATTACAATTGACAAGATAATTCTTCTAATTACGATCGAATACATAAAAATTATTAGCTATAAAGGTAAGAAAATGTATTTCTATTGTATTGATGATAGAGAATTCTTTTCATTTTTTGTTACTAATCTTGCTTGTCAAATTTCTTTATGCTAATGATTATAATATTTATTTGTAATATAATACATAATAACCTATGACAAAACTGAATAATCTAAAAATTTCAAAAATGTGTGCCAGCTACATTACTGTGAAACTTAATAAATGTCATAACTTTGAAGCGAATAAAAAAGTGATATTTTTACTCGTGGTTGCAAAAACCTGCACGAAATGCAGAATGGCAGTTTTTGGCATCTGGTTTTTTCATTATTCATTAAATAATAGTTCAGGTTATTTTTTTATTATATGTCGTTGTGGAACACCGTGGAACTTATAAACTTTTCTATGTTTGAATTGCAAAGAAATAATATATTTAAAAAAATGTTTTATCAAAAATAATCATGAAGCAATTAATTTTTATGTGCTTAATATAATTTTTATAATATGCGCAAAAATGTACATACTATCATCGTGTGAATCCATTTTTAAGCATTAAAATCGGATGATATGGAAAAATGTAGCACGTGTTTAGAAGAACCATTGTTTTGCTGTTTTTGTTCGCCTCAGATGATAATCCTCCAAGCGTCACTTTTGAAGTGAGACAGGTTTCCGAAGCAAAACGAAAACCTTTTTTATAAATATAGATTCTAACCTTCCAAACATTATTCTAGCCTTCTATATAGTCAAAATTTCCTAAATAGCAACTTTATTTTTGACTTTTGGCCAGCTTTTTGGGATTTTGCGTCACTGTGCGCCGCCGTGGCGGCTCTTTCTTGGCTCTTTGTTTGACAATTAGTGGTTATCTGGAAAGCATAACAAGTCGTCTTACTTAAACAATTACGAAAATGCTCTGATTAAAGAAACTAAATATACTCTTCTTTTTTAACTGGAGATTAAAACAAATTTTGTATGCTCTTTTTGAGGGTGCATATATGCACCCATGGTACCGAACGGGTTAAAAGTTGTTTCCGAAACTTATGCAGCCAAGCACAGAAGTGTATTACGGCAGGTAGGAGTTACTTCGAAACATATTAAATGGATATGTATTTCATATGATATTCTCTGGAGTTATTAGATCAGTACTGGAAATTAATGGCCGCACCTTGTATTTATTTTAAGTGTTTTTAAGGCAAGTAGTCTTATAAATAAATATGTACGGTCGGCGGAAAAAAATTTCACAGAATAAAACGAAAATAGCTATTCTACTATAAATGTTATTTTCTTTTAATTTATGTTTAAAAAAAACTCTTAGGGGTCGTCTTCATATTGTACCAAACAATCAATTTTTCAATACGAACATCTACTTTTGACAGTATATTGGTTTAGGCGGCAAATGTTACCTTAGGAGTTATGAAGGTTTGAAATTTTGAACTAATAATTTTAAATTCATTATTAATAGTCGCAAATGGCCTGAAATGCCTGCATTTTTTTAAGCAGAGGGGAGACCGGGGCTAGTTGGCTACAGGGGTAAGTAAGTAGGCGCAGTCCTCATAAATTGCCTATTTGTGAATAGATTGCGCAACCAGTCACAGAGTACCTTACTTCTTGCTTTTTACAATCCTCATTGCAGTATTGCAGCATTACCTATGTGCAGTGGAAATTTATTATGATTTTTCTATTTTTTTGCGCTCATAAGTAAGTTTTTATTGCTTCATTCTTTTTCTAATCTCTAATACTTATCTTAATAATTGTGATTTAACTTGTGCAATTTTTCTTGGTGTATGATTAACTGTACCTACCCCATATGTGATTTACTTGGATTATTTATGCTTAGATGGTTACGTGTCCCTTTTGTGAAGAAATTTATTATGGGTCTAGTAGGCGCAATGAACACGGGGCAAGTTGGCTCTGTTTCTGGTGTGTGCTGGTAGCTTGAAAAATAGCAAACACCGAGAAAAGTGGTTACAATGGAAGATTTCGGTCACACGAGGCTTACCTAAACGGAGGCACCGATTTTTTATTTGTGACAACTGTAACTCTGGTGATGATGCCGAGTAGGATAGAAGTTACTTAATGTTAATGTTTTATTCATTATTTTTATGACTGTATAATTTAGAATTTACATTGTATGGCGATAACTCCTTTGTTTAAACTTACTGGTAATAATGAAATTGATTTCTCTTGACTGCATGTCTTATTTGAGTTTCATTTATATTTTTATAAACCCTGTGCAACTTATCCCATAGGTATGGGAAACTTGCTCCGTGACGGGGTAGTTTGTCGCACATTTTTTTTTTTTAATTTAGGGTTCCGCTAAACATAAACTACAAAAGCTACAAACTCGAGACTCCGGGTATTTATAGCCCAATGCCTGTTCTATAAAAGTACAGTTAAAATTTAATAAAAAACTTAAACAAGAAATTAATAAAAATAGCCCCAGTCTCCCCTACCTCAAACATGATATGGCAGAATGAGGTGATATTTTAGATTCGCATTTTTTAAGCTTCTAGAAGTCGATATCTGTTTTTTAAAAATCTTGGATTACAAAAAATATTTTTTGGGTTCGAATATATAAATTTTTTAATTACTTTTAGAAAGGAAAACGTATAGTAACCTATAAACTTTAACAGAAATCGATTTTTAGAACCTGCGAATATACGAATCCAAAATTACAGCTCATTCGCCAAGTGGTTTGTGAATTTTGCTTCTAAAAATACCCTTAACATAATATATTTTGAAACGATTACAAATGAATTCAACATTATATGTTCCAATGGTTAAAGGTTTATAAGTCATAAACAACTGCACTGAATTATTTCCCATTTGATATCCTAAAGTAAAACTTAACGAAACAATGAAATATGATGTCAAATTTAGGTTTTGTGTAAAAAATACAAACATATTTGTATAATTTTAACATGAAGGCGACCCCTATGTTTATTTGTTAACATAAATTGAAAGAAGACATAATTTAGAATCAAATGGCTGTTTCTGTTCGCTTTTTTTTTTTTTTTTTTTTTTGTATGATAATTTGGTTAAAATGTAGCAATGTTTCCTCTCTTTTGGGGCCGGCTAAATCCTTCTTTTACAGTAGAAAATTTATCGATAATAGTGCATATTTCTCTAATATACATTTAATTCCATATTATAGATATGTACAACCACGACAGAGATGCATCGTCCAGGGAAATAAATATTCACCTTAGATGCGGATGGAGAAAAACATTATTTTATCTTTGACAGCGCAGAACAGATATCTTGATCCTTGGAAATGGTATTCTTCTTTTTTCTGTTACTTTCTTTACTCTCCATCTATTTTAGAACCATATGTTTCCAAATGGAACACTTTTTTTTATTTGTGACTTCTGTTAAAATTGCATTTCTCAAAATCACAGGAGAAAATAAGCATTTTGCAAATGTCCCTTAAATGATATTCAAAATGTAGGTATAAAATTAGAATTGAATTGAACTGAATTTTTGGGGGAATAATGTGATATATAGATGTAAAAACTATAGTTAATTTCTACTTGAAGGGCAAACAAATTAGTACCTTATAGGAGTATATATGTTCTATTTCACTATACACTGTAAAACAAGTCGGAAATTGCACGTCAAACGTGGAAAGTGAGGTACGTTCGTACTATAACTTAACTTGTTTATAAATATTCAGATATTGGTACAATAACTGTTGAACTCTTATGCAAAAATGCATGATTACAAAATTTATTAGGATTATATATATATTAAATGCAGTAACACGGAAATAATATGACTCCATCTTAAATTGGACGTAATCACCATATCAACCTAGAATATTAGTTATCATGCGATACCATTGAATGAAATACATATGATAGGATTTATTAGAAAAATCAACATGGCGACCTAAAATTATTCCCTATCATAGGATATCATTTAATTAATTATGTATGATAGTATTTATAAGAATGAAGAAAACTTTTATTAATTTCTTTTTAAATTTTGATTCGATTTGCAGAAAAGTTGAAAAGACTCAGCACAATTCTGCAACGATTATATATATAAAATTTCAAAACATTGGGTAGGGTAGTTTTGCGATTTTGTATACGTTCAGACAGGCAGACGGACGGAGCAGACGACGACTACAGGGGCTACATATTTATATAAGTACGTACGCACATACAAAGACATTTTTTTCTCGATTCAGGAAAAAATAATATACCCGCAAATGAAAATACACAATAACCTCTTCCGAGTAACCCATGATTTCGAAAACCATTCTTTATGTTTAGAAACATCAGAAACTAATATATTTTAGAGATTTAAAGAAAAAAAATAAAAACAAAGTTTATTTTGCTGCCGCTGATTTTCAATAAACGGTTTCGAGTAAATTTTATATTATATTAATCAGTTTTCTCAAACCGGTATATCGATTTTTAGAATTCTAATCATTCTCAACTAAACATCTACGGCCGCGGAATCAAACTTATACATGCAATAATAGCAGAATAATTTTAAATTTAATTTTAATGCTAGTACAGATAATTTATCATGTTTGTTTGTTAAACATGTTTGTGGAACATGAAGAGATTTGTTTCAGACTTGAAAGCATCTGAAAAATCTATAATTCGGGTTGATAAAACTGATAATTACACTATAAAAGCACTTGGAAACGTTTTCGAAAATGAATGGCGGCAAAGAAACTTTGTTTTTATAAATGAATCTCTAATTTCCTAAAATATGTTGGTTTTTTTTGGAGAACATACGAGGGTAGGCTGATAAGTAATGCACACATACTTGTAAAGCGCGAACGAAATGACCTTCAGAAGTGCGCCTGATTGCATGTGGAAGTACCATTCTCCCTTTATACGCATGTGCAGACTTGAAGTCGCTGAATTCATCCAGCGTGTTTTGAGAAGCGGAAGTATGGAGATGTGTTCTAGTGCTATGTCAACGCGAGTTAAACAGCGTACTGTTATCGAATTTTTAACTGCTGAAACAGTGACTCATGCTCAGATTCCTCGTCGTTTAAAGATCACGATGCTGTTGATAAGTCTGTAAATCGATTGGCAGTAAAATTTTGTGATTGCGAGCATAGAAAATGCATAATTGTTGAAGAAAGACGCAGCAGACGTCCGATCACTGCCCAGACGATAAACATCGCAAAATCGTCGAATATTTGATTCAAAATGACCGGCGTATCAGACAAAAGTGTACCGCAAAAGATATTGGAATATCCAAGGAACCTGTGGTCTTCATTGTTGAACAATTGGGATATCGTATAATCCGCAACTGCAGAGGCTCTGCGAAACTTGAAGTTTGAACCGATTATGCACCCTCCTTACTTTCCCGATCTTTTGCCTTGTGATTTTTATTGTTTTTCTCTACTCAAGGGAGACTTCAAGGGCACTTCGTTACACCTCATTACACCTCGGACGATGAGGTGAAGGCAGCTGTGAAGTCCTGGATTCGATAAAAGTTGTATGAAATTTTCAGTGATGGGATAAAAAAAAACTTGTTACATGTTGGGAGAAATTTGTTTGGCTTAACTGTGACTATGTGAAAAATAAATATATGATTTTTGAAGCTTAAGAATTATGCTTTAATGTACTTTTTCTCCGATGTTGCTATTTGTTTTTTATTCGTATTCTACAAGAATGTTTTCCTTTCGTTTCAGTTTACCCTCGTAAATATAAAAAAAGCTTTTAGAAATCGCGTGTAACTGGGATGAGTTTATTCTATATTTTTGTTTGAAGTTATATTATATTTTCCTAAATCAAGAAACATTTATCTTTTTTTTTTACAGAATATTGAAATTAATTGTTCTCCATTTTTAAAATACTTTATATCGGTAAGAAAGCTAAAATTCCTGTATACATTTTAAGAAAAGTAATCAACTTATGCACTTTTAATGAATTTTATAAATCTTTATATAATTATATGCCTTCATAGAAAATATAAGAAAAATGTTCAAATGCTGATGCAAATGCACAAGTATAGTCGCATATAAGCGGGATTCTAGTGATAATAAAAATATAATTCCTCCATCATTCTTCTCCTAGACAACTCCATACTTTTTTGTCATAAAACGAGCTATTGTAGATTACTCTACTTCAGCGCTCATAAGAGAAACAATTAATTTTCATACATCAATTTTAAATAAAATCTTTTGGCAACGTTATTTATCAATTGGTTTACTGTCCATTATATATCTATATAAATACATATATTACTTAATTTTTGAATATCGTAAATAATTTTTTAATGTATTCAGAAAAAATGCCTTTTTTTATAGCGCGTGCAGCATACTATATTTAATTTTTTTTGCGAAAAATTGTAGGTATATTTTCTCCTTTCTTCCAGGGGTTAAGTAAATTTTTCATACTTTTTTATAGAAGCTAACATTATTTGAAATTCCAAAAGTTATTGAAATTTTAACAAGCCAGGTTTAAATGTTTTGCTATTTACTATTAAATCACCAGATCAGTGACCTCAACAACAATTGCTCAAGTCGCATTTTTATTCTGATGTCACTGTATGTAATAGCTGATGTCCTACAATACGCAGTTTATTTCGCGTTACATATATTTATGATCATATAAAATTTCTCAAAGATTCAGAGACTATGAACTTTAGAAGTTGATAAATTTAGTTAAGCATTAAACACTATTTAATGCAATGATATTTTTGTAATATTTTAGAATAAAAAGTAAATTTCTCACGCGCTCTACACCCCTCCCCCTGAACTCCGTGTTTTCTCATTAATTTTATGTTCATAGTTTTCTATAATTATTCTAATTTTTCGGAATTTCGATGATTCAGCATTTCGTTAATCGGGGATTTTATCTTAAGATGTCTGCCTAATAAAATTTTCCGTTTTCGAGAAAATTTTCGAATTTTTCTTTTTTGTTGTTGTTTTATTCGACAAAGCATTTTTTTAAGATTCCCAATCTTTTTTAATTTTATTTCTATGATTGCTAGAAGAGGGGTTATGGCCAATTTAATAAACAGGAAGTATACCGGAAGTGGGTGTATAAAGGCCAGAAGGAATCTAAACAATGTTTATATGCATCGTTTTCTTACTTTTTACATAAAAACACTAATAAACCTTAATTGACACCCCTACATTAATATTGTATGTATCTGAACGATATAAAAGAAATTTTTAAATGGAAAACCAATTTTTTCGTTATTTCCATGTTCGATAAACTTCATTATACAATTTTTTTTAAATATATTTCAATGAATTTTGTCATTATGCTTTCCATATTACTCACTATGTTTTGAACTAGAATCTAAGAAAGTGATCTATGAATCTATGTGATAATGTAATGAATCTATGTGATAATGTAATTATTTTATAGGTACTCAAATATAAAAAAAATGGTCATTTCTAATAAAAAAAATATTTTTTTAGACATATTTTGAAACGTTTCAGTTAATCTTGACGATATTGTAAACCTCCTAGTTCAGTGCACAGGTAAGTGTAATAGTTGTAAGTAGTACAAAGGAAATTGAAATAGGGTGACCGAACCAATAGATGATCAAATAAGGTCGGTGCTACGTGGTTTATATTATATTTCCTATCTTTTTAAGTTTTAGAAGTAAACTAACATGATTACAACCCTGAATAAATGTCCTATCATGGGCAAAAATTAAATTTGCATAAATTAAATAGCAACAAAATTATAAGCAAATAGTTTCTTTAATTGCCATTTTCCCAGTAATTGATCTATCGAAGAAATCAGTCAAAAATTCCAAAATTAATCTTTAAAATATCATGCTTAAGTTGTGATTAACAATAATTCATATAAAACTATTATTTGAAATAAGCAAGAGGGAAGTGGATTATTTTAACTTACCGCAATTGTCTTCAACTAATCAAAAACTGAATTTTTACATTTTCTAATAAAAAAGATTCATAAAATGGCTTCTCTTACAGCAAAAGCTGACAACAATGTGACTGCAGGCGGTCCAACATTCAAACAAAAATATTATGTCTAGTGCCACGAGTAACACTCATTTCCACCTGTAATGGCGACATGTTTCAAAAATTTGAACAACTACTGGAGGGGTATCAACTACTGGCGCGATCACCCTATATTTAGTTGAATTGAGTTACGCTTTCTGGCGTAAGGTCGAAATTTTGCTAAAAAATGGCAAAAAAATACCAATTTTTTTAAAAGGTATGAAGATATTGCTAGAATTTTCTGTTTCTTTCATCATTTTCTATTACAAGTAAATTACAAATATGTGTATTTATGCAATATTGTACATTTTTTTAAAAGCGCTCCGAACGTGCGCAGTCCTTTTCAACTTATTTAAATCTTGCATGTAAAATATTTTCGAAATTGTAAGCGTATTTTCCTCGTTACTTCTGGAACTTTAGAAAGTTTTTATTATTTTTTGTTAAAGAAGTGATACAATATTTAAAATTTTAAAAGTTATTGTTAAGTTAACGGAGCAGTTTCAAGTAGTTTGATATTCATAACTGTTTTAATATTACGTATTTCACTACATTATCATTAATTTTTTATAAATTTAGAATTCACTGTTGCTGAGTTTTTAATAATATCTTGTATATTTCAAACAATAGCCCATACTAATAAACAGCTATTTCTTGCATAATGAAATATTTCCAAACAAGATAAACAAATAAAAAACATTAACATTTTGTTTCTGTAAAGATTTCATAAATATTTAATGTATTTCTTTAAAATCAATCTTGCAATAGAAATATGAGGGTATATCAATAAGTTTCTGGACTCACATAGAAATAATTGAGTTAAATTTATGAAATTGCTACATTGTATTAGTCCTTTTCTATATAGTCACCGTGCACAGTAACACATTTTTGCAACCAGTATTTCAAAGAGAGAGGTGAGGATGTATTCCAAGAGGCGGGATAGTAGACCCAAAGGGGGGGGGGGCATTTTTCTAACTTTTGCCGGACCACACATGTGACAAAGTGTTGGAAAGGCTTGTGACCACTTATTCATCCTATGCACCTCCCGAGCCCCTCCCCCCAAATTTGACCTCCAGGGGGCGCTTTTCTAAATTTTGCGGATTTCATTCATTCCTCACGGGGGTCAAATTCGGGGGGGGGGGGTGTCTCGGGAATGCATAACATGAATAAGTGGTCACAGGCCTTTCCAACAGTATGTCACATGTGGAGATCGGCAAAAGTTAGAAAAATGCCCCCCCCCCCCCCTTGGGTCTACTATCGGACCTCCTGGAATACATCCTCTCCCCTCTCTTTGAAATACCGTTTTCAGAAATGTGTCACTGTGCACAGTGACTATATAAAGAAGGACTAATGCAATGTAAATGTAGCAATTTCATAAATTTCACTCAATTATTTCTATGTGAGGGCAAAACTTATTAATACACCCTCGTACTAACCAATAAAAATCAATATTACAGGAAAAGAATTATCGATAATATTCCATATTTCTTTAGTGAATATCGTTCCACATTATAGATATCTACAATTACGACAAAGACGGATTGTCCAGGGAAATAGATATTCACATTCGATATAGAAGAAGAAACCTTTCCTTTTCATTTCTTTTCACACTAAAGAGCGAATGTCTTGATCCTTGAAAATAATGTTCTTATTCTTTTAAGTTCCTTGCGATCCTTCTATTATAATGTCATTTGTTTCCAAAAGAAAGATTTTTTTTTATATATGACTTCCATTAACAATGTCATTTCTAAAATCATAGAAAATGACGAGTATTTTGCGTAATGGTCTTTTAAATCACATTTGAAATAAAATGGATAAAACTGGCTTTAGCTGAATTTCGATGAGTAATGTAAAACATACATATGAAAATTATACTTATTTTCTACTTTGATTTTATGAAATTGAAACAAAAATATTTTATACCTTATAATATGTATATGTAGTATGTATATATGCATGTTTCAAAATCAAGGTACCATTATTTAAAATTATTAAAATAATTAAAAAATTATCGAATAAATTTCGAGTTTTTTGACATATAATTCATAAATGTTCTAACATTTACAATAATAATTTAAATAAGAACATTAAATATTAGTTTCATTGAAATTATAGGAGGTTGTTTTTTATTAATATTTGTTATACTTCAAGCAATTTCTTGCAATCAAGGTCAAATAATTGTTTTAAACGTATTTTAATGGTAAATCCATAGGAGTAAATACTTAACTTAAACTTATTTTCATAATAAAATAAGAGATAGAAATTACTTATAGATGCTACAATCTTTTTAAAATATTCGGCATATTTTCTGGATTTCAAGAAACGTTTCTGCATGAAAAGTTTACACACTGCAAAAAAAATTGAATGCAGAAGCTTTTTCGGAACAGTGGGAACGTTTGAGAATGTTTAAAGTAATCTCGTAACACTTCAGCCATAATCTATATTCCCGAAATCTTTCTTATTTTCAAAAACAGTGGAAGGACCAATCAGAAACCTCAAAAACATAGATTTGCAAGATTGACAATAACATTTTGAAACGAAATGGCGCATTTTCTTACTTCAAAAATAATAAAAATATACGAACACTATATCTTACGTACAGTCGTGGGAAAAAAAGTTAAACACCCCCTACTAACTCGACAATAAATTATAGAAGAAAAAAGTTAGTGATCCCAAACGATTGGAAATAAAGTCTACTTTTAAATTACTTGCATAAATTTTCTTAGGAGGCCATCTACAAATAAAAACTGGTCCAAAGTTTGTTTTTTTCTTAATCGAAACATCCAATTTTGACAATACATTATAAAACTTTGGTTCAAACTATGCCTAGATATAAAATTCTAAGTCATTTGTACGATAAGTTTTGAATTATAAACATTCAAAATTTAGATGCTCTAAAGTTAAATTACATTTTCATATTTTTATTAATAACTCCTGAAATTATAATCTTAACCTTCCTACCCTGAATGGGTCTAATCGACCCATTTCTATAATTCGTTTCATTCAATTCGAATTAGAAATTTCTTTACAAAAGTAAAATAAATAAAAGTCGCAACAACTAAGTTAAATGAATATTTTAAATAGTTTTAAACAAAAGTTCTGGTGTAAAATGTTTTTATGAAAGTTGAGTAAAATTTCAACAGGGTAGGAAGGTTAATGTGCTAATTTGTTGTGTGGTTATAATAGTAAAAACCCAAATATAACTAAATTGAATTTCTAATTTTTATACTTTTATAATATGATTTTAATTAATTTTTCAATTAATTTTCAGCGGTGAAATTAGGCTCGAAATTGTTGAATATTTAATACATGATTTATCACATTGCTAACTAAGAGTAGAACCAACCAAGTGAAAAATGTACAAGCCGGGAATCGAACCCGGAATCCTTGGAAAAGCGCTCCATGTTCTCTACCATTTAAGCTACGAGGACCAGCTTACGATACCCAACTTAGCATCTCTCACTCACATAAACAGTCTTACCAACATATGTGAGTGAGAGATGTTAATCTGGGTAGCGTCCTCGTAGCTTAAATGATAGAACACTTGTGGAGCGCTATTCCAAGACGGGATCGATTCCCGTCTTGGTCATTTTTCACTCGGTTGTTTCTACGCTTAGTTAGCAATGTGATAAATCATGTATTAAATATTTATAATATGAATTATGAAATTAATGTTCGAAAAAATTATGAATTGCAATTTTTGATGGATTTATATTTATTATGTTCTGTTTATACGAATCCAAAGTTTAAAATTATTCTTCGAAGTAGTTTTTAAATTATGCTTTAAAAAATTCTAGATGATGGTTTAAGGGGTCGTCTATGATGTGCAGAAAAGCATAATTTGAAGAAAAAAAACTATTTTACTCATTTTTTTTAAATATTTGAGTTTGGCAATAGTCGAAACATATTAAGTGCGTAAAATGGTCATATTGGCAAAAATTAATGCATTAATAAAAGTGACTTAGTCATTCTGTAGCATTTCAACAATCGAGTACCGAACTTCAATTTGGATACAGCTCCAAAAATATGCTTATTTTCAAATAATTAATTTTTCTGAAACTTATCGTACGAGTTTCATGAAAATGTGTATTGTTGCTAATTGAAGGTCGTAAAATATATTTATGGTGTCAAAATTGGATATTGCAACTAAAAAAAAAGTACCAAAGTTTGGGTCTCTTTAGTAAATGTATATAGTCCCTAAGCAAATTTATAAACATCATTTAAAAGTAGAATTTATTTTCAATTATTTGGTACCAATAACTTTCTTCTACAATAGTTTGTTACAGAGCTATTAAAAGGCTGTTTACTTTTTTTTTTTCACTAGTGTACCACTAAAATACCATATGTAATTTTTTTTCACGTGCTAAATAGATATCGTAAAAAAGATTCTGAATACAAATAATGACTTTTAAATAAAACTGCATCTTTCCTTTACTGTAAAATAGTTATGGGTGCTATTGCAAATTTCTCTGATTAATTTCAATCTACTTTATAGATATGTACAACCGAATCCTGTAACAAAATTATGTAATGTTACTCCATAAAATCGGTGGCAGCCTTGCTGCTTCCATTTCATTGCGTAATTTAACCGATATAACTGGTGTTACGTTACACAAATGTGTAATACTACACCAGTTAAAACAGTTTAAATTACACCTTTTATGTAAGTTAAATTACTCCATAAAATTGGGCGCAGCATGTTGCTCCAATTTTATGGAGTAACGTTACATAATTTTTTTACAGTGCAGATACTGTCGTCTAGCGAAAAAAAATATTGACCTTAGATAAGAATAACAGCGCGGAACAGATATTTTGATCCTTGAAAATGATACTCTTGTTATTTTATTTAATGTGCCCTCCTTTTGAAATCTTTTTATTTCATTTGAAGAACGACCTTTTTTATGTCTGTTTCTAAAATCATTTGAAATTGATAAGTATTTTGCGTAACCTTCCTTTAAATGACAAACAAATAAAAACGATAAAAATACATTTAACTCAGTTTTGATGATATATGTGAAACATAGATATAAAAATTATTACTTAATTTTAGTTTGATTTTCAAAAATGGCAAAAAAGAATTAATAATCATAATTTTATAAACGTTCTATTTTATGCACCGAAGCAAATTAAACTGTTTTCGAATTTATTATGATGTTTTCTTCTATATTTATTCTGATATTAAGAAAGTTCATTTATTTATTCAAAAAGGGAGCCAGCATTTTTCAAAATTATGAAAGCTGATTGCAATTTTTTATCAATTAGAGAATTCAAGATTGAGATCTAGACAAAGTTTTGAGTAAGGTAAATAGGTTCAATATTGAAAATAGTACATTTAAAGAATTTTTGACATTCACATAACCAGTTATATTTTTTAGGGTTCCGTACTTAAAAAGTAAAAACAGAACCATTATAAGATCACTCCTGTGTCTGCCTGTCTGGCTGTCTGTCTGTCACAACCATTTTACTCGCAAACTATGCAACGTAGAAAGTTCAAACTGGGGGAAGTAATAAAAACTATTGACCCACATATTTACAGATTAATAAATATTCATAAATATATTTAGTAAAAATGTAGAGGGGCTAATTAAGTTACTTGAAAAAAAATCTTTTCTTTGTATATCGTGTGAAAGCATTACCATAGGTCACATAGTTTTTGAGAAAATTGCATTTTTCCGTTACACTCAAATTTCGATTTACGGGCTTTTGCAAAAGTGTTGAGCAGAGCTGAAGGTACCTATCGTATCAGAATTATAAAAAGATTGTTGATCATGAATTTCGAAAAAAATCATCGGTAATTAGCCGCGATATTAACCCTTAAAGACACGGACGGTTTTGACATTACACAATGACAGGGACGGCGTTCTCTATGCTCCATCGATTTTTAAAGCCTAGATAACAAATTTTAAGGATATATTTATGTAATGCAATTCCCAGTAGCAGTATAAAAGCAATAAACGTCAAATTGTTAAAAACAGACTAATTTGATGGGAATTAATCACATAAATACTATGCACTCTAAATTGAAATGTCTGAAATTCAGACACTTAAGTGTCTGAAACGGTGTGTTCAATTTTCAGACATTTTAAAATGTCTTAATTTTTTCAGACACTTTTTGCATCTGAATTTCAGACACTTCAAACGTCTTAATCGCAACCAATTTTTGTCAGCATTATACGTAGCCATATTTGACCACGGTGAATCCTAGAAAAATATTTAGCTGTGGTCTTGTCCCCCCCCCCCCACCCCACCCCACACAGCCTGATTTTGGGGCTTCCAAATTTGGTATGCAATTTTTGTAAAGCTCATAATTTAAATCTTTTACGACATTGTACTGATTATATTAAAAATTTTGAATTTCAGGAGTAGAACAAGATTAAAAACAAAAAGATATTCATCTAAATATTAGATTTCTTTTATTTGTTTAGTTTTTAATGTTATTTTACTTTAAAAATTCAAAATATTGATTATAATCAGTACAATTTCGAAATGGATTTAAAATATAAGCGTTACAAAAATTGCACATCAAATTTTTGAGTCCTAAAATCGTAGGGGGACGGGACACTGTCCAGCATGCCCATGTTTTAATCAGGTCCTTTTGCAAAAAAATGCAACTCTGCATTATCTTTTACTAAATAGGGGTGTCCGGTATTTGGAAGTGTCCGTTGTGAAGGTTAATGAACATTTCCGAAAAGTGGACGTCTAATACCTTTTTTAATACACAATGTATGCATATTTGTATATTTTTACCTCACAAAAGGAAACATCTCCGATTATCTGACAAATTCCCCAGCCCCAAAGTGTTCCCTATTGACGGTTTTTACGGTACATGGATAAATATATATAAATATTTGTAATCTTGTCTTACTCTAAAAGTTCAAATATTCATTATACTCAGTGGATAAAAATAAAGATATTTATAATATCAGATGTTCGAAAATTGCAAAGAAAATCCCCCCCCCCCTCAAAAAAAAAATCATGCAATTTAAAAACTAGATCTTTTAAAAATTTATATTGGCAAATACATTGTTTTACACAGATCAGATAATCACAAGATCTATTTAACTATAAATACAAAATAATAAATAAATACTCTAAATTAATAACATTCAGAAAATAATTACTGCTAGTTTCAAAACTTGCCTCAAATATACATTTCAAGTAGTACATATAAATAAACAAGTTTAGTCACTGTAAGTAGTGAACATGTGTAATATATATTTTTTGCATTTGCGGTGCTTTGTCAGTTTAATTAAAAATTAACTTTGGTGTCTAATTTTATACATTCTGTGGAATATGTAAAAGTTTTCCTTTTAAACATATTCCTTAGATGTTATGGAACAACAGGATATAAGTCATATTTATTGTTTTATTCCTGTAAACTTTGTATCTTATGAATATGAGTTACATAAATTTTACAGATTTGATAAGAAAAAATTAACCTAGAAAACAGAAGAAAAGGAAAAGAAATGACAGAATATGTACTGTTTTTTAGTTGTTTGAAAATACTTTGAATATAAAAAAGTAGTTATTAATCGCTTAAAAATATATAATGTATAAGTAAATATGAACTTTTAAAAATATATACTATTTCAGTTTTATCTATAAACTTTATATCAAGCATAAACAACTTTTTATTTATGCCTAAATTATCATGTTTAATTTTTTTCGTACTAATAATTGTTTGTATCAGAAACGTTGCATATGCGATTGCAATAAAGGGAAATTTCATAATTGTTTCTGAAATTTCTCAGGTTTGAAAATTTAAAATCATGAACAAAACATAGCAGAAAAAGGCTTACATATAAATAAAAAAATAATATAGGTACCAATTTAAAAAAAACTCAAAATATATTAATGAATACTTTATAAATATACCGTTAAACAAGAACAGAAATTGCAGTTAATGAATAAAATGTTTCTGCATTTGTTCTATGTTTAAAAAATCTTACAGAATGATAGTATAAGAAATACCTATTATGTTTTTAGAAATTTGGTAAATGTTAAATATGAAACTTTGACTATCAAAATTTCCGATTTTCAATAATAAATTAAAGCATCAATCATAAGAATAAATCTTTAAAAAGTTTCAGTACTATGATTAAAAACGGTGATATGTAAAGAAAATTTTCACAGTATTAATGCTTTTTTCAATCTGAAAACTTTTCCGAATATCATAATCATAAATGAATATCATATTTAGCTCCAAAATAATAATCACAAAAAAATACAATAAGTGCTGATACATAAACTGCAAGAGTTTATAATCAATAAACAGTAAAAATCAGAAGAAACAGAACATAGAATAAATACAGTTTCAAACGGCTTCAATTTAATGTTTTTATCTCCCTTTAATGGAACTATGAATCATTCAGCTTTTCAAATCTGTTTATGTTGCACGTTTTGCTTTTGGGCAACGACAAATTAGGATATTTCCGATCACAGGATCGAAAAGGAAGATTAAACAAGTTATCACTCATTCGTTTATTCACAGGAGACAAGCGCGCTGAATTAAAGCATTGCAATTTAATTATCAAAACAATTATATTCGATACCGTTACATTAAGAAGGTACAACAGACGACAGCTTGTGAAATCAAAAAACTAACATTAAACTACAAAAAAAGAGATCAATCTTTAAAAACTATTTAATTTATATTCATAAGATACAAACCTACTGGGATAAAAATTTAAAATTAAATATGACTTACGCTTTCATTCGATAAATACTCCATAATTACGCATTTCTTTTAATCCAAGCAATGGCGACGCTTAAAATGTGATTCTTTCTATATCATGAAGGAGCCATAGATGACATGCGCGGAAATCAATGCTCTGATTGGCTGTTCAGAAAAGTACAAAAAAGAAATGTTCAACTACTGTTTTAAATAAGACACTTCGTAGATAATTCCAACATATTTCTCGGTTCGTATATACCATGATCATACTAAGACACTTATGTATCTTAAATTAAGACATCTATTGTGTCTGAATTTTCAGATTAAGACGCTTAAGTGACTGAAATTCTTTTTCAGTCACTTATGTGTCTAAATTTAAGACGCCTATATTTGCAGTGTGGGATTCGCGACTAGTTTCCATTGAGTGGCTCTCTCAATACACCTACTATGTCTTTAAAGGTTTTAAAGGTTAACTATAAACCTTTGTGGAATAACAAATATACAGAATAGCTATATTTGCTATTATTTAGGTTCCATATATCTTTGAACTTTCATGGTATATCCATTTATACTTTTCTAGTATACAGTGTGCAAAGACAAGTCCCTTTAACCTGAAAATACTTGTGACCGGACAGAGCTACAGCTATGCAAGTGAGGGAACGGCATAGTAAAACGAGTACGCTCGATTTAATGAAAACGACAGCAGCCCCCCTAGTGGCGAAATTTGTAAGATAGCCACTGGAAATCGAAAACGAAAAGAGATAGAGCAAAATTTCCAAATAGAAAGTTTTACAGCATCAATTAATTAATAGAATACGACATTTGGTTTATATGGATAATGTAAATCTTCGCCAGTTTACCCAAAAATGTCCGAAATCGATGCACTCCATTTTGTGTAAACGTTTGAATGGAATAGTCAGAAGTATGAAGAAATACGCATAATTTATGCTATAAATACGTACTTATCTCAATGCATTTTGATAACATCACACACGAAAAAAAAAAGACAAACTGTCTCACAGTGATAAAAAGTTAATATTCAGTATGTTCGAAAAGTTCGCCATTGCTCACGATACACGTTTGTATTCGTGAGAGTAATTCTGCATGCACATTTCTCAGCATGGAACGACTATTGTAAGCCTCTTCAATACGACGACATGGATTTAAACCTTTCAAGGACGGTGGCTAGACGGTCTAGCCACCTAATATTAATTCCAAAACTGACAAGTTACACCAAGAATATTTTAATAAACTTTTGCTTTTGTAATGAAAGTGCAAATTAGCGGGTTTTTGTTTTCTGAGAAATTCGTTTGAATATTCTGGTGTCACTCAATTATTTCATCAGTTTACGAACAGAATTCTTCTGGTCCTGAAAGGGTTATTCTAAAATTTTAAATGCATTGGAAATTAAACCTTTACAGACATTACAGCACAGTACAACATCACAATCTGCAATTGTGCACTGCTACATTTCAGGAATGTGAATAGGCAAAGTAGAATCGTCGCTCATCGATTTCGGACATTTTTGGATATGCAGGCGACGATTTATCTTATCCGTGTGAACCAAATGTCGTTTCGTACTAATTAATTGAGGCTCTAAAAATTTTTAATTGGAAAATTTGCTCTACCTCTTTTCGTTTTCGATTTGCAATGGCTATCTTCCAAATTTCGCCACTAGGGGTGCTGCTGTCGTTGGCATTATGTCGGGCGTAGTCGCTTTACTGTACCGTTACCTCACTTGTATAGCTGTAGCTCTCTCCGTTCGCAAGTATTTTCAGGTTAAAGGGACTTTCCTTTGCACCCTGTATACTATACAGCTATACCCAACCGTACGTTGTATAGTTTTTACAAAGTCTTATTATTCTTTTAGCAATGGTATTTTTTTAATAATACACTTACTAATTCATATATTATTGCACGGAACCCTCTGTGCGCGAGTAATACTCGCACTTGGCCGTTTATTTAACTTATAAAAAGATTTTTTAATTTTATTTTCTTTTAAATTGAAGGATATTTTTTAATTCTGGATATTATAAAAAAAATGTGATATACTGTGATAAATATGCTATTTAGAGTTTCTTTGCATTGTAATAAAAAATTTAAAAATAAACTAAATAAAATTTCGGATTAGTTGGAAAATTTAAGTTCATACTCAGAGAGAATCTACCATACAAAAATAGGAATGGGAATTTCGTTCCGGCTTTTTATAAATTAGGTTCTCTTCAATATTTTAATGGGATTTGCATTGTTAGTTAGATAACCTTCGAATGAAATTTTAAGTATATAACATATTGTTCTACGTTGTTCAGTTATAGAATCATCTTGAGAAATTATATAAACAGATGCAATAGATTATGAAAGATTAGCCTTCTAAAAAGATTCTGCTGAATGCATTTTGATGGAAACTATTAGCTAGACATTTTTTCAGGAAAGGTTTTTCTACACAACCTATCGTTATACGGTGCTTATTTATAGAATTATGAGGGCAAGTACTATAATAAGGAGAGCCCGATTATGAAAGATTAACCTTTTTAAAAGCTCCACTGGGTGGATTTTGATGAGACTTGCATTCGTAGTTAGACACAATTTCGAGGACGATTTTAATATATTGCATATCGTTAGGTGCTGCTTAGTTATATGATTAAGGTGAAAAGTTCTTTAATCATGTGAACTCAATTATGAAAAATTAACCTTTCCTAAATGTTCTGTTGGATAGATTTTGGTGAGACTTCCATTTATAGTTAGACAATTTTTCAGGTATGACATTAGTACGTTGCATATCATTCTACCGTTCTTTACTAAATCCTACTGTAAATGATCATCTAAAAGTGTTGATCTACTTAACAGCGCAAATGATCTTGATTTGCAAACTTGATCGTGATACACAAATTATCTTGCTCCAGTCCAAAATTTTGTGTGGCACATTAGAAAATATAATAGCGCAATGGCGTTCTTATTTTTTTTTCAGCAATGCGGAAGAACGTTCAAAGTAAAAGTCCGTGTTGATTTAACCCTTAACTGATGTTACCGGTCTCACAGATTTTTTTTCATTTTTCATAGTATAACTTGTAACTTTCAGTTTAACAACAAATATAACTGATATTTTGTTTCGTTTGGAACACTAGTACTATTGCCAGAGACTTTAGAATAGAGGAATTTTAATTATAATAGTCCTGTACAAAAAGTTTGTGTACAGAAACACCATCCTATGAGTTAATCGCGCATTTTATTACTCTTTCGATCGACGGTCTCACAGACTGCTTCACACGAGTTATGTGACAATTTCTGTCACAGCAGTTAAAGGTTAAAATACAAGATCAAATTTGCCGCTTTATTTCGTTTGATTCAAGGTTCGTTCGAAGAAACCGACCAGCATTTAGTGGGTGAAACCTGCTTGTATTACATATACAGGCTCTTATTGCTGCTAAGTCTTAAACCATTATTTTTAGATGTATACTCCCAAATGTAAAAATATTTCGAATTATTGTCCATTATGTTAAAATCCATCTACGCCAATAAGCTTACTTTTTCAAACAAAAATACTAAATTTAAAATTTTACGCGGTAGATCCTATTTGGAGTTCTTGAAAAAAAATTTTCAATATAGTTTTTAAGAACATTTGAAAGAGATGATATGCCCATAAGGTAAATAATGATCGTTAAGCATATTCGCTTTAATTTTCTTTTTACGCTGAAAAATTTAATTATTATGATTTAAATATTTTATTAAGCGTTATCCATTATTCATTAGCGTATTTTTAAGACCCTAGGATTTATTATTTTACATAGCACATTTTCCGATTTCTGAATTGTAGTATAGATTTAAAAAAAAAAAAAAAACCTTTAAATAGAGAATTTTATTTCCCTTAAAATGAAATATTTGAAATAAAAGTGGCTCAATTTGATTAAAATGATACAAAGCAAGTTGCATAATGATTTTGAAGGAAATATATTGCATCCGATCTTTTCATATCTGTAATTGGCAACACGTGGTCTGGACAGTCTGACACCGGATGATCATTCTTGATAATAGAAATATTGGATAGGAAAGAATTCGATAATTGACTTGTCCAAATTCTGACTTACACTCTTTTGTGGAATCTTTTCAATCAGGATTCAAATTGTCAGAAAGGAAATAAATTTCTAAATATTTTCTGATACAAGTAAATACAAAAATGAATTTGCTTTAGAATGCGTTTTTATTCTCAAAGTAATAAGAAATAAGTTAGTAGTAAATTATGAAATTTATTAAAATTATTAAAATTAAGAAGTAAGAGTCTTTTGAAAAAAATTCAAAGAGCTTGCATTATCGTTTGAGCTTGCAAACAGTTTGTTTTTATTCATAGCAATAATTTCTGAACAATGATAATCATAATATTAGAAATCGTTGTTATTTTTTTAAATTAGAATTTAAAGCTTTATTTTTGTTTCGTTTATTTTGTTCGGGGAGAAATAATTTTTTAAAACATGTGATTATCATAGTATTATGAATAACTTGCTCATTCGTATGTATTACTGAATTATTTTTATGCATAAATCCTATTTCTTAGAGTAATATTCAGTTTTTAACATCTAAAATTAAGTTAATTTATTTTGAACTTAATTGTATGAGCGAAGCGAAGGTAATACTCAGCGTAATATTACTGTCCATGCACATACAGCTACGATGGATATTAACGCCATGTCCTACTAAAAAAAAAGCCTAATAAAAACCTTTCGTCAAGCAAAAAATATTTGTCGGATTTCTTTTCTGATTGCACCAGAAGGTACCTATGAGGGTCGCCTACTGAATGAAACTATGAAAAATCAGTTCCAAACTGTTTAAAAATTATATTAAAAAAACTGATAAAAAACACAATTTATCTGCATACGTCACAGAATTTTTTGTGTGCGTCACTCTCACCGGTGGATTTTTTCGTAAATAACTGGTTAGAACACATGGAGCAAAAAAAAAATAAAAATACGAACGCAGTAATATTGAAGTGCCATAAAACATATTTAAATTTAATCAAACAAGAAAAGAAATCTGTTTGTTTTTCCATTTAAAAGAAAAAAAAGGCATAAGAACTTTGATTTGTGATTTTGCGACGATCTCTGAATAGCATTTTTTAATCGCCAAAAGCATATTTTATATATTTCGCGTGTGAAAATTAGAAACAACTATATGATGTTTAATAAAATATTTTGCTTTATAGCATAATTTCTACTTATTTTCTTTCTTTATTATTATTTTTTTTTACATGCTTTCTTTTATCTTACAATTATATTTGTCTGTGGCACTCAAATCTTGTGATTCATTTTTCACCCACTTCCTGTTGACATAGAGTTTTGAAATTTGGAATTTCCTGAGGGCAATATATGAATTGCACATTGATTTTTTAAAAATTCGATCCCTAAGAGGTCAACGGTGAGGGGGGGGGGGATTACTTAATAGTTACGTTTGATTTTCTATAGAGAAATCAGCATTAGCTTCAACAATGGGTATATGTTGAAAAGTACTAATGACAGGGTTTCCACGATATCGCCAGACTTTGACCAACGTGGCGAAATATCGCCAAATTTTTCGAAAAAAAAGTTTCTATATATGAAGCCAACTTGGAGACAGCTGGCTAATTTGGCAAAATTCCCATTTAAATCCATTTATCTTCCATAATTGACCTCACCGAATTAAATTTAAACTTCGTGCATTTAAGGTTTTTTTTCAAGACTTTTCTACTATTTAGTGCATTTAAAAAACATATATTTTCTACTTTTTTGTGAATTTTAATGAAAGCATGATTTTCAAAAAAAAAAAAAAAACAATTGGCACAGATGTCAATCAGGTATATTGGTGCGATTTTTTTCCGACGCCAATTTGGCGAAAACCTCGTACTATACTATCTATATCCGGGTTACCATATAAAAAAAAAATAACGATACTTTGGCTCCCGGTGTGTATATGACATTGGCGTCAGAAAAAAATCATGCCAGTATATGACATCTGTGCCAAACAATTTCCATTTATATTAATTTATTTTTAGTCTTTAAAAATGAAAATGGTACTCTTCCAGTATAACGGCATTGGCGAGGTAGAGAAAATGGGTTTGGCGAGACAAGTAAGCTTTTTATGCGTATTTTCGTGCAACTTATTAATTGTTTCATATACTCAAGCAATTTTTTAAAGATTTATACAATTTATTTTGGGTTAACAAGCCACTTACCTATTTTTATATACAAACAGAAGTAAATTTTATATAAAAAGCAATGATATTATATATATATATAAATAAATGTTTATATTTATGACACAGATGCCATATACGCACCGGGTTTGGCGTAATTTTTTATGCCAATTTGGCGAAAACGTCGTTTTCGAATACCAGTTACATATAGCGTGCTATAATAGCACGTTATTTTTTTAATTCAATATGAAAAAAAATTGATGAACAACCCTTTTTCTATTATTTAAAATTACGATTTCTGTGATATTGATTGGGTTAGAAACTTTAAATTCGGTATGGTGGTTACTTTTAAGATGTAAATATTCGTTATAAACGCTTTCTAAAAGGTTCAAAAATTCAATTTGACAGATAAACGTAAAAATTTCTAGAAAGGTTCTAAATTATTATTTATTTGGGATACTGAAATTTCTGGGATACAGTTGGGGTTAAAATTCTAGAACTTTGGCATGGCAGTAATTTATAAAATGTAAATGATCGTTGTAGAACGAATTCTAAAATATCGAAAGACTAAGCAAAGCGGGAAAAGATCTAAAGATGATCTAAGTAACGAAGTACATGGAATTGTTAGAAATATAAACATGAAAATCGACAGGGCTGTATTTATCATGACGTAAATTCTCGCAATAGAACAATTTCTAAAAATGTCGCTATATGAAAAACTGCAGAAGCAAAACAATTTCGAAAATTTTCTATTTCTGTGTTACTGCTGAGTCCAAAAACTTGAAATTTTGCTTCGGGTTAGTTTTTAAATATAAAATTGTCTCTATGAATGGTTTCTAAAAAAATTTAAATTTTAAAAGATGAAATGAACGGAAAGCGTTCTCAATTACCATTAATTTGGAATTATTAGGTATAGAAACTTTAAATATTTCTTAATGCTGCATTTTCTCCACAAAACATGCAATTTAAATGCAACAAAACTGATAGATACCCACCTAGCATTAAATAAATTGTGTAACTATTGAATAAAGACCTGTAAGAAACAGTGAGTAGGTTGCATGAAAGTACTTGTTCAAGTGTTCCTTCTCTAGGCTTTTCTCTCTCTCGCTAAGTCCACTAACAGAGGGAAGTGCCGTTTTAAATTTGATATGATTTTTTTCTGATTAATTTTTCTAGACATTTTATTATAAGGTCATATTCTCAATTGTCATTAGTAGATTTTTTATAGATTAACTTATTCTGGTGAAATTTCACAATCAGGTTCAGGCGTATTTTACCTTGCATGATTTGCTGAAAAAATATGTATGGATTTGTAAATTACTTCAAATGACACTTTGACAATTCAAAGATTATGCAGACGATATATTCAGATCTTGTGTCATACTTTATGCTGCAATTATTGCCGATTTCTTTCATTTAATACATGCTAAATACAGCTCAACTTGTGCAGAATATAATTGAAAACAAAACAATACAGCGTATGTAGTGGCCAGCATACACTGATCATTTAAATCCGATCGACCATATCTAAAACACTCTCTAATGACGCATTGCATGCCACTGTTGATGTGTTCAGTACTTTGGTACTATATCAGATTTTGAAGAGAGAATTCCTTAACTCTTATCGACAACCTCATTGCACCCGTTAAAAACAGATATTGTACAATATTAACTATTCCGGGGGAGCACACACCATATATAGTCCATTCTTTTCAAACATCATATATTTGTCATTTAAAGTTTCTCAAATTGGTGCGGAGCGTCTGATTATGCCCGACATCATTTTATAAAGTTAAAATTTCGATATAAGATAACTTAGTGTTACATTTTCTATTTTACTTTTAATATAATGCCTACTTTCAATTTTATATCCATGCATGGCTGGCTTGCATGGTTTGCTTTCCCATTTTTTAAACAGTGTATACGAATTTATATATAAGATTTTGTAATTCGATGATTCGTTTGTTTTCATCATTTCAATTTATTGCAGTATATGGACAATTAAAGATAACATCTCATTTTCTTTGCTTCCATATGTTATTATTAAATCTATGTTCCCAGCAATATCGCTCAGACTAATCCCTCTGAGAGAAGTCCTAGTTGATTATATATATGACAGTGATATGTAAATGATATAAATGTGTAAATGAAGATTTTAAAGCTAAATGTAGTTAATAAGATCAATAAACTATTCGACAATTTGGATTTACTCTTTTTCTCTCTCTTTCTTTCTTTATTTTCAAAAATCTACTTACTAATCCAAATATTGTCTAAAATAAATCTTAAACTCATTTGAAGGTTTTTTGATAGGAAAAGCACAACTATAATTACTGGTTTAATTTTTATTTTTATTGGGCAGTAGTAACAAAGAATTTTAGTTATATTAAAAAAAAAAAAAATTGGTGTTACCTTATTTTTTAGAACGTTGTGGCATGCAACTTTTTTTTACTGAAAATCTTTATTAAAGGATTACCTTCGTTTAAGTTAAGAGCTTTTATAACCTCAATCCTCAGCAACATAGCTACAAAAGTATACCTATTGTTTCTAAACTAATAGAACAAACTTTAGAAAGGGATAATATCCGTCAATGCCAGAAATTTTTATATAAAAAAAGAGGGTGCCAATCATCGTGTTTAGATATAAAAATGTATACTAGGTATATGATTCCAAGTTGAAGCAAATTCTACAATAACAAGATTAAGTGTCATTCCATGTTACGCGTGTGGCATTTTGAACAAAAGATTTTCTAATTAATCAAGGATTTTTCAATATTTTTCCTATTTAAAAATATACAAACCAAAGTTCTTTTAAAAATATACACTTTACCGTATTATTTTATGTAAAAACCTATCATTTTGATATAACAGTTATTTTTTAAATAGCTTTTTAAAAACGTTACGTGTGTGACTTAGAAAAAAAGCAAATTTTGAGTAATGAAATTAAATGATATATTTCTGTGAATTTTATTTCCACCCATTTAAAGTAAAAAGTATGGTTTAAACTTATTTACCATACCACCTGAAATCACAATTAAAAATAAAATTTAATAAATAATTGAATAAATGAAAATTAAAGCCTGCGCTACGTGTGTGACTCTCTGCACTGAATTGCCCTTTACGATAGTAAAGATTTTAGCGATATTTCCATCAGTTTAACTTGGTTTGCATAGAATGGGATGATATCATGGGGAATTTTGAAAGTTCACTATAATTCGGTCAATGATGGCATATATATCTTCCGATTATCGAGAGTTAAGTTCCAAATTCTTTGTATGTAAATGGTGACTATTCCCGGGACGTCTAAATATGTCATTGTCATCATATTTCACATTAAGAAAAGTAAGTTAGTTAAAAATACGGTTACAATATATTTATTATTGCAAAAATTAGGAACGAAAATCCTAGTATGACTTGGATGGCGATACCCACCACTGTGACTTCAGATGTGGATTGCAACTCCGATTTGCTACTCAGTTTAATTTATCTTGGAATATCAGCGTATTATCACCCTGGAAAATTGTTCAATTAGTTTAGAAACCCTCTGCGTAACATAATAAAACATTTTTCATCGTTGTTTTTAGTAAAATCTGAGCACATTCACTCAATTCCTTATTTAGTGTAGAAGTTTATTGGGTAACCAATAAACTGTTAATTAGATACAATAAATATCATGCGCTTCATACATAGGTATAGTAACTTATATTCTAATATTACATTATTTTTTAACTTATAATTTTTTAAATGTAATGTTTTGCATTTAGAGATTTTATTTCGTAAATCTCAAAAATGGATTCGATATTTCCTTAAGTGCTTTTAATAAAATACTGATTTAAAAAAAGGGTGCACATACTCATATTTTCCAATTTGCATTAAACACATTTATGAAGTTACAAATATCAGTAATTGATAAAAATGTGATATTTCAAATGTCACAAGTATATTTTTTCAGTTTTTTCTGATAAACAATCGCTTTATTCGGAAAAAAAGAGACATACATTTTACAAATAAAAGTAATGATTTTCTTAATTTATGTAATGCCAAAGTGAGTTTACATTCATCCGTTATCTGAAATACCCTTCTCGTGAAGTCCCTTCCAGTGAAAGAAAGATAAGCAGTGAAAAGGGAAAATTCTTCTTGACACTGCTCAAACCACATATTTTCCCTGGAGTATTGAGGTAAATAAATGAAAAAAGTATTCACGAAGTAGAAAAATGAACAAAATATTCAATTGATTTTCGGGGTGACAGTCTGACATTTCGAGTATTTTTCTTCTGAAGAGATGAAAAAAGTAAGAATACAAACGGTTAATAGTTATCATAAAATATTGTAAATAGTATAGTTAATTTTGAATATTAATAACTGTCGTACTCTAACAAAAGTTCTAAATGGGATAATTCTTTAACAATACATAGACTGATTAATGATTTGTAACTTCTTTTTATTGTAGGGTTATTTTACTCTTTGATTACAGTCTGAAATTCCAAGTATTTGTCTTTTGTTGCGACGATGAAACATAATATACTATTATAAAATGCATTGTAAATGCTACAGTTAATTTTAAATATAAAAGTCTAATGAGCTAAAATAAAAGTTATGAATGTCATGACTCTTTAACAATATAAGGATTATTAAACATTTGTAATTAATTTTCAAAAATCGATCTTTTGGCAAAGCATAAAGAAACAGCGTTATGTATAATGAGCTTTTAGCAGCTTTTAATTGAGAGCTACAGTAGAAAAACAGGATTCATATTTACAAACGCTTTTCCATTGATTGGGTTAGTGACAGGTAAACTCATCGCAACTCGGAAACATCGTATATTAACACGAAAACGTCCACTGATGTCGATTCGACGCCGACAAAAGGATTAAATGTGACTTCCAACCAGAAATGATTTTATAAAATAAGAAAAAACAAGATTCATATTACAAACGCTTTTCCATTGATGGGGTTAGTGACAGGTAAACCCATCGCAACTCGGAAACATCGTATATTAACACAAAAACGTCCACTGATGTCGATTCGACGCCGACAAAAGAATTAAATGTCGCTTCCAACCAGAAATGATTTTATAAAATAAGAAAAAACTAGATTCATATTTACAAACGCTTTTCCATTGATGGGGTTAGTGACAGGTAAACCCATCGCAACTCGGAAACATCGTATATTAACACGAAAACGTCCACTGATGTCGATTCGACGCCGACAAAAGAATTAAATGTCGCTTCCAACCAGAAATGATTTTATAAAATAAGAAAAAACTAGATTCACATTACAAACGCTTTTTCATTGATGAGGTTAGTGACAGGTAAACCCATCGCAATTCGGAAACATCGTATATTAACACGAAAACGTCCACTGATGTCGATTGGACGCCGACAAAAGGATTCAATGTCGCTTCCAACCAGAAATGATTTTATAAAATAAGAAAAAACAAGATTCATATTACAAACGCTTTTCCATTGATGGGGTTAATGACCAATAAACCCATCGCAACTCAAAAACATCGTATATTAATACTAGAACGTCCACTGCTGTCGATTTGACACCGACAAAATGATTAAATGTCGCTTCGAACCAGAAATTTTTTTATATAATAAGTTAAATACGAACTACATACAACTTTGTTAAATAAATAAGGTAAATAGTTTTAAATGAAAATCCTGGTGTAAAATGTTTTTATTAACGTCGAGTAAAATTTCCGGATGGTCTAGTGTAAAAAAAAGCAGGCTATATAGAGGTTGTCGTTATAAGTAAAAAAGAATAATAATGTCATAATACTATCATAAAATGCATTATAAAACTAATTTTTAATATAAAAAATTAAGGAACGAAAATAAAAGTGAACACATAAAAAATTTTAAGTAATTTTTCAGCAGTGAAATTACACCCAAAATTATTTAATTTTAAATAAGTGAATAATCACATTGCTAACTCAGCGTAAAACCAACAGAGTGAAAAAAGTCCAAGCCGGGAATTGAGCCCGGATCCTTGGAATAATGCTCCAATGCTCTACCATTTGAATAACGAGGACGAAACTCGGATCGTGGCATTTCTCACTCTCATATCTCGGTAAGGCTGCAACTGCCGCACAAAACAGAAAAGGTCTTCATGAGCACACAAACTTTCGGCGAAACATGAGACGCATACACATTTCACTGCTGAAAATTAATTCAAAAATTAATTAAAAATTAATGTGTTCACCTATGTTGGGCTTTATTTGCGTCGCATGTTTCACCGCAGGGTTGTGTGCTCATGAAGACTTTTCCTTCTTATGCTGCTGTTGCAGCCTTACCGACATATTTGAGTGTGAGATGCCCGTTTGGGTATCATCCTCATAACTCAAATGGTAGAGCATTGGAGCGATTTTCCAAGGATGCGGGTTGGATTCTCGGCTTGGACGGTTTTCAATCTTTTAGTTTCACGCTTAGTTATCGATGTGATAATTGACGTATTTAATGTTCGAAAATAGAGCTTATAATTGCCAGGATTCATTAACAATATAATGACTAAGAAATATTAGTGATTCTTTTTCAGAATTTTATCTTTTCACAAAGCATAAATAAGCAGCGATAAATGACCTTTTAGCTTCAAACTAAAAGCTATAGTGATAAAACAAGATTCAAGTTTACAAGTGCTTCTCTGTGATGGATCAGGGAACGATAAACTCATCACAAATCCAAAACATCGCAAGTCTAAAAAAATAAAAATAAGCATCATTCTATGTACATATTGCTATTATTAGTTAGCTGAATAGAAATATTATATTATATTTTACAAGAAATTTTATGTATAAATTATTAGAGATGTGACAAATATTCGGCCACTCTTCGGTATTTGGCCTATTTGGCCCTTTTGCGAAATGCTGGAGGCTACTTGACTAAATAGTGCGACTATCTTGTGAATAAATTCAGGATAATATTTCTTTTTTTTTTTTTTTTTTGGTTTCTTTTGCAATTTTTTTCTCCAATCCAAACATTCTTCTTTCTGACACATTCATGGAGTCATTTTCATTTATAATTGCACAACTCGTGCAGTTATTCGGATACTATCACTAGCGTATATATTTTTTATATTTACGTCTTCCTTTATTAAATTTTTTTATCAGCTTCTGTTTATGCTTTTAATGCCTGTTAAGTAAGTTGTAAAACTTCGTGTTATATATTGTGTATGCTGGTTCAACAGTCAAAGATTTTGTTAAACATATGTATTTTATTTTAACCCAACCTCTTGCTTTAATTAAATGTGTAATTTAATACTGGGGACTGATTTCAGAAAAAATACTCTGTCTTACAAATTTGTTGATTACGACAGACATAACAAAATTTATTCTACTAAAGGTTATTTT
This sequence comes from Maratus speciosus, assembly GCA_963932465.1. Classification (NCBI taxonomy): domain Eukaryota; kingdom Metazoa; phylum Arthropoda; class Arachnida; order Araneae; family Salticidae; genus Maratus; species Maratus speciosus. Next base: position 376,252,541 of record OZ010791.1, on the reverse strand, counting down.
AGGAAATATTTCACTATAAATTATGAGAGAAAGTATTATCATTTATTCTGGAAAATTAGAAAGAAAAAAGGTATCATCGGATAGTAAATGTGAAGCACACTCTTTATATTTTAATAGAAATAAATTAACTTACTATCCTGACTTACAGAAAATTGGTTTGGTAGATCTAAGATTAAAAGCATAAAATGCAATTTTTTTGATATTTTCTGCTGAAATAAATTTTCTAAATAATAAATTAAATTTAAAAAGCACATTTAACAGTGATAATTATAAATGAGATTCTATTGTACATAAAATGTGTATGTAGTTCTTTCTTGTAAATAAAAATGTGCTAGCATAATATAGGCGTAGTAAAAGTTGTTTTATTATTAGCAGTAAGGTGTTTGAAATATTACGATAAATACATCAAGTGATTACAGATTTTACAGATTATATATATATATATATATATAAACTTTCTGTACTATAAAACCATTGAAAGATAATGAAAATGACCAATAATATGAAAACACAAATACCAAATGTAACACATAATGTCCATGGTCAAGATTTCAAAATCATTTGTTATAACAATAGCAATAATCACAAAAAGTTAATGACAGCTTAGTAAAAAGATATAGAAACAAAGAAAATACATCATAATATGCGAATTTGAAGCAGTAAAGTAATGTTATTTATTTAGATTTATATGTGTGTGTGTGTAAAAGAAAAAATAATTTTCTTTTTTTGGAAAAAAAAAAAAAAAAAAAGCTTGTATCAGTATTCGACATAAAATTTGTGCCGAGTTTCCGTTATTTGACTATTCGGCCAAATTCCTATTCGATGCATCCCTATAAATTACTAATGGAATAAAATAAACTTAATTAATTACTGTATCTAAATCGCTAAATCAGGACTGATAAAGGTCAATAGGGTCGTCAATGGTCACTTATCGTTGGCTATTCGAAATGTCTGTTGTTAGAAATATATCAATCCTAGATTGAGCTAGTTATTTTTCCTCTTCTCATCATAAATTTCTCAATAGCAAGTAATGGAAATGTGTATTTTTTTTTATTTTTTGATGAGTTTTTGAAAAGCTTTCGTAATTATATTCTACTACTTTTATCATCTCTGTGCACTTTTCGAAATGTAGAGAACTTTTTTTTTTCTGTTTTTTTTTTTTTTTTTTTTTTTTTTTTTTGCTCCAGAAAATTTATTTTGCCGTATTCCCAATTTCAATTCAATAAACTTTAGAAATACCCTCAACTCAAGAATAAACAAGTCTTAACTCTCGAAACATAGACTGAAGATGTGTAATTATGGAGACGAAATATGATTATTTAAATTTTTCATTATTATTTTTATTGGTTTCCATTTTAGATGTAGATCCAGCGAACTTGGTTCAAACGCGATAATTTAAGGGATGATCATCACTGAATTTCACACATCTGCAATGATTACCAATTAGCTTAAGGCTGCCAGTGACGTATGGTTAATTATTCTATCTGTGTCTTATTTTTCAACTAATAACTGTAGTTCTCACAAAGCTATACCCTGTTATTTTAAAACTTTAATCATTTAAGATTCTAAAATGCGTGTCCTTAATTTGCAAGCACAAATTTTAATGTAAATCCATGCATATTACATCAAATTAAAATGTGAAATTCATGCTTCTATACACTTGAAAAAGGCCAAATATTTAATATAAGTTTGCTGCATTTCATTATATATTAATACATTTAAAAGATGTTGTGTCAAAGGATCAGAAATAACGTTAATGAATTTTCTACTTTATAAAGTAACTGTAGCAACATTATTAATAATACTCTACGGATAATTTTTATTTTGAATTTCTTTAGTTAAGCTACTATTTATTTTCAAAGGAATAAATGATGAACTTTAAAATTATAAATCACCAACATTTGAAGATAAATTCATTTAGAGATATGATTTATTATATCTCATGCTAGACATATTCTAAAATGACTTTGCTTAATTCTTTGTTTTGTGATTAAATGTAAAAATATGAGCAATAACCAATTTTTTGTACTTTACGACACCAAACTGTACTCCTGATAGAATAATTAATCAGTGTTTTGAAACATTAACCTTATTCATTTTTCAAACAGCTTAGTTTCAAATTAAGAAAGCTAAAAATTTGATGAATGTATAAGAACAAAAATAATGTTTTATAGTTATTTAATTTTTAAATTCTTAACACAAGCGATTTTAATTTACAACTACATATCATATACGAAATTTTACACATTCACGGAGATTATTAATGTTTTCGAACTATCACTATCATTTTTCATTTTAAACGCGTAATATATCTTCGCTACACTTTTGAAAAAAAAATCATATGTCTTATTCATGGTTATTAATTTTCATTAAATTCAAATAATTTTAAAATATTTCTCATAACGAAAAAGCCGAAACATTATTCAACTTTTCACTTTCAAAAATTACTGCTCACAAATTTTTAAACAAAGTGAACAGTTTTATAAAGAACTTAAATTAGTAATTATTTTAGTAATTTCATCTTTTGAATTTTGGAATTTATTTTATTAACGATACAATTTCAAAATTATTGGTAAAATAAATTCATAATTATCATATTTCACTGCCATTTATCCTCCTCTAAACTATATGCGTTTTTCCTTTTTTTTCTACAGCATCCAATAGCGTGTTTCTAATAATAAGATTACTTTAATTCAAAATGAGTTATCATTAGAAGTAGAGATATTTTTAATACCTCTATAAGTTTATTTCATACATCAAAAATTAGAAATACGATTTAAAATTTAATCATGCTTGCTGTCATGCTTTTTTTCAAAAGAAAGAATAACAGGTTATTCTTCATAACATTTTAAGTAGTTATTAGTCATGTTTGATAGTGGTAGTTAGTATAAGGTTTGAATACTTTAAAAAAATAACATTTTTAATTATAAGCGTTTTTTTTCTTCCTCTATTCATGAAAGTCCAGCATTTTTTAGGCTGGTCCACTGATAATTTTACAGGAGAGGTAAAGAGGATACTTACTCCACACTGTAAAAAATATACTGCCAGTTTTCCGGTAGGAATCGGAAAAATAGTTGCCCTTATCGTACCGGAATAATTTCCGACCCAGTTCGGAATAAAATTCATAAAAATAAGGAAATAGTCAGTAAAACGGTATTTTACGGATTTTATTCCGATTTTATGGATTTTATTCTGAGCTGGGTTGGAAATTATTCCGGTACGATAAGTGCAAATATTTTTCCAATTCCTACCGGAAAACTGGCATTATTTTTTTTACAGTCCATCAATATCTTTGTAATTTTGGGTAAAGTTTCTTAATTTGCATAGAAAACTTATAAACCCTGCAAAGCGATTCTCGTCAACAAAATAATTTACCCCTCTTTGGAATCCTTCTTGGACTTGCGACTTTTATTCCTATCTTCAATTTTGGCACTTTTAATAACACTAAATTCACTTCTCAAAAATTAGTCAAGAAGCAGTTTCACACCTTGAAATATAAATTCGGAAAATATCTCTGATTGCAGATATTTTTATTCAAGTGACATAAATCTGAACATTGACACTTATTTTCATAAGGTACTTCAATCAAATAAGGCTATTCTCTTAAGAAGCTACTTCAGTCAAGTGAAAAGTTCTGTTCGCTAAACTGTAAAAAAAATACGGCCAGTTTTCCTGTAGGAATCGGAAAAATAGTTGCCCTTATCTTACCGAAAAATTTTCAGACCCAGCTCGCAATAAAATCCGTTAAAAAAAAAGGAAATATTCAATAAAATGGTATTATACGGATTTTATTCCCAGCTGGGTCGGAAATTTTTCCTGTACGATAAGGGCAACTATTTTTCCGATTCCTACAGGAAAACTGGTAGTATTTTTTTTTTTTTTTTTTTTTTTTTTTTTTTTTTTTTTTACAGTGTAATGCTAATCCTATGGAAGAAATTTATAAAGATATCTCGATTGCATTTCAATATTTTTAAATGATTTTTTTTTTTTTTTTTTGCATTGGATAGTTGAGATCGATCTGTACAAAGGCCGTTTTTTCACTTTTTCGATTTCGATTGCAGATATTTTTTTTATGAGGATGATTTCCGTTTCGAAACCGGTTCCGAAAATTAAAATGTCTTCATTAAAAATATCTGTAAACAAAATCGAAAAAGTAAAAAGCGACCTTTTTTCAGATCGATCTTAGCCATTTAATGAGAAAAAAATCATTTTAAAAATATTAAAATGGAACCGAGATATCGTTATAAATTTCTTCCGTAGGATTATCATTAGCGAACGGTCTTTTACTTGACTGAAGTAGCCTCTTAATACGGTCACCATCATACTTTATTTTGTAGGAAACGTTCTCAATAAGGCAAAATAGATCCGGAAGTTTATGTTTCCCTTACATGTGGCGGATAGTTTCAACCACAACCAATATCGGCTTCGAAATCCTTTTCGGACCACTGAATCTTTCAAAACATCGCGTTAAATGTTTAAAATAATAATCTCCTCAGAAAGAAAACTCATAAATATCCCGAAATTACTTAAGGAAAAATTAAGTGTCAAAATACAAGCAATAAATATAATTATAACCTGGATTACCAACTCATAAAATATCAATAATCAAGTGTTAGCACATAAATATATCGATCAGCATTTTCCAATAATGATGCAACACAAGATTCAACTACGTTTCTTCATAATCATAAATAAATTATTTCGAAAAACTAATAAAAATAAACTGTTACTCAAGAATATGCAATTTTTATCACATGATATTTAAGACTGAAAACAAGGACAATAAAAACTCTTATGTTTTTATTTCAAAATCTCTATCATATATAATAACTTAGAATACACGCAACAAATAACGCTGCTTAATTTAATGATATTTAAATGTAAGTCTTCGTAATCTTAAATAACGTTCAATATATAAATTTAATTCATAACGTGGATTGTCATTATTAATTTAATTATTGTCACACTTTAACTTAAATATTATTTTATTAGAAAACAAGATGATATTGATCACTATAAGACATATAAACCCCTGCCGAAAAAACAGAAAATAAATTACATTCCAATGGATTTTTTTCACCGGACGGAGGGACTGATAGTAACAGGTAAGAGAATTTTCCTTACCTGTGTATTTGATATTTGTTGCATGTATCAATGAAAAAGAGATCAGCCAGTGATATTACTAGATATTAATATTTTTTTACGTAAACATGAGAGATCGCATTATCATACTGCCACTGAGTGCTTTAGCGTAATTTTTCATAAAATCTAACGTTAAAAAAACTAAGTAAACTTTCATATGAAATCACCTTACATATTTGATTGAGTTTTACAATATTTGCATGACGTTCGAGACAGTTAAAAGTCTTTCGATTGTACATTGAAATATTATGTTTCGATAATTCCGTTTGTGATTCAAAGTAAAATATGTGAAATACAGAAATCTCCTAATATGGCCAAGCAGTATAAGACTCAGTCATTTTAAGAAACTCTTCATTTTCGGTGTATGTTAGCATTACCAAGGATAAAAAAACACTTTCTGTGTCAACATTTGCAGAAAACTATGGAATCTATCAAAACTATGGTAAAAAAGATCTCAGTAGAGTGGAGGATAATTGGTATCAGCAGTTTTAGCTGTTCGAAACGGCATCCCCGTAAATAGAGCAAACGCAGAATATTATATTGCAATGAGAACTCACTATTTTGTTCTATTTTAATGCAATACCTGGAAAATATCTATTAATTAAAGTTAAATCCTTTATTTAGAAAATGATGCCTTTATTTGGAATACATGCTCTTAATAAAGCCACTGTAAAGTGATTATTATTTTTCACTCTACTGGCCACAATTATTCAGCGAGAGGAGTATTCGTGATTAACTGTTGTAAACAATATGTATAAATGTTAAATCCAAAAGAATTTAAAAGGTTAATTATGATTTAACACAGTTTATTGTGACCTAAAAACTTCACGTGGCCTTCTTTGGTTCAGGTACTTATAAACTATTACCATTACTCAAGGTCCGGCTTAGCAATTATAAGAACAAGGATAGATACTTATCACTTTTTCCTTTTAGTAATTTTCGTCTTATATATGACAGAAAATCTTCTTTTAATTAGCGTGACTAACTGCGTTTCATTACAGTGGTAACTTATTCGGAAATAGTAGTACACCTTCGCCGGGGCATTCGATACAACTACAGATTATAATTAGAAAACTATAGACGAATTTAAAATACTACTATATAACCACCTTTAAATATTGTTAAATATTAAAAATCAACTTGCACTATCAACCTTTTTTGAAATAATTTTAATGTATACGAAAATAAAAAAGAATATAATTTGGAAACGTGGATATGAATACCTAAAATTTTCATGCATGTGTGCTTTGATTTCATTCCTGAGTCACTTGATATAAAAAGGAAATTTTTCATTTTAATATCAGGTATCTCACTTACTAAATCATTTAAATAAACAAAACTATTTATTTTTTTAACTAAACGATTTTCACAAAGCGCTCCACTTCACTTGAAGTGTTTTATTTAACGAATGTTTCTTTGAACTTTTTTTTCGATAGGGTTTTCAATAGTAGGAATTAGAGTCCTGCATCGGGTCGGGGTCGAGTCGTGTTGACTTTCATTGTTTTTGGCTCGGGTTAGTTCGGGTTGGATTTTGACTCTTGCGAGTTGGGTTCGGGTTGACCCGATTTTTCAAAAGAATGTCCAAAATATTTTTTCACGTTAAAAATATATATATATACAATATAGTCACCATAACAGATACTTCCGTAAAGCGGACACCTTTATTAAGCGAACGCTTTTTCAATCCGTAATACACTTATATACTTGTATGCTTTTATCTCTGAATTGTGGGCATCTCATAATTTACACACACGTAATATGTATATGCGTGCATTAGCTAAATATTTATTTTTGTGTGTTTCAAAAATGAAATGTTTGTAAGTAATATTCTTCATATTCCCAGATGATACAAAATGTTTCTTAACTATACCGCAAAGAAGGAATGAGCTATGATAACATTTCTTATATTCATTTTGTTTCTTAATCAGTATATTGAATATATATATATATGTATATATATATTTAACTATGTATTTATGTTTATGTAGAACATAGTTCTGCTGTAACTTTTTGCTAAAATCCTAATAGCCCAAGTTGAAAAAAAAAAAAAAAAAAAACTAAATCTGATGCACAAGAATTATTCTAGGGTGAATCCAACACACCGAAAGAAAATTAGTTTCCTCGACACGAAAAAAAAAATTAGGGACAACCCGACCCGATGCAGGACACTATTCAACGATTCTGAGGTGTCCGCTATTCAGAGGTTTTTCTGTATTTGGATATTAAAAAAACATAGATGTGTTCATTTTTCTATATAAAAGATAAAGATGGTATTAGAAATATCCCGTAAGGCATGGTGACGTCACGGCGACGTCATTGTGAAGTCACACTGTGATTTTGTGACCGTCGATGTGACGTCACGTGACGTCATAGTGACTAGAATGCGAGATCGTTATGGCCGTTTTAGAGGTCGTTTGTGACGTCACATTGTGACCACCCTGTGAAGTCACGGTGTGACAAATTTGTGAAAAGTGTGTCATTTGTGACTATTTTGGCATTAACTTTGTGACGAACCTGTGACGAAAGCAACAATGCTTTGAAGTCACACTGTGACCTATTTGTGAAATATGTGTCATTTGTGACGAACTTGTCATAAACACTGTGATTTCAAATTAAAATCAAATTTCAAATTAAAATCAAATTTCAAATTAATTGCTTAAAAGACGTAAATAGTGAAAAAGATTCCATGCTGGGACTCGAACCCGGGCCATCAGAACAGCGCACTGACATTCTACCGACTAAATCACATGGAACGATACCCAGGCTGAAAAATTTCTCACTATTACATGTTGGCAAGGCTACAAACGCAGCACAAGATGGAATATTTAGCGTGAGCCACCAACATGATGCAAACACGAAACTTAATTAAATCCTGCATCGATTAAAATTATATTAATACTTGGAAATTTTTCCAGAGAGAACCATTCGCCTTGCATACAATATTTCAAATGAAAATCAAATTTCAAATTAATTGCTTAAAAGGCAATTTTAATTTGAAATGTTGTATGCAAGGCGAATATTTCTCCCTGGAAAAAATTTCAATTATAAATATAGTTTCAATCGATGCTGGATTTATTTATGTTTCGTGTTTACCCCATGTCGGTGGCTCACGATAAATATTCCATCTTGTGCTGCGTTTGTAGCCTTGCCAACATGTAATAGTGAGAAATTTTAGAGGCTGGGCGTCGTTCCATGTGGTTTAGTCGGTAGAATGTCAGTGTACTATACTGATGGCCCGGGTTCGAGTTTCGGCATTGAATCTTTTTCACTATGTTGGCTTTTGCGACTTTTAAGCAATTAATTTGATATTTGATTTTCATTTGAAATATTGTATATAAGGCGATTGATTCTCTCTGGAAAAATTTCTAAGTATTAATACAGCGATGAATTTTGAAATAAACTTTTGCTGTAAATATAAAATCTTATCTTTTTACCGTACTTTTTAGCAAAATATCGCTATTAGGTAGCTTTCTTTACAAAAAAGCTACCTATTGCAGCCGTTCGGAGGAAAGCGATTTCAAAAAATTTTGGTATATTTTCATCGATCATGACCCCCAGACCCCCCAACCACCCTCCGTTCAAAATTTATATATATATATATATATATATATATATATATATATATATATATATATATATATATATATATATATATATATATATATCTGACCTATGTCACACTGTAACTCCCGTAATTATGAACCGATTTCGATGTAATTCGGTGTGTATATAGTACATACCAATGTCTCGACCGAGTTCGTTGGCCAGCTTCATCCGCCGTTTTGTTTCAAAATGGCGGCCGTTTAAAAGTTTAAAAAAAAATTAAAACTTGAAATGTGGTACCAAAAAATTAAAAATGGAAAAATATTTTTTTCTTATGTATTTGACCTTTATACAAAGATTCCGGAGCAGTTTTTGTTTCGTCTATATCTTAAAAAATGGCTGAGTTATAGCATTTTGAATTTCTAGCGTGGCTAACATTTTGAAACGTCCTGAATTTTGTCACGCGATAAAAGGCGTATTTATGAACCGATTTGGATGTAATTCGGTGTGTACATAGTACATACCAATCTCTCGACGGAGTTCGTTGGCCAGCTTCATCCGCCATTTTGTTTCAAAATGGCGGCCATTTAAACATTTTTTTTAATTTTAAAATTTGAAATGTGGTACCAAAAAATTGAAAATGGAAAAATATTTTTTTCTTATGTATTTGACCTTTATACAAAGATTTCGGAGCAGTTTTTGTTTCGTCTATATCTTAAAAAATGGCTGAGTTATAGCATTTTGAATTTCTAGCGTGGCTGACATTTTGAAACGTCCTGAATGTTGTCACGCGATAAAAGGCGTATTTATGAACCGATTTGGATGTAACTTCGTTTATACATAGTACATACGAATGTCTCGACCGGGTTCGTTGGCCAGCTTCACCCGCCGTCTTGTTTAAAAATGGCGGCCATTTAAATTTTTAAGAAAAATTTAAATTTAAAATGTGGTACCAAAAATTGAAAATTGAAAAAATATTTTTTTCTTATGTGTTTGACCTTGATAAAAAGATTCAGGACCAGTTTTTGTTTCGTCTATATCTTAAGAAATGGCTGAGTTATAGCATTTTGAATTTCTAGCGTGGCTGACATTTTGAAACGTCCTGATTTTTCTCACGTAATAACAGGCGTATTTATGAACCGACTTGGATGTACCTTGGTGTGTACATAGTATATACAAATATCTCGACCGAGTTCGTTGGCCAGCTTCATCCGCCATCTTGTTTCAAAATAGCGGCCATTTAAAAAAATTAAAAAATAAAAAAATTAAATGAGATGCCAAAAAATTGGAAAATGAAAAAGATATTTTTTGTATGTGTTTGACCTTAATACAAAGATTCCGGAACAGTTTTTCTTTCGTCTATATCTATAAAAAAATGGCTGAGTAATAGCATTTTGAATTTCTCTTGTGGCTGACATTTTAAAACGACCTGATTTTTGTCACGCGATAACAGGCGTATTTATGAACCTATTTGGATGTAACTTGGTCTGTACATAGTACATACCAATGTCTCGACCGAGTTCGTTGGCCAGCTTCATTCGCCATCTTGTTTCAAAAGGGTTGCCATTTAAAAAAAATTAATTTTATAATTCAAAATGAGGTATTAAAATATTGGAAAATGAAAAAGATTTTTTTTTATGTGTTTGGCCTTGATACAAAGATTCCGGAGCAGTTTTTGTTTCTGAAAATTTGTTCTTTTGTTGATATCTTAAAAAATGGTTGATTTATAGCACTTTGAATTTCTAGCATGGATGACATTTTGAAACGATCTAATATTTGTCACGTGATAACACGCTTATTTATTAACCTATTTCGATGTAAGAAGGCATGTGGATAGTATACATCAACACCTCGACCAAGTTCGCTGGCCAGATTCATCAGCCATCTTGTTTCAAAATGGCGGCCATTAAATTAAAAAATATATATATATTTAAAGTGAGGTGCAAAAAAATTAGAAATTGAAAAAGGTTTCTTTCTTAAGTATTTGATCTTGATATAAGGATTCAGGAGCATTTTCTGTTTGTCTTTACCTTAAAAAATGGCTCAGATATAGCAGTTTCAATTTCTATTGTGGGTGACATTTTGAAAAATCTGATTTTTTGCATGCGACAGCACTCCTATATATTAACTGATTCCGATGTGAGTGAGCATGTGCACAGCAATTACTAAGGTCTCGACCAAGTTCACTGCTTAGCCTCATCCACCATGTTGTCTTAAAATGACAGGCACTTTAAGAAATTGCCGAATTTGGCAGCCAAATATATGTTACTTTAAAGAAAAGCAGCTTGGATAAAGCTGACTAATTTCGCGAAATTCTCATTCATTATATTGATAAAAATTAGTATTGAATCTCCTATATTCGGTTTCCACTAAATTGAGCTTCGTGTGTTTGCATGATATAAGTTGGCTATTTTTAAATAAGGATTATGAAAGCTACCTCTTCCTCCCGGCACTGGCCGGAAGGACTTTTTTAGAGTCCTATTCTTCTAAAACATTTTAAATTTTTCCACTTAAAAAACAATGCTTATCAACGGACATATTTTTTTATTAAGTTCTATGCTTGATATTGAGTTCAAGCTTGATATTTAGAATGTGTAAGGTTTTTAATTTGTTGTGATTTGTCATTGCTTTATTAAATAAGAACATGGAGACTAACGGATATTAATACAACTATTATTTATAGAGCGGCATGATAAGCGATATTTATTTAAATTTTTTATTCCCGTGTATATTGTATTTTGTGAATATGAGCTAAATAGATTTGGTATGTTTTATAGGAAAAGACTGATCTGGGAAATAGAAAAAAAACGAGAAAGAAAAATCATGCGTTAAGCATAGATTATAAAATAATTTCCAATACTTTCTGAATGCTTTAACAAGACATCGTAATTTAGGGAAATGACGTAAATAAGATAACTAAGTAAACATTTTAGAAAACGCATAAAGCATTTGAAAAACTGATTTCAGCAGTTACCGTCCATAGCCAAATATGTTTTACAATTCTTTTGAACAGCCCTGTATTTGATCTGTAGGTTGATACACAGAAAAAAATGAAGTACTCAAAAATGAGTAAACTCATATCGAATTAAATATTTTAAGATCAAAAATGAACCTATGCTTTCTCTATTTTGAAACACCACATGTTATCAAACCCAAACAAACTAATAGTTTTGTACCCTGTAATGGTTCATTTCATTTATGGCGGCATAAATGATGTTTATTAATGTAAATATTAAATTATGCACAGCATTTTAAAAATAATTTAAAAGTGCTTGGAAATAATGCTCTTGTCATAAAAATATTCGATTTGAGTATCTTGTTAAGAATTTTGCTATTTTTCTTAATAAATAATCAATTAAACATTTCTTATTAAGAACTTTGAACGGGAAATAAATGTCTAAATTTTTACTTTAAATTTTAGGTGTTTTTTTTTTGGGGGGGGGGCAGTACATAACGATTCATATTTGATCACAACCATGGAATAAAAAATGAGTACATGTGTTTCTCAACTTTGAGTACATTTGGATCGGAGCTATTTTGAGTATGTGACGCATTTAAAATTGAGTACTTTTTACTCAATTTTCAGTACCCATTATCTTTAAGTGTATATATACTATATAATGGGAAAACTTAGTTTTGCAAGAAAACGCCTAATAGGTTGAAATTCTTTTTCAGCAATTTATACTAATGTATGGAAACATACTTGATTACTTTCGTACAACCCTGTAGTTTACCTAGAATCTTTATTACACGCCATTATTTAGTTAAAATTTAATTCAAACTAAGACACTCTTAAAACTGCTGAAATCACATTTTCAGAAATTATAATATATAGACGGCCATGTATCCAATTCTTTACGTGACCCTGTACATCATTTTATCTATATTCTAGAAACATTTCTTGGTAAATTAAATGCAGTTCAGCGAAAAAAAGCATAACTCATTTAAAAACCACCTTTAAGCAATTTGCGCCCATACCCAGTAATCCTTACGAATACTTTTGTGTAGCCTTGTATAGGAATTATAGCATTTATATACACCATATACTATGCATAAATATAGTGAATCATAAAAGCGCATATCATAATTAAAAATACATTTCCAGCAATCATCGCTAATGAACAGTACTTCGGATACAATATAGTATCTGAAATATTTTGTGTGTCCCTGTAAATGCTATATACGTATTATTCGTATTATACATGAAATAATTTATAGTATGTAAACCTCAGCGACATATATCAATTTCATTATATATGAAATAGATTAACATAATTAAAGTATGCCGCAAACAATTCCCTCCACCCCCATATCATTATGTATTTGAATTCCTTTCTTAGCCCTGTAAATGAACAATAACTATTCTTTGCATCGCATAGTCAACAGAATGCATATTTTAGTGCATTTCATAAATGCATATAAATTTTATTCTGTTTGAAAGCGTGCATAAAATCATTAAAAATCATTTGAAACGATTTTTTCCCATAGGCCGTAATGTAACGGAAAACTTTTGGCTGTCCCTGTAAATGAAAAAAGCATGCTACAAACTTCATTACAAATAGGTACCGTGCTATGGTAAACGTCAATAACATCCAAAAATTTCAGGGCAATCCAAGTATATTTTCGAGAGTTAGAGTGCGGACAGACTGCTAGACGGACAGACGGAGAGACAAACCGAAGTCATAAGCACTTTTCAACTTGTGTCCTATATTATGTATCCTGTATTATATGAACTTTTAAAAAATATATACTAAAGCAGTTTAATCTATAACTTCCTATCAGGCATGAAAAAAACTTTATTTCAATGCTTAAATATCATATTTTACTTTTTAGTGCCAATAATTACGCGTATCATAAACGTAGAAAATGAATTTACAATAGAAGAAAATTTAATAACCGATTCAGAATGTCTCTAATTAAATGTTTGATTAAAATAACAAACAGAAAAAATGCTTACATACAATTTAAAAAAATAAGCATACCAATTTGAAAAACACTAAAAATAATAATTAGTATTTATAATTGTACTATTAAACAACAGCAAACTACAATAGATAAATTAAATGCATTATTAGATTTAACAGTATCTCAAAAATATTTCCATATGGTATAAGGAATTCCTATTATTTTATAATTTTGGTAAATGTTAAATCTAAAAACTTTGGTTTGAAGATTTAGGATTTTAAAAGATAATTTAAAATATTATTAGCACTAAAAGAAAATTCTTTCACATTTTTCACTATTGTAATATGTAAAAATACATTTTCCCAGTACAATTTTAATTTCTAATCTGAAACAGTTTCGTAATCTCATGATAATCGAACATCATATTTAACCCCAAAATAATAATAACTATAAGTGTTAGTAATAAAAAAATAGTAAGAAGCCGATAAAATAATTCCAAATCATTGTCGTTCCATACGTTTTCAATCTCAAGTAAGAGTAAATTAATGTTTATATTAATTGCAGTATGAATGTAGGCATGAATCAGTCTTTGCGCAGTTTTTTTTTCAAGCGATGGCAAATTAAGATATTTTTCTTTACAGTCAGGGGCCTCGCTAAGGGGGGGACAGGTGGAGCCACCCCCCCCAAACGTTCGCCAATGCTGTTACACTTGGCAAATTTACAAACTTAGTTGGCAAATTTGTTTAAAACTTTAATGAAAACTATAATACATTTTCTATTTCTGATAGACTTGGCCAAAGTTTTAAATTTAATTGGGAATATTATTAAACTTTTTACCAATAAGAAGTATATTACATTTTTTAATTGTGGTAAGTTGGCAAAATTATAAAACTAGTTGGCAAATATTGAAATTTGACTTGGCAATTTAAGGTCCTCCCCCCCCCCCCCCCGAAGAAAATGTCTTAGCGATGGCCCTGTTTACAGTTATCGAATTGGAAAATATCGCTTCTGACAGTTAAAGATCAGTCTCTTACAAATATAACATAAAACTATTTACCTCTTAATATACAAATCTGGAATAAAATATTTAAATTAAATAAGACTTACATTCCATTACGTTCCATTAATATCCGTGTATCCTAAAATGGTCATTTCCTTATCTTAAAGTGTTGTAGACGTTGTGATGTTCTAAAAACAGTCAACTATTTCCCGCGTCTTCTCATATTTATTTATTTATTTATTTATTATTTTATTTATTTATTTATTTGTTTTTTTTTTATTTATTTATTTGTTTTTTTTTTTGTGGGCAGACGATTTTCAAGCAGATGGTCTGTTACAGATTATTTGTTTTTATATGCAAGACATATGGAACTTGAATGCGCAGTAATTTTCTGAAAGTATCGTTAATTAAACTTTTGTATTTGAAGAAATGTCCAATGTATTTAACCTTTTCTTTTTATCCGTACCAAATAATTCAAGTTAAAATGTATTGTAAAGTTCCTATTTTCTAAATAATTATAATAATAATATTCATAATTAGAGTTTATTAGATAAAACATTGTTTAAATTTTTAAAACGTGTAAAAATAAATTTAATGGTAATAACGACCCCCCCCTTTTTTTTTTTAAAGTAAAGTTCGTTTTGCACAAATTTTGTATATTTCTTTTATTTTCGGAAAATGCTAATTTTATTTAAAAAGTCTGAAAGAAGTAGAATTTATGACTTGAATACAAATTATAAAAATATTCTAAAGCAAGAAATGCATAGATGACTAAACTCTGAAGACTCTTTCTACGTGCTCATTAAATGATGCAGATTTAACTGTAATAGAAAATTTTTAGTTTGAAACCACAGAAGTGTTTCGAATAATCCTGGTCGGTAAAAAAAGAAAGAAAGAAAGAAATTTCCTCTCAGCAAACTAAATATGTAAAGTGTATAAATTTAATATTCCTAATTCTAAATATATTATCTAAATGCTAGATAAAATTGAAATCATGAAAAAGTATACATTCACTGTCTTAGATATCAAATTGATAAAATATAGCCTGAAGATTTAGTTTATTAATGCTTGTATCGTGTACTTTATTTATTATGCCCCCCCCCTCCCCTTTAGTGACAGAATTTACCATTTGCTATCCACTAATATATTTTCATTCCTTATGCCGCTGTAACTCGTGACTGTTTAAAATATTTCTCTTCATTTTCAAAGATTTTTGAAGTTCATATTTTTGTCACACTGTGACTTACAATATGGTGGTTTTTTTGTCACATATGTGACGTGACGTACGTTACATAGCAGTGACATAACAGTGACGTCACAATTTTTTTTAATTGCCAGAAAAATATAATTTTACAGTAAATAACCTGTTTTAAAGAATTTTCGTAATTTTTTAAAGTTTTCTAAGAAGTTCACATCTCAGTCACAATGTGACATCACTGAGTGGTGGCATTTTGGTCACAGATGTGACGTGACCACAGTGACTTACAGTGACGTCACAATGACGTCACCGTGACCATGCATGCTATGATGGATACTTGTAGATTGCTTTTCATGATTGAATTAAAACATGATTTACTTTCCTTTTATTTATGGTTCGTGTCGGGTTGTCGGTTGAAGTATTTCATGTTCGGGTCGATAATTTATTTTGGCGAGTTCGTATCGGATTGCGGGTTGACTTCAAATGGAATTTTCGGATTCGGGTCAGATCCGCGTCGAACACGGATGATTCGTTCAGCGATTGCTTCAGGCAGTCAAAACAGATAAAAAAACGACATTTTCCAGTACAAATGGGAAAAGAACTTTCTGTTGTCTAATATAAACAAAATATTCCGTACAATTTTAGAAAAATTTTGTGCCTGGTTCAAGAACTGCAAAGCTTTTTTCATGACAACAAAAATATTAATCTACATTATATTGATTCAAAAATAACATTAAAATTTGTATACAGGGTTCAATATGTTATCTATCGCCGACCTTTAATTTCTCAACTGTTTGTCGTAGACATATAGTTCCTATTACAAAAACGTTTCAAATGAGGTAAATATTCATGTTGTGGCATTATTTAAAGTAAAAAATCAATTTTATAAAAATTACGAAATTTAACTTTTTATACAGTCCCCCAGTCCCTATAATTATAGTTAGTAAAAGTTTACACATATCATAACAGATATAACACAAAAGTTTGACATATGTAACTACAAAAATTGACACAGTTACTAAATTTCAAAGTTTGAAATTTTAGACCATGATTTTGTCTTTCATTGAGGAATCAGTTAAAAGATGAATTAAAGTAATTCGAGATCAAAATCAGGGTGCTATGTCCTTTTTACCGCAAAATCACCTTTAGCAGGTATCCCCAAAAAGAGTTATGTATACTAATAAAAGAACAGATCGCTCTGTCAGACTGTCTGTGTGCGATGGCTAGCAAAATCTACCGCACGTAGAAGTCTGAAATTTTAGGTGAGGTTAGTTCAAGACAGGTCCTGATGCACCTGAGGCTCAGATTTTAAATTTTTAAGGGCCGATGCCCCTGGGCCCCTTTAAATTTTTATGCACTAAATTGTTAATAACTTGCCCCCTTTTTATCCAATATTTTTCGTTTTAGGGGACCTTTCTCCATTTAGTTATTTTCGACTGTCTACTTTCCAGTTATGACCCTGGGTCCTTGGGGGCCGTTCCAGGACCCCTTGAAGTTTTTGTGCAAATAAATTGTTAATAAATTGATTTCTTTTAATCCGATCTTCATTTTTGGGATCCTTTTACCATTTAGATGTTGTCACGTTTCTACATTCCATATAAGACACTGGGTCCACTAAGGAACCGTAGGGCCCGGCCAGGGCCCCTTGAACTTTTGTGCGTCAAGAATTTTTCACCCCCTAATTTTCTCCCCTTCTCAGTGGATAATTTTAAAGTTGAATCTTGAATTCTTCTTCCTGGACCAACATCTTCATATTTTTATTGGGGCCCTAGAGCT
Source organism: Maratus speciosus (assembly GCA_963932465.1). Taxonomy (NCBI): domain Eukaryota; kingdom Metazoa; phylum Arthropoda; class Arachnida; order Araneae; family Salticidae; genus Maratus; species Maratus speciosus. The sequence continues at coordinate 376,234,977 of OZ010791.1, read as the reverse complement.
CTTTTTTAATCATTCACACAATCTTTTGTGCATTTCTTTAAAATATTATTCTTACGCATAATTCATAACCTAAGCTTAAATTTGACTAATTGAAGATCTAAAGCGTTAAGACATTTTAACATGTTTTCATGTTAGGGCCCTGTTTTTAACTGTCAGTTGGCCCCTTTTGGGCCCCCTATTATAGATCACTTAAAAATAGTCCGATTCACTAGCTTTTTTTCCTAACAAATTCTTAGGTCCTCCAGTTACTACATGAACGACAAAAAAAAAAATTCCTCAGACTTCAGCTACCACCAATTTTTAATATTAATCGCCTTTTTGGGGCCCTTGGTGTAGCTTCTTTAAAAATGATCCGAATTCCTTGCAATTATCTTTAACATAGTTGTAGCGTCCGCGGATTATTTTAAAGACTACTAAAAAATATCTTTATTCAAAACTACATGCTAGATAAGTCCCTGCCTCCTTGGGGCCCAGTACAGAGCCCCTTGAAGTTTTTGCGCCATAAATTGTTATTTAATTGCCCCCTCTTAATCTAATCGTCAATTTTGGAACCCTTTTCCCTTTAGTTATTCTTGCGGTCCTACATTTCAGTTAAGACCCTGGGGCCACCTATGGTTCCGTAGGGACCGGTCCAGGGCCCTTGAACTTCTTGTGCACCATGCATATTTCACCTCCTAATTTTTTCACCTTCTCAGTGCATAATTTTAAAGTTGAGTCTTTCACTCTTCTTCCAGGAACAACACCTTCATGTTTTTATTGGTGTCCTAGGGCCATTTTTGAAGCATTTACTCAATGTTTTGTGCATATCTTTAAAATGTTATTCTAACCAATAATTCATACTATATGCTTAGTTTTGACTAATTGAAGATCTAACGCGCTAAATACTAAAACGTTTTAACATTTTTTCATGTTAGGGCCTTGCTCTCAGCTATTAGCTGTTCCCTTTTGGGTCCCATATTATAGCTACCTTAAAAATAATCCGGTTCACTAGCTTTTTTTTCTAACATTTTCTTAGGTTCTCCAGCTACTACATGATTGACAAAAAATTTTCAGTCTTCAGCTACCACCAGTTTTGAATATTAATCGCCTTCTTGGGGCCCATTGTGTAGCTTCTTTAAAAACGATCCGAATTGCTTACAATTTTCTTTAACATAGTTCTAGCGTCTTCTGATTACTTTAAAATCTTCTAAAAAGTATCTTTGTAACCAACTACATATTACTTAAATCCTTGCCCCTTGGGGCCGAGTACAGGTCCCCTTGAAGTTTTTGCACCATAAATTGTTCTCTTAATCTGATCTTCATTTTTGGAATCCTTTTTCCGTTTACTTATTCTCCAGTTTCTTTATTCCAGTTAAAATCCTGGGGCACCCTAGAGTTCCATAAGGTCCGATCCGTGGCAACTTGAACTTTTTGATATTTCACTACCTAATTTTCTCGCATTCTCAATGCAAAATGTTAAAATTGAGTCTTGCACTCTTCTCCCCGGACTAACGCCCTGTTATTTTTAGTGAGACCCTAGGGCCGTGTTTTAAACATTTCCCCTATTTTTTGCGCATTTATTTAAAATTTTATTCTAATGATTAATTCATACCCTATGCTTAATTTTGACTAATTGAGGATCTAAAGTGCTAAGAACTTATATCATTTAACAAGTTTTCATGTTAGGGCCCTGTTCTTTAGTATCAGTTGTCCCTCTTTGGGTCCTTTGTTACAAGTCCCTTAAAAACAGTCCGATTCACAAGCTTTTTTCTTTAACTTCTTAAATGCTCCTTTACTACATGAATGACAAAAAATTTCTCAGACTTCAGCTACCACCAATTTTGAATATTAATCTCCTTCTTGGAGCCTTTGTTGCAGCTTCTTTAAAAGCTATTTCTTATATTGTATTACAATTTTCTTTAACATAGTTTCAGCGTCCTCCGGCTACTTTAAAACTGCTAAGGAAATTTCTTATATCCAACTACATTCCAGTTAAGACTCCATTTTCAGCAACAACTTACGTTTACTCACTACAGCCGTAAATTAAAAATCGCGTCACTTTAAAGCTAATTTTGGATGAGGGATTTCTTCCATTTATTAAATATCGTGTTAATGTTAAAAGTGATTCATGTAATATACAAAGGGAGGGAGCATCTCCCACCACTTGAGGGCCCATTCTTTCCTCGGATTCTGAGAACCGAATTTCAACGAAATTTGTTTCATTCAACTTAGATTACAATTCATTACTTTCTTATTATGAAATTTTATCTTAGACTTCAGTTACCAGCATTTTATAACATTAATGATACATTCTTTTTTTTTTATTCTATAGGTTTGATTACTGCGATGTTTGACTCACATAACTGATTGTCCCCGGCACGTGCGGATCACTTCTGGTACAAGCTGCCTGCCTTAGGTAGCGGGAATCCAGGTTATAGATTCGTTCGGAAAGAAGTTTGTTGGGAACATACTAGATGCTGCGGAAGGCAATCGGGCGCTCTGAAATTAGATGGATTTGAAAGAATTTCAGATGATATAAAATTATACAAACTTGAGTCTGAATACTACATGTTTGTTTAAGGTTTATTATTTACAGACCCCGAGCAACGCCGGGTTGATCTGCTAGTTTCATCTAAATATTTGAGCTGACTTTTAGGGGTCGTATAGAAAGTGAAAAATGAAATATTGAAATAAAACAGAAAAATAAATATAATTTTACTATAACATCAAAAAACGGTCTAGTATAAAAAATGAATACATAAAACGCCAAAATCTACAAGAGATACTGCTCAAAGTGTTTTCGATTGGTAGCAATGCACAACTGAATGCGTGACAGTACTGAGTCCTGGACACGTTAGAGCATAGCAGATGTGCAAACTGTGCAACAATCAAAAGGATGACGCGACCTGGAAACTTCCACATTGCTCGGACAGTACGTCACGTGTGGTGCGTTATATGGGGAGCCTAGATTGTTGGTCGCATCTTGTACGATGGGATCTTAACAGGCGATCGTTACCTGCATCTGCTACAATATATATATAGATATTGATACAGAGATGTAAACAGCATTGTTTTCGTCTGTTGTTTTCATTTTTATTTTTTTTTTCTTCTGGTATTTGTAATATATGGTAATTTTTTTTTAATTAGAGCACATTATTTCCCTCCTATATGTTATATTTTGTAAACAAAAAATCTGGGTTATAAATACGTTTCCGACGACAGTGTGTAATTTTTGGAGTCAAATATTCATATTTAGTTGTGAAAATCATTGATTTCTGCTTAACTGTTTGTTTTTTTCTTCACATCGAAATTCTGAGTGAATTTTTTTTACTTTCACACTAATTTATTCACCCTTAAATCCGATGATGTCTGAATCAAATCGGTACTCGATCATTAGCTGAAAGTTAGTTTATATAAATTATAATTAGTTTATATAAATTATAGTTAGTTTATATAAATTAAAGTTAGTTTATAGTTTATATAAATCTGTGTAAAAATTAAGTGTATTTTTTTTATCAAAATGTACACAATGTTAATTCTACGGCAAAATGCGCGAAAAAAACAAAAAGTGACTGGAAAAGGAATGAATTTTTTTCAAAGTGCTAATTTTCATCTTTTTAAAAATGGTTTGCAGTATTTTAAACAGAATTAAGAGTGTATGCTATTTGGTATTTTCTTTTTTGTGCATTTTATTTTTTGGAATCAAATATTAATATTTAGTTGCAAAAATCATTGTTTTACGCATAACTTTTTTTTTCTCATTTTGAATTTTTTTTACACTATTTTTTTCACCCTGAAATCCAATCATGTTTGAATCAAGTCATTACCTGATTATTAGCTGAAAGGTCAGTAGATAGTATCACAATTTCAGAACTATTGTATAAAAATTAAGTGTAGTTTATTATCAAAATGTGAGTAATGTTACTTCTACTGCAAAATGCGAGGAAAAAAAGAAAAGTTATTTCGGGAAATGATTTTTTTTTAATGTTAATTTTCGGGGTTTTGTTTATGGTTTGCAGTATTTTAAACAGAATTGAAAGTATATGCTATTTGGTATTTTCTTTTTTGCGTATTTTGATTTTTGGAGTCGATGTGTAAATTTGATATTATGCTGGAAATAGGAAGGACGTGGCGGGGGTCATCTGGTATTTTAAAAGCTTAAAAAAGATAGTCATTACCGTCTCTATACGAACTTTTTTACATTTTTAGGGGTTAAAAACATAATGTTTCCGTAGACTAAGTTAAAAATTCGTGAAAAAATATTGATATTTAGTGGTAAAAGAGTTCGTAAGAAGACTATTTTTTTTCTTCGTCTATTTCAGTAGTTAAAAAAGGAGTTCTGGTTGTTCGAATTCTTTGAGATTTTCCGCGGTTATAAATATGACGGATATGCACCTCGTGACAAAAATTCATAAAAAAAAATATTGATATCTAGTTAAACAGAAATGTGTTTTCTTCTTGGTTTTTTTTCCAGTTTTTCACATCGGTCCCATTAGCATAACAAAATAAAAAGTTCTTACTATCCGAATTCCCTTAAATTTTAAATAGGTTATAAATATAACTGTATCCGAGCGCTCTTTAAAATTTCTTGAATATATATATATATATATTTATTTATTTATTTATTTATTTATTTATTTAGTAGTGAAAACGTGAGCCGAAATCGAGCAAAACCGCGCCAAAACACACATATTTTTACTTTTTTTCTCAAATTTTCACACATTTCATTTTGTAAAATAAATAAATAAATAAAATAAACCCGTCCACAAGTTACGAAATTTTTATAAGTGATGTAAATCTGATATATTTAAGTGCTCTAAAAAGAACGTGTTGAAATACATATATGTTCTAACTTATCAAATTAGGAGGTTCAGTTACTTTTAGCGTAAGCAAAATGTCGTCTCCGTGAGGCGCGAAAAGACCTACGTTCGCCGGTGTATTTAAACGAATTAAAATTCGTATTCTTTAAAACCAATTGCACCTTTGAAGAGAAAAAATTCTCAACTCTAGATACGTTTTTTTGTTGTTGTTGTTGTTGTTGTTTTTTACAGGAATTTGCAAAATAGCGCCTTGGTGAAACGATGTCGTTTGGAAAAAAAAAAGAAACTGGGAAAACGAACCTTTTTGAAATTTGTGTTTTAGATGTTAACAAAGGCGTTTTTTAAACAGACTGCGGCATTTAAGACGTAAAAGGACGTTCTCTCAGAATATGTCTTACATTTTTATCTATACTAAATAGTTTGGCCGTTCGAGGTGAAAAAACAACAATAACCCCCTCCCAAATCGCCGCATTCGGTACTTCATCTTCGTTCAGCTGTGTAAATCGGGATCTACGCATGCGCGAGCTTTCGACGACTTGGAATGAAACAGATGATTTTTTATGATAGTGCGTCGCGATTTTTAATTAACAACTCAGTTTGTTATCAAAATTTTTACATTCTGAGTCTCAGGTGCACCAAGAGAGGCCTTGGATGACCCTGACCCAATTTTTCAGTCTTGTACGTGCGGCAGATTTCGCTAGCCATCGCACACAGACACACACACAGAGCGAGAGAGCGAAAATTTCTTTTCTTAGTATACGTTGTATACAAGCATACAAAAACGGATATTTAATTTTTTTTTTTTTTTGGGGGGGGGGGGGGGTTAATTACTTTCACGTCTTTTCAATTTAAATATTTCAAAATTTGTGTCAAGTTTGAACATATATGTATTAATTTCATCATTATTAATTTCACCAACAAAATCTAGCAAATTTATTTTATCGTATTAATTTTTTGATATTACATTACATTTGTATATTTCAAATTGTATACAATAAATATTTCGAAATAAATATTAATCATTTGGTGAAATATTTATTACATTCACAAATTTCTGTCATGTTAAAAAATATCTCTTTACATTATGACAGGTATAATTCTCTCTAAATCATTTTCATCATTTTACTTAAAACTCAAAATGAACATAAGAGAGAGTCTGTATCTATCTTTCAATATCAAAGAGTCATAATCTTCGTTTAATATTATCGAGCTATATTTTAAATTATATCAAGAAACAGCGAAAATTAACGTTACATATGATGTATCGGTTAAGTTATACAAAATACTGGTATCCCATAATCTCAAACTAATCATAAACATAGCAGTAAACTGCAACGGCATTTGACAACTTCCAGAAGTTTCTGTTTGATTTTTTTTCTAGCTATTTCATTTCTCTCTTCACTTCTCATTCTTTTCAGCGAGTTTCAAAATTTCTTATAATTCATTCTGTCTATCATGACATTTTCCTATGTAACTTTGTAAAATATTTGTTATTAATTTTTACTACTAAAACTAAACTTCCGATGGCTATGAACTACCTTTTAAAACATATCTGAACATATCCGTAAATTAACATCCGCAACTTCATAAATCAACAATATTGATGAAGAGAGGGGGAAAAATTAATTTTTCTCGAAAATAATCAATTCTGAGCAGAACAACAATTTGCAAGAAAAATTTCTGTAAGTTTAGAAAACTGATTAATATCTGTAGCTAGCTAGCTATCAAATATCACTAGCTCCAAAATAAATTTTAAGCAGAGGCTGATTCCAAATAGATTGGATAAACCTTAAAATGTGGCACTACGCACTACAAAAAAGGGGTTTTTGCGCAGAAACTAGAATAAAAAATCCACTTATTTAATCAAAGTAGAGGGTATTCTCTCGAATCCTAACTCTTTTTTTTTTCCTAAAGTTAACAGTATTGAAATTATTTAGGCAAAATTTGAAATAGAGTGACTTATCTTTGAGTGAAATGTAAGAATATTACACGAGACGCTAAAAGTAGTTACGAACCTTATCCAAATAACGCGAACTATACGCTCCATATTTCAGAATGAAATTACATTTGGTTCATGTGGTTTCTCTTAGCGAAATCCTGTACACTTCCACCACTGTCCATTTTAAAAGAAAATTATTCGGAAGTAATAATAATTTTTCATTTCAAAATATTTGTGCACCTAAAAATCGGGTTAAGCAAAAAAGCAATTGTTAAGAAGAGTAGATCAGGAATAGATGAGAAATACTTTAATTGCCCAGGTTCACATCAAAATGCATGAGTACAGGAAATTTTATAAGCTGTCATCGCTAACCACTGCCGGTGGTAGTGGTACCCGGTATAAATGCATGTAATATCTTGATACCATATTCTGACAGAGTTAGCAATCGGAGAAGGATTGAAAAACCATGCATCAGATCCTTCAATTTATTGGCTGATTTAATTTTGAAAGGGCATATGAATCATAAGATATTCGTTAGATATTGGCATATTGGGGTATTTGGATTTATGAGGATAAACTTAATAAGTTATCAAGACTGAAAACCTGCCAATAGTACATTACACAATAATTTTGGAAACTCGGTGAGAAAATGTATGGAGAGACATAAACTTAAAAAGGAAAGGTCACTGCTTAAATATAATATGATTAGAAACAACTCCATAACTGAAAATATTGTAAGGAACTCGAAAAAGACGAAAAGATATATTTCTATTTTTCGATGAAAATCTGCTTGATCTCGCGATATGATTAAAAACAAGAATTTGCATGGGAGTCGTTAACTTCAGAAATAGCCTAATTATTTCTGTCATTTATTTAGAATGAGAAAACAAATAGTTTAAATAAAATTTCTATTAAATTAATAAATGACATAAAAATTAATTAAAAATGAGATTTGTAATGGAAAAGGAGATAATTGAAAAACGCATGTGAATTCTCATCACATCCGTGATATCCTTGTATTTCCCACAAAACAAACTAAGGCTGTTGTAAATTGATTTCAAACATCTTTATTTTATTTAAAGTCATCAACATTAGGTGTGTTTGGATCGCAGTGTGGTATACTGTTTTTTAGTAGTTGAAAAAAAAAAATGCATTACGACCCTAGTTTTTTAATACAAAACATTTTTGCCCTGGTATTCACTATCACCTATTAGAGTTCATTGAATCTTATTTCAGTCATCCTGTATGTATCCATCAAATTAAAATGATCGTAAAGCATAAAATTTCACTTTTTTATATCCTTCCGTATCCTTCAATTATTTCAGTTATATGCATAGTAATGAACTATATTAGCAATTAACAATCTTTGGTTGTTTGTATTTCCTTTCCTTCTTAATGGTTTAGTAAGGTTATATTTGTGAATTTCTTTCAGAATCTGGGGCATTTGTAATTTTTATTTAAGACACAAGATTCTAGCAATATATTTTTCTCAAACTCACTTTTATATGCAATTTTATAAATGAGGCTTTCAGAAGGCAATCCAACTAACTCCATTTTAAGCGGCGTTTTTTTAAACAAAGGAACATTGAAAATTTTCTATACATTTATACAGTGATAAAAAGTTATCCTTCATTAAAAGAAAATTGATGAGTTCAATCAAAATATCCCGAGAGAAAAATATTACATAGATACAATATTTTTATAGTTTCAATAACTTTAACTGTTTATACTGAATATTTCCATTTGATGGAGTTAATCGATTTGTGCACTGAACGGCTCACATATCAAGGCCTATTTAACCTCTTCAGACCCCAGGGTTTATTATTATATTTTCTTTTACTTCAGTTATGAATTTATATTAACAAACCAATGAATAGGAAAGATTGAAAAGCAAAAAAAAAATAAAATGTATTTTTTGTACATAAAATTCGATGATACATGTGGACCAAAAAAATGCATTTTTTGACAATTTGTTAGGATTTTTTATTTTACTTTTTTTTGTATTGCATTAAAAAAACAATGCAAAACGTGAAATAATTATACATTTAATAATTTTTTTTATTTCTAATGGGCTCTACAAATGGTATCTTTACGTAATGAAAAACTATTTATGTTTTCGTTTTTGTACATTTCGTCATTTTTGCTGCAAGCCATTTTAATATAACACGTATCTCGCTAAAAAAGCACTATAAGAAACAAATTGCTATTTTGTTTAGTTCTGCTATCTTAAGGTTCCATACACACCATTTTTCTTTTTTTTAAACATTATTTATATACAAGAAAAAAAATTGTAAAGATGTGTATCCTATAGGATACATCAGGTCTGAGGAGGTTAAAATTTAAAAAATTCTTCGCATTATTTTCATATTAGTATTTAATTTGATGAATTGATGGATTAAACGTGAATGATTAAAACCGTTTATTTACTGAATTATGAATTCGTGAAACTTTTATCTTCTAAAGCATTTTTCGTGAATTGTTTAAACTACATTAGAAGATACACATAATCATTTAATAAATTTTAGAAGGATTTTTGAAGGATTGAAGAATTTAGAAGGATTAATTAAATTTGAATTTATAGGGATTTTATGCACTATTTATAACCCCACTGAAATCTTTTATTTTAAATATTTTTCTTAGATATTTGTAGAATTAGGAAAGGTACAAATATAGTGTTCTTACAATAGAAATATAGAAATCTTTCCGAATTGAAAAATTCCTTCCCCCCCCCCCTTCCCAAAGCTAAGTAAGCTGAAAAGATGCAAAGGCAAAATAAATCATCCTTTTAAAAATATTTTTGTTTTGTGTAGCCCATAATGCTTTTGGAACAAGATAAAGTAATGCATCTATAACTCATTGTGAATTGTATTACAACTAATCGATGTATTAAATGAATTTTATAACAAGTTATTTTAATGGTACTTATAAGTACCGTCAGTAGATAAAGGGTTAAACAGTTTCTTGGGGTTAAATTTTTTTATATTTATTAAAATTAAAAAATCATAAAAAATCTGTTAAAATCTGTTGAAATCTGTTAAAATCATATTATACTCGTTACTTTAATTCTAAAAATTAATTTTATGTTTATACTTCATTTGTTCGAGAAACTACCATATTTTGAGCAATTACATTCTTAAATATGTAAGCAAAAAATAACAAATAAATATACAAAACACTCTCTTACTTTTTTTACAAAAAATATTAACGTTTCCTGCGACCATGAATTGTTTTCTAAAGCGTCTCTAAACATATCCGTAAATTGGCTCTTATTCATAAACATTTGTAACTCCTTATCTTACTTCATAAATCAACTTAATTGATGAAGAGCAGCGTTAAAATTCATTTTCTTGAAAATAATCAATTTTGAGCGGAACAACAATTTTGCAACTAATTATTTGGTAAGTTTAGAATAACCGATTAATATCTTTCGTTGTTTGTCAAGTGTCACTAGCTACAAAATAAATCTTAAAACTACTGCCTGTTAACTGTGAATCATTTATTTAGCCACGGTAGATCATATGTTAGTAAGTAGAATTTTGTTGCAGTGCAGTGTATATCTAAAAGGGCATGAAGCTGGAGCAGTTTAAGGAAAAGCAGAAACTTTTAAAAGTAAAGCGTAAAAGTTTAAAAGTTTATAAAACAAAAAGTTTTAAAAGGTCTCAAAATGCTTTATTAAAGAATTCAAATGTTCAAATATAGTTTTAAAAGTGTTTAGCGATATAAAAATATTGGAAATCAGGTTTTGATTTTTGATAAATTTGAATTTACGACGTTAACCTCTTTATCCCCTTGGCCGCATATGCGGACGTTTAGTTTTTTATAACTGTTAATTATTAAAAGAACAAAAATTTGATAAAAACTTATCCACTACAGATTACCTAAATAATAGAAGCAAAAATTTCATGATTTGGATGCATTGATAATAGCATTATGTACAGTTAGCGATATAAAACACGTGAGGTTATTTTTCGGCAGTCATTGTAGTTGGATTACTTGAACAAATCGTTAATATTTGATAAAAAATAATACCAGATATATTAAATATGTTAAGTTTTAATAATTTGTAGAACTATAAGAAAGAAATTTACTGCTAGTTTTTCATTTTAAAAGAAATTATTTCACTCATGAATTACCATTAACGCTCAGAGGCCGCAAATGTGGACGTTATTTTCCACCTTCCTATTTGTTTGTGGACATTATTTTGTTAAAAACAATTTTCATTGCGTATTCTTATTTTTAAGAAATTTCTGTCGAATATTTTATTTTTTATTCAAATTGCAATCGAAATCCACTAGGATGGACTTCTAAAGGTTCCATTTTAGCTCGCTATATTAAGTTTTAGTTATATACAAGGTGTAAGATATTGTAAGAAATCGAAACGAGCAAAATTTTCGGTCGTTATACATTCCCCCTGGGGTTTGTAATAAGACGGCTATATTTCAAATTCTTATCAAAACGAAGTATCAACACTTACTTTCTAGAGGAAAAAGTACTCTAATATACTCCAGTAATAACAACCGTGGTGTATTCCACCGTCCCCTGAACCAGCATATTTATATTTCCTACATTATTTGCAAAATTAAAAGCAATTTCGTTTTCAGCAAAAGAATTTTTTTGATAAAATTTGACTCTATCTTCTGACGGGGCGGAAATAAGGCACCGCATGGAGCTAAAAAGTTGAAAAGTGAAAATACTTTACAAACACGAACAGAAAGCAGCAATTAAACATAACACGACTGAGAGTAAAAACGGTTGCTGTCATGTCTGGCATTCCTCATCATTATTTGGAAACCATTGAAACACAAAATCATTGAGTCTACACTCAAGAGCGCAAGTGTTCCAACTACACTAGTGTGTAGTTCCTACGTGTGCGACATGCTACGTCACAAATGTAAGCACTTTTGTAGGAAAGAACGCAAAGAATTAGAGATCGAGGAAAAGGAGAATATAATTTAGGCTTCTGTTTTTCGGAAGAGTTGTTCCGCTGGGCTCCGGAAAGCAGTATTTATGAGCTCCATTGAATTCTGACCAATATTGGAATATTCACTAAAAACAAAGTAGTACCGGAGTTGACCCCCAGTGATCTCCGGCGCAAAGTGAGCACTGAATAGCATAACATATTTTCAGATCATTGAGAAGAGTTATATTTTTCAGTTATAGCTACTTTAGTCTTAATAATAAATATTCCAAAAAAACTGAAGTTGGCTATTAATAAGATCATAAGTTACGCAATTATTATACATTTTAGGTTATACAAAACGTTTTATTAAAGATTCATTTCGACAAACTATTTCTTTGTGTTAAGTAAAAATATAGTAACTATATAAAATTTACACTAAAACAAAATTTATTTTCTGTGACCATCAAAAACTTTTCCCATATTATTCTAAAATATTATTTAACAGATTTACAGATTTACATGTTGCTGTTGCATAATTCGTTTGTATCTTGTTTTATGTATGCTCATGCATAACTCTTAAACGGGAGGTCAAATTTTAATAATCTTTATTTTGTTGGAACAATCCTAGTCTTTGGATGGTTCCATTATCAAAATTATTAGGATCTAAAACTGCTGTGTTTGCCTGTCTGTTTACTTTTGAGACTTTTTTTTCTAATTTATAGGCTTTGACTTTCATTAAAATCGACCAATAGCCACGAAATTTTTATATGTTACTAAGATACACACCACCACTTTACACTTTATAAATTGAAGTTATATTGTGTATATTAGATGTTGGAAATTTACATATAATATGATTTGTTTACCAATTAGAATAATTGTGTTAATATTAATCTAGTATATTGTGTATAGTTCTTTTGCAGGTACACAAATTAAAAATTTAATATATCATCGTCTACTGCGCATCAAAATAATATGTATAGACAGCACTCAGATTTAAAATTAATGTGGATTACAGTCCGGTATCAGGTCCAGTAATTTGAATATCCTTTAACCAGACCCAATACGACCTTCATTTTCGATTGCGACGGGTTGCTAATGTTTATGTTTTTAAGGAGTCAGGTTGACTAGTTTTTTGAATTTGGTTAGGTTTGGGGTGGTGTTTTGACTCTTGAAGTTCGTGGTTTTAATTCATCGTATTCACAATGTCCACAATATATTATATAATTACGAGTATATCCACAATATTTTTAAACATAAAAATTATTATTTGAACATATATGTATATTTTTATTTTTAAACATGTAAAATATAAAATCGACATTAGAAATATAATTAAAGAGTATTTTTGCGTCAGGTTTGCCTCGGGTTTCGGGCTAACTTCAAATAGAATCTTCGGGTTCCAGTCATTAAAATCGGACCCGTGAAGGAGTCTAATCTGGATAGCAATACATCACGAAAACACGAAGGTAAGGAACAATCCCCTGAGTATATTTTATTTTTTTGTTAAAAATAATTTGTTTAAATAGCACAGTTGCACCTTAACAATTTGGAACATAGTGTATATGGCATTTTCCCCATTTAACATAAAATTACAGCTATCATTTTCGAAGTAAACAGAACAGTAAAATCATACGTGACGCATATATTATGAAACAATTTCCAACACAACTTCGTCTTTTGATCAGGTGACTTGATTTGATTTCACACACTCCTGAGAAGCCAACTGTTAGCTAAAATTTACCTCACGAGAATAAGAAGAAAACACATAACACAGTTGAAACCGCAATTTCAGCAATTACTGCCCATAGTCGATAAGGTATTCAAATCTTTTTCTGCAGTGAATTGTATTCTCTACATGTAAAAGCCGTTCTCTATGTGTATGTTCATTATACAAATCTTCGATTTTTGACCGATCTCTACAAAACTTGATGTTCATACGTTTCAGAACGTGGAATAGGTCCCTGTGAACTTAAAAAATCTATCAGACCACTCTTTATCCCATTTTTCAATCATCTTCCATAATTTAACATTACAGAAATTTCTTTTTGTAATTTTCTAATTCAATCACATCTTTCGTGTTGCCACACCCAAAAAAAGGTACATAAATTTTTAAAAAGTGACAAGGTGTGTACTTTCTTTTTATAAGCCGTTACAAATTCAGACTCAATCGCTATATTTTTGCATTTTCGAAATTGACGCCATTCTAAGCAGAAAATGCAGAAAATGCACATTTTCTCATATACAAAATGAAAACATCAACTATAAGAGAGGTAAAATTACCTATGTTTTTGAAATTAAAACATCTACTTTAATACACACAACTTAATTTTAAGAAAAACAATTTAGGAAAAAGAAAACAAAAGCTAGATATTGCGTCACATTCTATCAAATCTTTTCAACGTGTAATCAGCCAAACTGACTTTAAATAAATCACTTCTCTATTTTGTTTATTACTTGGATTGTAAAGTGCTACAGCCATATCTTATAGTTATACGTTATAGCTAAGTGATTTATTAATTTAGATGCAGTGGTAACATTTTCTGAGATTTATATTAAAAAGAGAGCAGTTATTTCCCTTTTCAAGCAAACTTCATGATTGATGTCACGACTAAAAATTTATGGAAAATGACATCATTTTCATCTAATCATTGTAGATTTGTTTTCTATTAATGAAAATTTTAAGTTTTCATTCAAGAGTGGCACTTTATAAAGAGTGGAAACACTCTCTGGATCTAATCCTATAATTACACATAAAGTAATGGCTTTAGTTTTAAGCAACGTCTGATAAAATTTCAGTGAATTCTACCTCATTTGGATGCATTTATTGCATTTTCACCCATATTGTGATAGAAATCGTATAATTATGTTACACGTGCAAAAGGAAACCTGTATTTCAATTTTAAAATTTCATCTTTTTTTCTGAATTTGAATTTCGCGAGTTCCAAAATAAAATGTGAGTTTTTTCATAAACGTCGGGTAAATCTGTTCATAAACGTGAAGATAAAGCTGTTCTGAAATCCAATGGAGCTACTTTCTGACATATATTTCAATTCATTTTTGAACGATTCATTCATCCATTTTTCTTTCTTGGAAAACGCATGAAAGTGGCAAGTGTTCTTAACAATAAAACTACACTGTAAAAAAACCACTGTAAATTTGCCAGCACAAACTCGATCACAGTTGAATGTACTGTATCTTCTTTGGTTTCCTGACTATTTAAACATAAAAATACAGTAGTTGCGTAAAATTAACAGTACAATGTACTGGCAATTTGGACGCATTTGGACGACAGCACAAACTACTGGCGTCCAAATTGCCAGTACATTGTGCTGTTAATTTCACGCAATTACTGTGTTTTCCATGTTTAAATAGTCAGGGAACCAAAGAAAGATACAGTACATTCAACTGTGATCGAGTTTGTGCGCGAGATGAACAGTACTTTTTACTGTAAAAATGTCGTTTTTTTACAGTGTATGTAAACGAAAGATGTTTTCCATTCTTTGGTAAAGGCAGAATATCTTTCATAAAACACTGTCGAAATTGGCAGTTTAAGCTGAATTTCCGGACGCAACACCTCGATAAAGGAGAAATACTGTCTATCTCGTGACCAGAATTGCTCATAACTCGATAAGTAGGATTTATTTATCGAAAAATGCTAGTCTCTTTTCGATTCGAAATCGCTTCAATAATCAGGCCTGTATATTTTAAGCCTTTACATTTAATGAGTCAGAAAATGTTTCAGAAAGTTTCGCGTTGTTGAGCAGGAAACTGGAGAACTGCCTTAAGTATTATTGGAGGTTAATATTTTGTAATCGAGTTACATGCCAAATATTCGCTTAAAACATAAATTATGTTATATTGTTTTAAACAAAAGTGCATCTCATAATAAGTGTGAGCACATTCCTTAAAATACGAATACGACAACTAGTGTACAGCCCAATTACCGAAGATTAACCCATCAGCACTTAGAAGGATAAAAATAGTTCTGCATTTTTTATTCAGGTAATAAGACTAATATATCATAATCGGTTGACATGATTATAGAACTTTCCCCTATGACTAAGCAACATAAAACAATATGTTACACACTAAAACCTTTCCTGAAAAACTAATATTGCAAGTCTCAACGAAATCCGTTCAGAAGAACTCTAATTACATACATCCGGAATGAAATTTTTATTTGTATTTTATATACTTACTAGATTATTTTGCATAATTTAATCAATTTCTTTTCTACTTAATCTAAACATTCATTTCAAATCAAAACTAGCATCTAGGTGGTTCAGTGTAACTTATTTCTACGAATAATCAACATTCCTTAAGGCACAAAACAAACATTTAATTACAAAACGGAACATAAAAATCTATGAAGTTACATTCGACACGTCACATCTAAAGAATTCTAACATCAACAAAAAGATTAATTCGTTTCAGTTCAAAAGTAGACAGTTCAAAGATGCATGCGCTGGCTAATTAGCTGTTTTGAGAATTAGCCGGAACATCCCGCCCGGCGTTGGACGGTTATCCAACATCATCATAAAATGGCAAAGTTACTACTCTGGTGATATTTCGACGTAACATACCTGTGGAGGTCTTGAGATCAATTACACGGTCATGTCCATCATCACCTTTATAAGTTTTCACAATTCTAGCTAGTTTCCAGTCTATAAACTTATCATTTCCTTCCTTCAATAACACAAGCTGTCCAACTTTAACATTTTGCGAGGACTTTTTCCATTTACTGCGTACTTGCAGCTCATTTAAGTATTCTCGGCTCCAGTGGTTCCAGAATTGCATTTTTAATCTTTGAACTAGTGTCACCTAGAAGGAAAAGGTAAAGAGTCTAAAATGGCATTATTTTCAGGAACATTCAAAATAAGAAATCCAATAAGGAAATGACCAGGTGTTGGTGGTTGTAGATCATTAACATCTGCAGACAAGGGGGTCAACGGACGTTAATTCATAACTGCCTCAATTTGAGTCACAAGTGTTGACAGCTCTTCAAAATTTAAGATAGAGGATTTAGTTATTTTCAAGAGGATTCGCTTCATGGTTTTTATATTTGATTCCCATAATCCGCCTAAATGTGGAGATGCAGGGGGTATGAAATTCCATTGAATTCGTTCTTCAGCAGTAAATCGCTGAATTTCCGATGAACAGATTTGATAGAAAGATTTCAAAAGAGCACAAGTACCCTTAAAATTTGTGGCATTATCACTCCATATGACACAGGGTTTAGATCTTCGAGCAATGAATCTTCTAAAACAGGCTAAAAATGCTTCTGTCGTCAAGTCCGAAACAACTTCTAGATGAACGGCTTTGGTAGAAAAACAAATGAATATAGCAATATATGATTTTAGGGTTATCTTTGAACATTTTAAATTAGGTTTTGTTATAATAGGACCTGCTAGATCAAAGCCTGTTTTCCCAAACGGTCTAGATGGTACAATTCTATCACGGGGCAAGTCATCCATCAATTGTTGAAGAGTTTGGTGTTTTGTTCGAAGACAAGCCACACACCTATTTATAATTTTCTTTACTTGACTTTGACCAGATGGTATCCAATAAAATTGTCTCAATAAAGATAGAATTGTCTGAGTACCTGAATGTAGGAATTTTTTATGGTAATAATCAATTAAAAGTTCAGTAAAATAGTGAGACTTTGGTAAAAGTATTTGATGTTTCTGCGATTCTGATAAATAAGAAAATCTCAGTCTTCCACCGACTCTTAACAGTCCATCTGCATCTAGAAATACATTTAAGTTCAAAATCTTACTGTTATTTGGGGATGGACATTTTTCCTTTAAACATGTACCATTAGGAATGCTATTATGCAACATTAGGAATATCAAAAGTACATCTGATATTCTTTCAGAAATCTGGAATTTACAAAAATCCCGGTCTCGACGATGCCGAATTTTCGAGATTATACTGTACATTATTAATCAATCCTCTAAATTCTTTCTCTCCTAAATTTTATGATAACCTCTCATCCCATTCTTTGGTCATCCACCATACAATTTGTCATGCGGAACATATTTTGTAACTACTGGTGGCGGTGAAATGGGGAAGATAGGGGGGCAGTATCCCACTCCCCATCGATTAAAATATATTATACAGGGGTGACGGCAGTACTACTTCACAAAGTTGGCGACGGAGCGGTAGTTGGGATCAACAAAAGCACTTCAAATCGCATTGGCCTAGGATAAACTAGATCGGCCTACGATAAACTAGAAGGTTGGCGGCGGGGCGGTCTTTACGATCAATAAAATTACGCCAAATTGAATTGCCCTAGGATAGACTAGATCGGCCTATGATAAACTAGTTCAGACCAATGAATAGCAGGTTAAACTAGTTTATCCTATGAGCGTTAGTCCAAACTAGTTTGGCCTAGGAAAAACTAGTTTATCCTGTGGGCGTTAGGATAAACTAGTTTGGCCTAGGCCAATCTAGTTTGGCCTAAAATCGGGTTTGGCCGGGAACATATACAACCATACAATTCCATATGCTTTTCCATTAATACATTTTGGTTTTATTTTTTATAAATTCCTTTAAACGCATAAAGATTCATAATATTCACTAAAAATGGTCATTTTCATTACTTTTTGTTAAAAGATATGCATGAATTCACAATTTAGTATTGTTGTAAAATATTTAAAGAAAGAAGGGAAAAGCCAATTTCTATATAGTAGAAATTTCTGTGTATTTCAGTACCTAATCTATAAAACCCAGATGTGAAAATTTAGTTAGAATATGCACGAAGACAAACAATTAAGACTTTTTCATTAATGGTAAAGCACCTACACTCTCAGAAATGAATACTCAGATTTCACGAAATTTTCTTTGTTTTTGACAAAACGATTTCCTGAAAAATGCTCCGAGTGAACATTTCGTCAAATTGATGAAATTACTTTCTTCATTTGCTTGACGATATAAATTTCATCAATAGTTTCGTCAAAAGAGGGCTGGTGGTGCCATCTGTCAAACAGTTTGGAAGCTTCAGTATTTATTACAGGAGGAAGAAAAAAATCACTTCCCGCTTTCCTCGGCGTGATTCGAACCCACGAACTTTGGTGTGGGAGACCGTTGCTCTTCCAACCTCGCTACTGTGCTTTTAGATTTGTGTAATGAATTCTACTGCGTGTTTATATTTTTAGAAGGTTGACTGCAATTTTATCGGCGCCGTTATAATTTCTGAAAGTTTTAAGTAAGGCTAATTTATTATTATGGTTTTCTCATGTCAATGAATAATTATAATATGGCTTGATTAAATAATTCACTAGTGAAATTTTCTTTGATCAGTGAATGATTAGAATATGGTCTGGTTAATTTGTTGCTCACAAATAACGAATTGTGAAGTGCATATTGCGTGAGATTTTATCACTTTGAGTAGGTAGATAAGATTTTAACACTTGACTGTTTATGAAGGGGAGAGGGATCAATTATGTTTATTCTTAATTTGATTAAAAACAGAATATACTTCTTAAAAAAAAAAAAAAAAAAAAAAAAAAGATATCCTGGAAGTTTGAAATTTTATTGATTAAATTTTCTTTTTGAATGGTTTTGTAGAACACGGGAAATTTATTCTTTTCGAATTAAAGTATAACGAACATCAACATATAAATAAATAAGAAAAAATAATAAGCATTCCTAAAAATTCTAACAGCTAAAGAAATAACTAATGAAGAAACAATACCTATATTTCAGTATTTTCTGAAAAGCACTAAAAAGTGCTGTTTTAAAATAAATTATTACAGGACTAACATAAACAAGCAAATATCTACTTGCTAAAATCGTAGGATTTGAAGAGGTACAGCAACTGTTTTCTTAAAATGCATTGAGTCTGACCGTGATTGAGGCAAAACTTTCGTCAAATATTTGAGAGTATACGCTTCGTTAAAAGTCACGTGATGTTGATAGGAAATGATCGTCAAAAACAACGAAATACAGCTCGAGGATTGCTAAATCGGCAAAAGTAAGAGTTTTATTTCTGAGAGTGTATTTCTTAATTATACTAACTGTAAAATATATTCTATTAGAAAAAGTTCGGATTTTAACCAATATACTCACTCCGCTTAAAATGGTTAAAGGACCTTTAATCGGCTCAGTCGTTTTCAATATCACAAACATTGACATCTAAAGAAGTGAATTATTCTGCAAATTCAAACTGTTTTCTAAAATTAAGATGTAATTTTCCATTAATTTCTATTCTTCCCGTGCTGAATTTTAGACACCTTAATTAAATAGTTATTGAAATTGAATTTACATAGTCATGCTAACAACAGTTTTAAATTGTTTTAAATACCGACATTTCGTTACCGTTTCTCAACATCATATACTTAATACACAGCATATACACATGCTTAATCTTCCTATGTTTTTGTCAGATTAATAAAACTCGCTCAATTTTTAGGTGCGTTCGTAATTATATAAATACGTAGCACCTATAGTCGTCGTTCAGTCCGTCCGTCTGTCCGTCCGTCTGTCCGTCTGTCCGCATGTAACAGAGCAAAAACTACCCAACCGAATGGTCTGAAATTTCAAATATATGATTGTTGCAAAATTTTGTCGAGCCATTTCAAATTTTATGAAAATCGGATGTATAGTTTAATTACAGGGACAGTCAAAAGTTTTTCTTTACATTACGGCCAATGGGAAAAATTATTGCAAGTGCATTTTAATGATATTAGAGCCTTCCGAATGATCTGAAATTTTAAAGATATAACTGTTGCAAAATTTTGTCGAGCCATTTCAAATTTTAGGAAAATCGGATGTATAATTTAATTACAGGGACAGTCAAAAGTTTTTCTTTACATTACGGCCAATGGGAAAAATTATTGCAAGTGCATTTTAATGATATTACAGCCTTCCGAATGGTCTGAAATTTTAAATATATAATTGTTGCAAAATTTTGTTGAGCTATTTCAAATTTTAGGAAAATCGGATGTATAGTTTAATTACAGGGACAGTCAAAAGTGTTTCGTTACATTACGGGGAATGGGAAAAAATTATTGTAAGTGCATTTTAATGATGTATCAGACTATGCGCTTTATGAAGTGCAAAAAATTATACATTCAGTACAATATGAGGTGCAAAAAATAATTATAAAATTAGTTATAGTACGAACGCACCTCATTTGCCACGTTTGATGAGCAATTTCCAACTTGTTTTCTTATAGCTGAAATAATAGCTAGATATAAAACTGAAAAGATACTTATTCATAAACTAAAAATTACAAAAAAGGTTTGCCGATTTTTCCAAATGAGTTACAAAATTGTTTCTAACTCCGTATTCAGCAGATAATTTTCTCTACTCATTCGTTTTAAATCTCTAAAATTTCCTTGGTTACTTTCTATTTTTACCGATTTTCAACTTGAATAAATTATTCATCGGACATTTATCTCCAATGAATAAGGTTTAGTTCATAACGTTTTCAGATAAATCAAAGTACGTGGAGTTATTTATTAAACACTTTGCTTTTTATTATGCTTAAACATGTATAATCGTTAAAGTTGCTTTTCCTCGTAAATTGTCTTTTGATGCAACATATATATTTTTTTTCTTTTGAAAAATGTATAAAGATGAAGCATGTTAATGTTTCTCATCATTTTTTCTTTCTAAACTTAAAATATTACATTTTTCAATACATAATTAAATATACTGCACAAATACTATTTTCCATTAATCTTCAGTTCTTTTATATCATATTTTGAAAAGCAGGTTTCTATAAGAGATATTTTGAAAGATCTTTGATGAACATTTTTTCAGAAAGTCGTAAATCAAAATTTTGATAAGCAGTTTGCTTTTTACGAAATTTTTGTGATCAAAATTACATACTAAAAACATAACTTCACTAAAACCATATTTCATTATTTTTTATAAATATTAAATTATGTAAAAATTAAAAATTTTGTTACTTTCCTTTTAGAAATATAAAGTTTTTTTCATTCATTAACTGTCATCAAAAATGTATTAATTATTATACAAGGTGTCCCAAAATGTTTTCTCTGATTTCATAATCTTCTTACACTTTAGTGATTGTACTGATTTCGATTTTTCTTTTGCAGATGCGCTCGACCAATCGTCAAATTTTTATGGCTTTGCGATAGTAATACGCAGGTTCCTTAATGTGGGCACTGCTGTTGTCTAATCTGAAAACATGGCTTCTACACAAGCAAGGGCTGTATGCGCTGTGTGGCTGGCTGAAACCAAACCACCTAAAACGGTGAAAGGTAGTTTAAAACTCGCTATGGAAAACAACCATCAGATGTTAAGTTGATCAAATCTTGGATGCAAAAATTTTTCAGTAACAGGAACAGTCAAAAAGTTCAGGTTGGATTTTTTTGTGTGTGTGTGTGACTCCCAGAGCTTATACCGAGAGCCTTAAATAAAACTTGATAAACTTTTGTGTGTCTGTGCTAAGCATGATGCATGTAAATAAAATAGCAATGAAATTGTACGCAATTTAAATCAGGGTAATCATTTTGAGACACCCTATACTTTAGGTAACAATTATATTAGTATATTACTTTTGCAGTATATTGCACAACATTGCACATTGCAAATTGCACAAAATTGCACATTCTACATTCTACATTGTACAACTGCAACTTATTTGAATTTTTTACACATATATGCACTTTAAATATGTAATTTTAATTTTATTAGATTTTAAAAATTAATTATTCAATTTTATATTAACAAACTTGTTAACGTAATTCAAACATAGGACCTAAATGAAAGTTTGTAAAATTATTTCAGATGAGGTGTAACATGTATGCAAACTTAAAAAATAACTACCATAACATACTTCTAAAATGCTTAGTGTACCAGAGACCCCTGCTGAAGGTTCGTCTCACTCACTGTCAACAATTCCCTTCAGAGCAACCTGTGAGTAGTTGGGAGCCGCAATTAGATCTTCAAGTGTGTTGCTGTAATTTTTTAACGTCGAAATGCGAGGAGTTGCCCATCTGTGAAAAATTATTTCAATACCTTACTGATATGTTCTTGAAATATAAGACAATGAGTAAAAATTCATACGAAATATAGATTGTTTATAAAGTAGAACATATCGATAATTATAGTACAAATAAACGTTGATCTGTTGGGGCAGTATGATGAAGTTAACAATGATACGGAAGATTATGACATTAAAAACTACATCATCTATGGGAAACAAAGCAACTCAAGTTCTAATGTTTCCTTTGTGAAAAGCGCATGCTGTTTTTTCTTTTTGGGATGTAGATTCAAGACAGGCCCAGATCCTGCCAATAAGAGTTTTACTTTTAAAAATTTAATTTACAACCTTTTTTTTACTAAATTGTGTATGTTTGGGGTATATTGTAAAATGTGTTGAATAAAATTTTATAGGAACCTTGATACAGTTTGCTATCTATTTATATTATAAAGGACAAACATATCTGTGCATAACGTGACATCATTTCGTGAAATTTCATCGTCACTTGACGATGAAATTTCGGTTTTGCAATTTTTGCTACTCAATTCGCTGCAATATATGATAAAATGTTTACTCATTTAAATTTCATAATTTTAAAATAATTACTTAAAAGTAAATTAATGATCGTCAAATTTAATTTTATAATGGATAATTTAAAGTAATTATTAAAGTCAATAGTGATTATTTTTATAAGTACATTTTCCAATGCATTTTTTTAAATTAATTCCCCTGTAAGCATCCGTGCAAGGGCGCTCCCCATAAGCATCTGTGCCGAGGCCCCACAAATTTGTAAGTCGGTCCCTAAAATAGTTTCAAATGTTTTCTGTGAGAGGGAAAGTTTGTAAGAAGTTACTCATATCAGTTACAGCTATTTAATCTACTTACTAAGTAGAGGGAAAACTTTGGAGCTTAAGCTTGTCATCTCTTTTACCTGTCCCCTGTTTCACGAAATACAGGTTAATTCAGAAAGTGTTGAACAAACTTTAAGAGGTAGTAGTTAAAACTATAGCTAACAATTATTGCACAATTAAACTAAAAAAAACGGAACCCACTAATTCAGTCAAAAATAGAGGGTATATCACTCGAATCCAAATTTTAATTCATAACTTTAATAATAGTGAGCATATTTTAACAACATTTGAAACAGATCGAAATTATTGTATAAAATGTAAGGATATTAACTGATATAGTAACGGTTGCCCTAATACCTTTATCCAAATACACTAGATACTTCCGAATGTAACCGTCAGTTAGTGCTATTTCACAAACCAAAAATCTGTACATTTCCATCATGTCTTATGATACTATTGCATTTCCTACCAAATAAGTTTCTTGGTTGAAGCTGCCAATGCTCTCCCAACTGAGCTATCACGGACGAATCTGGAGGACCTAATTCATCCAACTAACATTACTGATCATAGCAACTGGTCTGATATATGAATCAGAGATTTATTCTGTTGATCTTATATATATATATATATATATATATGAGGCCAGATGTTATGATCAATAAGGTTAGCTGGGAGAATTATATACTCCAGATTCGTCTGGGACAGCTCAGTTGGGAGAGCATTGGCAGCTTCAGTCAAAAGACCCCTTGCTCGAATCCTGGCTTGGACATTTTTCGCCCAGTTGAAAAATTACAACTCACATGATTTATTTATCAATTAGTATTGTGCTAAAATTAATCTAGTAAGTTAAGTCTGTTGAAAATTATTTTCAAATATCTTTACTGAGTTTTAAATTATGTACGATAGTTATGTTTGCTTTGGAGAGAGGCACATTGTATTTTTGAGTGACACAAGTTTCCCATACAGTTTTTTGTTTTCGTGTGCACCAACATCTTCTAAAATTTATCTAGTCTTTTTTTAATAACCCTGTATCAATAATAACCATGTATGAATGGTGAACAGAAGTTTTTATGGAAAAGCATCATATTTTTAAAATATTTTGTATAAAGAAAGACTAAAAAAAACACTTTCTACTAAACATAAGTACTGCGTATAAAAGCCAATGATTCATTCTACGTATTTTGGGGGAAATGTTGTAAATAAAAAAAAGAAAAGTAAATAAACTATAAAAAATAAGCAATCTAGTTAAATGAAAAGAATTATTATAAATTTTAGAAAATCGAACTGATTTCATTCAAAACTCTTTAGTAGATTATTTTTTAAGTTATTTGTAAATAGGATGAAGTTAATAAATGTACTGTGATAAAAATATACAGAAAAATTCATTTTTGTGGTAACATACTAGCTCAATATATCTGACCATTATTATAGCTTTCCGTATTTTTTTTTTTTTTTTTATTTTTCTAATGTCATTTATTTTTGTGCAAGTGGTGAGAAGTGCATATCATTTCCAATAAAGTTTTTAAAAAACTCTTAAAACCAAACAGATAACTCAAATCACGAAATGTGAAACATAAAAAGGAATAAAAGTGTGTAAAAATATAAATTAAGTTAGATTATTTTTAACACAATTATTCAATTGGTAAATAAATCATATAGGGTCAGGTGGGGGGAAATGGGTCTATATTAAAAAATGGTCCTTTTCACCACATAAATTTACTTGTTTTAGAAATTTTTTTTTCTGTAGAAGCATTCTCTGAGATCAAATTTTAGGATCTGGAAACAAATTTATAGATACTTAAATTTTGTTGTTTACATTCACTGAGTTGTCTAATTGCAATTTGTTGTGAAAAACTTTCTTACTTCTTCTTTAGAGAGTGAAAATACTGTTTTATTTTGATACAGACTATTAGAGGACCCTTTTAAGAACATAATGTTATAAAAAGGCAAGAATAACTTTATAATTTAAATTTTTTATAATTTTTTTTTCTGGGGTGGGGTAAAATGGGTCTATAGTTAGGCTTAGCTAAAAGCTGTATGATGCAACACATTCTAACTCTATGTTTACTTTTGAAGTATTAAAAAATAAAATAAATAACAATTATTTCATCATTAGTTCTTGTTTTATTAACCTAGCTTACAATTTTATACCCATAAAAACTATTTTCTATTTATTTTCATCACATATTTTGAAAAAAAAAATGCAATCAAAAGAGAAAGAAAGGTCATTCAAGCATCAAGTAAAATAAGAATTTTAAAAAAAGGAAAAATGAAGCTGGTGAACTTGAAAGTAAAATTGGTCGTAATTTAAAAGTAGCAGCACTACTCTCAAAAATAAAGCAAGGTTCTAGAAGTTAAATACTACAATGACTTAAGAAATAAAGTCAAACGTTCATAGGCCAAGTGAAAGAAATCAATGAATTCTACCACATAAAATAAAGGTTTTATTTTATGAAATTTATCGCATAGTCTAAATCTAAATTAGGGAAATGTTACATTTTTCCTGATATTGATGACGAAGATGATGTGGAGCTCAGTCAGATTTGCCGCATAGTAAAGAAACCAAAATTTGACAACCATGGACACTATTTCTTTAATTGAATATTTAAAAAATATATATACATTTTTCAATAATATGTTTCTATTTAAATATGTACTTAATGCAATAAAATGAGTGTTCTGTAGATTAAACAATGTATTAGCCTCTTTTTATTCAAATATTCACTTAATTTAATATTAGGCCCATTATCCCCCACCATGGGAAAAAATAGGCTTATGAATACTTGCCTTATTAAAAAAATAACTGAAAAATAACATTCAAATTATAGTGAAAAATGTATAGTGAAAAATAGTAATGTTATTATATATTAGTAATTATTATTAGTTAGTTAGTATATTATTAGTAATGTAAATTATAGTGAAAAATAGTAATGTTATATTTGTAATCTATATAAGCCAAATGTATATAGTATGTATCAAAAGTTCCATTAAGAAAAATATAAAAGGTTGATATATAAGCATTTTTTGAAAAATGCTTGATTTTAGACCCATTTTCCCCCACCTGACCCTATGACTTGTAAATTTCCAAGGGAGTGAAAAATGCCCAATCCAGGATTCGAACCAGGAACCAGAGGAACCATTCGAGGAACCAGGATTCTCTGGAGTTCCATTACCTGTGATTTATTCTGTTGAGCTGATTCAAATATCAGACCAGATACTCAGATCATTAAGGTTAGCTGGGTGAATTATGTCCTCCAGATTGTCCGGAATGACTCAGTTGGCAGAGCATTGGTGGCTTCAGCCAAGAGATCTGTGGTTTTAATCCTGGTTGGGCATTTTTCACCCACTTAGAAATTTACAACTCTTAAGTTTAATTAAGTGTATTCATTTTTATGTTTTATGTCTCATATAAACAGAGTAATATTTTTTTTTTCTAAAATCTTGTCATATGTACAGTTTAATTATTAGCGAGAATTAATTTGTAAATTTCAAGAAAAAGTAAATAACTTTTTATTTTAGGATAAACTGTTGCTCTATTTTATTTGGCCCGACCATATAAATTGGATAACTTTCAATGTTACTAACATGGATAAGAAATGGTAATTACACAAGAAAGACTGATAATAGAGGATAATTTAATAGAAAATGATTTTATTTATTACATTCTTTTTTGTCAATTTTTAATGATATTAAATTACTCATCCGATGTTTGACTACAAAGAACAATATTTAGTTTCAGGCAGAAGTAAATAACTTTTATTTTAGAATAAACTGTTGCTCTCTTTTATTTTATCAGACCATATAAATTGAATAACTTTCAATGTTGCTAATATAGATACGAAATGGTAATTACAGAAGAAAGATTGATGATTATAGAGGAGAAATCAATAGAAAAAGATAAGGTATCATTTGTTCACACGGCACCCGAAATCTAGTTGAATATATTTTTTCGATACTCAGTTTGTTATGTCTCGCTCAATTTTACGGTTATTTTTTCTATTTTACAAGTATTACCTGCCTCTTTCAGAGTAAAAAGTAAGATATATACTGCTTTAAGTATAGTACATTTAATTCAATTTCATTAATAAAATGCTCGAACTTGCTGATAAATTATTGTGTCAAGACAATGACAAATACGAACAGAGAACGTATGGAAAATAAAGAGTAATATAGCAAAAAAATAGTGACATTAAATCTTTATGTACTGAATTATGAATTCATGAAAATTTCATCTTCTAAAGCATTTTTGTGAATTTTTGAAACTACATTGGAAGATTTATGTAATCATTTTATACATTTTAGAGGTATTTTAGAAGGATTAATTAAATTTGAATTTAAAGGGATTTTTGCAATATTTATAACGCCACTCAAATCCTTTATTTTAAATATTATTCTTAGTATTTTGCAAAATTAGGAAGCGTACAAATGTAATGTTCTGACAATAAAAATATTTCCGAATTGAAAAATCCCCCCCCCCCCCCCCAACGCCAATAAAGCTGAAAAGATGCATAGGCAAAATAAATCATCCTCTTAAAAATATTTTTGTTTTATGCAACCAATAATGCTTTTGGAACAAGATAAAGTAACGCATCTATAACTGATTCTAAACTGTATTACTACTAATCGATGTATTAAATGAATTTTATAACAAATTGTTTTAATAGTACCGTCAGTAGATAAAAGGTTAAGTTTATATAGCAGCTCTTCAGCATATCAGTTTCATGCATGTTTGGAAATTAAAGTAGTGATTACACATTTTTAATAAATTAGAAACTTTCTAATTATTTATTTGTTTTCAAATTGAATTAAAAAATCATAGTTTCATAGTTTTATACGTTTCATATAATTAACTATACCTTGTTGCTATAATGTCTTACAAAACACAAGCCTAAGAGTGTGTACATGGTTTTTTTAAGCTCCACAATTTCTAAGAAAATAACTTTATTTCTAAATGTGTGTAAAGGTTCTAAATAATTAAATAGAAAAAATAATTAAAAACAATCCCTACCGGCTCGGCCTACAGGCGGAGGTAGATTTCGAAGTTAAATACTAATTTCACCAACAAAAACTAAATTTTTGCTTTCATTTTTCTTTTGAGCTGGTTTTATCAGAATCAAATTAGGGCAGTATTCAAAAAATTATTTTTCCGCGCTCAACAACTCGAAATTTTGTAACACATTTTCAGACTCATTTTTAAAAGTAAAAACATGAAACTTGCTGACGGGATTTTTTGAAGAGCGATTTTGATAAGCGACATGTGTTTTTATTTTTCGTTCAATTAATTAAAACTTGATTTACAAACTGTTATTTTCTCAGTACGACCTTTTTTTACCAGCACTATCACTTCGGAATATTCGGTTCGATACGATAATTTTTTCGTCAACCCCTATTATTTATATTGTAAGAATTGGTCTTATCAAAAACTTGTCAATATGAAAGTTTTAGATAATATTGAGAAGTTGTATAATAAATTTAAGCGCATTGGATATCTTGTAAATTGACGGTGTTATGAATTTATTTCTTATTCGACACACCATTTTTTTTCTTTTTTAATTGTATTTTGCTGTAAGAGTTGGTCCTATCAAAAACTTGTCAATATAAAAGTTCTAGATAATATTAAGACGATTTATAATAAGTTAAGTGAATTTGTTATCTTAACCCTTAAATGCCTGATTTTTCAAAAATCATTGTAATAATGTTTTTCGGCTTTCATTTTTTAAATAAATCGTGGGAAAAATACTTAAAAAAATCATATTTTGTTTTAAGTATGGTTTACGGCTAAAAAACAGTTTGTTACTAATCGGCAATACTGGTCTTTAATTGAAAAAATAATTTTCTCTGATAAAATTTTATAATATTAAACACACAAGAATTTTAGGAATTATAATAAGAAATAAATTTTACTTGCTCCCTGCAAAACAAAATAGGGTATTTTGCAAGCTTCAAAACAAAACAAAAAGAACAAGTAGCAGCAATTGAAAAAATAAATCTATCTTTATTCTTAAACAGCACAAGTGTTGCCATCTACATGTTGAAAATCGATTTAATAATATTTTCATAATGTATTTTATTGGCCACATTAGGCATTATATCTTCAGTATTATTCTAATAGTATTTTAGAGCCTAAATTGGGTATGTTGCCGAAGAGCAACACCCGGCATTTAAGGGTTAAGATTTAACGAAGTTATGAATTTTTTTCTCCCTAAAACCCTATTTTTCTCACCCCTTGAGCCCATTTTTAATTCTATCAAAAATCTGTGATACATAAATTTTCGCCCCTTTTTCCAGAAGTAATAATAACTTTAAACTGAATTGATACGTATTATAATTAAGAAGTTATGGAGTTTTTTACGCTTTTTATAAAACCCCTCCCTATTTCCACCCCCTTGGTCCGATTTTGCCTATTAACGAAATTAACCGAGATTTTCTACCCCTTGATTTTATGTATCAGTTTGGAAGAGATTTCTGCAGAATTATGAATGTTATTGTGTCCATAAAAAAGTGCATATAGGCATAGATATAGGCATAGTTATAGGCATAGATATATAGATATAGTTTTGAGCTGGGGGTGGTTTCAGGTTCTAGGTATCATGATCGGCGTAGATCTGCAAAAAAATTTCTGAAATTCTAGAAGACCATTTATTGCTAATGGCAACTATAAAAATCACTTTTTAATTTCTTCTATCTTTACAAGAAGAATGTATTGGATTCGTGAAAATTTTCGACTTCCTGTTTTTGGCGCATTTACACGTTTTAGAAGTCAGAGATCCCGAAAAATGTGTTTGTACAAAATGTCTGTCTGTGAGCCTGTGACAGTCTGTCTGTATGTATGTGAAACAAATTTTATGGGCACTCTATCTCAAGAACTAATGCACGGAATTTAATAAAAATTTGTATTCAGTTATTTTTTTATATAAATTGGTGTTGGTTAGTTTTTGGTGTAAATCGCGCAACAGGTGGGGCTGCTATGCTGCATTTCTAGCGATTTCTACAATAGCTCTATCTCAACCTAATGCACGGATTTTCATAAAACTTTAGAATCTGTTTGTCCTTGATATAAATGGTACTGATTACGTTTTCGTATAAACTGCCCAACAGGTGGCGCTGCTTTGCTGCATTTTTCACGATTTCCGCAATAGTCTATCTCAAGGACTAATGCACGAATTTTCATCAAACTTCACATTCAAGTATACCTTGATAAATATTAATCCTGATTATGTTTTGATGTAAATCGCCCAACAGGTGGCGCTGCTATGCTGCATTTTCACAGTTTCCACAATAGCTCTATCTCAAGAACTAATGCACGAATTTTAATAAAACTTCACATTCAGGTATACTTTGATAAATATTGCTGCGAATTAGGTTTTCTGTATTAATCGCCATATAGATGGCGCTGCAATGCTGGATATTTCACGATTTTTGCAATAGCTCTATCAGAAGATATAACGCACGAATTTTCATCAAACTTCTGATTCAGTTAGACGTTGACATAAGTTGCTGCTGATTAGGATTTGGTGAAGGACTAATGCACGAATTTTCATCAAATTTCACATTCAAGTATACATTGATAAATATTAATGCTGATTATGTTTTGATGTAAATCGCGCATCAAGTGGCGCTGCTATGCTGCATTTTCACAATGTCCACAATAGCTCTATCTCAAGAACTAATGCACGAATTTTAATAAAATTTCACATTCAGATATACCTTGAAAAATATTGGTGCGAATTGGGTTTTTTGTATTAATCGCCCATTAGATGGCGCTGCAATGGATATTTCACTGGATATTTCACGATTTTTACAATAGCTCTATCTGAAGAAATAACGCACGAATTTTCATCAAACTTCAGATTCAGTTAGACGTTGACATAAGTTATTGCTGATCAGGATTTGATGTAAATCACCCAACAGGTCGCGTTGCTATGCTGCATTTTTCAGGATTTACACGATTTTAGCGATAGTAATATATCAAGAACTAATGCACGAAATTTCATATCTTTAGAATTCTCATGATGAGCGTAGACTGCCATTTAATTTTTGAAATGTAATAGCGAATTTTGAAGTATTAATATGTATGAGATAGAAAAAAGTTTTGGAATTGGCACATCCGACTATTTAATCCATGAAAAACTAATTTGGAGCTATTAAAGAACCAATCTGTGTATCGTTAGGTTCAGTTAATATTTTGAATTTTAAAATAATGAGTCTGATTTTATGCATGATATGCGTAATTAGTATATGCGTAAGTAGTATTATTTAAGACGTTTAATTCATCTTTTTATATTCGACATTAATACAGAATGAATGCACAAAATACCTGCATGTAAAGTCGTGGAAATAAAAAAGTAAACACCCCCTAACTCCTCCACAAATTATCGTAGAAGAAAGCTACTGGTACCGACCGATTGAAAATAAAGTCTACTTTTAAATAATGTATGAAAAATTTGCTTAGGGGGCCATATACATATTAAAACGAATTATAACCTTGTTTTTTTTTTCAATAACAGCACGCAATTACGACAGCATAAATTAACTCTACACCCTTCAATTAGCTTAAAAACAAATTTTTATGTAATTCGTACGATAACTTTCTGAGACATTAATTATTTTAAAACGAGCGTATTTTATGGGCTGTATCCAAACTGAAGTTCTGTACTCGATTGTTGACCGAGAGAGAATTCTTGATCAAGGCATCTTAAGCACCACTTAAGGACAGTATAAGGATTACAGAATAGCACAGGAAATTTCGAAATAGCTTGTCACTTCTATCATAGACGGCCCCTTAAATCATCATTTTGCCGTTTTTTAAGCATGATTTGAAAACTACTTGGAAGAAAAGTGTGAAATTTTGGATTTCCACAAAGCAGGACATATTATATCTAAATCCATCCAAAAAATTGTAGGCTGCAATTCATAATTTTTTCGAATGTTAATTTCATAATTTATATCATAAAATTATAAAAATTGCAAATTCAACGTATTTATGTTTGGGTATTTTAGTATTATTGCAACAAAAAAAAAATAGCACATTAGAAGTATAATTTCAGGAGATATTAATAAAAATATGAAAATGTAATTTAACATTAGAAGCACCATTTTTTGAATGTTTATAATTCAAAAACTTATCATTCAAATGATTTAAAATTTGGTGTCTAGGCATAGTTTGAACCGAAGATTTGAAATATCTTGTTAAAATTGGGTATTGCTATTGAAAAAAATGAAGTTTGGGTTTGTTTTAATATGTAGATGTCCCCCTAAGCAAATTTTATATACATTATGTAAAAGTAGACTTTATTTCCAATTGTTCGGTACCAGTAACTTTCGTCTACGATAATTTATTGAGGAGTTAGTAGGGGGTGTTTACTTTTTTTTTCCACGACTCTACATGTGCCAAGATTATTTTTCTTTTTTAACACTTTCCAACATCGCCGAAAAGTGCTGTGTGTATAATTTCTGTTCGTCTGCCAGTCTGGTCTTCTGCCGTTACTCTAATTTACTTAAATATAATCTGATTGTCATGTAATTTTTATATATAATTGAGGTTTACTATAAAAATGTGTGGTATTAAAGGGATCACAGGACCTTTAAACTTTCAAAAAAATCAGTTTTCGGATTTTGTTTTATTCCGAATTTTTAAAATTTTCTCAAGAATGTACAAAAAACCGCATTACTTTTTACACCGTCGTATAGAGAAAAAATATGTACTTTTAAATGCAATTTGTTTGAAAGCTGTATCTCAATTTGTTTCTGAGTTATTAAAATTTTTTTGTAGTTTTTATTACTTTTCTTGTCATAGTGGCAACAGAAATATCCATCTGTGTTGAAAGTAAAGGGAAATACAGATTACTGTATAGACCAATCAGAAAACGAATAAAATGCGGATTAAACCAATAAAAAGCTTCAGATATGCTTTGATTTCCTACCCTGACGAGGACAGTAACCATTTTTCCAAATAGTTAAAAATTTACCAAATGTGAGTTTCTTTATAGTCTTCACGCTAAAACCAAAAAAATTTACATATTTTGGTTATTTATTTTTTCGCACATGAAAAACTAAAGAAATTTTTTGGAAAATTTTATATATTTTTTTTCTATTTTGCGCTATAATTAAATTTTAATCAAACCTTTTTGTATATATTTCGGTTTTAATTTAGAAGTAGGTGTGTTATAATTCTAATCAGTTAAAAAAAAAATTTCTATATGCATAATGTAGAGTTTTATTATACGCGTAGTTTAATTCACGCATTAGTAATAGGAATTTTTAAATTTAAAATTTAAATATTAATTTTGTATATACAACATTTATTTTTCTGGATAATATAGCTAAGAATATATACTTTAGGCAGATAGCGCGAAACAATATCTTAATTGAATATTATTTGTGTTTTACTGCTTTGAAAAAGCGATGTTTTTGATGGTTTCGACAAACTCAAAGGTCCTGTGTCCCCTTAAAACTGAAGTTCTAAGCAATGTTTCGTTTACAGAGCATACAGAAGAAGTCCGTTATATTATGGCCTATAGAGAAAAATCGTTTGCTATGCATTATATTGCTGTTACGTTATTTGAAACATAATATGCATCACTGGGGTGAACTATAGAATGCTTGCTCTGGAGTATAGAATAAATAGCATTTATAGTTCGTTTACAGGTTCTTACAAAAGAAATCTATTATTATAATCCGCGTGGAAAAATTGTTTGCGGTATAATGATGTTATGATACTTCAGATACTATGAAATTTAAAAAGATCACTGAGGAGTACTACAAAATATGTTTTATAGATTATGGAATGCGTAGCATTTATCATTCGTTTGCTGAGATCAACAAGAAAAATTCAATTACAGGAATAAATATGATCCAAAACTGCTGGAAGTGCGTTTTCCGCTGTGGTATACACTTGTAAACTTATGCAATTTTTAGTGTTTTACGTAGTATGCTTAAATTCTATAGATTGTATACAGGACTGCGTGAAAGAATTCACACACATTATCGGATATGGACAGCAATTGCTAAAAATGGATTTTTACTGGGTTATGAGTCTATTAAATTGCTTAAGAGAACAGTTTACCTCAAAATTGATTAAAAAAATTGATTTTTGTTTTTTAATATTACATGAAATCCTGATTAATTGCGAATATTTTTACACCTCATTTTTCCCCATACGGCCATAATATCGCAAGATATTGTAAATTTAAGTGCTATTCAGTTATATTGTTTCACAGAAATTATCAGTGTCCTAGCCAAGAATAATTATTTCTTTCAGACCTCTTTTCTTTAAGAAAAAAAGAAGAAATTTTAATAGACTGGTGTAACGAAAACGCATATAATTGTCACATAAATAGCATGTTACTGCACAAAAATTCTTTTCTGTGTTATTTTTTATAACATATTAACAAATCTCGCGGCTTTGCTCGCGAAATACTTGAAATATGCTAAGTGATATTTGCATGTCTCATTTTTATTAGAAGAAATTATACTTTTTGGAATAATTTCAAAAATTACTAATTAAGCCACAATTTGACTAAAATTATTAAATGCATTATTAAACTGCATTATGCAGAAATGATGTTTAATAAGAACTTAAACTAATTCTAAATAAGTAATAATTTAGAAAGTATTTTGAAGCTTTTAGGCTCATTTCATAAGCTAATTTCTGTATACATTTAGAGTTTTTATTTTTTTTAGTAACCGTTCTTAGTACGCATTTACGTCTAAGATTTAACCATGTCAAATTCCAAGCTTCTTGTTCAACGGTATACCACGTCTCTGGTGGTAGTGGCACTAACATAAAATGCCTAAGTTGAAACAGAGACTGTTACCATTAATTTCCCATCATTAATTTTGACATCGGTTTGGTGGTATTTCCTAATATCCCATAGAAAACGTAATTTAGAAGGTCTTTATAGACTTTTTAGAAAGTTTTGTTGTCCCTGGCAACCCCAGGTGATAGTGGTGCCGGCACAGAATATAGAGCCCTGTGTAGGATCAGACACTATCACCATTAATACACAACCATTACATTTGTAATCGGTTTATTATTTCCTGAGATTGCATAAGAATCGTAATTTAGGACTGTTTTAGAATGCTTTCGCTCATTCACTTCGCTTCACCCGTTTAAATTTCGATTTTTTTTCAACAGTTCTTAGAGAGCATTTATATTTTATAAGTAACTACAATGCCATATTTAAAGTTTCTAGCCTCTTCAGTATCACAGAAATCGCAATTTAGAAAGTTTTTTGCTTCTGCACCCCTTCGGTGGTAGTGGCACAGCATAAAATATAGCTTATATCTGATCAGGTCCTATCACCACCAACTTGCAACTATTATTTTTGAAATCTGTTTGGTATTTCTTAAGATTGCATAGAAATCGTAATTGTGAACGGTTTTAGAACGCTTTTCCCTCACTTCATCCTTTTAAATCTGGAATTTACTTTCGACAGTTCCTAGGAATCACTTGCATCTTTTATGAAATTACCATGCCAAATTTCTTAATGTTAGACCTGTTAGTATCACAAAAAGCACGCAATTTAGAACATTTTTCACTCCTGCAACCCCAGGTAGTAGTGACAACAACATAAAATATATCCTATGTTGGAGCATGGACTGTCACCATCAATTTGCAACCATTACTTCTGAAATCGGTTTAATATTTCCTGAGATTGCGTAGAAATCGCAATTTCGAACATTTTTAGAACGCTTTTCGCGCATTTTTACACCTTTTAAATTTCGAAATTTTGAGAAACTGTTCTTAGAGAGCCTTTACATCTTATAAGTAATTACCATGCCAAATTTCAAGTTGCTAGCCCCTGCAGTATCACAAGCATTACAATTTAGAACGTCTTTTTCTCCTGTAACCTCCAAGAAGTTGTGACACCGACATGAAATAGAGTGTATGTTAGAGCAATGGCTGCCACCATTACTTTTGTAGTCGGATTGATACTTCCTAAGATTACGTAGAAATCGCCATTTAGAACGTTTTTTAGAACGCTTTTCACGCGTTTTCACCTCTTTTAAGTTTCGAATTTTTTAAGAAATACCCTTAGTAATGATTTTTATCTAATAATTAATTACCATGACCAACTTTATGTTTCTAGGCCTTTCAATAACACAAAAATCGAATTTATAGATTGTTTTTTGCTCCTGCAACCCCTTTGGGGTAGTCGCACCGACATAAAGTATAGCCTAGGTTGGAGCAAGGGCTGTCTCCATCATTTTGACACAATTGTTCTTAAAATCGATTGGGTAGTTCCTGAGATTGCGTAGAAATCGCAATTTAAAACGGTTTTTTTTTTATGCTTTTCGCGCATTTTCACCCTTTTTAAATTTTGATTTTTTTTTAAAGAAATGTTCTTAGACATAATTTATATCTTATAAGTAATTACTATTCCAAATTTCATATTTCTAGGATCTTCGGTAACACAAAAATCGCATTTTTAGAACGTTTTTTGCTCCTGCTTCCTGCACCTCCTTTCGGATAGTGGCATCGACTTAAGATATAACCTATGTTCGAACGTGGAATCACACCAATATTTTGATACCATTACTTTTGAAATTGGTTCGGTAGTTCCAGAGATTACCTCCTACAAACAAACAAACTTTACTTCTTTATAATATTAGATATATATTTAAAGCTTATTAAGATTACTTACTAAGTTAATTTCATTAAACGGTGAATAACCATCGAATTTTTAAAACTATATTTAGCAATTATTCTGCAATTTTTAAAGTAATGATGGAGTATATACAATGCAAAACTTTTCAAAAATATTTTCATCCCGTGGACATGATGCTTACAAAACAAAAGGCGAATACTTTTTATTTTTGCCCGTGCGTCTTTTTAACATTAATGTTATCTTGAAAAAAACTAACATCGTTTTTTAGTCAGGTTCCTTCAAAATTGCTTGTGGAGATGTATTTATCTTTCATTCTAGAACTAGGTGATTCTGCCCCTACGAACCATGCTCATCAACACCGTCCAGACGCCCCAGGCATTTAAAAACACGCTCATTTGCTCTGCTTTTAAAATATTGCCAAATTACGGAAGATTGAATAATATTATCACGATTAGCGGTGTTCTTCTGTAATAGAGTTTCCATTCATTTCCGTTTGTCTGAGAGATTTTTTGGTACCCAAAGCGCATCCACTGCTGTCGTAACAGCTGACGGTTTTTTTCTAGTTCCATTAAAAAAGATCAATCACACATTTGAAAATCAGCTTCTTTAAAATTATTACGTAAGAAATGTCGCTGCCTCCTGGACTTTTATGACGTTTAGATTAAAAATTTTCTTTTAGATGCTGTAAAAATTACGCCTAATTTTCACAATTAACGGCTTTTCGCACGTAATAACAGTAATTATTTTAAAGTTTCCTTTCATTTTTAATATTCACGTGCAATTAAAATTTTCGATTAAAACTGTTTGTGTAGATTATTATTTGGTCTCTTTTTTTTATTTGGCAACAAAAGATAAACAGACTATTTCAAACTATGAATTAAATCTCTTTTCAGATAATGAAATTTTAATAAAAAATTGGAAAATCTTAAAAAATTAGACAAATAAAAAAAAAAAAAAAAGATTGGCTTTTGCACACCTCAATACAGTCACATATGTGCTCCCAAAAGATGGTTAAATTGCTATGCATAATTTTTAATCCTATAAAACTTACTTAACCGAACTATCTTGACCTATTTCTTACTTCAACATGTTTATCATACATTTTGCTATATAAAATACCAGTTTTTATCATTTATATGTAATAATTTTTTAAGTATAAGCCGAGTAAATGAAGAAGGTTACAAAAACATTCAATTACTGCAGCAGCAACGTTAGTTTTTTTCTTTGTTTTTTTAAATAGAGAGAAAATAACTATATTTCTCAATTTATTTACTTACTTATTTTTTATTTGACTAGGATACTTAAGGGTTGCATAAGATTTACTCATGTAAATGTGTCTATAATAATTTTTAAAAAAGAATGGGGGAATAAAATATAACATTAAAACATATATTAGTTAGAATGAAGCAGTTTACTGTGTAATTAAAACTTTATAAAAAAAAAACAAGATTTAGTCTTAATATTTCAAAGAAAATTTAAGTAGTCATTTCAATAGTCTTTTTTCTGAGCAAACTTCAGATAAATGCCCCTGTTTTAAATTAATTAATAGAACATTGTTATTTTCCCAACAAAGAATATTTTACTGTTTCAGATCTCTCTTTTTTTTTTAAAGAAATAAAAAAAATGATCCACTGAAAGAATTAAAACGTTATGTAAGGGTCGCATAAATAATTCATCATTGTATAAAAATTGTATTGTTTGCTATTTTTTATTAATCTTAAATTTCCGTATGTGTCCATAATAAAATTCCGTAGGGTGTCCATAATAAAACGACCCGACATTAAACTTGCCTACAGACAAAACTATTGTTCATAAAGCTGTGAAATTTTATGTAAGACATAATAAAGGAATGGGAAATTGTTTAAACAAAAAAAAATAACTAATAATAATAAGTTCAAAATTTCGCCACCAGAGGGTGATTCTTAATAGATTGCACATTTAGCATTACGATAGTTTAGAAATTTTATTTATTAACTTAACCTGATTCTAAAGACAGCATTTCACGACATGTTCCTAGCATTTCCCAGAACAAACTACGGTCAACTGTAGAACATGCTACTATACCAGACACGGCGAACCTTTTTGCGTACACGTGCCAAAAATTCACAAACAAATCTATTAACAAATGCCACGTGCCAAACTTTTGTGCAGCGTGCGATGTTTATACGAAACACTGTTTATAAAATCAGTTTGCTTTCATGCATTAATAATTAAGAAATATTCAAAACCAAAATGCGGTTTCTCTCTAATAATGGAATCGGCCATTAAATTAATGAAAATTTAATTCATAAATATGATTTATTTATGGAGTACGTACTGTAGTTATTCAAAAGAAATTGCTAATTTTTATTTTAGTAATTTTTAATTTAGTATGAATCATCTCAGTTATAATTATCCAAGTTGTTTTAAACAATGTATTTTTAATGTATTGGTGAGATTTTTGCTGTTGTACATTCGATGGAATATGCTTTATACCTTGTTTGTATTTTGTTATTTTTTGTTTATATGCATATCAAAGTTGGGTCCATTTGCCCTTTTATTGCAGCGGCTATCTAACTTTATTCATCTGAAAAATACAGATTTTAAATTCATATAGAAAGGCAAAACGCATGTCTAAAACATTACAAAAGGAAAAGGAAGTTATCAAATTTAAATCAAAAAATTTTTAATTTCACGTGCCAGAGAAATTGTTTTGCGTGCCAACTCTTGCACGCGTGCCATAGGTTCGCTAACCCCGTACTATACGATTCCAGATGGTATCTGAAAATGATGACAGTCATGCGTAACATGTTTGGTTATAACAAAATTTGTTAACTATCGTTAATGTATGCTAAATGTGTAATTCGTTAAAAAACGGCCTCTTAATTTTATTTTCTCTCAAACAAATTCACTTCACAAACTTTCACAACATACTGAACAATAGTTTCGTTTGTAGACAACTTTAAACTAGGGTCGTTTAATTATGGACACTCTATAAGTAAAATTTCTAAACTATCGTAATGCTAAATGCATAATTTATTAAAAATTGCTCCTGGTGGCGAAATTTTGAACTATTTTTTTTTCTTAAACAAATTCCCATCCCTTTATCAAAATTTCACAATATTATGAACAATAGTTTTGTCTGTAGACAACTTTAAAGTAGGTTCGTTTAATTAGGGACACCCTGTATATATATTTTTTATTGTTTAGTTAAAATTTATTAATACTTCTGATTAAGATCCCCATTATAAATAATGAAACAACATTCATGTTTTTAAAAATATATCTCATAATTATAATCTATTATTTTGAGGTAATGATGGAATCTCTCTATTCTAAAAAAAAGTAACTACCGCTGTCACCGCCGCCTCCGCCGCCGCCGGTTTTGAATTTTTTGTGACCGGAGGTCTTTCTTCGTTAATATTAAGAAAAATAATGCATACAAAAATATGAAAATCGGTAGTATTATACAGAAATGTTTGATAAACACGCTGATGCAGACAGTTTTCAGATCGAAGAATTATTTTAAGAGATATTTAATGCTAAAGTTGGACCAAATCGTTCCACTAAAAAAGTTTTATAGGAGCAAAAACTGTTCATAGGAATTTAATCATTTTTAGATCATTTTATGCGTTAGAATTTGCCGGAGTGCAGATTGCATTAATTTTTTTATTTTGACTCATTTTTTGAGGTTTTATTTCTATTTTAAATTCAGATTTTCAGCATTTCTATAGATATTTTTAACAGATTTTAGAAAGTGATATTAATTTAAACTGTTGCCAACTGTATAAACAGCGGAAACAATAATGTTTGCTTCAAAAAAAAATATTTATACGTGTAAATAAATTAAAAATTTATTTACACGTGACTGTTATAAACAGAAAAAAACATTTGGAATTAGAATTAAATAATTATGTACAAAAAGCAGGAACTTATTAAAAATTACGTCATAAAAACTATAATTACACGTGAATTTTAAGAGAGAAAGGAATTTGTAAAACAATAAATTTATTAACATGCGTTAGAAGTCTTAAATAGCAGAAATTACGTCATATTTACGTCACATTACAGTTATTACATAAAATGAACACAAAATAATATTGCAAAACTGTTTAAATTTGGAAATTGCACTAGACATTTATTTGATATTTTAAGAGGATATTTTTCAACTATTTTTGTTAGGAAAGCGCAAATAATATTTAATTTCTAACACAAGTATTTTCACGTGAATATTAAAAAGAGAAAGAATAGTTTGGTCAAAATTACGTCAGATTAAAGACGATTAATTTAAAATGTCTCATTTAAAAGAACTTTCTTTTCACTTTGTTAAAAAATACCAGGAGACAAAGACTCTGTTTACTTAATTCCTTTTATATTAGCTTATTTTGAAATGTTGTTACACGTGTCTACGTCATCAAGTTATTTTTATTTCGACGTTTTATTTGTATTTTTATTAATGTTGTGCTAATTTATTTGTTCTTTCGTTATTTAAAATAAAAATTATATCAATTTGTATAACTTGACGAGTGGTTTGGCGATTTATATAATTTGGCGAAATTGGTCGACGGGATAATCAAGTAGTACCGCAACGGATTTGGCGTTAAAATTCCCCAATCAAAGAGAAATGAATAGAAATCCGTTTATAGAGAGATCGCCACTGTTTTTTAAATTATAATTCAATCTTTCGAAATCTTTTTAAAGCCGACCAAATTAGCGTGCATTTAGAGTCTACGGTGTCTGGACGGGGGTTGGCGAGCGTAGCTCGTAGGGGGCCGAGCCCCCTAGTAAAATAAAAAAATAGAAGTAATTACATCTTAAGAAAATAATATCGTTTACAATGCAAGTCTAATAAATTTTAGTCTGTATGTGTTTTCTGAGCAATAATGCTATCACTAAAACACCTTTCAACATTTTATCGTCACGTTCCTTCGAAATTGCTTGTAACATCTAGTAATTATTTATTTTTCTAAGAACATTTTCTATACTTCTTTCTCATAATAAATTCTGAATTATCAAAAGGCGAAAGATATTTTTAAAACATCACCACAAGACCATTTATTGCTAATGATGACTATAAAAATCATATTTTTAGCCATGCAAAACTAAACTTTAGCTATTAAAATTCATAACGCATATAATTACATGTAGCCGATATTTTAAGCAGTATGTGATTTTTAAATGATATGCCTGAATAGATACGTGATATGCGTAAATTGACAAGTAGAGATATGTTTAATTAATTGTTTATTGAATTAACGTTTAATTAATTTATTCGACAGAGATTCAACGTGGTTGCACAAAATGCATGTATGAAAAAGTGCCCATAATAATTATTAAAAATTGAATATGAGAATAATAAATATTATATTAGACAAAATAAAGCACTTAATTGCATAATTAAAACCTTATTTTTTGGAATTTTTAAGTCCAAGTTTAGTTTTAATTTATTGAAAGAAGTTTATAAAGTAGTTTCACTTGTAACATATTTTTCTTAACAAACTTCTGTTAAATGCTTTAAATTGGTTAATTATAGTTTCACTTTACTAACGAAAAACATTTAACGCTTTTTAGGTGCGTTTGTAATTATGTAAATTACGTAGCACCTATAGTTGTCTGTCCGTCCGCGTATAACAGAGCAAAGACTACACAGCCGAAAGGTCTAAAATTTTAAATATATAATTGATGCAAAATTT
The DNA here is from genome assembly GCA_963932465.1 of Maratus speciosus. Lineage (NCBI taxonomy): Eukaryota > Metazoa > Arthropoda > Arachnida > Araneae > Salticidae > Maratus > Maratus speciosus. Next base: position 376,192,246 of record OZ010791.1, on the reverse strand, counting down.
TGTCGAGTCATTTCAAATTTTATGAAAATCGAATGTATAGTTTACACTCTCAGGGACTCTATAAATTACAGGGACACTCAAAAGTTTTCGTTCCATTACGGACAATGGGAAAAAATTATTTCAAATGCATTTTAATTATGTTACAACCTTTCGAACAGAATGAAATTGATATGCACTTATGAAGTGCACTAAAATATACATTCAGTAGAATATACGATGCAAAAAATATTTTAAAAAGGTAGTTATAGTACGAACGCACCTCATTTGTTACGTTTGGCGTGCAATTTCCAACTTGTTATCTTTTTATTACCTCTTAATGTTTAGAAATTTTAAAAATTATAAATATAGGTAACTAAATACATTTAATGGTGACATAAATAATACATTATGATTTAAAAATTATTTTGCATATTATTTTTATTACTTTAAAATTTCACATTATATAATATTTTTTAAAATATTTTTTAAGTTTATTAATATTTATTATTAAGAACTCCATTAAATAATCAAAAGCTTTCATATTTCTAAAAGCATATCTGATAATTTTAATACATTATTTTAAAGTCAAGATGAAGTAAAATAAGAAATTGCAATAAAAGTAGTTATATCTTATGAAAATAATGCGTTGTACAATGCAAGGCTTTGTAGTTGTTAGCCGGCATGGTGTATTTTTTAGCGTTAATGTGATCGGTAGAACAATTTTCAACATATTTTAGTCGCATTCCTTCAACATTGCTTGTAAAATCAATTGTTTATTTATTTTCCAAAGGAAATAACTGTGTCTACATTTCTCTGTCTTAAAAAACATGTCAAAGATCTAAAGGAGAATCTATACCAAAGATTTATTTTAAAACATTGCTAGAAGACCATTTATTACCTAATTGCAGCTATAAAAAATTGTATTCTGGAAATCTAAATTGCAGCTTTTAAAGAATCAATATACAGGATGGCCATCAATTCATAGGTCCAGCTGTAAGGGAAGGTAAAGCACACATAAAAGAGAAATTCTGGTAAGCAGTGTGGCGTCGGAAATGAAACGTTTTGGCGAAAAACAAGAGATGCGGAGGAAATGAAAACAAGCGTTTCATTGACATAACAATAACAGTAAGTGCTCAAATATGCCACCACCAACATCGGTACAATCCTGTCAGCGTCAAGCAAGTGATTGGCGTAGCCTTTCGAAGGTTCCAGATGTCTCATCTATGAGACACCAGTTGAATCTGATGAGGACTCATTAAAAAGCTTTCAGTCGTTGCTGCAAATATTCGTGAAACACCTGGAACCTGTGAAGAGGTACACGCCAGTCACTTTCTAGACGCTGCTAGTAGCACATTTGAGCATTTACTATAATTGTTATGCCAATAAAACGCTCGTTTTCATTTCCTCTGCATTTCTTGTTTTTCGCCAAAATTTTTCAATTCCAACCTCACATTGCTATATCAAAATTGCTTCTGTATGTGTATTTTATGTTCCCTTGCAGTTTGGCCCATGAATTCGCGACACCCTGTATATACAGTCGAACTGGTCACGGCTAAAACGTGCACTCGGTTAAACCGAGTAATTTGCACGTTAAAAATCGTTCATTGTTCAAACGATGTTAAAAAATTTACGCTTTTTTGCAAGTTAAGCAAGATCACGGCTAAAACGAGTAAAATATCTGTTCATTTCAATGTAATTTTCGGTAAAAGTAGTGTAGAATTAAGAAAGAGATTTCTTTCGTATCGAACACTGTTCTCTCTCAGCAATAATATTCCTACATAACAACTGTCTGTCAAAATGTAATATTTTTTTACTTTTACCAGAAGAACTTCAACATCCAAGGGGACACCCCCACCTCAGAAAATACAAATAAATTCCTAAGGTATATTTTTAGATTGCTGACCAGGATCCTACCTACCAGGCTATTGCCTAGTTGAACGGGTTAATACATGGCAACGGAGCGAAGTTCTGCCTGATCATTGAATGGCGGAGATCTATTTGAATAGCCTTTACGCAATCATAGCTGCAGTTCTTTGTTGTTGTTGTTGTTGTTGTTATCTTCATTTCTTTTCCTGAGTTGGCCAGTTGCTAATTAATATTTCTCTGGGCCGATCCGGCACTCCTCAGAACAGCTATGTCATGATGGCTGGATGTGAAATACCGGATGTTTATAAACCGAATGTATGGTACAGGCTTAGTAAAAGGGATAATTTAGAAAAGTTGAAGAGTAATTAATTACTTACGTAACAGGAAAAAAAGGAGTGAATGCTGCATAATGCCAAGTTACACCAGGAACATGAGTAATTTTGGACCAAATTGCAGGGCGACTATGATATTGCATAGGGACATGCCACCCCGGCTTCTACCTTAACGACTAAGGTAAAGCGAGGAGAGTCTGCGCACATTTCAAAAGAATAATAATAAAAAATCTAAATATTAATATTTTGCTAAACTATGCATGAATAATTTTGACTTCATTTGTTTTTTATGCATTTCCATTGTTATTTTGTTGTTATACTGTAATTTAATAGAACAGCAGTAATAAAACCAAGAAAACTATTTTGCGCAATCTCTCCTTACAGGGTAGGAGGGAATGCGCACATGGGTAGGAGAGATGGCTTACATAGGTAGAAGAGATTGTTATTAATAATAACTACAATTAAATTGTTAACAATAATAATTACACTTAATCGACATTGTTGAAAGGTTTTTGTGAGTAATTGTTATTGTATTAGGCGTGAATATTTCAACCAAATGTTTAAATAATAAATAAAAGAAAGAATTTTAACAACAGTTAAAATTTTTGATTTAAGAAGATTAAAATATCTGAAAAAGCAATCCCTACTAAGATTACCAAATAACATTAATCTAGTTGATAACATGTTTAACATGAAAATTACTTCATTCCCATATCCACAGTTTCATTGTATTTTGTTTGCTAAACGAAGTTGTCGTCATTCACAATCGATGCACTTATTGTGGTAAATCGCGCATCTTTCGTGCAATCACCTGCAACAAGCAATACATTAAATCCAGTCAGTTGTCGAAGTTGTATCCTGGTACAGTTCCAGACATTCAGTGCACTCAACCTCACTGACCTTCGGTTTTTTTTTCCTTTAGTTTTTTTATCCCAATTTTTGTGACAACACCTTATGTTCAGCTGTTTTTTTTTTTTTTTTTTTTTTTTTTAGGGACATCTTTTTTAAGTCTTTTTTCATGTATATTTTGCGGATCAGTAACATTAGTTGAACTCTGTTTCCTTTTGATTTCGATGGCATGACACTACTATTAATTAAATTACATCACTACTTAATTAAATTATTAGCAAGTATGGTATTAATTTATTAACAAAAATAATGACATAAAATTAATTTCATAACAACTGTATTATTAATTTATTAATAAAATTTTTATCTGCAAAAGTATATTTTTGCAAATTAATTTGTTGCCAAATTTAGTTTTGATAATTATGTGTTTTTCCGAAATTATTTCAAAATTGATTCATTCATACGTTTTACACGTAATTTGCAATTCATACAAATTTATCAATAAGCTGTGTAATCTCTCCTAGCACTTAAACTTATGGGGGAAATGCGCCATCTCTCCTATGTAGCAGATGCGTAAACTCTCCTACTTTGGTAGGAGAGATTGCGCGGCCTTTTATTTAAATATGACCACTTCTAAAATGAATTGTTGGTGTTCGCATACTTAGTCCAGGTTAGTAGTTTATAAGAAATTGTTTAAGTTCAAAATATTATTTATTACTGACGTTCTATAATAATTCTAACGAACAGTTATGAAAATTCAAGCATTTACTTTGGAAAAACAAAACAAAATAGTACTGCTTTATGCAAGATGCTTGGAACAATCAATATGCACATTCATGTAGACACTGCGCTAATGCTGCTGTACAACTACCTGGAGTCGCTACGCGCGCACTCTAGTCCTTCCCGTCGAATCTCTTTGTGCGCAATCTCTCCTACCGCGCGAACTCTCCTCGCTTTACTATATGCTTTTTTAGACCGCTGAATGGACTTTTTTGTTTAATGTCTGCGGTTCTTGTAGTTTTCGATTATTAGCTTTTTCATTTATAATTTGTTCTTTCGGATGAGTTTGTTTTTATCATGGGAATTCATCTTTCGTCTTTGCGATTTGATTCTATCTTACACTGAAAAAAAAAAAAAAAAAAAAAAAAAATCTGTAAAGTTACTAAAGTTTTTCTTGGAAACTGGGATTCCTAGAACTTTTTATGTAACGGCAACAAGAAAAATTCCTTAACAGACGCTGTTACAGGAATTTTTGTTGTTGCCGTTACATAAAAAGTTCTAGGAATCTCAGTGTCCTAGAAAAACTTTAGTAACTCTACAGATTTTTTCTTTATAGTGTATGGGTTTTATCCGTCACTTTCTTGGTTTTCTATCATTTTTTCTTATGTTGTAGTCAGAGTTATGAGATTTGTCTAATATTTTATTTTTATGTTCTGGAGTAAGACTTGTTTCGAACATTAATTCGTTGTGTTTAACTTCCAAAAGCAGAACACTTGAAGAAGTGCTTTTCTTAAATGTAGATTGTAGCCTTATTCTTCTTAATTTATTTGCTTGTTGTGCTATAGGATGGAACCTACTGTATGGCTATTAGTTCGTCTATTTATTAGTGACGTCTGTTATCACTGTTATGAAGCACTGTTCCTTTTTTTTTTTTTTTTTTTTTTTTTGGTTTTCTGTTAGGCTTTTCAGTGACTGAGCATTTTAGCTATCATATTCTAACATGTTGTATCATTCGCTGTTTTCACTTCGTTGTAAAGTAGTTTTTTTTTCTTTCTCGATACTTTTGGTTGTCTTTTTTCGCGAAAGAACTTTTAGCTATCAGTCTTTCTTATTATATAATTTGCTGTTATCATTTATCCAGTTTGCTATCATTGTATTTGTGAAGGCACTCTTTTTCCATCAGTTCATCATTCAGTGATTACCACTCAAATGTAGAGCGATCTTTCGATATTTTTTTTTTTTTTTTGGTTCTCCTTTAATCATTTTTTTAGCATTGTAAATAATTGTTTTACAATTCATTTTTTATTATTAATGTTGTTTTATTATAAGCTTACTCTGAAAAGCATTGCCTTACTTAGATTGACGGAAAGATGTTGACAGGACTGGACTTACCTCATGTTAATTCGATATTGTGTCAATGTTGCCTATCTGATCTCTGTTGATCGCATCTTAGCCATTTGAACACTGCTTTAGCTTTCGGTTGAACGTTTTTGTTATGTGCTAGTGCTAGTGCTAGTTGTTGGTGCTAGAGTTACTCACTGTGATGTTGAGTAGATGGAACGTTTTAGTGAAGGGGTACACTGTGAGGTAGTGTTTTGATGTTCCGAGCGCCCAACACTCACATTTCGGTGTTACCTTCTGTGTGAATATCTGTAGATACACCGGGATACACCGGGGCCTGTGTAAATTTGTGAAAGTAACTTGCAGTTTATTAGTCTGATTTGTCTACCATAGCTAAAAAATTATGTGTCAACCTGCCAGAGAGATAAGGATGTTTCAAATACAACCTATTTGTAAAATTTATAACAGGGTCACAGGAAGTAACAGAGAATAAAACCTTTAGTTGTATCTTTCGATAAATCCAGGCTCTGGACCATATTGATCAAGCTTTTAATATCTCTTATTGGACTGTTAAAATGAAAAAAAAATATGTGAAATCAATAGTTCGAAATAACATTCACAAAGATATGACTGAATATTTTCTGTTACTTTTTCATTAAAGAGATTAGAATATCAAAATAATTGGAGAAAATAACAGTAATAATTAGTTTAATTTCGTGTCTGACTTTAAGACTTTTATTACCTTCATGCGTTTTAGTAGTAACGGATAATACGAAGACTTTTATAATTTCTTTGTTTCTCGTATTCTCCAGTCTAATCCTATACGTGATGTACGGTAACTCAGATCCTGAAATAGTTCAATCATTTATTCCACAAAATGCGTGCATTTATATGTGCCCGAATATATCTAGAAAAAATAATGCAATTAAATATATATACCGGGGCTCAAAGCACACTTTTGAGATAAGAAAATTGATAGAAATTTAGAGGTAGTGCGTTATAAAAATTAAAAATTAAGGGGGGAAATGAAGATTATGTGAATTAAGATTTCTAATTGAAGGAGCGTGGTATAAAAATGTTCACTATGAGATTAAATGAAAATTAATAATTATACTTTATAAAAATATTTATTTTATTGTTTGCGATGTATCTAAGCTTTTTTGCAAAGCTGTTATAAGGCAAATATATCTAAAAATAGTAAAATGAAGTCTGAAAGTCTAGGCGCGCGTTCTACGCCGGAATATATGGTAATTGTAAAAGACGTGTTAAGCAAAAATAATCACATTTTTAACCTTTTACGCTCCGACGGGTCTTTTAAGGCCCATTGAAGAAAATGCAATGTAAAATTTGTTTAATTCGTCTACTAATAAAAGTATATGGTAATTTTCATGCAAAATACTTTGCTGAATCATATTCAGTAAGCATAATGAAACAGCGGAAGCTAAATATCATTTAATGTGGTTATTTTATCAATCATTTACATGGATTTAGCTTTTATCCTATTGAAAAAGTTTTGCAAAAAATTTGCAACTACAAAACACTTCTTAGTTAAAGATACACTGTAAAAAAAAAAAAAAAAAAATGTAACTCTACAGATGTAAAGTTACAGAAATCTCTATGCTTAGAGTCATATACCTAGAGCTATGCATAGAGCTATGTTTACAGATAAAGTTTTATCTGTAAACTGTACAAAAAAAAGATGTAAATCTACAAAACTATTTTTTATAAAGCCACAGATATCTGTAGCTTTGCAAAAGAATCAGTTAAAATTACAGTAACCTTAATAAAATTTTATCTGTAACCCCGGTTGCAGTTACATAAAAAAGTTCTAGGAATTCCATTTTCTTAAAAAATCTTAGCAACCTTGTAGATTTTTTTATTTACGGTGAAAAAGTGTATCTGTTACATGAGTTTTTGTTGTTACTGTTACTTAAAAAGTTCTAGGAATCCCAGTTTCCTAGAAAATACTTGGTAACCTTGCAGATTTTTTTTTACAGAGTAGGATCACAATACATTTATTTACATCATTCTTGTAAGAATTGTGAGGTTTCCATAGCAGTACTTTTTGTTATATTATCTAATTATTCTAGTAAATATGTTACAAAAAAAATTCAACAACCGATTTATTAAATCAGTTTTATTTAAAAATCTATCTAAAAATCAAACTGTTGTTATAGGGTAAATGCACCAGTAGTCGGCCACCCCCCAGTAGTCGACCACTTTGAGATAAAATACGTTATGAATAGCTTATTTTTGATTTCACATGAAATATTACAATCCCCCTATATATAGCCCCCCTTTGTACGTCATAAGCCATCAGCAAAGAATTGTAGGTATTTTTATTGAGTTAGTAATCAGCCATTTTTTATTTGGTTGCGGTCAAATAACCATTTTTGCTATTTTTTTGTTAACCGATGACAAAATTTTTAAAAGACTAGTATTAATTTATTTTTTATTATTTTCTAAAATTATAAGACTCTACTATTAAAAAGTTTAATAAACTAATGTTTTTCAGTATCAAAATTAAATAAATGTGTTTGTATTAATTAATTTTAATGTGGCCGATTATTGGGTATTATATTTACTTGCATATTCAGTAATCGGCCACCACGGTTGACTACTGGCTAAAAGGCCATTTCACTTTTTTGAGTCTATTTTTAATAATTTGATTTCTTTCGTAATTTGATTTTTGCAATTTGAGATTTATATAACCTTTTACTTGCATTTCATTTTATGTACACTATATATAAGGTGTCCTGGGGTAATAACGCCACCTTAAGAGTCTACCAATTTTTACGGCTTAGTTTTAGATTTCTTTTTTTTTCCCAAACAAATATAGGATTTGATACAGTAACTTATTGATTATGTATACAAGAAAGACTATTTTAGCATATAGCAGATTCATAAAATATAGTGGAGTGATTTCTTGACCAACGCTATTAGGCGTTATTACCCACCTGTTGGGTAATAAAATAACGTCTAAATCGCTGCCCTCACAACGGCTCTTATAACAAATGCATCCAAGAAATTCCCTTGCACTCTGCCCTGGCTCATACGATGTCATTATTATTTACTTTAGTGTTGCATTTTTAGACTTCATAGATTTTACAAATAAAAAATGAGAAAAAGACTTAAAATATATCTTAAGACTTAAATAAATAAGACTTTAATAAGACTTAAATAAATATCATTCTATAAGACTTATATATTTATAAGACTTAAATAAATATCATTCATGCACAAGTTAAATGAAATTGATTTGCGCTCATACGTTTGTCAGTGACTGCAACGTTCACGAATTTCGTTCGTTTGTGATCGCAAATTTCGCGAATTTAGTACATTTTTGAGACTGCTGCATACAGTGCATTATTTTTATGAGTGCTATGCGCTTATTCTTTCCTTAGTTTTTGAGGCGTTAACGAATTTCGTTTCTTTGAGATCGCGGCTTTCGCGAATTACTGCGTTTTTGAGACAGCTGCACGACGAGGTTGCTGCACCGAGTGATGTTTTTTTTTCGGTTTTGATTAGCGCTGTTAGCTTATACGTTCGTTACTGATTGCGGCATTAACGAATTTCGTTCGTTTGTGATTGCGGCTTTCGCGAATTACTGCGTTTTTGAGACAGCTGCACGACGAGGTTGCTGCACCGAGTGATGTTTTTCTTTCGTTTTTCAAGAGCGCTATGCTCTCATACGTTTTTTACTGATTGCGGCGTTAACGAATTTCGTTCGTTTCTGATTGCGCTATGCGCTCATATATTCGTTACTGATTGCGGCATTAACGAATGTCGTTCGTTCGTGATCGTGGCTTTCGTGAATTACTGCGTTTTAGAGACCACTGCTCAACGAGGTTGCTGCGTCCAGTGATATTTTTTTTTTTGTTTTCATGAGCGCTATGCGCTCATACGTTCGTAACTGATCGCGGAGTTAATGAATTTCGTTCGTTTGAGATTGCGGCTTTCGCGAATTTAGTGCCTTTTCGAGACTGCTACACGACGAGGTTACTGCATTTAGTGATTTTTTTCGGTTTTGATGAACGCCATGCGTTCATACGTTCGTTACTGATCTCGACTTTAACGAATTTCGTTCTTTCGTGATCGTGACTTTCGCGATTTTAGGGCGTTTTAGAGACTGCTGCACGACGAGGTTGCTGCACCCAGTGGTGTTTTTTTCTGTTGTCATGAGCGCAATTAGCTTATACGTTCGTTAATGATTACGGCGTTAACGAATTTCGTTCGTTTGTGATTGCGGCTTTCGCGAATTACTGCATTTTAGAGACTGCTGCACGACGAGGTTTCTGCACCCAGTGATGTTTTTTTTTCAGTTTTCCTGAACACTATGGATTCATACGTTGTTACAGATTGCGGCGTTAACGAATTTCGTTCGTTCTTGATCGTGGCTTTCATGAATTACTGCGTTTTAGAGACTGCTGCACGACGAGGTTGCTGCACCTAGTGATTTTTTTTTTGGTTTTCATGAGTGCTATTAGCTCATACGTTCGTTACTGATTACGGCGTTAACGAATTTTGTTCGTTTGTGATTGCGGCTTTCGCGAATTACTGCGTTTTAGAGACTGCAGCATGACGAGGTTTCTGCACCCAGAGATGTTTTTTTTTTTCTGTTTTCAAGAGCGCTATGCTCTCATACGTTATTTACTGATTGCGGCTTTAAAGAATTTCGTTCGTTTCTGATTGCGCTATGCGCTCATATATTCGTTACTGATTGCGGCGTTAACAAATTTCGTTCGTTCGTGATCGTGGCTTTCGTGAATTACTGCGTTTTAGAGACCACTGCTCAACGAGGTTGCTGCGTCCAGTGATTTTTTTTTTGTTTTGTTTTCATGAGCGCTATGCGATCATACGTTCGTAACTGATCGCGGCGTTAATGAATTTCGTTCGTTTGTGATTGCGGCTTTCGCGAATTTAGTGCCTTTTCGAGACTGCTACACGACGAGGTTACTGCATCTAGTGATTTTTTTCGGTTTTGGTGAGCGCCGTGCGTTCATACGTTCGTTACTGATCTCGACTTTAACCAATTTCGTTCGTTCGTGATAGTGACTTTCGCGATTTTAAGGCGTTTTAAAGACTGCTGCACGACGAGGTTGCAGCACCCAGTGATGTTTTTTTCTGTTGTAATGAGCGCTATTAGCTCATACGTTCGTTAATGAGTACGGCGTTAACGAATTTCGTTCGTTTGTGATTGCGGCTTTCGCGAATTACTGCGTTTTAGAGACTGCAGCATGACGAGGTTTCTGCACCCAGAGATGTTTTTTTCTGTTTTCATGAGCGCTGTGCGTTCATACGTTCATTACTGATTGCGGCGCTAACGAATTTCGTTCGTTCTTGATCGTGGCTTTCATGAATTACTGCGTTTTAGAGACTGCTGCACGACGAGGTTGCTGCACCTAGTGATTTTTTTTTTGGTTTTCATGAGTGCTATTAGCTCATACGTTCGTTACTGATTACGGCGTTAATGAATTTTGTTCGTTTGTGATTGCGGCTTTCGCGAATTACTGCGTTTTAGAGACTGCAGCATGACGAGGTTTCTGCACCCAGAGATGTTTTTTTTCTGTTTTCAAGAGCGCTATGCTCTCATACGTTATTTACTGATTGCGGCTTTAAAGAATTTCGTTCGTTTCTGATTGCGCTATGCGCTCATATATTCGTTACTGATTGCGGCGTTAACAAATTTCGTTCGTTCGTGATCGTGGCTTTCGTGAATTACTGCGTTTTAGAGACCACTGCTCAACGAGGTTGCTGCGTCCAGTGATTTTTTTTTTGTTTTGTTTTCATGAGCGCTATGCGCTCATACGTTCGTAACTGATCGCGGCGTTAATGAATTTCGTTCGTTTGTGATTGCGGCTTTCGCAAATTTAGTGCCTTTTCGAGACTGCTACACGACGAGGTTACTGCATCTAGTGATTTTTTTCGGTTTTGGTGAGCGCCGTGCGTTCATACGTTCGTTACTGATCTCGACTTTAACCAATTTCGTTCGTTCGTGATAGTGACTTTCGCGATTTTAAGGCGTTTTAGAGACTGCTGCACGACGAGGTTGCAGCACCCAGTGATGTTTTTTTCTGTTTTAATGAGCGCTATTAGCTCATACGTTCGTTAATGAGTACGGCGTTAACGAATTTCGTTCGTTTGTGATTGCGGCTTTCGCGAATTACTGCGTTTTAGAGACTGCAGCATGACGAGGTTTCTGCACCCAGAGATGTTTTTTTTCTGTTTTCATGAGCGCTGTGCGTTCATACGTTCATTACTGATTGCGGCGCTAACGAATTTCGTTCGTTCTTGATCGTGGCTTTCACGAATTACTGCGTTTTAGAGACTGCTGCACAAGTTTGCTGCATCCAGTGATGTTTTTCTTCGGTCTTCATGAACGCTATGCGTTCATACGTTCGTTACTGATTGCGGCGTTAACGAATTTCGTTCGTTTATGATCGCGGATTTCGCGATTTTAGGGCGTTTTTGAGACTGCTGCACGATGAAGTTGCTGCATCCAGTGATTAGTTTTAGTTTTGATGAACGCTATGTGCCCATGCTTTCATCACAAAAAAAAGATAACAAAAAACAAGATTTTTTTTTTATAAAATCGCATAATTATATCAAAACGTCTGTTACTATAGAATCACAAATCTATAATAATAAGATAACTACTAAAATAACAATAATAACAAACGATTGCTTTGTCACATGTATTTAAAATATCGAATAGGGGAAAACAACTGAACAAGAAATCATATTTTTCCTTAAATAAGAATTGGCGCCTCATTCTGCTCATATTGTTCAAAGATACTACGAGACAGACTGTAATATTTGTAATGTACTATTCGAGATATGCAACTTATTAAAATTACATTTCGAAACTCGATTATGAGATAGTAACGCGAAAATGAAGAATTGGCGCCCCGTTCTGGAAATATCTAACCACGAAATCCCAAGATAAACTGAAACATTTGCATTGTACTAGTCGAGACATGCAACATATTAAAATTTCATCCCGAAACTCGATGACATGATAGTAATGCTAAAATGACGATTTGGCGCTGCCTACTGCTGATATCACAATAAGATACACATCAGTCATTCATGTTCTGTTAATACTCTTGTCCTACATCACAATTTCATTTTGAAACAGGATGATGTAATAATTTTTTCTCTGCCCGCAGCCTAGTCTACGATGGTTAAACAAAAAATTTGAAAGGCCCACTACTAGATAATTTGGTACTTTTAACTTTACTTTCCATAAGAAACAAGAATGAAAAATCTTGCATGAAGAATAGATTATAAAAGCATTTCCCACGACTTGCAGAATTCTTCAACGAAATTGAGTTGCTTAATACCGTAAAAAAAGTAAATATTTTAGAAAAGGCATAATACTTTTGAAAACCGGATTATGGTCCCTAACCGAAAAAGTAGTTCAATTCTTTTGCGCAGTCCTGTATTTAATCTAAAGATTTGTATATCATTCTATACATTGTATGATAAAACTTAGTATAGTAAGAAAATGCATAACAGGTTGAAAATTTGCCTTCAGCAATTTCTACCCCTATACGGAAACATACTTGAATTATTTTGTACAGCCCTGTATATTACCAATAGATTTTTATATGCCGCACATATTAAGCTAAAATTTAATTAAGGCTAAAACGTGGTTAAAACTACTGAAATGATACTTCCATACATTTTTATCCCTGGGAGGTCATGTATTCAGTTCTTTGCGTGGCCCAGTATATGGTTTTATTTATATTATACAAACATCTCTTAGTATATTAAATATAGTTCAGCTTGAAACAGCATAAAAGCCTCTTTTAAGCCATTCACGCTGATACTCCACAAAGCTTACAAATTCTTTTGTGTAGCCTTGTATATGATCTATATCAGTTATACACACCGCATTGTAAGCAAAGGTTTAATTAAACTTAAAAACACATGTCATAAACAAAATCACACTTACAACAATTATCGCTAATAGAAAGATACAGTACTGTATTCGAATTTTTTGTGTTTCCCTGTAAATGAACGATAAATGCTATGCACATCATGTTATACAACGGGTACTTTGTAGTAAGCCTCAGTAATGTTGTATATCAATTTCATTCTATTTGATGTAGTATAAGAGAACTAAAGTATGCTGCAAACTGCTTATCCCCTGACACTATTATGTAAAGGAATTCTTTTGCGGGGCCCTATAAATGAATAATAAGTTCTTTGGACTCCATATTGTCTAGAATGCGTAGTTAAATGCACTTCATAAATGCATATCAATTTCATTATATTTGAAATGGCCAACATCATTAAAATAAAATTGAAGGAATTTTTCTCATTGAGCGTAATGCATCGGGTATTTTTGACTGTCCCTGTAGATGAACTATAAATTCTACACACTTTATTTTCATTAGCTTATCGTGCTATTGTTAACGTCAAAAACATACAAAAATTTCAAGGAGATTCGAGTATATTTGGGAGTGTTAGAACTCGGAGAGACTGAAGACAATCCAAATTCACAAACACTTTTAATCTATGTTGGAAAGTGTTTTATACTATTATAGTTTTTTAAATTATTACAGCAACATTATAAGAAAATAATAAGTTAACACATTTTATCATTAAAATGTTGTTCTGTTTATAAAAGTTATACTTTAAGTTATTTAAATAACAAAGCATTTAAGTGGCCGACTACTGGCCAATGATGGCCAAACACTAGAATTGAGTGGCCGACTACTAGACCTTTGCTACTTTTAAGTTTAACTTTTTATAAATAAAAACTATAATCAGTTTTTTTAAAAACAATTGCTGAAACAGTAAAAGAAAAGTGTACTTTAACATATGTTACTGTTAAAAATGTTGTATTGCTTTTTAAAATTACGCTTTGAGCTATATACTTAAAGAAAGCGCTTAAGTGGCCGACTATTGGTGCTTTTACCCTATAAGTTGTTTTGGATATATTCATATATTAACGAAAATAATTATTGAAGAGGAGCAAATTTCTGATTTATAATTTGGGACATAAGGGTTAAAGTAATTTAAACCTAGAGAAAATTCTAGATTTAGCATTAAATTTTAGAAAATATTAAATAGTAGTTTAGATTGATTTTCTTTTTTTAACAACTTAAAATAAATGCTCCTGTTTTAAATTGATTAATGGAGTTAATAATTTTCCTAACAGAGAAAATTAACTCTTTCAGTTCTCTTTTTTAAATAAAAAAAGGGGGGGGTGAACTAAAATAACTAAAATGCATGTAAGTGTCACATAAATAACATGTTACTGCTCAAAATGTATTTGGCATATTAGTTTTTTATTAATTTTGAATTCCATGTAATATATTCATTTTTATGAAATATTTATTTTAAAGTTTATTAAGATTTCTTATTAAGCATTCAGTTAAATAATGATTCAACACCCATATTTTGTAAAAGCATATCTAAGGCTAATGTCAGACGAACGTGTATTTGCACGTTTTTTTGTTGTTTTATGAAAAAGAAACACCTTCGCTAGCAGGGGTTTCTTTTTCATGTTAAAAAAAAACATGCAAATAGACATTCGTCTGACATTAGCCTAATAATTATAACCCAGTATTTAAAAGTAATTTATACCTGAAAAAGTGTTAGATTTAGTATTAATATACTAGAAAAAAAATAGTAATTTCATTTTTTTTTTTTTTTTTTTTTTTTTTTTACAACTTAAGATAAATTCTCTTGTTTTGAATTGATTAATAGAATACAGTCATTTTCCTAATAAAGAATAATTAACTCTTTCTTAAAAGCAAGTAATATAAAAATTTTGTTTCTAAAGTCAATTCCTACTTAGGTCATCAAAGAAAAATTTAATATAATCCCTTAAGCTAATATTAGTTTTTGTTGCATTAAAATATCTCAATTTGTTGGTTTTCTATAAGCAAGTAGATTTACAATGGGAATTTGGCGAAATATTAGAGATATCGCCAAGTTGGCGACAAAATTGGCGGTATTTGGCGACAAAACAGGGTCCCCCCTATGGTAACCCCCCTTATAAATATGAAAATGCATTAAATGCTTCAATAACCAATGGCCGCCATTTTGTTTCCCATGTAAAACTAAAATTAATTAATTAAAATTTAATTAATGAATTAATATTTGAAAAAACTGTATTAACATCAATTGTCATCCAGTACAAGTTTTAAAAAAATATATTTCAACTTGATAGGATGAATAATAAGTATTTTATTAACGATTGAAAATTTGAACAAGATATATAAATAAATAAAGAAATATAGGGAGAGTGTGAACTAATAGTAGGAATTGAAAAACAGAAACTGAAGGAACTGAAATGCATGTAAGTGTCACATAAATAACATGTTACTGTTCAAAAAGTATTTGAAGTTTTACTTTTTTATTAATTTTGAATTCCATACAATATATTCATTTTTCCGAAATATTTATTTTAATGATTATTAAGCTTTCTTTTTAAACATTCTGTTAAATAATGAATCAACACCATATTTTCTAAAAAGCAAATCTAAAAATCATAGAGCAGAATTTAAAGCTAGAGAAAATTCTAGATTTAGTATTAATATTCTAGAAAAAAATTAATAATAATTTCAATTTCTTCTTTTAAAACTTAAGATAAATGGTCCTTTTTTAAATGATTAATGTAGTATAAGAATTTTTCTAACAGGGAATAATTAACTTTTTCAGGCCTCTTTTTATTTACACTTTCCAACAAAGTTGAAAAGCGTTTATGACTTCGGTTTGTCTGGCCGTCTGGTCGCGCTCTAACTCCCTTAAATATACTCGGATTGCCCTGAAATTTTTAGATGTTATTCATGTTTACCATAGCACGTTCCCTATATCAAATGAAGTTTCTAGCATGTTTAGTTCATTTATAGGGACAGTCAAAAGTTTTCCGTTACATTACGGCCTATGAGAAAAAAATCGTTTAAAATTATTTTTAGTGATGTTACATGCTTTCAAACATAATAAAATTGATATGCATTTATCAAGTGCACATTCGGTGGAATATCCGGTGCAAAGAATAGTTATTATTCATTTACAAGGCCACACAAAAGAATTCCGTTATTTAATGATATAGAGGGGGAGGGAATTGTTTTCGACGTATTTTAATTATGTTAAATTATTTCATGCATAATGAAATAGATATGCGTCGCTGAGGTTTACTATAACTTATTTCCTGTATAATACGAAGAGTATAGCATACAGGCACACACAAAAGATTTCAGATACTATATTGTATCCGAAGTACTGTACGGTAGCGATGATTGCTGGAAATGCATTTTTAATTATGTTATCTGGTTTTATATTTCACTATATTTAGGCATAGTATATGGTGTGTATAAATACTGTAATTCATAAACAGGGCTGCACAAAAGAATTCGTAATGGTTACTGGGTATGATTGCAAACTGCTTAAAGGTGGTTTTAAAATGAGTTATGCATTTTTACGCTGAACTGCATTTAGCTTACTAAGAAATGTTTGTAGAATATTGATAAAATGATATACAGGGAAACGCAAGGAATTGGATACATGGCCCTCTATGAATGATAATTTCTGGAAAGGTTATTTCAGTAGTTTTAAGAGTGTTTTAGTTTGAATTAAATTTTACCTAAATAGCGGCGTGTAATAAAGGAACTAGGTTAATTACAGGGTTGTACAAAAGTATTCAAGTGTGTTTCCATCTATTAGTATAAATTGCTGACAGAAAAATTTCAACCTGTTACGTGTTTTCTTGCTGAACTAAATTTCCCCATTATATAGTATATATATCAACCTACAGATCAAATATAGGGCTGCTCAAAAGAATTGGAATACATATTTGCTATGGACGGTAAGTACACAAATCAGTTTTTCAAATGTTTTATGCGTTTTCTAAAATGTTTACTTAGTTTTCTTTTATACCTTATTTCTCTAAATAACGAAGTTTTGTTAAAGCATTCAGGAATTGTTGGAAAATGTTTTATAATCTATGATTAACGCATGATTTTCCTTACTTTTTTAGATAAATTTAAAAAAAAATGGGTAAACTGAAAGAATTAAAATGCATGTAAGTGTCACATAAATAAAATGTTGCTGTTCAAAAATAATTTGGCATATTAGTTTTTTATTAATTTTGAATTCCACATAATATATCCATTTTTGTGAAATATTTATTTTAGCCCTTTATGCTCCGACAGGACTTTTAAGTGACATAGAATAAAATGCAATATAAAATTTATTTAGTTCGTCTACTACTGATAAAAGTATGTAGTACTTTTCATACAAAATTCTTTGTTGGATCACATTACACTGTAAAAAAAAATCCAGAAACGTTCCTGGGAAAAAATTGGCGACAGAGTTGCCCATTATTTCCAAGAAATGTTTCTTAAAAATGACTGGAACGTTACTGTATAACTTCAAAACTTTCCACAGAAATGCCAGTAACCTTCCTGCGAAATACCAGGAACGTTTCTGTTGACAACAAAACAATACTGATATTTCACAGAAAGCTTACCTTATTTTCAATGGAACGTTTCAGAAGTGTTGAAAAAGATTTTTATTTTTATTTTCCAGAAGCGTTTCGTATAAATAATTGGGAACCCAACTGCCCATTATTTTCTAGGAAAATTTCTGGATTTCTCTTTACAATGCAGGAACATTTCATATATTGCACATTGTTTTCTTTAACATTCATTAGATTAGATGCCAATATATTATATTATCCATTTTTAAGATTTAAAAATATTGATTTCTTTTCTTTACTTTAGAAAATAGTTGAAGCAGTTTATGAATCATTTAGTCAATTTAAATTTTTAGACATAGTATTCAAACTACATCTGGGAATATCTATATTATAAAGGACAAACATATCTGTGCGTAACGCATACGTCATTTTGCGAATGGCAAAACTTTGAAATTTGAAATGAAATTTCGGTTTTGCAATTATATCTACGGCAAATTTTTAAACTTCTGAACATTGCACATTTTAAATTTTAACACCGTCGTATCAGGAAAAAAATGCTCTTTTAAATGCAATTTGTTTGAAAGCTGTATCTCAATTTATTTTTGAGATATTAATTTTTTGTAGCTTTTAATACAAATTTTGTAATCGTGGCAACTGAAGTATTCCATTTATATTGGAAGTAAAAGGAAAATAGTCATGGTTTATTATTTTTATTGGTTATATCCTTATTGATGCCATTTTCACATTACAAATAAAAGTAACTTTTTTATAATTTTTGAACAGAAAATGATGTCAGACATTAAAAAAACACTCATTCTTCTTCATAAATCAGTTAATTTCAATATTTTTACATTACACTGATACTGAGTTTGTGACACTAGGCAAAATGGTTCAGTGAGTAAAAATTATGTTATACTTAAAATAAAACTATCATTTATTTTGATAAATATTTGACCAATGCTATGACAACTAAAGGCAAATTTCTGATATTTTTTTTTTCGAGGGTATTGAGATTAGAACTTAAAGTATGTGCGAATGTTCACATGAAAAGCTATATCGTACAAACGTGACTTTCTGTTTGGAAAAACATTCATTAATAATCTATTGCGCGTTAAAATACTTTCAAATTGTGAATTTCAGTGGTGCGTATGTAAATTATGAGAATGTGAAAATAACGTACAATTTAGATTTCATGGGAGAAAATTTTATGATGTGACAAAGCGAAATCCTCTTTATTGTTTTTTCATCCCATAAAAACAAACATAAAAGCCTCAATCGATGAATTCATCATAATTACTCATCTTGATTGCTTATTCTAATAGAGTTTAATTTTTCAATAATTTAAGCAGTTGAAGTTTGTGGAAATAATATTTTGGTAATTTTAGGTTAAAAATATTTGTTTTAAGAGTAAAACAACCAATGTTAGATGAATTTTTTATTGTAATTATTTTTTAGGTTTATTATAAATTCGATCTGACAGTTCCTTTCTAACATTTTAGTTCGTCGAATTTCGACGGGTTCCAACTCGTTTTTTTAATGTTCTCATTTCACAGATTTAATGTAATTACAGACAATTGGATAATTCCTCATCCCTTCAATAGTGCAGACAAGACATCCCCCCCCCCTTTTCTGAATATTTCTATATCTTATATAACCATTTTAAATTTTTATATTTCATTTATAATTTATCACTTTAAGCACAGCGAAACAGTCGAAGCTAAATATTTTTTATGTGGTTATTTTCTCAACCATTTACATGGATTTAGCTTTTCTCTTTTTAAAAAATATTTCATGAAAAATTTTCAATTACAAAATACTTCTCGGTTACAGATAGAATCACAATACATTTATTTCATTGTTCTTGTAAGAATTGTGAATTTTTCATAACAGTAATTTTTGTTAATTAATCGAATTATTCTTGTAAATATTTTACAAAAAAAAAAAATCTCTATCTACCGATTTATTAATTCAGTTTTATTTGAAAATTTGTCTAAAAATCAAATTGTTATTATATAAGTTGTTTTGGATATCATTAGACATTAACGAAGATAATTATCGAAAAGGAGCAAATATCTCATTTATAATTCGGGAAATAAAGGGTTAAAGTTTTCAGTTAAAAAGTCATTCAACGCCCATTTTTTTTTTAAAGCATGGGTAATAATTATTGCGCAGTATTTTAAAGTAATTTAAAACTGGAAAAAGTTTTAGATTTAGTATTAATATACTAGAAAAAATTAAATAGTAATTTCAATTTATTTTTTAACAGCTTAATATAGATGTTCCTGTTTTAAATTAAATATTAGAGTATAGTCATTTCCCTAACAGAGAATAATTAACTCTTTCTTTAAGAAAAAAACAGAAGCTGAAGGAACTAAAACGCATGTAAGTGTCACATAAATAGCATGTTGCTGTTCACAAAGTATTTGACACATTAGTTTTTTTTTTATTCATTTTGAATTCCATATAATATATTCATTTTTATGAAACATTTTTTAAAAAGTTTATTAAGTTTTCTTATTAATCATTCTGCTAAATAATGAATCAACGTCCATATTTTCTAAAGGCATGCCTAACAATTATAGCGCAGTATTTTAAAGTAATGACAAACCTCATATAAAGCGAAACTTTCATAACAGTAATTATATCTGATGAGCACAATTCATTACAAATGCAAGTTTAATAGCTTTTAGTACATACGTGCTTTTTTAACGTTTATGCGATCACGAAAACAACTTTCGACATTTTAGAGTCATGTTCCATCAGAATGGCTTTAATTACTTAATATTAACTTTTTGTTTTTTGAAAATAAGTTCATTTCTATTTACCTATTTACCGCAAATATTTGTAAAATATCAAATGGCAAACAAGATTTTAAATGATTCACCACAAGACTATTTATGGCTAATGATGACTACAAAAACCTCATTTTTATCTTTGCAAAACTAAATTGACGCTATTAAACAGTCATTATGTTTAGATGTTATTTTGAACAGTTTGTCATTTTTTTAAACTGACTCTGATCTTATACGTAATAAGCGTAAATTAGCATATTGAAATAATTTAGTTACGTTTTTTCTTTTGACAAGGGTGTAAAATAATTGCACAAATGGAGGAATGTAAATGTGTTCAGAATAATCCAGAAAGAAATTAAGGGATTACATATAACAGACATATTTAAACTGAAAATTAAATACTTTAGTGTGTAATTAAAATATAGAAAAATTTTAGGACCAATTATCACATTTAAAAAAAAAAGAACTATTATGAAGTGTGTACAATTAGCTGACTAAAACAGATTAAAAAAAAAGAAGGAAATTCTAATATTGAGAGTAAGGAAAGTATAAGTTATAAATCTAGAGAATTTTGATAATTTGGGTGGGGATTTCTAATTAATTTTCAGAAATATAAACTTTCCATGCATTTCCTGAGAAACATGATTTTCATGGGCAATCAGTTACGAAAATCTTTATATCTCTAAGGCATTACAGGTTTATTTATATAAAAGTAGTCGCTTACAATTTATGTGATAATGTTAGTGTAATGAACTAATGGTTTAAAAATCACACTATTTCATTATATTTTAGAGCTATTTTTATACATTATAATGTAGAAAATATACAAAAATTCAACAAAGAGAAATTTTAAATGAGTATAACTATGGGAGTTTTTATGTTATACTTTAGGTTGTAGTAGCTTACATCCTTGGTACCTCATGTGGTATATCCTTCTATATATATAAAAAAGTACCGATTTGGAAATGGACCAATGAAAATCTGCGTAGATACCGCGAAACGCATCTGATTGGTCAAAGCTTTCTGACGCTATAAGGGGGGTTACCAAGGGCTCTGTCGCCAAACGTCGCCAAGTTTGTCCCCAACTTAGCGATATATCGCCAGATTTGGCGATAAAATTTATCGCCAAAAGTGAAGCCAACTTGGTGCTATTTCCAGTATTTCGCCGAATTTCCATAGACTCCCATTGAAATCCAATAGTGTTTACTTGCTTCCAGAAAATCAACAAATTGAGACATTTCAGTGCAACAAAAATTAATATTAGCTTATGAATAGAGCTTAATTGAACTATTTACATTATTTTTAAGCGCAAACACTAACTATTTACAATATTCGTAAAACTATATATATAAATTTATATATTTAATAATTCTCATAATTATGAAACTCTGTAAACTTTAATGATTATGTGCTTGGAGATAAGGAAATAAAATTGTCAGGAGTTGGGGAGATGTGCGTTTTTACCAAGTGGGATCTAAAAATTGAATGCACAGAAAATAAGGGATCGCGCAGCGATTCAGAATGCAAACGCGAAATAATTACGTCTGAGGTTGGCTAGAAAATAAGGATTGCTTCGCGATACCGAATGGAATTCCGAAGCGATTACGAGGGGAGTTGGTAAGCCTAGCGAGCAGAGAGGTGGAGCCCCCCTAGTTTCTTTAAAACAAGTTATTATTTTTATTTTATTTCTGTGAAGACGTTTTTGGTGCGTACCAACTATTGCATTATTTTATATTAAAATTCTAAATATTAAAAAGAAATTGCTTCAAATTAATTTATTTTACAAGTGGAATTGCCTTTTTATATACTTATTTATTTGAAACAATCAGTATTGTACTCATTTAAAAAAATTGTTGCCAAACGTTACCTTAAATATCCATTTCACTTACACATTTTTTCTTCTCAAACCTTAGATATTCATTCCTGTTTTAACGACTTAACTGATAGTATTTTTAATATTTTTGTACACGGAACAGAATTTTTAATTTTTTTTTCTAATTTTAAAAGTGGGACTTGTTTATTTCCAGTCAACTATTATACATAGGTAAAACCGATTCAGTATAAGTAATATAAGAAGTAATTAAACTAGTTAACATGTAATATTTTCATTTTGCTAGCAAAGAATAATAAAATTTATAAAGATGTAATATTAGCATTTTGCTAACAAAGAATAATTAAATGCATTGATATGAAAAATTTGCAAAACAGCGAAACCTTACAGTGGTCATTTATTATTATTATTATTATTATTATTTACTCTTAAAAGTAGTGGTATGTATTTTAGCTTTCTTTGGTTTAGTTTGTTGTTTATAACTCGCCATAAAATTTCGCATTAAAATCAATATATTTTTTTTTTTCATTCTACTATGAAAATCTGTGAAAATATTCAATTGTGTAAAATGTTTTTTTTTATTTAAAAAATTTTAATAAGCTCTTTAAATTTCCGAAATTGAGGTAGAAAACAAAGATACTAGTAATGGTGATTTTGTAATATTTATCAATATTACAATCAATTACTAATATCGAATAGAAAAACTTTACTTTTTCTAAGAACTTTACTTTCTTTAATTTTTAGCATTTTAAAATTGTCCCGAGTTAAAACAATCGATACACAGAAAATGCAGTGTTTCAGGTAGAAAAAGTTCCTCGACAATTTCGGAAGAGGATTTTTTTTTTTTTATCTTTCTAATTTCACATTGAAATCACAGAATTCTCCCATTTTTTTTATTTTTTAAAGAAAAGGTCATTTATTTAAATAGCTAGAAACTAATTAAGTACGGAAATTGGATCTAATCTATGAAATACTAATGAAACTTGAATATCCATTTTTAAAAATGGGTCATTTATTTAAATGGTTCATTAAAATAATGTTCTTGTGCACTATTGTACGTTTTTTTTTCTAAATTAAATATTAAATTAGTTCTTTGTATGAAAAGATGCAGAAAATAGTATAGTATTTAAGATAATCGTACGCTTGATGTAATAGAAGAAGAGCATGGATATATAATTAATCATTTAACGGTATACGTTTTCATAATAAACGATTAATTATACATTCTTTCATTAAATAGTTTTTACATTTTCCTCGACATATAAATTAAAAAGCAGAAATAATTATTTTTTCTTCTTAGATATCTTAGAAATAATTACTTTCAATAATTTTTAATACTTGAATTATAAATTTCAGTAAGATGATCCAAAATATTTTTGTAAGGGAAAATGGATAGGGTAGAGGTAGAATCATGCGATGGGAAGCTTGAATTATAAGAATACTCCCTTAAAGGATAGGTTACATCATTACTATGGATATTAAAAATAGAAACGCCATAAAATCTTTAATAAAGTAAGAAAATAATATTTAAGTTTCTTTCAAAAGCCTGCTTTCTCTAGTTACTAGGAGAAAATGTTTAACGCGAATATATAAAATTCATTTCTTAACTTTTAAGTATTTAATTCTTGTTTAAAATGAAAAGAAAACTTACATTTTAAGCTTAAAAATTTTTATTTACTTCTTTCAAAGTTTTTCATTAGCATACAAACAGCATCTAAACCAATAGAATTTTTGGAGAGTTAAATTTCTTGTTCATTTCATTAAACTGCCCAAGAGTAACTTTCAAGATTTTTACTTTTGCCGCGGTAACACTGACATCTACTTTCTTAAAGTTTTACATTCGGTATTACAGTTTATACAAGAATGGCAATGAACAATTTATGTTAAGTGTCGCTTCAACGACCATTATTTTAAATAACATGAGAAAAGATATATTTACTTTTCTTCCGAATTTGTCCCCCCCCCCCCAAAAAAAAAAGAAGAAAAAGAAAAGAGAAAGGACAGAAAGGAACTCCTGTATAGAATATATTTTACATTTTGTGAATCAATTTTATTATATTTCTATAAGACGTATAGAAATATAATATTTTAAAAGTTGTACTTTTTATGAAGCACCTATATTTATATAAATATACCGATTAAAAATCTAAAATCTGTGCCGCTACAATTCTAGAGATCTTGGCCCACAGTGCCCAACCTTTTTAAAAACCGTGAGCCATGTTCTGTTATACAGAATATTTCCCCGACGCACAGTGGATCAATCCTTAAGAAAATGCGAACATAGAGCCAAAAAATAATCATTAAATAACTAATTTTTTTCAATGAAATATTTTAAAGGAATATCTACAAAAAGCGAATACATGTTTATTTTTTTAATTATACAAAATTATATCGTATTTGTATAGCTCGGAATATACACATTTCAGAAGAGGATTTTTTCTGCGAATTTTAGTGACTTATTGCTGTGCTCAGAAATGGAACTTAAGTAACCTCTACTAATAACTCATTTGAAATATCATTATTAATTTCTTAAAACCCCTTTTAAACCACTGCTGACTACATTGTGATCGAATTTTATGTCTCATTCTACATTATGAATGACACATATAGAATTAACGGTATCATAATATTCAAAATTACGTAACTTAAATTGTTTAAAGTTGTTTGAAATTTCAAACACATGTTGGTATTTCTGAAAGCCTATACTTTAATGTAGTATCGAGGATTTCTTGCGCAAACCTGCGCGTTTTCGAAATAAATGGACTTGAAGCGACTATTACGTAATTTTCCGTTTCCAGAAAACACGTTAAATTGGCTGTACAGAATTTTTTTTTTTAAAGAAGGTTATGCTGTAAGAAATTTCTATGATGAAATGATGAAAAAAACTAATTTAACATTAAACTGCGAAATTAAATTTAATATACTCGTCTCTCGGGTTATATAAACGTTTACATGAAAATGCTGATAAGTGCAAAAGCTCTCAGAGGGTTAAATGTACTCTATCACTGACATAGCAGCACATCCATTTATTAAAGTGTTAAATTTTAAAGCAAAAGTTCCAATGCTTCTAGAAATTTTCTGTTCTTTTAAACGTTATTTGTTTTGTGTCTAATACTGGAAATCAAAGTTTCAGATGTTATTAACAAATGATGAAATAAGTCTTCGTTACATGCTCTTCGCCTTATTTTACTCGTATGGGACTCCCGGTACTTTCGAAACTCTTTATTTTGAGCTTCGCTAGCTTCTTCCAATAATTATCTAATTGGAACAGCAAAATTTGTTATCATATCCTTTCCATGAGTTATAAGGCACCTTGTTTAGCTGTTCCCTGTGCAAATTTTTTTGGCATTAATTATTTTGTCACAGGCGATCACTTGCATTATAACTGCAAAACGTTTAATAAGTTCTTTATCCAATCCAGTGATCTCAGTTGTCTTTTCAAACTCAACAAAAAATGTCCTTGCAGTATTTCCATTGTGTGTCAAACCACTTCCCTGTTTAACAACATCTATTAGCAAACCTAATTCTTTTCTGAATTCGCGTTGAATTTTTCTCTTTGATTCTTCTTAATTTATCTTCTCCAGAAGTATCCTCTCTGAAACATTGAGTTAGTCTTCTTTCATGAATTTTGGTTACGTCTGAAAAAATTTTGCGTGATGTTGATTTCTGAAAATTTTCAACTGCAAATGGTTTAAGCTCATTACCAACTTTAAAGGAACACTGAAGTGAAGAATAGTTTTTATTATTGAAACGATCTAATTTTCGTTCAGATTTCAGCCAG
Organism: Maratus speciosus; assembly: GCA_963932465.1. Lineage (NCBI taxonomy): Eukaryota > Metazoa > Arthropoda > Arachnida > Araneae > Salticidae > Maratus > Maratus speciosus. Next base: position 376,166,319 of record OZ010791.1, on the reverse strand, counting down.
CTATCTTTTGAATTTATACAGACCATACGGTAAAAGCTCCTTTAAATTTTCCTCATAAATTTCGGAAGCAATTAGTCCATTCTGTTCATTTACAAAACTCAGCAATGATTTTCATAACTAAAACCATTGTTTAAATTCTTCAGAAACAGAAAGAAATCTCTGATTGTTATCATATTTTAAAAGAATATAAGAGAAAAGACAAAATGAAATAATCTTGTTTTAAATAAAGAAGAAATATGCTAAAATTAATGTAACTACAAGATAATAAAAAAAAAAGAAACCTCAAACACAATAATAACAAATATGCACTGAAATGAGTTCTAAATTGTTGCAGTAGAATGTTGCAGGTTTGTAGAACGATTTTACAGAGTTATGTAAATATGGCATGTGTTGCCAATTAAAAATTAAACAAATGTTTTAAATATTCCACAAATGTAATTTGGATATAAGTGAAAACTGCATGCTTTGTTTTTCAAGTTTATTTTAGCTATTCATCATCTACCTAAACTTTCTGTTTTCAACAAAAAAGCGCGAAATTATTCCTAAAAACCATTCAGATACTTTCAGTATCATTTATTTTACTCATTTAAACCTAAATATAACAAAAAACATCACATATATAGGCTTATACTATCGTGATAATCCTATGTTCGACATCGCCTATACTTTGATCCACTGTGCGACGGTGGTAACCTAAGGCCTGAACCCCAGTATTTAGCTCTCAAGTAACCTTTGTTCTAAAGAAAGGATGAGTAAAACTTTCCCGCCCGGAGTCACCTAGGGCATATAACATAGGCCTATAGCGTAGCACAGTGACATCGTGATCAATAAACTACTGGACTTCATACTGGCTGAATTTTTACTGATTAAAATAATAAAGTTTTCCTGATTATAATAATAAACGTATCGTATGCATACATTCGGGAAGAATTGTCTTTATTTTTTTTTTTTTTTTTTTTTGAGTGTGAAATATAATATGCACAAAATATTCCTTAAGTTATATAAAAACACACGCTCTTTCCTTTATTGCAGGAAAATTCTAATGAATTGAAATTTCTTAATCGCATCAAAAGTAGTCAAAGAAGTACCTATAGTGGTGGCACGTCATAAAACCCCATGGTAGGATGATGTAGGATTATCACACAAAAACAAAAAGACATTCAAATGGTAATTCTTATATACTAGAAAGATAGAACGTCAAAAATGGCGGAAAATAAAGTATAAAGATATGTACAACACATAAGCAATAATGTGTTTTTCTCGCTTGTTTCGCAGTTATAGACGACAATAATACATTTAAAAAGCGAAACATATCTATGGAAAACTATGTATGCAATGAATATATTAAAAATGTAATTTAAGGATAAGTTAAAATTTGACTACAAAACTGCAGGATATGCGGATGTTTTTTTTTTTTTTTTTTGTAAAACTCTTTTATTATTTAAATGCTGACCCTTCTCTTCAGTATCTTAGACATAAATTTTTAACTGCCTTTCCTCTTTACATCTTGAAATACTTACATATAATTTGCCCATGAGAAAAAAACAGTCCAACTGTAGAAAATGTTTGCCCTTGCGACTTATTCAACGTCATTGCAAATGACAGTATAGCTGGAAATTTCATTCACATCATTTCATTTCATTCATTATTCATTCATTTCAAATGCGCCAATGAAATTTACTTTTTTTTATGATATTGTATTATACACTGCTCAAAACAATTAAAGGATATTTGAAGTTTTATATAAAATAAAGATATAAACGAAATATTTTTTGCCGAAAATAGAAGAAGAGAATCACAAATGCAAATTTTTCTGGTTTTCAAACTGTGGAGTATGCAAATTTTGAGTTCGACGTCAAAAACGTCGCTTCAGCGGCAGCGAATGAAATTTGACTTTCAACTGGATAAAAGAGAATGAAGACAAGGATGATCGGCATTCAGTGATTGCTTTGTTTCGATGAGTACGATGTCTCAGCGAAGTCATTTGACAGATTCAGAAGCTTTGAGAATTGTTGGTAGGTTAGAAGGGGGCCAAACTCAAGCCGAAGTAGCGCAAGCCATTGGAGTGTCACAAAGTGTCATTTCCAGGATCTGGAACCGTTTTTTGGAGAGTGGATGTGCAGGCCGAAGACCAGGGCAAGGTCGTAGACGGGCAACAACGCCCAATGAAGATTGGTATTTAGCGTTAACAGCTCGGAGACCCGGAACCATGAACGCTACTCTTCTCCAACAACACCTTCGCTCGGCTACAGGCACCACGATTTCAACTCAGACTGTCCGAAACCGGCTCCATGCTGTAGGTCTGTATGCTCGCCGACCGATGGTATGTGTTAGATTAACATCAAGGCATCGTCGCGACCGCAGGGAGTGGGCAACCGAGCATGTCAACTGGAGGAGAAATGAATGGAGCAATATTCTGTTTTCTGACGAGTCCCGTTTTTCTGTGCATTCGGATAATAGGCGTATTTTCATCTGGAGGGACCGTGGCAGTAGGAATAATCCTGCGTTCGTGCACGAAAGTGTCAGATTTGGCGGTGGAGGAGTGTTGGTGTATGGTGGCATCTCCATTGACAGGCGCACTGACCTCTACATCATTCGAGATGGAGCTCTGACTGGTCGCCGATATAGGGATGAGATCCTCAGACCTATTGTAGTCCCTTACGCTGCAGCAATCGGAGATAACTTCATTTTAATGGACGATAAGTGCAGGCCACATCGTGCAAACCTGGTGGAGGATTTCCTTTTCGAGGAAGGAATCGTTCGATTGGAATGGCCAGCATGTTCTCCACACATGAATCCAATCGAGCACGTTTGGGACGCTCTAGGAAGACGAGTTTCTGGCCGCCAACAACCCCCACAAACTCTCCAAGAACTGGAAAGAGCTCTTCTGGAAGAGTGGGGCAGAATACCCAACTCGTCATTAATAGCCTCATTGAGTCCATGCCTCAAAGGTGTTCAACGTTGCTGGCCGCCCGTGGAAACCATACCCCCTACTGAAAATGATTTTCTTTGAAGAAAACACCTTTTCTTATTCTTTTTTTCTCATATGCACAAATTGTGTTTTTTTCCTTTAGTACACAAATGCGCAATAAAATGCATTTTTTTTCTGCCAAACATGTGTAATTTATTCTCATATAACCTACTATGTCTGTCGACCATGTATCAATCAGCTAAACAGTTTACCAGATACAAAATCCACCTAAAACTGCAATATCCTTTAATTGTTTTGAGCAGTGTAATATACACGTAAGAGTATATATATAAACATACGTATATATATATATATATATATATATACATACATGTAAAGTTTGCGTACACACTTTCATATTTTTTTTCTTGGGCGTGAGAAAACAAAACAATTTCTTTTCTGGCCCCAAAATTATTTTCTATTTTTTAATACATTTAAATATATATATGTATTTTCTACATTTTTATGGATGTTAACGAAAGCATGTCTTTAAAAAAAAATACATTTATTTTTTTCATTTATTTTTTTCTTTTGTCATACAGCTCTTTTTCAGTCTTATTTTAAATTTATTTTATTCTTAAAGTTTTAGTCTGGTAGCCCTTTATAGAAACTTTAAAATTTGATATTTAAACCATTTCGTCTTACCGCCCCCCCCCCCCCGTGCATATAGTACAAACTATGGTGCAGATAAAAACAAAAGGAAATTTGGTACTTTTCCACTATAGGGTCCTTGGCGGATTTTTTTTTTTTTAAGCTTAGCAGAATTCGGGCATCAAAAAGTGAGATTTGTTGCCAAATCATATAAACAGTTATGAAAACAAACTTGATGAATTTTTTTGTTTATTTATATATGTATTTTCATTAAATGTATATTATTGTTGTTGTTGTTTGTACAAATTACTTCAGTTTCTGCATAAAATTAGATAAATGGCTTCTTTCTATTAAATAAATTGTATTAATATTAAACAAAATACGTGTGCATGTGAAATGAAACAGTGAAAAGATTGCCAGAATATATGTTGTGAAATTTCCTTAATCGCCAGGGCAGGTTTTTCTATTTCGCAAAGGCTCCTATTCTGGAAAAGAACCGAGAATTTAATTTCTGCATCCGGCTATGTAAAGCACATTAAAATCGGATAGCTAGGAGCTCAGATAGCGCAGTGCCATCTAGTGGCGGTTATTTTTTAGTAGAAACTGGGTGAAGATGTAAAGACGTACATTTTCGTATATTACTCTTTAAATTTTGACCTATAGATTTTGAAAAAAACCTTAAATGCGCTGCGTTTAAATTAAATTGTGGTGAGCTCGATTATAAATATTAATGGGTTTCAATGGGAATTTCCCTAAATTAGCCAGCTATCGCCAAGTTGGCTTCATATATGGCAACTTATTTTTGTCGCCAAATTTGGCGAGATTTCGCCAAGTTGGTCAAGCTTTGGAGCTATTGTAGTAACCCTGTATTAGCAATTTTCAACAATTACTCATTGTTGAAGCTGAAATTAATTTCTCCATATAATTTATATAGATCCCTTCACTCATCAGACAAGGTCGTCGGAAAATTAATACCCTAAAAATATTGTAGGCAGATTAAGAACGAAGAAAGGATAGTGAAAGCGCTTATTGTAATATTTTGGTGCTGCAGCATACTCTTTTACGTACCATAGCTTCCAACTGTTACTCTTTTTTTCGTACTACTATTTATGAATAATAATTTTGCTTTATTTAATTTCAGTTTTTCGGGCTATTAAATAAGTCGAAAAAGTTGCTAATAAAAAGTAGTGGTATCAAAATGGGAGAAAAATAAGCAACAAAATATTTAGAGGATGCAACTGTTTATTCCGAAAAAAGCATGCTACTCCTACAAAATTCAATATTTGTTAAAATATACGCCTTAGCAGTATCAATGCTGATTTCGATTTTTCCTGTAACAGATCTCATAAGGTCTTTTAGTGAAAATATTGAAGACATTTACAATTTTTATCCAAATATCAGTTTACTTTGAATATGTTCTTACATTTTACAACTTACACTTCGATTTCTAATCAGCTACAATTTAGATTAAGGTCTCCTGAAATTTAATTACTATTACTTTAATTAACATATATCATATAAACTTGAATTTTTTTCGTAAAAAGTAAATGTTTAAAATTGTTCGTTTAGTTATCTTGTGGTATTGTTCTAACCTTTCGTATGTTGGGAATCTGTACCACCTACTTCTACGTTTGTAAAATTCACTATATATGCTTTTTATTGAAATTTACTCACAATTTTCCCAAGTAGCACAGTTCCGTTTTTAAATCGTTGAAAAAACGACAACACACATCGTTGGAAAAACGTTATTCTTTAACGTTATAAATTCAAAAATATGTCTCGTTGATTCGATTATTTTCCAACGGTAAAAGTACCTGCATTTTCAACGCAATAACAACCGTTTTTAAAACGTCAAAGAAAGTTGCAATACTGTCGTTAGTTTTACCATTTTTTCAACGGCATTTTAATGCCGCAGAAAACGTTTAAAAATAGGAATAAGTCCGCAATATTGTATTGTTAATAGCACTTTTTACAACGGCATTTTGATGCCAGAAAAAACGTTTTAATATAAGGGAAAATCAGAAACATTAAGCCTATTAATTTCCAAATTCCCCTGGCTAATATTAAGTCTATGGCCGTGTAACGCACTCGTATATTAAAATATCTCCTCAAGAAATTAATATTTCTATTTCTTTTTTGTACTCTTCTCAAAAGATGTTTTTTTTTTTCTCAGTTCTTAAAATTTTTCTAAAATCTATGCTTAATTTAATATTTTGTGTGTTAAAAGATGACGAACTACGAGTAAAGTTTTAACACTTGACATAAAATTAAGTATATATTTTTTGATATACTTTGACTACTAAGGAAAAGGGAGACATCCTTTAAGAAGAGTACACAGAAAAGAGGTTTAAAATATTATTTTCCCGAGGAGATATTTTAAATATAAAATGTATCACACGCCCAGACTCAACGTTAGCGAAGTGAATTCGGAAATTGACAAACAGCCTTAATATAAAATTACCTTTTTCGGTAAACTTTCTTATATTTATAATTATAAACAGCAAAATTATTTTTTTCTAACCTGTTGTAAAAAGTTTTTAACAATTTTCTGTTCCATAGAAAGACAGATTAATTTATTTTTATTAAGCTTGGTTTTTCCCATACTATTTTTTCTTTTAACTAAACCTGATTTATTTTTTTAAGAATATATTTTTTTCTTTTTAGTAAATAAATATATATAAAAAAAATTAACACTTTTTTTAAACTTTTTAATTATTAAGTATAAAAGAAAAAGTTGTCAAAAATATCTCTAGAACTTTTTTTATATCCATTTTTTAGTAGAGTTCTAGATTTTAAAACATCTTTTAAATATGTGTTTCACTCTTCTTTTCTAGACATTTAATTATAGATGTAATATTGTACTTTCTAAAAAAATTATAGTACTGTATAAGTAATAGTCTCAGTAGCATAAGTAATAGTTTTTTTTCTAATTTTTCTTCCATGTTTTTATTAATTGCTAATTGTATTTATTATTAGCCTTTGTTGCAGTTTGAATAAAAAAATATGAATGATTAATTAATACTCTAAACAAAATAAAGTTAGCATTAAATCTGAAAATGGCTTCTGCAATAAGCAGACCTGCATTAACGAAACATCCCGTGTCAAAACTAATATAAAGAACTTATTACCAGTTTTATTTTTCCAAACAACACAAATTTGTTATAAACCATGCTAATTAGTTAATAATCTTTTTTTTCTTCTACATGTGTCATTTTAAACAATCAATTAATAAAATCTCATATTCTTCACTTTCAACATGAAAATAGCAGCTTTGTTTAGGATTGTTTTTATGTGTCAGTTTTTAAGAAAGGTTAAAAATTTTGATGGGTATCAATATTTTGATATTATATAAAATGATTTTTTTTTCTTCACATACATTCAGATTTATTACAGGTACATTTGTACTTGAAATACCTGAAATCAATCTTAGAGATCAGATTATTCCCATTTAAGCAACCTATAAGTCCAAAAAACAATCGTCATTGTAAAATTAATTTCAAATGTTGTAAAAGATTATTATTTGGAAAGAGTGTTGGCCAAATAAGTGACATGCAAGTTTACCAGCCATCTTTATGTTCTCATGTCTCTTTCACGAAAAGAGGGGCAAAAAAGCAATGATAAAAATTATGAGTTTCAAATTTTAGGTAAATTGGTAGCAAAAACTTATTATTTTAGAAATTACTGCTTTTCTATCTCAATTCAAATAAAAAATATCTTAAAATAAGAGGAGAGAGTAAAAAAGGCTTTTAAAATAAGCATGTGTGCACAATTTTAGTTAACAACAACAAAAAAAAAACCCTGCTTTCTTTACAACACTGATTACTTTCTGACGACACATCTTAGGACCAGGAAAAAAACAAGAAAATTCATGTTATGTTGTTCAATTAAATCTCAATTACATTTCTTAACACTTCCAATGTTGAGCTGTGTGGCCCCATTGTATTAAATGTCAGCATTTAATTAGTAAGTAATCTTATAAATTTTCAAGAATTAAAACTGTAGTATTCCACTTACATAATTTAAAAAAAAATGAATTTTCAATAAAATAGTAAATAAATTTTAAAACATATCTTTAATGGCAGGTTTCTAGAAGAAAAATCTGATTATTTTTAAGTGTAATATGCAATTAAAAAAAAAAAAATTCATTGATAATTTACCAAAATTAGCAACTTTAAAAAAATAAATTACATACATTTTTTTTTTATTTACATTATTAACAACTGAATCATATTCCATTAAAAAATAACATGTCTCCTTTTTTGGTTTTATTGCAGAGCTAAAAAGAATTATAAAATTTTTATAGACATGCATGTAAATTTACTTAGAGTAAGGCTATTGCAAACCAAAATTCCAAAAATATCTAAAAAAAAGAAGTTTTAAAACTTTAACTTTAGAAAACTTGTGTATTGAGGTCACTCACAATACTTAAAATATAAATAATTTACATAACATACACTCTTTTATAAAATATTGCACTCATTTTGGATCCAAGCACTATCTTCAAAAGCATTTTTTTTTTCCAAATTGCTTCAGTAATTATTATAAAAATATTTAATTTTTCTCTGAAAACAATACTGTTTTGTCTTTATCCAGTGCAACAAACTCGAAACTTGGAAATTATTCAATAAAACGAAATATTTTTTTGTAGAAATCGTTGAAAAGACCTGAATATTCGTTTAATTATTTTTTTTTCTCTTCTGATTATTAATGTATTAAAAAAAAAAAATCACAAAAATCTCCATTTTAGCAGCTACAAAGAGTAAAAAGTAAATCATGAACATGTATTTTCTCTTATAAAACCTTTGTGTACTTACCTATAATTATGTACATTTACATTATTTTAGTATGTGCACAAATAAACAAATGAAACGTTGCAACTAAAGATCTTTGAATTATCTGAATCATTGAAATATGTAATTTTAATTCTCAAACCAAAATTTTATAGGTTTTTTTTTTTAATATGAATTAATTACTCTCGAGATTCAAGCTAACAAGGAAGGATTAATATAAAGAGCTTTATGATTATAAGGTAATTAAAAAAAATCTTTAAAAAAAACAACAACAAATTTATTAAATTTTATTTTTTAGAATATTATTTCTGCATTGCAATGTTGTTTGTTCAATATCAATTAAAAACATACCACAGTAGAACGTGTTAATGAAAGCACTAATGAATATTTTTAAAGCTAATTAATGAAATTTGAAAATATACTTACATATTTCAATGATATTAAAATTTTTACACTTAAAAAAATATTAAAGAATTTTATTCGGCTGTACGTACAAAAAGACAACATAGTTTCTATCAACATTTATTTAAAAAAATAAAGAAAAATGTTACAAGAAAATAGATTTCAGTTTCAGAAAATATATTTTTTAATAGGTCATATTTTAAGAATAATTAATGCAGTCTTCTACTATCTTTTCATCAAAGTATTCTTCTAATTTAGCCCCAACAGCATCTGAAAAGAAAAGTGATTGTGATGAATTATAAAATCATGAACACAGAACATAGGTAAGAATTGGGAACTGCATAAAATTACTTGACAGCAGAAAGTGCATTTTTTGAACAGACGAGTGAGTTTTAAGATCACGGATGGTGAACCTTATTTTTGAATGTGTGTATCAAAATCCACAAATAACATTTAACAACACTGCAACATGCAAAACATTTAATTAAACAGTTATTACAGCATGTGTGGATCAAATTCAAATCAGGCTCTTTTACACATTAAATAACCAAGAACAAAAATCAAAATGTAATGCTTCTGTATATTCAATTTTTATCAAATTTGAATTCAGAAAGGATTATATTTTCAGTATTTGTTTTTTTATCTACTTGAAAAAAAGACAGTATAAAAAAAATAGACAAATAATGCAATTATGTTTGCATAATGCAAACATAATTGCATTATTTGCCAGTATGTGCTAAGCCTCAAACAGTGGCACACCCAGGATTTTATTTTGAGGGGGGGGGGGAGCACTGGTGGTGAAACAAAATAAAATTAATAGGGGCAAAATTTCTCTAATTATGATTACAGTACGAAATTACAAGGACACCCTAAGTAACGATCAAATTACTGTAATTAATTCAGTATTTAATAATTAGTTATTTATTCTAATAAAAATTATTATATTTAAAATTTAATTAAATTAATAATTTAAAAAAATTAATTTTGAATATATAGAAATTAAATACTTAACCAGATCCTAAAAACATTTACAGAATTTCCTATTTATATCTATCTGACTGTCAGAAATGTTGTAGTTTAAAGGGAAATATCCAAAATAGCCTAGACGAGATGAATTGAATCGGTCATTTCAAAAACCACATGAGTCACTGAATCAGAGCTTTTCAGAGAAAAAAAAAACCCTGTATTATTCACAAGTAAACAAATTAAAATTTTTATGGATTTTTTTGGGCTGATTATAGCATTTGGACTTTATAGATATTGAATATAATTTATGAATAATAAAAAGATGATTAACATAAAAATTTTCCTGGTTCATGTTTGGAAAAAAACTTGACTTATGTGTTTTTTTAAATAACAGATTCAATAATTAATTTTATGCAAATTTTTGGGCTAGTTCATTTAAATTTTACTCATCAGTCAGAATTTTATGTGAATTCATAAACTAAAAGAAAAATTAATCTCTTTCTGGCATCACAGTTAATTCTTGTAAAGGCACTGCCTCTAGTCTTGGAAAGGGCCCCTGCCTTTAATATAAAATCTATTTTTTTTTTTTTTTTTACAAAGCTCTTGAATTATTTCAATTGCAGTTACATTAATCTCTCTGTGTATAACATAATTAAGGATTGACCGAAACTGAAACCGAATTTCGGCAGAAAACGTCCTATTGGTAGCAATTAATACATACATAAATATGCATAATTATTAATTATACGTGTGGCCCATGTTGACTATCTGTGCCTCTGACCAAAACTTTTTATTTTCATATAAAATAAAATGCAATTAATTCACCAACGACACAGAAGGATCAAGTTTCATGCTCTATTTGAATAACAAAATTCCCTGACTTTTCCAGGCCCATATTTCCTACAATTCACTGACCAAAATTCACGACATTTTTAGAAATACGAATTACAATTCAAGATCTTAATGATTAAACTTACATCTGAAAATTAAAATAACATATAAAATTGAAACTAAAAATCTATACCATTTGACATTTACTATATACATACATATATATATATATATATAACAACAACAACAAAAGAAAAACAAGCAAAACTAAAATACAGCTCAGATGGATTCAAAGTAACTTTTTATTTACATAACTGAATTTACACATATTAAACATTTAACTTTTTTTAGACTTCTACTATCATGTCATTTATTTGTATTGTTTCAGAAGCAGTTTGTTATGTAAAAGTTAATTTTTTGTCTTTTAACATTTTAACTGCAGCTGCAGCTTTCTTTTATCTGTTTTCTCTTGCTTTATAATATTCATTCCTTTTCTTATATAATTATTCATGATACCTCATCCTAGCCACCTTAACAAGGCTCAACATTTCTTTCACTTAAGTACTAACTATTTGGCGACAAATTTGTATAGCTAAAACATCTTTATGTTAAAAACGTGAATATAGCAAAATATTGAAATAAAATGAATGAAAATGAAATGAAAATATAATACCTAAAATTAAATATGTTTTAGGTTGGTGTTATGAGATCTTTTGAACGATACCCCTCACAATATACAATTTTTTAAAAAGTAACTGACTTAGCCAAGCCACTCTAAATTTTTAGACATTGATTATGATATCATTCCAGTGTTGACTCTAAGCCGTTTTAGCAGGGCGCAGTGCCCGGCAGCACTTTTTAAACCTTACGATGCACTCGGCAGCCCTTTTTAACACTTCCTATGCACCCTGTGGCTTTTAAGAGAATTTCACAGCGTCCAAATGCTCTTCTTTATAATCAAAATCTGCCATTTTCTTTTCTTCTATCAGCATTTGCACAAAAGCAAGTGCATATTTTTCTGCCAGGTTCCATTCTTAACGATGTGATAACGAGAATTTCGATCATGGGTTGTGAACTAATTGGGAATTGGATCGGGTTCAAATTCATTTTTATCCTGCGCAATTTTCCTGGCAAATTTACTTCAACTCTTCAGGTTTTGCGTGAACGCTTTAGTGAGCAGTAGGTACGCAAATTTTGATCGGTCCTTTGATTTGCGTATTAACGGGGTTCAGCTGTATTGTGAAACTGTCAATTGGTAGAGGGGAAAAAATGTTAAATTCAGCATTCAATGATAAGAAAAAATAGCAAAATTCTTCAGTCGGTTGAAGAAAAAAAAATTGTGAAATTCGTCAATAAGTTGCCGAAAAAAAATCATGAAACTCGTCAGTTGATGGAGGGTGGGGGAAGAATCACAAAATTCAATTGATCATGGAAAAATATCACAAATTCTATTAGGGGACTCTAAACAAACCAGTTCAAAATATTTTTTGTGAACAAGGTTCAAGTGTGCCCTTTTTGAGAATAGTGTGCTTTTTTGAAAAAATGAGCACTTTTTAAGAATAGCGAGCCCTTTGTGAAAAAAATTCCCGCCCAGCGGCCCTTTTTTTCTAGAGTCAACACTAATGGGAGGGGGTGAGTTCGAGGAATTATAACGTATGATATTAGAGGGGAGGGGGAAGGGTCCAAAATTACCAAAAAGTTGATAACGTTATATATGTACAGCCCCTTTACGAGAAAAATGACTGTAACAGACAAACACAAGAGTAATCTTATAATGGTTCCATTTTTACTTTTAAAGTACAGAACCCTAAAAATGAGTCAAAATGTAAAAGAAAGTTTTACAATGAAAAATATATTTTTGAGAGCGAAATGAAAATTTAAATTAAGCCAGCAGAAGTTAAAATTTCTTACATACTTACGAGCAACATGACTTATTGATGTCAACAACATTAAACTGCTACTTTTTCGGTTAGATACCCAACGATGTTTGTAGTTGCCGAATCATCTGTCACTGATGTGTTCTTACATCTTGAAAACTTGATGGATCAGACTTATAACTTCAATTAGTTGTAGGTGGACCATAGCTGTGAAATACTGACAATGGTATATACAGCTCATCTAGAAGACATTATCAGATTATAGTACCTAACTATTTGTTACATATCAGTAGTGTTACAACGTTTAAAATAAAACATTGAATTTAAAGCCACTAACATGAAAAAAAAAGTTAAAAATTAGTTGAAACCAAATAATGAAACCATTGTCTTTTTAAAATTTACTGATTTTTTTTTAATATGGACTGCAAATCTCTTTGTATATGTGTTATTCCACTACTGGCATTATGCTATGTTTATTAATTATAATTCAATCTAATAATAGTTAAAATACAACAGCTATAACTTAAAAAGTTCAGTATTTAAATGTTTCAGCATATAAAAGACAATAATAGCAAAACATTTTTGGAAAAGTTTGTTAAAATAATAAACAAGTGTTAACTTTAGGTTAATTTGGTAGGGTGCAGAGCCTGGTTACCCTATTCGACTATTTTATGTGCTTGGCAGCCTTTATTGACACTCTTTTGCATTTTCATTCATGGGCAAAAAAAACATGACATACATCTACTGGCTGCAGAAAAAAAATCTAAAAATATGTCGATCAGTCATAGTAAAAAAAATAATAAATCTTAAATTGTATCAATGAGTAGAGGGGGAAAATGTGCTATTTGTTGATCAGTTAAGAAAAAAAATCAGATTTTTTCAATAAGGGGAAAAAATTGTGACGTTTGTCGATCAGTTGAGCAAAAAAAATAAATAAATAAATAAATAAATAAATAAATAAAATAGATAAAAACAAAAAAAAATCTTACTAATTTCGCCAATCAGTCAGATAAGAGGTGAGATTAGTCCATTGGTCGCATGAAAAGAAAAAAGTTTTGCCAGTGAGTTGTGGTAAAAATCCAGGGAATCATCAATCAGTAGCAACGAAAAACTCTCAAAATTCACCAATAGATCACGGGGAAAGTATTGCAAAATTCATTAATCGATCAAGCAGAAAAAAAAGTTTCGCCAATCGCAAGAAAAAATGCGGAATTTGTCAATCAGTAACAAGAAAATATTGCAATTCATCAGCCGATCAAGGTGGAAAAATGTGAAATTATTCCATAAGACGAAGGAAATCTAAAGGATAAATATCACATTGCATTGTGTACAAAAATAACTAATATCAAACTATGAGTACTGTCGATAAAAGGGGACAGTAAACAAACCGGTTTAAAATATATATTCTTAACATGATCCAAGAGTTCCTTTTTTAATTTAATTCCCCCAAGGTGATGTCTTAGTTTTAATGTCAACAGTCTATAAACACCAACATTTCCCACCTAAAATATCAGCTGGCTTTTTTGAAAGTCCCATTCATATAGAAATGAACAATATACAGTCCCTCAAATCTGCAAACGCCTAAAATTCGCACATCATCGCAGATGTAAACAATGAAACTTTCTATTCAGATGTAGGGACAGAATTACAGAATTTTTCAGTTTTATATATTTTTGTATGTATTTTAATATGTAATTCTGGATAATATGACAGAGCTCGTGGTTTTTCATGAAAAAAGTATAAATTTATTTCTGAAAAAAATCAAGATATTGCTGAATATCATTGGTAATCACAATCTTTTTACCAAATATACGTAATAATCAATCTTTTTTGGTTATTAAATCTGGCTAAACTTGAAATAAAACTTCCTTACTTTATGATTTTGATGTGAACTAATAGGGTAACTTTATGAAGAAAGTTTCATTACACAATTCAAGGAAAATGTGTCTTATCTTTATTATGCATATTCAATTATGCATTAATTCTTTACTTTTAATAATTTAATCATTTTTAAAATTCTTACTTTTTTTTAATTTTAGTTTATTATTTTAATATTATACTATATTCTATATATTGCAAGAGTTCATTATAATTTTGATCGCATTATTACATTTAAATTACTGTTTAAAAATGTAAACAAAGCAACGACTAGAAATCTGCATCATTTTAAAATCAGCACAACCTCTGGTCCCAAGATGTGCGGATTTGAGGGAGTCTACGTATAACAATCTTTAAATGTTTTCAAAACTTCAGTGGACCAGTAACCTGCATTAGGTTACAAGCATTTCGTAGAATATATGTCATGTGTATTTAAATCAGTTGCATGTTTTTTAATTCATACTTCAGTCAAATTTTTAATATACATAATATTTTAAATTATAAATTAAAAAGAATTTGCTGATTTCTGTATCTTAGAAATAGTAAAAAGCTATTTGTACTAAAGCATCTGGGTTGTGTTTACAATATATAAATACTTTTAAATGCAGAGTAGATGAGTCCAGGGCCTTTTTGCTTTTGGAAGGGGGGGGGGGGGGGTTAATCAGAGTTCAACATAGAAAGTATACATTGAAATTTGTTTAGCATTTTTAAATTAATTTCATTTTCTCATTTAAAAATCTAATGAGAGTTAATCTTAAGTACAGACGTGTAAGACATTTTTGGAAATACAGGAGCCTGCTTAAAAATCTAAGAGCCAGTATAAATTTCAAATAGTAAATACAAAATGCAAATTACTCTTTTTTAATTAAATATATTATTTAACATATAACATGAAATTTTACTGCAAAATAAATGAATGATAGTAAAAAAAATGTAAATTTCCATATAAAAAAATTATAAACACTGGGTGTAAGATACAAATAATTACTAAAAATTTCTTTAACAGTAAGCGGCACCCCTGCTTTCGCTGCATATTCTTTTAAAAATCAAAACAGGTTCAAAAATTGCACATTTATTTTACTACATATTTCAAATCTACATACATTTTAGAGATAAAATATGTAAAATTAGTTGTAAAAGAGTTCTTTTTTACTATAAAATTAGATTTGAAAAAAAAAAAAAAAAAAAAAAAAAAAAAGATCGAGGGTCGCTCAAATTTTGCTGTTTTTACATTCCTTGCAGAAATTGCGGGATGTGCAGTGAGAAGATTAAACAACATAAGAATAAAAATATGCAATGTGAGATGAAATTGCAAAAAAGTACATGCTACTGCTAAACTATAGCAAAAACAAGAGCTAAGTCTTGCTTCCGCTGTAGTATCAGTAGCATGTGCTTTTTTGCCTGATGAAAAAGGACTAGTTTCTTTGAATGTAATAATTTAAAAAACGAGAATTTAAATAGGACGTAATAAACCAAACAAATTAATGTAATTTTGCACAAAATGTATTAATTTTTTTTAAACATTTCTATTTCCTAATACTATAATATTTTTTTACAAAAGTATCAATATGTGACAGGACTAGCAGTTGTAAAAAAAAAAAAAAAAAAAAAAAAAAAAGGTTAAGTGTAATTGTTTTGCACTTTTAACTTCATTAATTCCCACAATAGCTTCATTTCAAACGAAACAGTAAACAGTCTTAGTTTTCTTTACATTTCTGTAGATATCAGTCCAATTTATTAAAAGAAATTAGTCTTTTTTCCCCCCTTTGTGCACACACACACAAATTCAAATATTTAATGTTGTAAATACGAAATTATTTTACATTTTGGAAGAAATATCTAGCCATTAGTGTTGAAGATATAGTCATCAGGGCAACTTGGTGCACAGGATTATTACATCCCTATCTAAATATATGACAGTATTTCATGACCAGTGGATCTGTGTGAAGAATTCGCACTCAGCTACCCCTCCCCATAGTAGAAACTGTGCAGCATGGCAGCAGCACTGCAGATTTTTTTTTAGACCTTGCAGATTAATTTACCAGCTAAAAATAAATACTGGACTAAAAAATTCACTAAAAATTTACTTTGTTTTAAGAATTATTGTGTTTCTTATTACATTTTCTTTGAAAAATGCAATTTATGCTTATTTTATGGATAACTATAAGTATTTATGATGATAATAGCTTGGTTCAGCATTGTTGGGTTGCAGATAATTTTTGGCTTGCTGCAATTGGACACTGAAAATTCTAATATTGGGGCTACCCCACCCCCCTCTGTTATCTCCTTCTGCATCCTCGCATATTCCCCCAATTTTTAATTTAAAAGGGAAATTTCAAAAAAAATAAGCCTTTAAAAAATACAGAATGCAATGTCAAATGTGAGGGGGAAAAATCCTATCCAATGATACTGCATTCATAATTCTACACTATATATTAGTTGAATTAATATGAAATGTCAGATGTAGGGAAAAAAAATCTTACCCAATGACACCTCATTCTACAATCTACGCTGCTATATTAGTTGAGAAAAGCGAATGTTTGACAACAGAAATAATATGATTTGCATATCTTTGGAAATCAGTTTAATATAGCAAATTTATTATTTAGACCCAACAAATGACAGAAATCTTCAAAGTCACAATTTTAATTTTAACAGACTTAAAAATAAATAAATAAAAAGAGAGAATGTTCTCAATTTGACGCGTATGTATGTACTCGGAAATTACAAGACCAATGCATGCAATTTTTTTTTTTATTAAAACATTTCCCACACTCAAATGAGTCCCATTTCAATTACCTCAAAATTGGTTCAGTACTTTTTGAGAAATTCAACAAAAACTAATAAAATCAATATTTTTCTGCTTTAGCTGCTTGAGAATCGCTGTGTTACATGAGTGATACCAGATACGAGCAGCCAATGTACAACCGAACATACAAAAACTGGTTTTTTAATTTTTTTTATGTATGATCACCGATTACTCGAAAACTACAATACCAATTAATGTTATTTTCTTGTAAATGAAAGAAAATACTCTCAAATGAGTCCCATTTAAACTTAATCAAAAATGGTACAGTACTTTTTCAGAAATTCAACAAAAACTAAAACTAAATAAACGTCTTTAAAATATTTCACTTTCAATGATTTTCATTGAGTGATGTAGTGTTACCTGTTTGGTAAGAAAGTCGCTACACGGCAATTTTCCTCCCTCTTTATACAGTTTTATTTCTAGGATTGTTGTAGGGAAAACAACAATTTTTAATTTTTGGATCATTAAAATCTATTATGACAATCAGTAAAATAAAAAATCTAAATTGTAAAGCGTTTAAATTCAACCAAGATTTAAGCAGCACATTCAGTTCCTTTGAAGAACTGTATGTTGGAAGGATTTGCATGCTAATACAGGGTGGGCCAATAAAAGCTACTGGCAAATTTTTAAATTTAATATAAAATTAAGGTACTTTTCGGTTAGCCGGGCGCCAGTGTTATATATACACATATATACACACGCACACACACTATAGCACAAAATTAGCACTTGCCAGGTCGAGTAACACTTAAAACGTGGCGATTAACTTTATTGTCCTCACTCGCCAAACGCGATGGTTGAAAGATCGATGCCAGGGGGGAAAGGGGTGAAATTCGTTCGGAATTTATGGCGTCCAAATCAGCGATTATCCCGAACGTAAGAAAAAAAAGTAGCAGGGGTGATTCTGTCTCGAATTTTCCAAAAAATTAAGGCATTCGGTTCCGAAAAAAAAAAAAAAAAAAAAAAAAACTGTCATAAGTCCGAAAATTTGGACATAAAAATATCGCTAATTTTGATATGGTCACCAAAAAAAATCAATTTCATCAATCGTTCGTAGAAAAAAATCACTAATTGCATCAAAGAATAGCGAAAAAACGAATTTCGCCCAAGGACCACGTAAAAAATGTGAATTATGTCAAAACATAGAGCAAAAAACGCAAATTTCGTGAAAAGATCGCAGAGAAAACGAACTTTCGTGGAGAAACGTAAATTTCATCAAAAAATCACGGAAAAACACAAATTTTGTGAAAAGATCGCAGAAAAAACACAAATTTCGACAAAGAATCGTGAAAAATAATCACAAAATTCTTCAAAGTATCGCGGGAAAACGCAAATTTCGTGAAAAGATCGCGAATAAAAAGCAAATTTCGTGAAAAGATCGCGAATAAAAAGCAAATTTCGTGAAAAGATCGCGGATAAAACGCAACTTTCGAGACAAAATCATGGAAAAAATACAAATTTCGTCAAAAGATCGCGAAAAAGAATCACAAAATTCTTCAAGTATCCGTAAAAGTGCAAATTTCGTGAAAAGATCGCGGAAAAACACAAATTTCAAAAAAGATCGGCGGAAAAAACGCAAATTTCGAGAAAAGATTGTAGAAAAACGTAAATTTCGTGAAAAGATCGCGGAGAAAACGCAACTTTCGTCAAAAGATCGTGGAAAAAACGCAAAATTCGTGAAAAGATCGCGAAAAAACGCGCAAATTTTGTGAAAATATCGCGAAAAAACATAACTTTCGTGAAAAGATCACGGAGAAAACGTAAATTTCGTGAAAGATCGCGGAGAAAATGCAACTTTCGTCAAAAGATCGTGGAAAAAAAGGAAATTTCGTCAAAAGATCGTGAAAAAACGCAAATTTCACGAAAAAATTGCGGAAAAAACACAAATTTCAGCAAAAGATCGCGGAAAAAATACAAATTTTGTCAAAAAATTTTGAAAAAAAAAATGCAAATATTTTCAAAGAATGGCAAAAAAAACCCACAAATTTCGTTAAAAGATTACAAAAAAAATAAAATAAACCCAATTTTGTGAAAAGATCGCGGAAAAAATGCAGATTTGGTCAAAAGATCGCAAGAAAACAAAGATTTTGCAAAAGGTCACGAGAAACGTGAATTTCCTCAAAAGATTGCGAAATTCGTTAAATGGTCGCAGAAGAATGCATATTAGGTAGTGCCGAGGGGGTGGGGGTCCCCCTCTGCTGTAACCTTTCTGAAAATTTCCTGTGAATTTATTTCATTGCAATTAACAGTAAAAATAAAATTTTCCAGGTGAGTGTAATCATATCGAAATATAAGTAATATATATAAGTAAATTACAATGTTGATAGCTAGAAAAAACACAATTTTGTATGGAGCGTGCATAACTTTGTTACCGGCCAGTGAAAAAAAATCGGTGTACTGGCCAGTGGCCAGCAGGTAAAAATGTTAATTTTGACCTATAACACACACATATAGATTAGATATACATATATATAGGTATACACATACATGTGTATAAATATTGTATAGGGTCAGGTGTGGTAAAATGGGTAGTCAAAAATATTGTTTAATTTTTTAAGATATTTATAGTTTTCAAAATTACCTATGATTGCTTGAAGTGTAAGCTTTCTTCTCCTACTTTATTTTTGTTTTATAGTTTTTTCTATTTGAGTGGCAACAGTAAAACCGTTTGAGGACAATTTCATGCCACATATGGTCTGAATAAAAATAAATCCTGCACCTCATAATATCTGATATAAACTCATTTATTTGACCTCATTTTGTTCATTGAGCACTTCTAATACTTTTCCAAATTACAAACAAGGAAATGTCTTTTGTTTTTATTATTTTATCTTAAATCTTATAAATGGGGTAAAATGGGTATAGTGTTAGGCTTAACGTTTGTAGTATTTTTAAGGTGTTATATAGAACCTTTCATAATAAAATTCTTTATTTTACTGGAATTAGAATAGAATTAGATTTAAAAATACTGTAAAATGTTTATATAATGCACATACAGGATCGAAACAAAGGGGGGGGGGCAGAAAGGGCATGTGCCCCGGGCACCAAATGAAGATTTTGTTTGCCGATTTTTCAAGTCAATGTTTAGCACGGTATTGTTAAAATTATCCTGGCTGGGGTATGCCAAAGCATAGAAGAATCTAAGGATGATATGGCATAAGGATCCTGTATAAAGTGGTTTTTTTTTTCGATTCCATTTTCAAGATTTTAATGAATCAATATTTAACAAAGCAGATTATGTAGTATTACATGTATTTACGTCAGTATTACATAGTTTAAATTTAAAAATAAGTTGGCTATTAGAAAATTAGTAAAATTTTCTTTGTAAATATATTTTGCTGAGGAGGGGGGGGGGGTGCAAAATATATGTTTGTTCCAGATGCAAAAAAGGCTAGTTTTGGCCCCAGTGCATTATTCTTAAGATCAGAAAGACTTGAAATTCATTGTATATAATTTAGTTAAATCATTGCCCACTTCTAGAAATATTCCTTTTCTAGATGGCATATCAGGTGCTGATAGGATTTGAAATTTTAAGAAGAGATGGTCGAAAGTGTTGGGAAATAGAATCAGAATTGTCGAGAAAAATAAGAGCAGTGTGGCTTTGACACATCCTTGCTTTCTCGATACCTATCAATCTGCCACACCTCCAAATAATCTTAGAATAAACTTCAAAGCTGAAACATAAGCATGTCCAAGCAATAGCAGATGAAGTTGTAACAAATGAAGACATTTAACTTAATGTGTGGAAGATATCCCCGAAGTAAAAAAAGATGTATCTGTAGATGCATGATTGAACGTCCAATATTTGGGAAAAAAGACAAAGAATTTAGTGGCAAACTATGGCTATTGAAGCAGATGAAACATATGAATATGAAGTAAAATTCATGGAAAAGTCCAAGATTGGTTGCGTTTTATGTTTTCCCTGATGCTGGAGACACTGGGGTACATTCATTCATTACTCTTGTGACCATTAGAGCAATTTTTCAGAAATACTTCCAATTATTTTATTATTAGGATAAAAATTGATATGACTAGTTAAATATCATTGTGTTTTACTCACATAAAATATATCTAATTTGAAACAAAAAGCATTTTACTTGTCTATATAATAAATCAGAATTGTAGTACAAATTAGATATTTTATGAGAGTCTACCTAATTTTTAACAAAATTTTTATTTATTATATATATTTAATGGGAGTGGAATATGATGGTAGGTATTTAACTGATTATTTCAATTTTATCCACATTATATTTTATAACTAAATAATTGGAAGTTTTTCTGAAATTTTGCTCTAATGATCATAACAGTAACAATGGACATTCTCATAGATTATATTGTAAAAAGAAAGCAGATAATAAACATTAAATGAATCAGTATTTACATAATCTTGGTCATTATGCTTTTGATAAATAGACTTTTAACACTTAAAATGTAAAAGTATGAGAATACGAGTTGAAAAAGTGTAGCCAGAAAATGTTTTCATTTACACCTAAGATAAGCTTGATTCATAGTAAAACTTCTCATTTATCTATTAACTTAAATTCCATATTAAAAAAAAAATAAGACTTATATAACATTGTTTTCCATATTACTTCATTATATAATCTCTGGTAAATCTATTTATACAGTATTCATTGTTAAACTTTTATATACCCATTTTGCCCCACACTATACCCATTTTCACCTGCAAGGGATAAAATTGGTATACCAAACATACATCTATTAAATGTTTTGTTATAGACATACTTTTGCAGCCTAAAAAATAAAAATTGTGTATTTCCATTCCAAGAATATGCAATGTAAAGAAAATACCAAAAAAAGTTTTAATTGTTTAACATTTATGAGAAAATTTTAACTGAACATTTAAAAATAGTGAATTTTATACCCATTTTACCCCACCTGACACTATACATATATATATATACATATGTCAGGGACCTGTTTAAGAAGAAATTGGGTCCTTAAAGGACCCTTCACAAAATTTTTCATTTCAAAACAGGACCCTTCAAAAAAATTTTCATATCAAAACAGGACCCTTCACAAAAATTTTCATATCAAAACAGGACCTTTCACAAAAATTTTCACCTTAAAAAAGGACCCTTCACAAAAAAAAGTTCTTAAAAATAGACCTTTTACAAAAATTTTCAGCTTAAAACTAAAATCTGGCCTGTCACATTTACATATATAAAGAAAATATAGGTATTTTACATACATATATCTTCTTAAAAACACATAAAAGTGAACCTGAATATCACGATAATTTTAAATTCACAAAACTAGGACTAGATTTTTCACAAATGTTAAAAAGTTCTTCACAATTTCACAAAAAACAGGACCCTGGGAGAAAAATCTGGACAGACCCCTGTATGTACTAGTGTGTACATATAACACTGGAGCCCGTCTAACCGAAAAGTACCAAAATTAAGTAACAAGACTTTTTTTTTTAAGTTTATAATAATAATAAAACAGCATTGTACATCTATGAAAAAAAGATATGAATTCTGTTTTCTAATAATTCTGGAAAAAGACTTGAAACAAAAAGCTAGGGCAGATAGTTTTATTATGTTTTATTATATGCTCAAAGGCATGCATCCTGCTTTTTTTATCTCTTCGTTACTTTTTTCATTTTGTGAATGTTTTGTTTATTCATAATAACTTTTGTAAATCCTTCTGCTAAAGTGGGTTTCTGGTGAGCTTATTTTGTTTAAATATTAAACATTTTAATAAAAATAATCAATGAAAAGTATATTTTTATGAAATGGAATTTTGTGAAAGGGCTTGTTTTATTAACAGGAATATGGTGAAGGAGCCTGTTTTAAATGGATTTTTGTGAAAGGGCCTTGAATAGGCCCGAAATAATTACATGGATCGAACCCAGCATTACTAGTGCACTCACGCTATTTAGCAGTAAAATTACAAAATATAATTTAATTCACATTAAACAACTTTATGCTGTTAATATAAGAATTATTATAGAAAGTAGCAATCATTTTAAACATAAACAATTTTGATATCACAAGCAGTGATAATAGGGTTGAAGAAACGGTTATAATTATTTTTAATTTGTTTACTTTTTATATCTTCAGAACTTTTTAAATAATGCTGCATTTTAAAAACATTCAAAGTTCTGAATTGTATAGAACATATCATTAAAACGATGTATCTTTCAAATGAAAATCAAATTTCAAAGTAATTGCTTAATAGGCGCAAAGGCCAACATAGTGAAAAAGATTCCAAGCTGGGACTCGAACCCGGGCCATCAGTATAGCGCACTGACGTTCTACCGACTAAACCACTTGGAACGATGTATCTTATTTATTAAAAACCCCAAATCATTTTACCTGCCTTCCGTAAATGATAACATATTAGATAAATAAAATAAGACAAAAAAAAACTTAATGATAGAAACATTTAAAAAATATAACACATTACAAATGTTATAAAAAGATCTGTCTTAACTTACTTTTTCTAGAGATAAAGGTGATTTATCCAAATCACCAATCCAATGGCTTATTCAAACTCAGCAAAAACAGCGTGCGTGTATTAGGTTTAAGCAATGGCGGATAAATTTCGTCTTCGTCTTGTTTTGCTTCACAGTTGCTTCTGAGAAGGTGGATTGGTTGGGAGGTTGGCGAATCGAAAGATATTCAGGTCGCGCAGCGTATTCTGAAATGAGTTGAGGAGATCCGACGTTGTTTCAACGGATTTTTCACTTTGGAAAAATACCTAGTAAATCGTTGGAAATTTGAAAATTTTCACTGAAGTACAGGGAAATAGAAAACGGTTAAAAAACCTATTTTAAAACGACGAAGATATAACCGAAATATCTTAACTATAAAACAACGTCTTTTGAAAGTGTCTTCTATCACGGAATAAATTTCCAAATTCTTTAGTCTAAAATATTGCGAAATAAAGTACTTTTTTTCAACGGACATAAAATAACGAAACCAATTTTCAACAGTTCCGACTTATTTTCAACGCTATAACAACGTCAAGTGCTACCTGGGTTAGCTTTATAATAAAATTTGATGAAAGTGGTTACGATTACAGGAATTTTCAATAAATTCAACTTTTTTAGTAACTCAAAGCTCTTTAGTCATTCCTGTTTAAATTCGAATTTTTAAGTAACTTCATTCAAAATAACATCTAAGAATCCGTTTGTTTTTTAATAGTATTTGTTAGAAATTATGATATAAGGTGTTTAACAAACAATTAACACTGTTAATGTTCTGAATGTTTTATCATTAAAAATTATTTACATTACTATTATTTCAGTGTTTACATTACATATAAGGATAATATTAAGAGCCTGAATTTGCCAGCATACGACATTAGCAAGGTTATTTTATATGATTATCGCTACAAAGTTCTCATTTGCATTTCAATATTTTTAAATGGGTTATTATTCATGAGATATCTGTGATGGGAGGTTCTTGTTTTTGTTCTTGAAATATTTGTAAATTTTATTCATAGTGATATTGCAATGCTCTAAATTAAACACTACCTCGATGCTCACCAATTCCAAAATCGAAAGTATCCTCCGAATAAAACTATACAAGAGATCGAAAAAGTGCAAAATCCGAATTTAGTCTTCGACCTCAGATATCCTATCCAAAAAGAATCCTTTAAAAATATCAAAATAAAAACGAGAAATTTATCGAACAAATTTCTATTTATTTAACACTAGCTTTCAAATGTTCCATGCTGACAATTTAGACTTTTAATAACGTACGTTCTTAACAAGTAAACTCATTTTCATATTTTTTATCTAATAATTATTTTAACAGTTTAAAAGGGGATATCATCAAATTATAAACGGTTGCGGCAAATTTTTATGTCTTCAGAAAAATTAAATCAAAATATTTCAATATCCTCCGGTTACAGCGCAACATTTTAGACCGGAAGCCGACAGCACAAACAATCAACTCATCGAGTTCACGGGTGGAATTCTAGGATTAGTTAAATCTTGATTCGTATATTAAAACGCAATCGGTCTGACAAGTCATATCTTGGTGGAAAATACCTGAAAACCCGATTTTAGCGGCAGACTCGTAGGTTTACCATTGTGTTTTCCTGCTCCCAGACCTCCATGTTTTCACACCTTTTGGTGCAGGAAAATACAACGGTAAACCTACGAGTCAGTCGGTAAAATCGGGTTTTTCAGGTGTTTTCCACAAAGACTGGCAGACCGATTGCGTTTTAATATGCGAATCAATATTTAACTAATCCTAGAATTTCATCCGTAAACACGATAAGGTGATTCTCTGTGCTGCCGGCTCCCGTTCTATTTTATAGTAATAACAAGAACAAAGTATGCACCAGAACAGGTTATCAAACGCTTTTTTTACTATAGTAACAGAACGTTATTAAGAAATTTCACTTTTCCACACAATGAAATGAGAGTGCGACGCACTTCATTTTCAATAGCGAACATCCTATAATAAACATTATTAACATATAAAAATTGCATGTCAATATGAGTATATTTACGCGGATTACAGAACGTACAAAAGCACAGACACTCCGAATTCATAAATACTTTTTAATATGTTGGAAAATGTTAAAAACTGAGCTTTTAATATTATCAAAGACACGCGTGATGGTCGCTTTTTGTACTAAGTAGGGGAGATGGGGGCACATGTGAACAGTTCGCATAAATATAGCTTTTTCTCATAACTGGATTAATTTCTATAAACAAAAACTACTCAATATAGTAAACAAAATTTTATTTTACACATATTAATTTTCTTTAAATCACCTGTATAAGTTCTTCTTACATTTTTTAATAGTTTTATAAATTCAAAAAATTGTTCACATGTGCCCCATCAGCGGGGTAGCTGTGAATACACGTGGGGCACATGTGAACAGAAGAAAAAAATATCCTTTGACATGCTTTTTATTCTGTTATTAATTTGTCGCCATAATCATTAGTTATATTACCTGTTAAATTCACCATAAAGAAAAAAATATACATATATTTCTCTAGTTTCTGTGTGATATGTTTAAGCAAAGGATTATAAAATGAAAATAAGTAGATTTGGGGGGGGGGGGGGGGCTTAGATGATTTCTTAAATATTGTTGCAATAAAAAAATAAGTAATTTAAAAAAAGAAACTAAAACTTTAAAATTTCGCTTAAAGGATTTTGTTTGTGGGAAATTTTAGGGAGGACGCATTTAGATACTATTTATCGGAAATCTGCCGAAATGCGAAAAATTGTCACTCCTGTATTTCTCTTATTTGCTTTTAAATTATAGATAAAGAAGGGTTTTTTAATGATTTAAAAAACAAAATCTCGATTATAACTCGCCCCCCCCCCCCCCCGTCAAATTTAACTTCTTTTTTCTTTTGAAAGGGAGGGAGGGTACAATCGGAATTTTACGGTAGTTATCAGTTAAAAATTTTACTTTCTTCAAACATTACTCATATCTATCTCCATTCAAATACATAACTGTTTTTGAGATGGAAGCAAGTTATCATTGCAAGTTTGGATGAAATTAAATAGAAAAAATTTGCAAAGTTGTTTAACGTAATACTTTTTGCATTAACAATGCATAAAAAATATTGTAGTAAACCGTTTAATAAAATAATATATAGCACTTATTGCATTTTAGAAAACATTAAATTTATTTAAATTACAACTGGACGTAAACGAGCTTGTTGCTGTTTATGTACTCGCTGACAGATGCGTTTGTGGAAGTTTCAATACAAAATCAACCTTGTATGACGGAAATGTCTTCTAATTCAGGAAAATTATAGATATTAGAGCTGACATTATTTCTCATGAGAGTAACTGAAAGGAACAGAATCACAGAATGATTATTGGGGCACCTATGAACTGTTCATATTTGTCCCAACTACTTTGTTCACATGTGCCTCACATGGCTGTTAGAGTTAAATTGATAAATCATTAATATTTCTCAATTTTAGAAGAAAAAAATCTTTATAAAAAATCTTTATTAGTACACATAGTGTATGTTAAAACATTAAAATTTAAATAAATGAATAAATAAGTAAAGTTATTCGCTTATCAAGTTGGAACTGAGATTTACTTTTGAGGGCTATAAACAGTATTTTGACTATTGAGGACAGACAAAATGTCAAAGAGCTTAACAAAACCTTTACGATATGTCAACGAGTGCTACCTTCTGGTATTTTTTTTCTCAAATAAATAAACATATAATAGCTATTGAAAAATTGTGATGTTCACATCTGGCCCATGTTCACATGTGCCCCCATCTCCCCTAACCGTAAATGTATAATTCCTGAGGATATATCACAAAGTTTAATACAGTTTGTTTTACATTGTATATTTTAATTTCTTTCATACAATTATATTCTAAGATATGTTAGCATCTAGCGCCCTCATAAACAGCACCTTACACAGATAAATCACTGTCTATAACACAAAGAAATTGCAGCGTTAAATCTAGCGTATTTAATCCTCTACCAGTCAAAGTTAAATGTCATTTCCCCAGAATATCCTAAAAGAAGCATTTCTTTACAGCAATACGGTGTACAATAGATATTTATTAATAACGACATCGCCTCTCGATTTTAAAATTTATAATAACATTTTATAACATTTTAATGTCAAGTATGAAGCTGAAATAATATGGAAATAGAACATTTATTACTAATAATTTTTTCATTAACCCTTTATGTACTGACGATACTTATAAGTACCATTAAAATAACTTGTTATGCAATTCATTTAATACATCGATTAGTAGTAATACAGCTTAGAATCAATTATAGATGCATTACTTTATCTTGTTCCAAAAGCATTATTGGTTACACAAAACAAAAATCTTTTTAAAAGGATGATTTCTTTTGCCTTTGCATCTTTTCAGCTTTCTTGGCGTTAGAGGGAGGTTTTGAATTTTTAAATTCGAAAATATTTCTATATTTCTATTGTAAGAACATTATATTTGTACATTTCCTAATTCTACAAAATACTAAGAAAAATATTTAAATAAAAGATTTCAGTGGGGTTATAAATATTGCACAAAATTCCTATAAATTCAAATTTAATTAGTACTTCTAAATCCTTCAATCCTTCTAAAATCCTTCTAAAATTTATTAAGTGATTATGTAAATTTTCTAATGTAGTTTCAAAAATTCACGAAAAATGCTTTAGAATATAAAATTTTCATGAATTCATATTTCAGTACATAAAGGGTTAATACATTGTTCTCGTATTTCGATATATAAATTGTGCTAAAAAATATTTAAATAAGCTAAATCCAATTAGTGTATTAATCCTTTCAGGGGCAGTGGTAGGA
Source organism: Maratus speciosus (assembly GCA_963932465.1). Classification (NCBI taxonomy): domain Eukaryota; kingdom Metazoa; phylum Arthropoda; class Arachnida; order Araneae; family Salticidae; genus Maratus; species Maratus speciosus. Next base: position 376,137,918 of record OZ010791.1, on the reverse strand, counting down.
TTATGAAGCCATTTAATTCTGAAACGCCACAATGGCACCAGAATTTTTCTAAAATCTTTGCCATTTAATATATATTTGAAATATAGCCTTTATCTTATTTCGAAATAAATTCCGGTGCCAGTCATTTATTTCAACATTTTAGTTCTGAAAGTACTTTTTCCCTGAAAGGGTTAAACAGAATACTAAACCTGTAAACTTTTACCTGTTAATTCTTCCTGTGAATGTAAATTTATTCTATTAGAATAATAAAACTAAACGGTATTCCAGTGAAATCAAACGAACTAAAAAAATCACACACAGGACAAATTGTATTTAGCTTAATATAAACTGAGTAGTTAAATTTTCTTGCTCCACATATTTGAGTTCCAGAATACATCCTTATTAAAAAGATCGCAGCATCATAAATATGTGGGAAATGTCGTATTTTTGAAGCATTACTAATAATGACAATTTAATTATTCATCTATGAAAAGTAAGCATCTATAAAGTTTATATATGAGCTAATAGGGTAATAACCGATTAACTTGCCATTCAATAAAATCTTATTTAAATGTAAAGCCTGAAGCCAAAAGTTTTCGAAGCATTTAATACTTACGAGGCACTTATTTTTATCCTTATGCATTTATAGCATTTTATGTAACATAAGAAAAGTTTATAGCGAATATATTTGCAAAAGAAAAAGTCCCAAATGGGTTTATAGAGTAAGTTACTTTTATATTGCTTCAAAAATGCAAGGAAGAATTTTGTTTGAATAATTATTCGAAATCACGTATTCAGTTTTAAGTTATTCCTTCTACATAAATTTTTATTCATTGCTTTATTGTTATATATAATAATTCTACAATGATCATATGCATATACATATAATTATAATTACACACACACACACACACACACATATATATATATATATATATACCGGTTGTTCTAAAAAGGACTGACTGATTTAAAATTCAATAACTTGCAAACGGTGACAGATATTTAAAAAATTCTTGAAGGAGAGTTATGCAAAAGTTCAAAAGTTTTGTTACAGTGATTTTCGATTTTAGTTCGAGTTACAAACAATAGATGGCGCTGTAAGCAATAGGTGCTAAATTCAGGCTTGATTTTTTGGTACTTTGGGACCCACTCAATAAATTTTAATCTCCTTTCTCCGCATGGAAGAAGAGAAAGGTAAAAAAATCGAGCCTATATTTAGCGTTTATTGCTTACGGCGCCATCTATTGTTTGTAATTCGAACTAAAATCGAAAATCACTCTAAAAAAACTTTTGACCGTATGCATAACCCTCCTGCATAACCCTTTTAAATATCTGTCACCGTTTGCAAGTTATTGAATTTTAAAATCAGTCAGTCCTTTTTAGGGCACCTGGTATACATGTATGCTTAATCCGTTGAAAGTTGATTAGAATCTGCTAAATTTAAGTTAAACGATAGTGTTGCATTAACTTTCTGGCTGTAAGCTGGGACATTCGTCAACATATATTACTGATATGTACCGTACATTAGTATTAACGTATTAATCACTAGATCGCGCTGGTTTCGTTGTCGGCGGCAGTCGGTTGGCGTTTTGATGTCAGTTAATTACTCCCAAATGTGGAAGTAGAGAAGTCATTAAAAGTTACTTATACATTATATATAGGGAAACATACAATGTATAGATACGTCGACGAAGTGTATATGTCAACGAAATGATATGTCGACGAAGTGTACCTGTCGACGAAATGATATGTCAACGAACTGATTGTCGACGATGTGTACCACTTCTTCCCATTTCAACAGGGCCGCTAAGTAATTAGCATCCTAGATCTTATGAGCAAGCACTGTTCGAACAATGACGATGTAGTATCTTACGGGCTGTAAGCTGAGAAATGGCGACATGGACTCTAAATAATTAACAGCCTAGATCTGATGAGTAATGTCGGCACAATGACACAATCCAAGTCATAATGTATATCCGGCAGTCGTCGTAATAAACCGAGTTCATTTACAGAAAGAAAGTGTGATCAAATTCCATGAGATTTCAAAACCAAAAGAACAGTCAGAATGTCAGAAGAACATCTTTATTTCGGAAGACAAGTTCTCCTCTCAGATAAAAGAGTCTCTCATGATCGTAACTATTTCCATACGTACTTAATTTGGAATCTTCAGTTTAAAAAAAAATTAACATAAAATAATAAATAGATCAACATCATTCACAACAAGAAAAACAACTTTTTAACAGCAGAAAACTTCTAACTGTATAGAGGTAAAACATTCTACGACAATCTGGTGTTGCGCAGATTTTCAAGTATATAAAATAGTAAATGGATACACTTTCTGCATCAATGGGTGGATTTCACATTTTAAAATTCGCCATGGATCCAGGAAATTATGCATCTAAAGTGTCGCAGTAGTAAATACTGATGCCATAGAAATGTGCTTCGAAAGTTTTCAGAAGTTACTAGAAGGATACAAGGATTGTAACATTTATGATGCAGACGAAATAGGCCTGTTTTATAAATGCTTGCCAGAGAGAATTCTAGCGTTCAAAGGAGAGTCTTGTCATGTTGGTAAACATCCCGAAGAAAACCTTACAGTGTACTATGCACAAATAAGAACGATTCTGATAAACGAGTACGCCTTCTTATTGGTAAATTTGCTAGACCTCGATGTTTCAAGAATGTACAGAAACTGAGAGTAGTCTACGATTCAAATTCCAAAGCATGGATGAAAAATTATATTTTTACAAAATTCCTTCATGGCTTTAATAGATCAATCGGCGCTCAAAAAAGTAAAATCATTCTATTTGTTGAAAACTGTTCAGCTCATTCATCAGATACGCCGTCTTTGAAAAATATAAAAGTCAGTTTTTTCTCAGCTAACTGTACATCTGTCGTACAACATCTTGATGCCGGGATATTGAACTGTTTTAAGCAATTTTACAGGAGAAAGCTAGTGAAAAGATTTCATGCAACAAGCAAAAAGACCTGCTCCAAAAATAGACCTTCTGCAAATTGTTCACTTTGTACTTTCAGCATGACACGAATTACCCTCTTCATCCATCCAGAATTGTTTCGTGAAATGCGGTTTTGTGCGAAAAATTGATGAAGAATGCTCAACACAGGGGAAAGAAAATAATGACGATGGTGAGACGATAATGCAGATGAAGAGTGGTTGCGTGTAGCAGAGGATGTATCTAGTGTGAGATTTAGCGATTATATTTTCATTGATCAAGACGTAGCGACATATGGTATCCTAAGCATAGAAGAAATGTGTGATGATGCAAAAAATGAAAATAATGATGAAGAAGCAGGAGATAATGTTCATAACGATGAAGCTGAACCTACACCAGCGCCATGTCTGTCTGATGCAATTACGGCATTTGGAACTGTACGAACTTTTATATATGCACATGAAATTACACAAAATGACCAGGAAAATGCTATACATCTTGAAAATGTGTTGTTTACTTTAAAAAATAAACGAAAAACCCAACATGAAATTACTGATTTTTTAAAAAATAAATATCAATTTTCTACAACTTCGATTTATTTCTTTTACAGTTTGGTAAGTAATAAATTAGTATTTATTAGGATACTGTATACATTGAATGTATTAGTAATGCATAAACATTGTTTTTTTTTTCGTGTTTTGTCGTTAACCCGCATTCATCGTTTTTTTATCGCACCCCTTGAAAAACGATAGATCGAAGATCTACTGTATATATATATATATATATATATATATATATATAGTATATGCAAAATGAGCTGAATGCTAACTTAAGATATGTCTAATCTTAATTTTGAACGTATACGATAATGCACATTCCCTATGTAATGTACGTATATTTTGTATGTATCTCATTAATATAGTGCAAAACAATATTTTATTTAATATTTTACTGAAACAAAAATTTCTCAGTATAAGATACTTGGGTTTGGCTCAATATTTATTTATAAATTATGTTTCAAAGCGCGTGTTTCATCCTCGTAAATTATTTTCAAAATTATCCCACTGAAATGTAAATAATTTTTGTTTTCAGGCATTGCAGACGCAAATGGCAAACTAATTTCCATCCAAAATATATGCAGCCTCAATATTAAGGAAATTTCATCTTTTATCTTTATTCATTAATAATAACGGCAATTTATTTATTCTAAATCATCTCTAAACATGAAACCATGCATTATGAATGCTATAAAAGTTTATCTGAACCAACAGGGCAATAACCGACTAACTTATTAATTAAAATGCTATTTAAACGTGATGCTTTAAGCAAAAAGTTTTCGAAGCATTTAATATTAATCAGATCTTTATTATTATGCATTTATTTACGCATTTACTTTTATTAATGTGCATTTATATGCACTTTTCGTTTTATATAAGAATAGCTTATCGTGAATATATTTGCAAATGTGATGCTTTAAATAAATTAACGATAACTTATTTTAATATCGAACGGAAGATAAAATGAAAACGTTGGCTTAACTGATTATTCTAAGTTATGTATTCTAACATTTCAGCTTAAATTATTAATGTTGTAGTTAATTTTAATTATTGTTTCAATATTAGACTAATATTTTTATTGATACATATTTTTGTTGCCGTTTAAGCACAATTCTGAGATTACTGTACATCCGTAACATGAGTTGAAACTAACACATATCGTGCAAATTTGATAAATCTTAATTATTTTGTGCAAATCTCTCATTTATTCATTTTGAAACCATATTTTTATTTATTTATGTAGCTTTTAATGTATTTAATATAATGAGTTTTCTAATAATTTTATTAATAAACATATATTTTTAAGAAAACAACTACAAATTCTGCTATAAAATTTAAAACACCTGAATAAAAAACATATAAAAAACAGTTACCCTAAATCATGAATTTCTGCAAAAAAGCGTTTTGTTTTAATTAACTTTTTAAAGACTGGTCTATTTTATTTTATTCTTGATTTATTTATAGAGTAAAATAGCAATTTTATTTTCCTTTAGAAAGAATATATGCAGCTTGATAAGAAACCCATTAAAAAATGTGGAAAATATTGAATTTTGTGGAATTATTCAACAACTTATACTTATTCGTCATAAGCTCGTAATTATTATAAAAGAAATATTAGGTTGAGCAAAAAGCTCTGGAAAATTAAAAAATATATATTTACCAGAATTTGTAACGTATATAGGAGTACTAGTGGTACATTCCAGATGGGGCTCCACAGTTCTTATACTGTAGTCCTCGGATTACCCTCTCAGAAATTTTCAGCCTCTCCATATTTTAATTTATTTTAAAATTTTTATCTTCTCTATTTTTTATTGTAGTACTTTGTACTACGCTTAAACTCTTTCATCATGGCTCCTCTAGGATTTGCTATACACTTACTCATCTACAGGGAGTGGAGTAGCACTGCTACTAGGTATCCCATTGAACTGCACTGCTGTTCACTGTTCACTGGCTCCACAGTGTTGCCAGATTGGAGATTTTTTCCCCATTTCGGGGAATTTTGAACCTCTAGGGTAATTTTTTGGGGACAAGTAGTTCGTGGGAAAATTTTTGGGGACTACAAAAAAATTTGGGGAAAAACTTGGTTTTTTTTTTTTTTTTTTTTTTTTTTTTTTACTATTTTCCGTAAAGATTTCCTTTAGTCCTGTAGAAAAACTGGATCTGTCTCGAACACAATTTTGATTTGAAAAACGAAAATACAATCCAGAAATCGGAAATACTAATCATTATTCTCTTGGATGTGGTCGTGTTCGTTGTTTACCACATTGCAGTTTACATGTATCACAGATGCATCAGACTCTAGTCTTAAGCAGCTTAAACCTGCACGTGACTAAATCTGCAGGACTTATACGAAAAATTCTTTCGCCGTACTTTAAAAAAAAATTTAGTTTAAGTATGTGGAAAGCAGATATTTTTCTCTCTATCATATACAAAAGCACATCGATTGATGCAGCAAAAATACTTTGCATTGTGTACTTCAGTATAGGGATGACAAAAAAATTAAAACAGCGTACCATCTCGGATTCATTCAAATTCCAAATGATAAGAGATTGTCTAAAGCTATGGAGCTAATGTAACAATAGAAATTTTGGACATTGTTAGGCAATACTTTTAAAAACAAACGCAAAATAACTTGTCACTGCAAAATATATCTTTCATTCTCTTAATGTAGCTACAGAATATGCATTCAGCCCAGTTTAAAAGTTTGTTTTTTGTAAATGGGGAATTTTTTTAATAAAAGGCTTGATTTGGGGAAAAATTTTGAGCTTAAATTACTTAAATATATTTTATAGTGGTTTATTGAAAATTTAAAAATTCCCTTTTTGAGTAAAAACTAAGTTGGGGACTTTTGCGGAAAAAAAACACTGATTTGGGGAAATTTTCAGAAAATTTGGGGAAATTGACTTTTGACTATCTGGCAACACTGGGGCTCCATCCGATTATGGCCTCTTTCGATCAGTGCAATACTTTATCAAGGGCCGTCGAATAGAATCCTTTAATGAAGTTGAAGAAGCATGTCAAGATGTTTCCGAACCCGAGGACCCGCCATGGTACTTCCAGCAAATCCGGAATCTGGCAGAACGATGGCAGAAAGTCGCGGACTATGATGGTCTCTACTTTGAAGAATAGTCCTTGCTGCTTTCTTTTGTTGTTAATTTGCGCATACAACGCAACTTTCACAAATTTCCCAGAACTTTTTGCTCAACCTAGTAGCACTTAGGAATTAATAAAGAGTAACACAAAATTACCCGATTGATGCATAACAGTATAACACTAATGTGATAATAATATGTTGAAGATAATAAAAAGCAAATCTGACTGTCCAGGTATTTACTTTATTCGAATATAGTGGGGAGGGGCGTAGAGAAAACAGGTCTCGCTACCTGACACGCTTCTCAAATAAACGTTAACTGAGGAATACAAACCAATTATTTTTAAAGAGATATTGAACTGATTTAAAGTACTGTTTTCTTACCCCTCTTTTTATTTAAAATTCAACTCAGAAGTTTTAGTGCCACTGATGGTTGTGCCATTTAGTAATGGGTGACTGCTTGAAAATTCTACAATAGCAGTGATGGAACAGTGGCACAGCGATTGGGTAATTGTCACCCCTAAAATTTTATAATATTCTTCGCCTTCAAAAATATCAGAAATTCTGTGCTGAAAATAGTTGAAGAATACTAATAAAATTTTGCGGTGCGAATTGATTCTCTGCTGCTACACCGTTCCATCACTGCAATAGAGAACATTTCACCATCATGTACCATGACATTCAAGTCATCACTTAACAATTCGTTTCCAAGTTCTGCCATCGATTGATTCAAAGAGATTATATAAACAATAACAGCAGTTGCAAAACTTATTGATTATTCTTATAAGAAATGTTATCGAAGTGAAGGGCGATTACCGATTATTCTGCAATCGGGACAATTTGCTGCTGATTAAAGTTTGAGAGGAAAATAAGATTTTTTTAAGCTGTTTATATCTGCATGGTAATGACCGAAATTCTTTCTTTAGATTCAGGATAGGACGCGCTCGCGCTAAATTTTTTTCAGCAACCATGGGCCGTGTCGACACGATTTTTTTTTTCAAAAATAATACTGATATTGTATACATTTGTTAATGGAATGTTTAGAAATTCATTTTTAATTTAAAAATTAACCCTTTCAGTCCCATACATTACCTGTTTATGCTAAAATTTTGAAATTCTTAAAATAGGTTGATTTTATGCTCAATATAAGAAATAATAAAAGAAAAACAAATTTCATTTTTTAATTAAAATTTAAATAACAATAAAAATAATAAATTATAAATTAAATAATAAATTAAATTTAATAAAATACTTATATAAACCAGTCAAAATAAATTATTGAAGCATATTTTAATACAATATAAAAAAATAAAAACATTTATTAATTATAAAGTCTACATAAAAGACTGTTATTCATGTCTCTTTTTGCGAAATGAACTGAATATAATATCATAAATATTAAAATCATTTTTTTGCCTAGTGCTGTCATATATTGAAGAGAAACAAAAGTTTTTATCTATTGAGAATTATACGTAGCTTTTATTTCCGTTATTTGAAATAATATAGAAGCAGCCGGATATATAGGAAAAAATATAAGGAATGTCATGACTCCATTTGGACTCACTGAGCGTGATAGGGTTAAAGATATATATTAAAAAAAAATTTTTTTTCTTTATTATTGTTTTAAAATTGATTTTTTAATCTTTTTTTTCTTTCTAAATCCCTTTATTTACTTAGTTTTTGAAGCACTACAATACCCTAAAAATGATTATTAAGTATGCAATTCCACATAGAATGGCTTGCAAGCATGTAGTCTAAAAAATGCTTTATTTTGAAATTTTCGCATGTATGTAATAATCTTTTTATGGAATTTTAAATTTGTGATAAAATTGGTAAAATAAATGTGGGCATGTTTTGTAGAGAATGAGTCGGGTCGAAGCAGGTCAGGTTTTCATTGATTTTTGAACATACATGAGCGGCCATGAACTTAAATAAACGTGCAGAAAAGATAATCACAAATGACGTTAATACCTCAGAATCTATTAATACATTGTAGATGTAATTTTGAAAGCTGGTGGGTCTTGAAACATAGGCAGAAGGAATGTTTCGAAAGTTTCTCTCAGCTACTTTCGTGTTAAAAGCAAAATTGTATCTCGGACTTTATCAGAGCTGTAGGTGTGAAATTTCGTATGATGATGTTTCTTGAAATATAGATAAGATAAAGTAAGGGATTTTTCGAATTTCATCCAAATTCCTGGTACATTTGGGAACCGAATCTTAGCTGTTCTTGGAGAAATATGCCATATGATCCATAAGAATTGCAGAGATTAATGTTTTCATAATGCCAGGACAGAAGAAAAATCAAATAAGGAATTTTCGAAATTCCCCCCTCTTTTTAAGCCACATATTAGATGCAAAATCAGACCGCAGAATGTATGAAAGCCTCCTCTGAACTTAGGAAAGCCCTATGTGATTGGAAAATATCAGGATATATATTACTCGAATCCCAAAATTATACTTGAAGTCAACAGGAATCCGACTATGGAGATGTTGAAGGCCGGTTTATTATGAAAATGATCGTAATATAGTTCCGGTAATACAATACGCTGTAATCCATAGCAAACCAGAGTCCGGGTATCATCCGTTTCCTGTAAAACTTCATCAGGCAATAACCTAGTCGAAATTTCCATGAAAAAAATCTTTATCGTAAGCAGACAATAGGCTAAGATGTAAAATTAGTGGTAGCCCCTCATTACTCAGCAAATTTTATGCTGTTTACAGTACGAAGGTCAGAGGGCAAGTCCCCTCAATCTACTTAAATTAATACGCCAAGATTACATCTGTGTTTTGCCAATACGCCAAACACAAAAATATACTTTAGATTGGAAGATATATTAAAATTTGAACGAGACCGCCAAGTAAAGTAACTACATTTGGCCATCTATCAAAAAGAGTTAAATAAAAAGGCAAACATATCATTATATACAGAAATGTAACGGCCAGGATAATTAATGACCCATATCTATTTACCGGTCGAAGTGAAAATGAAATTTATGTGTTTTTTAATGCATATCCAAGGCACCAGGAAACTTAAAATAAACTATGATGTTTAGATTACATAAACAGATTTGTAAAAAAGCAGCGTTATTCTAATAACATATCAATAAAGAATATTTATGCAGGGAAAGGAATTGTGCTTAAATTAGAAATAAATAGAAATCATTTTTCTGACTGATAGCTTTTAACAGAAGCAAGAAAATGAGTTTACCTAATAAAATGTCAATAAAAGAATATTTATGTGGGTATAACGATTGTACTTAAATTAGATATAAAGAGAAATGATTTTTGAATGCTGGCGTTAAACAGAAGAAAGAGAAATAAATTTTGAAAACAGATCCATTTCCAATACAAATCTAATACAAATCTAATACAAATATATGGCCTCGCCATACCGACATTGTTTGACCTGAAATCCTAAAGAAGCAAATTATTCCTTTTATAAATAGAGTTATGAAAAAATAGTCTACGATTTCATCTGAAAATTTATGACGTATATTTAAAATTTATAATTATGTATATCGGGCAGAATCCTGCGCGGGTAAGGTTATACCCGTACTGGCCGAGAAAATTTTATTACAAGCCAACCGTAACCTTACCCGAACGCCAATGAAAAAATTAGTCGACTGCAATCCGTTTCAAACACAACAAAATACGTTTCTTAGACACTCAACTCAACACGAAAACAAACAACTTTGTCTAAAATTTTGTTCAGTTATGGGAAAACAACCTACAGTCATTTCCCTAATATGAATTTTCAATATCTCTAATAAGAATAATCAATTACAGTGCACCATTTCCAGAGACTGAGGGCCTTTAAAAACACTGATCTGAGTAGACTGCCCATAATCTGAAAATCCAATACAAGGCTCGGGTTGCAGGTGAGTTGTTCGCTGTCTGATTCAATAGCACCCGTCATCCTCCAGGTGAAGGAATATTGTGCCAAGAAAAGAATCCTGTTTAAAGTGACTCTCTTTCTAGAAAATACTCCTGGTCACCCAGTAAAGTTGGATGATTTTTATCTTGACGTAAAAGTTCTTTACCTATCTCCTAGAACTACCGTACTACTGCAACCTATGGACCACAGCGCAGTTGCGGCTTTTAATGTCTACTATTTGTGGCATAAGTTTTTCCAAGCATTCAACACCATTGATAGTTGTGAAGGCTTTACTCTAAGCGATTTCTGGTAGAATTATAATACACTCCACGCTATCAAAACATCAGGATGACATGGGATGAAGTCAAGTGGACAACAATGAACGCTGGAAGGAAGAAACTTTGTTCGGAAAAGCCAGAAAATATTTTACAGGAAGGAAAGAAAACAATGTTTGAAACGGTTGGTGACTTGACACAAGAATTACAGCAAGCGGCGGATTCATGTGTGGACCTAGCCAAGCAATTAGATCTGGGAGAATATAACGTTGGCAATAAAAGCTTCTTTTGAGTCAAGATGAAGGAATTTCTAATGGTGACCTTATTCAGTTGATGGCATTCCGAAATTCCGAATAAAATAATATACCGATTGAATCAACAACTCCAGGTTTAAAAAAAGTTACAACAAGAGTCTAGACGAGGCTTTTAGCTTGTTAGATATTAAATAATTAAATTTTGTATAAATCACCATAAAGCAAAAGCACACACAGGACGCGTTTCAGGGTGGAAATTTTAACAGCACGTGATCAGCCAATATAGGGGGACAAATTCATGAATGAACCAAATGTGGGAGAGGAGAGCATACAAGAAATGCGACAGTCATTGCTATCTGAAAGGTAAACACGAATCGCAGAAGAGCACAACCAAAAGTTGCATCCTTTTATACTTTTGTTATTAGGCCTTTACGCATTTGTTCTGACTCTTCTGCTCTGAATAATGATCTGCTCTAAACTTTTATGCCCTTGCATACAGTTATAATCCATATTTATTGATAAAGCTTTGAATAAATTTAATAATCCTAAACGTTCTCTTTCTGACTCAAATAATCCTACTAATTTTAACTCTATCGTTCTGCCATTTTATTCTTCTCTCTGTTTCAAAATTTCAAAAATACCTTCTCGTTTCAATTTCAAAGTTATCTTAAAACATCTTAATAAAATAAAATCCTCTTCGCTGAAAGATCCTGTTCCTACTGAGAATAGGTAGGGTGTTTATTTTATTCCTAGTTCTTGTAATTTAGGATATATTGGTCAAATTAAGATAGCATTACATTTCAGATTATGCGGGCATCAGAGCTATATATACAGTCAAGAAATTTCAAAATCTTTGATTGCCTCTCACTGTTGGACTTCGAGTCACTGTTACAATTTCTCCGTGGTCGGAATTATTTCTTCTCCTGTCTCTCCCAATCACTTGGATTTTCACAAAGCCTTTTTTTTATTTTTAAAAATTCCAATAAACTTGTCAATGATCACTCATCATTTCATTTTCTCTCTTCAGCGTGGAAATTACTTTTGTAATTATTTCCCCTCTTTTTTTGTATCTTTCCAATTTGTTATTATTAAAAGAAAGATCTTTTATTTCTTATGTTTTTCTTGCGTTTTCACTTTTTGTTTTTTTTTTTAATTTTCTTGTTTTATTTTATTTATTTCTTCTTTTTTTAAACTAATTTTCATATCCTTTGCTCTTTTCTTTTTTGTTAATTTTTTCTACAATTTTGGCAACAATTTTTACCTTCTGCAAGTGCACCTCAGCGATTGGTCTTTACCTTTCACCTACCGCCACCTGTCGCTTTCTGTGTATTCTCTCATCTCTCTCCTTCTGCTCATTCGTGACCTTGTCCCCTTACGGACACGTGTTTACATTGGCTGATGACAGGCTGTTATTTTCAGTCTGAAATGAGTTCTGTGTGTGTTTTTGCTTCATGGTGATTAATACAAATTTTTATTATTTAATTTTGAGTTATCGCCAGTTTTTCGGTGATGTTTTATCTGTTAGATATAGCGTTAGTAAAAATATAATCCGTGAATCCGAACACCGAGTGTATTGAAATTGTCAGCCGACGCATCCATTCTGATATGTGGTCTACCACGTCATCTGCATTGTAAAGAAGCGTGTGACCTCACAATCTACTTGAAATGTAGTTGTGATACCCCGTCCAAAACGTCAAAATGATAATTCAGCCGACACCGGCAATTCTCCGTCTTCAACATCAAGATGGGTAGAGGTTACTAGAGAACAGCATTCCTCTTCAGAACCATCCACCTCCAGCGCTGACTCTTCCACTACACAACCGAATTAGCTGTTCCAAGTGTGAATTCATTTTTGATTCTGTGAATTTTAAGTAGTATTGTCATAGCAACTTTATCGTTAGTTGTTAATAATAGTCATCTTACTAATAATAAATACAGTTTGTGCTTATCAAGGATTATTTTATTTTATGAACGCTATTCATTTGTTTTGCCATCGGATATTCGTGGAAAAGATGTAAGTCAGTCCTCTTTAATTATTTCTTATTTTTATAGCGATGTAGATTCAAAATTCTTTATAAATCAATTCACCAATGTTAAATTTATAAATCCCGTAATGCACAATGTATATTTTATTTGAAAGAAATTTTTTCAGTTTTTTTTATGTTTTTTCCCACTTTTATAAATTATATCCAAATAAATACTGCTGCATGATGCTTTATTTATAAAATAATACTGTGCAATCAATATTTTAAATCAATTCTGTTAAATTTAATGTGTTAATAAATTGTTAATAAATTTAATAAATTTATCTGTTAAATCAATAAGTAAATAAATATAATAAATATGTCAGACTATTACGAAATTATACTTAAGCCATTTACAAATTCGACTTACGTAAAATTCAAGTAACGTAAAAATTTACTGAACGCATTACTTACGTATGTCGGGGGAGGGCGTATTGTTTGTATTTCAAAAACTGCTTCAGTTAAGTCAGAATGTATCCGAATCCTTTTGAATGTTTCTGTAAATTAAGTCTAAGTACTATAAATGTTATTTTCAATAACTTGCATTCTATAGTAAAACTAAATAACATGCATCAATTATCTCTTTCATAACAAGTCAAGCATACTTCTAAAAGTTAGAGCAAGGAAAAACGTATTTATACAGACAAAAAAAACTGAAGTAATAAACACTTTTCAAATGTCTTGTAAAATGTGAAAAATATGACACGCGTTCCAATAGTAAATGAATGTTCCGATCTGAAAATTTGTTTGTTATTAAATTTGATGCGATCGATCATTTTGAAGATTAAATTACATTAAGCTATTAGACTAGTGACACATTGCGTCATCCAATCAGCGTACAGATATTGGTGATCATATTAAAAAAAATTCTTACTGTTCTCTTTATGATTACTTAAGTCGAGCAATGTTTACGGAATTTTTTGTACATGGTTAGCGATTAATTAATTTGAATATTTTTATGTACACTCTAAATAAAAAGGAGTGACTATTCACTCCGGAGGAGTGTATAGTCACTCTATCGCAGAGTCAAAATATGCCCAACCTCTTTAGAGTGACTATTCACTCTGAGCAAAAGTGAAATTTTTGACTCTCTGAAAGAGTGAATAGTCACTCCTGGGAAGTGAATATTCACTCTAAACAGGGGTGGATAATCACTTTTTCGGAGGAGTGACTATTCACTCTTGCTAAAGGAGTGCGGTTTTTCACCCCTGGTAGAAGTGAATAGTCACTCTTTCATAGGAGTGAATGTTCATCTTTTATGTAGTCGATTCTTTTTTTTTTTTATTTTGCTTTTATGGTCATTTTAAAAGAATCACATCTTTTACAGCATGCAATGAAAATAGATACAAGCGTGGTAAAGATTGGAATAAAATACTTTATTAGCAATATTTATTTATTCATAGTTTGTAACACTAATTGAACTTTTAAGGAAAAATTCAGTTAAAGTTACATACGAATTTAAATTAAATTACTGATAGAAATAAACTAAAATATTTGATTTCATTCTTATCCTTTGTACTTGCTTTTATTGCATGCTCTATAAAGATATTACTTTTAAAGTTTTATTAATAACTTTTTGTGGATGCTATATGTTTAACAATGTTTGATTTGATTTAAATTTTTGTTTTAAATAAAAAAATCGTACATTTTCCTTAAATTATTGCTATTTTTGCAAAGTCCTATTGTTGTAAAATATTATTAATTTTTCCATTTAAAAAACAATGCTTATAAACTCACATCTTTTTTAAATAAGTTCTAAGCATGATTTAAATATTAAGAATGTATATATATATTTTTTTTATCCGCTGTCACTTGCTTTTGTTTTATTTAATATGAACATGGTGTCTAAATTTTAAGTTCTCTGGAATATGTATATATTTTTCTTTTAAACATATTCCTTAACTTAATCATGATTTCTAATTTTCGTCCGTTATTGCTGAAAAATGGAAGCCATATTTAATTTAAATTTTTTATTCGCGTAGATATTGTATTTTTTGAATATGAGAAAAATATATTTTATGTGTTTTATAGGAAAAGATTGGCCTCGGAAAACAAAACAAGATGGAAATTGCTCGTCAAACGTGGCAAATGAGGTGCGTTCGTACTATAACTAATTTTATAAATATTTTTTGCACCGCATATTGTACTGAATGTATATTTTAGTGAACTTTATAAGAGCATATCAATTTCGTTCTGTTCGAAAGATTGTAACATCATTAAAATGCACTTGAAATAATTTTTTCCCATTGACCTTAATGTAGCGGAAAGCTTTTGACTGTCCCTGTAATTAAACTGTACATCCGATTTTCACAAAATTTGAAACGACTCGACAAAATTTTGCAACAATTATATAGTGTAGATGTGCCAGTGATGGACACCCTTAAGGAATTTCTTTTAAAATTATTTTATTTTTTATTAATATGTAGTTATAATTATTATATCCCAGTTTTTTTTTTCAATATTATATTAATCTATCAACAATATTTAACCATTCTTATAGTCTCATTTCCCAATACGAATCGATATTTAATTTTAAATAACAGAAATATATCAAAACACCCAAAGGACCAGTAATGGACACCCTCTGTTCCAATAATGGACACCCCATAAAAAGTAATAAATATAATTGTTTTAGGACTGTATTTAGAACCAGAATTTAATGAATACATACTAATGAAACAAAATAGTTATTTTCCAATAAATTTAACAATAAGGATACCAGTAATTAATAAAATATGTGTGGTAATCATTTACTTTTTGCATCAATTATTGTAATTAACAGAAGATCAATGTTTTAATTATTTTAGATGGATAGTTTAAAATACTAAATATCAGGCAATTACAGCTATCAAATTATTTAAACAGTGGGGGATTTCAAAAGGTAATAATAATAATAAAAGTTTTGGAATGTTTGTGTTTAGTTTTGTCTCGCTATTTTTAACAATTAATCTTCCAGAGACTATTTGATATATCATTTATAATAATTAATATTACAAATATGAAAGAAATGATATCGTGAGTTGAATATTTTAAATGCTAAGTTAAATAATTTCAAAATAAAACTGTAGAACTGATGTTTGAGGCCACTGATCTGAAGATTTACTAGTTTCATGAATATTGCCTATAAATTAATGAATATTACCTTTTTCTTTTCTTTTTTTTCGTCAGAGGTGAATAAGGAAACATTTAAGACAGAAAATAGATATTTAATAGCTTCTGTAACTTAATAGTTTTTATTTAAATGGAGAGGTATTAAGCCCTATGAGCCCCTCTTTGACTGAGCTCTTAAACAATATTTTTTGCTTCCTAGCTGGTTTGATTGCCAGATTTTAAAATAGCAAGGTATATATACATAAAAAGAATAAAATATTGAAATTTTATTAATCACATAAAATAACTTAAAAGTAGCTATTTATAAAAGTTTTGGTGGAAAATGACTAATTAACCATTCTAGTAATGGACACCCCCTCTTAAAACCTTAAAAATAAATGAAATTTCGTAAATGACCGTTAGTATATAAAAGTCTAAGTTTTCTATTCAAACTACTCAAACAAAAGCCTTCAAAATTTTCAAGAAAATAAATAATATATAAATTAATTAAACGAAGCTCTTAACCTCTTCATTAAGATTTTCACAGAAAAACAGCAAAACTTTGAAACATTATTTTCTGCTTCCTAATTGGTTTGATTAAAAGTGTCAACAATATCCCAGTTTCATACAACATGCAAGGGGAAATTATAAAAAAATTAATTACAGTTAAATATTTATTAGTTATTTTTTATGAGCCAAAAAATCAAGAGGTGTCCATTACTGGCACATCTACCCTATTTAAAATTTCAGACCATTCGGAAGGCTGCAACATCATTAAAATGCACTTGAAATATTTTTTTCCCATTGGCCGTAATGTAGCAGAAAATTTTTGACTGTCCCTGTAATTAAACTATACATCCGATTTTCATAAAATTTGAAATGACGCGACAGAATTATGCAACAATTATATATATTAAATTTCAAACGATTCAGTTGGTTAGTTTTTGCGCTGCTGTATGCGGGCAGACGGACAGACAGACGAACAGACGGACTGAACGACGACTATAGGTACTACGTATTTATATAGCTACGAACGCACCTAAAAATCGACTTTTACTTTATATCATTAATAGTTTAAACTTTTGTCTTTCCAACGACGTGTCACACATGTTTATATATAAAAAAAAATTAAGTGTTGAAATTATTCATTCTTTCTAAGAGTACTTCACAGCTTAATGGCAATTTAAATCTTTAATTGACTTTTTCTCAAAACTTGAATTTTTCCTGTTTATTTTCCTCTTTTAGGTGCGTTCATAATTATATAAATACGTAGCACCTATAGTCGTCGTTCAGTCCGTCTGTCCCAGTGTTGATTTCAGGGGTTGGCCCAGGGGGACATTCCCCCCCCCCCCGGAGCAATGAGATGTCTCCCCGGAAGATTTGAGATTTTGTGTTTTCAATAGTCAAAAAGTGCAATCCCCCCCCCCCTCCCGGAGCCACAGAAATCCCTCCCGGGGAAAAGTGTCTGAATTCAACACTCCGTCCGCATATAACAGAGCAAAAACTACCCAACCGAATGGTCTGAAATTTTAAATATATAATTGTTGTAAACTTTTGTCGAGTCATTTCAATTTGTATGAAAATCGGATGGATAGTTTAATTACAGAGACATTCAAAAGTTTTCCGTTACATTACGGCCAATGGGAAAAATTATTGCAAGTGCATTTTAATAACGTTACAGCCTTCTGAATGATCTGAAATTTTACATATATAATTGTTGCAAAATTTTGTAGACTCATTTGAAATTTCAGGAAAATCGGATGCATAGTTTAATTACAGGGACAGTCAAAAGTTTTCCGTTACATGACGGCCAATGGGGAAAAAAAATATTTCAAGTGCATTTTAATGATGTTACAGCCTTTCAGAACAGAATGAAATGGATATGCACTTATGTATTGCACTAAAATATACATTCATTACAATATGCGGTTCAAAAAATACTTCTAAAACTAGTTATAGTACGAACGCACCTTTTTTGCTACGTTTGACGAGCAATTTCCAATTTGTTTCAATATCTATTAAACTCAAGAACTCAGATTTTTTTTAATACTTACATTATGTTATATTGTGTACTTTAACACAGAGATTTAATGATTTGTTGAGGATTATTTATTTTAGGCAGTGAAATCTTACCAAAAATGCTAATTTAAAAATGACTTTCAATAAATAATTAATAATTAGTTGTGAGTTTCACTTAGAACGAAAATGGTCTCTTAAAATACGTAAAGCATGTCATTCGAACTACTCTAAAAAATCTAGACCTCTATCTTTCACCATTTCTGAGAAAAATGTACATAAAGTTGGTGAATTTAACATGGCGGAGATACGGCTTTCCCGGTCCCCTTAAAACAATTACATTTCAGACCGCTACATGAAGAAATTTCACAATCACTTTTGAATACTCGACGATCAATCTCTTCCTGTACAACATACAAATATTTAGTTCATATTATTAACATTCCACATATCTACACGGATAAATGCTTAAAATTAAATAAGACTTGCCTTTATTTTATGTATTCCGTAAAGACTAATATCCTAATCTGTTAATCTTAAAATGGCGGGCGAAAAATGATCATTTTTCTTATCTTGTAAGGGTGTCGTCGCCTTGCTGCTCTGATTGGTTAATAAGCAATGCATACGTAAGTCACACTTTTAGGAGTGAGACATTTCACTCCTTTCTAGAGAGTGGAAAATTCCACTCTTGAAGGAGTATATTTTTAAAAAATTCACTCCAAAAAGAGCAAAAAATGCCTGTCACTCTTTCAAATAGTGAACTTTTCACTTCTCCCAATTTTAGAGTGTAAATCTGAAGTAAGCTGTGATTACTATGTTTAGTGATAACCAATGTTAATTGCAATGCTGTAAAAAAATCACACTCCTTAGACTTGTGTAATTTATGTTGGAGATTTATTATAATATTTAATTGAAATAATATTTAATATAATTTTATTTGTATGATAATGGAAAAAGTTACCTAAAATGAGAAGTATAAAAATAAAGACTTTTCTACAACATATGAACACATTGTACTGCTTTTTCTATTTTCCTTCTTAGTAAAATCAAATATGAAACTTTTTTAGGAACAAACGCGTTAAAATCGTATATACAAAAAATCTTAATTAGATTTCGTTGCTTTTACGCAGTGCTTTTGAAAGGGAATTTCGTTGATTTAATCATTTGTAATTATTTAATAATTATTGGACTCATGAGATTAATCATTTTTAATTTAAATACTTGGCGATTTCCATGGAGATTTAAAAAAACATTATATAAAATCAAGATTAATGATCTTAAATGGAATGTAGTCGTTTCACAGATAAAATCAATGCATTTTTTTACATTGTAAAGGAAATGTGTAATTAAAGTCTCTGAAGTGTTTAATGCTTAAAGCCTTTCTATTGCATACTTGTTTAATAATGAGTTTTGAGAGACATTGAAAGCAGTTTAATTAACTTAGTTTTTATAAGTCAGTAAAAAAATGTAATGCTTGTATTAACAATTTCCTTTAATTTTCAATTGTTATCTTTTTGCGATCTCAAGTTACTTTAACGAGCTTTGAAAAGAAAAGGTCTTATCATATTTATCACTATAATGACATATTTTTATTTATATTTGTTAATTAGTTCCTGTTATAATCAGATTTTTATAGATAATCCCGGCATTTGTTTTATTCTAAAAAATTGTAATAAAAATGTTTTCAATGATTTGATAATGCACATTTGCTGTCCAAAAATAATAACATAACTAGAGAACAGGAATTCTACTTTTTCAGAATTTAGTGTCGCCCCCGATCTTTCTATTACTTCATTTTCTTCTGGTGGACTGATGGCTTCCATTATTATGAAACATTCATTATAAATGAAGTGTTGGGTGAAGATGAAAGAGCAATCGTAAAAAGTTAGAACTCTGATTTTCTGGTCAGAATGGAAAAAAAAATGGCCATTTTTTTTTTTTTTTTTTTTTTTTTTTTTTTTCATCTTCACCTAACACTTCATTTATAATGGCTGTTTCATAATAATAGAAGCCACTAGTCCATCAGAAGAAAATGAATCGGTTAAGCGGGAATCGGATAATCGGGACTCTACTGTAGTGCAAAACATATTTCAATTTTAAGAGTTAAAGCACACGCTTTCATTTTAGGTAAAATAACGTCATTTGCATTAATACAGATTCTTAAAATTAAACATAGTTTATAATAGCTCCATGTTTTATCATAAATCCTTCACTTATATTTTTCTCAAAATAGCACGTTTTTTAATTTACTTATTTTTTCGATTTTTATGAGAAAATGGCAACAAAAAGATATAATTGCTATTTTCAACAATTTTTTCTTTACTTTCTACAGAAATGGAGTACTTGAGTTGCCAAAATGAAACAAATGTTGCAAAAAAATTAATATTTCAAAAACAAATGTAGATGCAGTTTTCAAACAAATTGCATTAAAAAGTACTTTTGTTTCCTAATACGACGGTATAAACATTGAAAATGTGCGATGCTTAGAAGTTTTAAAAAATGCTGTAGAGTATTTAATCGCACAATGAAACATCGGCTTTTGTTTTACGGCTGGCGTATACAAAGTAACGTTATTTATTGGAGACAAAATAAGCTGGGAGAAAGAAATAGCATACCGGAGGCTAATAGAATATACCCAGAAAATGTATAAAAACTGTAAAGAAAGTAGAGGCAATACCTGCGTTCATCATTAAAACATTTTCTGGTATCAAATCAAATTACTGTATTTCTTCAATGCAATCAGCAATAAAATTTACAACTGGCTGTTACATATCAAGAAGACACTAGAAGTCAGTGGCTGTGCTGTAGTTAATTCTGTCTCCGAAGGAACGCTTTACTACTCGCTAGATATTTTTTCCTGCTTGAAAAATATCACCTCTTCAGTGGTTCTTTAAACTTCGAAAGAAATTAAGGTTTCACGGGAGGATTGCATTAAGTCCCTGTAATACACTTCAAAAACGAGAAATCATGCAGTTGGCTGATCTACTTTCCAACGGCGTTCATGTCTTTAACTTTTTTCCAACATTACTGGGACGTTTCTTATAGCCTGAGAGAACCATTATGAAGTTGAAGCCAATATAAAACAAACCGTGTCATATTATAGGGCTTCATTATTACCACAGACTCCTTGGACCCCTTTAATTATTTTTTCGTAATTCTTTCCACGCTTCAACCGAATATTTATCAAAAAACGTTATTCATTTATGAGAAAGGTTGCTTAAAGTAGTCGAATTTTAGTTTAATATACAGGGTGCAATATGTTATCTATCGCCGACCTTTAATTTCTCAACCGTTGCTCGCAGACATATAGTTCCAATAACAAAAACGTTTCAAATGAGGTAAATACCCATGTTGTGGCATTATTTAAAGTAAAAAATCAATTTTATAAAAATTACGAAATCTATCATTTTATACGGTGCCCCAGTCCCTATAGTTATATTTCGTAAAAGTTTACACATATCTTAACAGATTTAAAACAAAACGTTTGACATCTGCACTATAAATATTGACACAGTTATTAAATTTCAAAGTTTGAGATTTTTGCACATCATTTTATCTTTCATTGGGGGATCAGTTAAAAGATGAATTAAAGTAATTCGAGATCAAAATCAGGGTGCAATTCAACTGCCATTTATCTAGTCCTTACTGAGTACGTTTTATTTTCCGGTTGTTGATTCTACCTACTTTTACATTTGAATGTTGTTCGACCCATAAAATAAAAGTTAACTCAAATTTTCAGATGAAATAACCCACTTTGGTGATTCACCGATTTGGCGATACTTTTTACGGCGAAACCACCTATAAAAAGTACATTGCACCCTGACTTTGATCTCGAGTTACTTTAATTCATCTTTTACCTGATCTCTCAATAAAAGACAAAATAATGTGCAAAAATCTCAAACTTTCAAATTTAATAACTGTGTCAATTTTTGTAGTACATATGTCAAACTTTTTGTGTTATATCTCTTATGATATGTGTAAACTTTTACTAAATATAACTATAGCTACTGGGGGACCGTATAAAATGTTAGATTTCGTAATTTTTATAAAATTGATTTTTTACTTTAAATAATGCCACAACATGAATATTTAGCTCATTTGAAACACTTTTGTAATTGGAACGATATGCCTACGGCCAACGGTTGAGAAATTAAAGGTCGACGATAGATAACATATTGCACCCTGTATATCGATTCTTCAATTATCTGTCAGCAATGTCGGTATTAGTTAATTATCTGCCGTATCACTTCTTCCCACTTCTTACAAAATGTTACCTGTATAAGGAGAAAAACTATTAAGGAGATATTCTAATATTTTCTGTGGCTTTGTTGGTCTGGTTTTTAAATATAGGCTGTTAATAGTATCAACAATCGTTGTGAGGAAGTAGTACGGTAGTTATATACGTCCAGCAGCAATCAAAGTCAAGTATTTATGCAGAATGATTAAAGTGCCGTCACAGGGATATCATTTTAGTTAAAAAATCGTAGCCATTCCCGTTAAACTTCTTATCGGTTAAATCTAGATTACATACGCGCTAATATGAAGACTACATAGTGAGGCAAAAATAAATATCAAACAATGTTCCATGTAAATTTATTCTCCATTTTACTTTGTATTAAGTACCACAAATACGAAGATTCCGAGGGGTTTTTTTTTCCACCATAAATTTTCATCGCTAAGAATGTCAAAACACATATCTAGTGTCAGAAAACGTTGAAAATTAAATACGAGGAGTTTTGGACATTCAAAAAATAATTTATTTTTTTGACGAGATTTCATTTGTACCTGGGGAAATTATAAAATTTAAATTTCGTAACTTTAAAAAAATGTACTATTTTGAAAGAAATAAAGTTTTATATTATGACATTTCAAAGATAACCACTAATGCTAATGTTTCAGTAATTAGCTACGACGATAAGCGTGAGGAACCTTCGTGCCATACATTGTTTAAGATATGAAAGACAATTACGTAGCTCACTTTGTTCGAAATAAAATTCAAAGCTGACTACGAATGAATCGTAGGTTATTCTTTCATTGCATTTACCAAATGAACAGCATAATTGATCAATATTTTAAGTTATAATAGAATTTAATGTAAGGCAATGAATATTATACATAAATAAAGGAGTAAAGGAGTATTCTTATGAAGAAATGTTATTAGAAGTTTATTGACTCCAAATACGAGTCCTTTTTCTAAACTTTACCGAAATCCTGCGATAGAAAAATTAAACCTTGATAGTATTTCTTAGGAATGTCCCAACGAATAATAGAGGGTAGTCTATGGATATTTGTAAACAGCAATAAATATAGCAAATGTATTTTTTGTACTTTAACATGTTCCAATAAATTCTGTAAATTTCAATGAATTATCAAAATCATCAAAATAACTTTGAAATAAAATTTTTTTGAAAGATTGTAATGAATTTATCATTTTTTTAACAAAAAAGCAAAAACCCTAACACATTTTTTTTATTTTAAAAAATGTTTGTAATCTAATTATTATTGAAAAAAACAGATTGAACAAAAGATTTTATAAATTAAAATTTGAAAAAGAATAAAAAATGAATGATTACTTTGTGCAAGGATGTTGGCACGCTTGAAAGTTTTCTGTCTTTTGTTGTTAGGAAAAGAAAAAAAAACGAAATATTTTAGATTTTTAATTTAAAATATTTATTTGGGTGTACTAAAAACATATAATTACAATAGCAGATTTTTTTTCCTTCGATCATAAACAGTTATAGATATTATTTGTATATTTGCAAATTTCAGATTCATAAAATGCGCTACTTTCATATTTATTTGCAGATAAATTTATTTATAAGGGTGCCCATTTGCCCAATTGGAAAGTGGACAGCTAAGTATCGACGCTATCAAAATTGCCGAACTGGTTTTTCATTTCATTTTCGCTTCACGCAGGGTTAATGGCGACAAAGTTAGACAAAGTTGCGTCGTTTGGAAGGAAGTTGTGCGTGTGTAACTGACGTCTAAAACATAGGGTGAGCAGAGTGAAAGCGTCCAGAGTCGTGCGGTGAGGCGTAGTGCGTTTTTTGGTGGCTGAAGGGGCAAAGAACGCAAACATTTTTCGCCGAATGAAGAATGTGTATGGTAAACCCGTGAAATTTCGGAACACTCATTGACATCTTCGGGTCACTCCGAGGACTCCGAGGACAACTTCGGATGACGAAGTGAAGGATAGAGTAGGAACATTCTTCTGAGATCAAACCCATGTGTTCTACGCCAGGAGTATCGACCTACTGATGACACTATGGGACAAATGCCTCAACAAATACGGTGATTATTTTTAGAGTTGTAACGAAATACAAATTTTTACACTCTGTGTCCACCTACACTCTGTGTACACTTTTCATTCTGGCACCCCTTATATCCTACATTAGTTAAACATTAATGAACCCCGTAAAGAATTTTTTTTCCATTTTCGTAAAATTTGAAAATGCTTTCGGCTGTTGGTAAGTAAAACACTTGTTAAACCAGTCCTTTACTGCATATGTTTAGCTCTTAGGAGAACTTTCACTGAGAGTTTTAAATACACCATTTTTTAAGTCACAAATCCTCAAAAAAATAATTAATAGCCTTAATATGAGACAAATCTACTTACGATTTAGCGTGTCATATCTGCTGTTATTGATAAGTGTCACTTTTGTAAGAAATAAAGGGAGAAATAAAATTTTTTAACAAATTCCATAATAATAAGTAGCATTCAAATCATAGCAGAAGCAAAGCTATTTTATATTTTCGGTATTTTATTACTTTTTAACACTTTCCAACATAGTTGAAAAAGTGTATGAATTCGGTTGGTCTGTCCGCGCCCTAACTCTTGTAAATATACGCAATTTCTACATTATTGAGATTTAAAAGTGCATATTTCCTTTTGAAAACGATGTATGTAGTATTTATATTTCGTTTACAGAGATACTCCAAAGAATTCCATCACGTTTTGGTCTATGAGGGAAAAGCGTTTGAAGTGTATTCCACACTATTTCGAAATTATAATATACGCGTACCGGGTCACGCAAAAGAATTTAATTACATAATAATATACGGAGTAAAATTAGCTGAAATTTATTTAAATGATTTACACTATTTCAAACATAATTAAATTTATATTCCTAATTGAGGTGCGGTAAAAGATGCTTACTGCATAATATAGAATGTTTAATACGTGGGTCATCCAGAAGATAAGTTTCCCACCGCCCGTAAAAAGAAACAAAACATAATTACCTGAAACAATTTATTTTAAAAGATTTAATAATGTTTTAGCCACTTCTCAACATAAGAACCACCGGAATTGTAACACTTGTCATAGCATGAGATAAAATTTTGTAGTCTAGTGTCATAGAACTGCCTGGGTATGGAGCTTTTACCACAGTTGTCAACCCACGTCTCATCTCCCGTAACGATCATGTTGAAGTACTCGTTGCCCTCATCGTGGTACCGCTTCAGAAAAAAAGAAAAGATCAGTGACGCATGAAATCATCACGAAAAACGTGTTGTTCCGGAAACTGTGAGCCAGGTGGCTGCCGAAGAAACTTACACCCGAACATAAAACCAAACGCATGAGAGCAGCATTTGACTTTTCTACAGCGATATCACGATGATGGCAATGAGTACCTCAACGGGATCGTTACGGATGATGAGACGTGGGTTGACAACTGTGATAAGCTGGCTCCATTCCCAGGCTGCAGACTTGTATGACACTGGACTACAAAAAATTATCCCACACTATGAGAAGTTTTACAATTCTAGTTGTTCTTATGTTAAGAAACAGCTGAAATTTTGCTGTATCTTTTGCAATAAATCTTTCCAGCTAATTATGTTTTCCTTGTTACGGCCAGTGGGAAACTTATTTTCTGGTTGATTCTCGTATTTATTTTTCATTTACAGGGGCACACAAAAGAATTCAATTATAGTACTGTTTTGCCGGTAGTATGTTTTCAACTTTGTGTTTTTAAGATTAACTAAATTTTCCGTATCGCAGGATGTGTATAAATTATATAGGTCTTTCAAAGAGTTACACAAAAGAATACAAAAGCTATTTCTTTCCTGTGTTTTGTAGCTTTAAATTGAAATAAAGGAAAAAAAAATATTATTAAATTAATTTAATATTAACTTTCTAAAAAATTATTATTATTTTAATTTGCTACTTTAAAAAAACGTGCATTGCATAAAAATTCCTGTCTTTTTTTTTTTGCAAAAAGATTGCTAAAGCGCAACAAAATTTCATATAAAAATTAAAAGTACTTTTGAAATGTTTTTAATGCTTTTTTGTTATTTCCAATTCAACTTAAAATTTAAATTTTTTAAAGACTCACAAGCATCATCATAAAAAATCGAAAAATATTATTAAAAACTGTCATCTCAACCGATTTAGCAAAAGAGTTAATATTAACGAAAAAAACTTACAATTTCCTAGCATATTAGATCCAAACTTTTCACCATTAATGGAGGGCATTTAGTACAGCTTTATATATTATACCGTTTGCATATTTTACCTTTAAGTGATAGTTAGTTAAATTAATATAAGTAATTTAAAATGAAAGAGTGATATTTGGATTAAAAAAGCTCGGGTCATAACGACTTTTTTTTATTATTATCATTTTCGCTGGTTTTATACTTATTCTTTAAACGGACGTTTTTACCATTTTTTTTTCCTGGTTGGTTCAAGAAATATTTGTTTGATATGGTTTTGGGGAGGGGGGGTTCTTTCGTTTGTTTATTTGGTTGGGGTTTTATTTTTGCTGTTGTTTTTGTTTGTTTGTTTGTTTGTTTTTTTCGTTTTTTTCTAATGAAGAATTGCATTTTCTTAACTAGGGTAAAATGGGGACAGACGCCGCGATGGGACAGATGCCGCAGAGATTGTGCGAGCACACTAGCACTCCCTAGACCAAATTAAGAAGTTCGTAGTGTTCCTCTGTGTTGTGTGCCGTGTTGTATGCGTTTCCACCACTTAATTATCTGTATTTACATATTTATGCTAGTTTTTATGGTTCTAACCTGCGTGTTAAGATGCTAAATATATTCTAATAAAGATTTATTACATTTTTTAATTCAAATAAACAGAGATTTCATCCCAAAACCTATTGCAACTGTAGACTAGATCCTCGTAGAGTACAGACACGTGCTTGCCTTTCTCTCTCATGACGCAAAATGGCGGCGTTGCATCTTATCCATCACTATGGGACAGATGCCGCACCGAGGTTGAGGGACAGATGCCGCAACACAAATTTTTGTTTTTCGGTTCAATTAATTCGTCACTGCGATTTTAGTAGAACTTGCATTTAAATGAACGTATATTAGCGCATTCTGCTACTTATCAAAATAGTATGAGCAACAATGTTAGTTCACCATGTGTTAATAAGGAAAACGTAGGCCGTTTATAATTTTCGCCATCTAAACTGTCAAACAAAAATATCTTTACTCAATGGTCAAAAGCTCTACACAGCCAAGAAAGAGAAATCGAAAGGATGCAAATATTACAAGTATAGAGTTTATAAACAAAAAAAAGAAGGAAATAAAAAGCAAAAGAAACTAGAAAGAGTCAAAGAACGACAGCTTTGCGGAAATAAAATGTCTAAAAAAGGAAGGGAAAGATCAACTTGAAAACTCCTTACTTGAGGTAGAAACTAAAATATGAGTCATCTTCCGACAATGAGTAAATTATTCCTCTTATCGATTCTGATGGTAGTATTGGATTGGAATTTGATGACTCTAAATGTGCTGAGTGTCTGCAGTCTTATCAAGAAACAAAGTCTAAGGCGCCCAGGATTCAGTTGTATCAAATTCAATCGATAGCTGCATGAAAAAGGCGCATTTTACTTTTCCAAAGGGAAGTTTGGTGTGATTGAGATCGAATGGAAATACAAAATTACAGATGAGAAGCAAGGCCAAAAATAAACAGACTAGGGTCTAAATAGAATAGAAATAATACTTACACTAAGAGAAAATTGCCATGTTCTCCTAGATGTAAACCAGTAATTTATATCTTTTTGTAATTATGCTGTCTATTGTTTTCAGTATTTATGCTATCCATTCATGTAAATTCAAATGTTTTAAATTTCATTTTCATTTTTTGTGTTAAGTTTTATTTATAGAGCTTACACTTTTGCATTTTCGTTAAACTTTTCATAATTTAGTGATATATATATATATATAATTTTTCTAAGTTTACTGTTATTTATTTTCATTTTTAGTAGTTTGAAAAAATAAAAATGTGATTTGCTTGAAAAGAATGAACAGTCTAGCTTTTTCCTCCATGTGACATCTGCCCCAAAACCCCATGCGGCATCTTACCCAGCACATAAAAAATGATGTTAAAAAATGATATTCGGGAAAATAATCATGCCTGCTTTATTAAGAAAGTTTTAACTTGTTTAACATATAAATTAAATTCTAAAGGGTTTGATTAATGATTTCTGGTACTTAGTTTATTGTTTTATGATTTATTATACATTTTGCAAGAAGGAAAGTAAAAGTGCGGCATCTGTCCCCACTACCCTAAGTATCGAGTAAGAATGCATTTTCAATGGGCAATTTTACTTAAACGAAATTGTAAAAACTTAACACTGGTGTTTTCACCCATGTATTAGCCAATAAAATTTGAAAGCTTATGATTTTGTTTGGCTCTTAAAGTGCAACAACACTGTTAAGGGTATTTATTTTAATTTATTTGATTAAGCATGCCGGAAATATTTATTTTACTTTTTCTTACCTTTTCGAGGTTTTTTTTTTCTTATATGATATCTTTAATATATTCTGAAACAGTTTCGTAAAGAAGAAATATAAAATACACTAAAAGAGGTCTTTATTCTATCTGCGTTATTGTATGTAAATTTTCCTTTGTGCTTAAATTGATATTCTCAGTTTCATCTTTGCAACATATCAGTGTGTTCAAAAAGCTTAACATCGATGTATGTTTCTCAATTGACTCGTTTTTTCTAGACATTCAGAGTAGTTTATTTTATAAAATTATGGATAAGATTCGTAACGAAAAAGTTTATTTTTTAATTACCAGCATAGAATAAGGGGTTTTGTAAAAAAAATTTCCCGGATAAAATCAAAAAAGGATGTTTCAAGATAAAATTATTCAAATAATGTGAGAAAATATCATACTAAAATGCATTAATGAAAACAGTATTTAAAGTATGGCTAACACCTTAATACCATATACTTCTATTAGTACGTAAAACAATGTTTTCCAATTGGTATATCATGAGTGTGAATCAAAAATATTACATTTCTTTTAATAGTTTTATTGGCAGCCTTTGTAACTATTACGTTAATTTTAAGCTTCTATCATTTTACCACTGGCGTAACAGTAAGTGTCATAGATAACACATGAAAGTATTTATTTATTTATCTATTGAGCAGATACATCTGACGCTTGTATCTGATATCATGTGCCCGCTTATAAGTCATCGAATACAGGAACGAGATAGCCACAAGGAAATTTACAACACGAGAGTGGACCTCGTGAAAGTCCTACATAGAAAATTAAACATTTTCCAACATTACGAGTATATTATTGGAAATAATTATTCACTTTCCTCTTCTTCATGTTTGTTACCATCAACTACAATTTAAAAAAAAAAACGCAAGTCGTCTCTAATGTTCTAGACAGCGGCTTGTCATTTTACCCAATCGCTTAATATAAATTAATTCTATTTATCGCTTTTCTATTTAAATAAAAGTGTGATTCCATTACCTATAACTTAGACCATTCTCAATAATTTGTCTCTTACGGGTGAGAGAGACTTGATTTCTGAAACTTTTCAAGTGATTAATTGATGCCAAATTTTTTCGCTAAAATTGGCAAATGCCAACAAATGTCATTTTAAATTACCTATGTTAATTTAACTATCCCTTAAAGGTAAAATATATAAAGCTTTACTAAACAGCATCCATTAAAGGTGAAAATTTTGGATATATTATGCTATGAAATTTTGAGTGTTTTCGATAACAACAATGAAATGCATATTTTCAGAGAAAATAAAATATCCAATATTAATTTAAAATAGTCTATTACAAATGGTGCTTATTGCTATAATACTTTACAATCATGCGTAATATATCTCATCTAAAAGATTTGTGGTACTTTTAGGTAATGACGCATTTTTTGACACTGTCCAAAAGGAAGTGCCGAGTGTAAAATCTAGAAGGAAATAGGAATTTCAGATAGTCTTTTCAAGTAAACTTGCTATACGTACTCGTACATTAATTAAAACTATGTTTATGCATCACTTCCGATTTTTTAGATTGCTGGTACTTTTTTCCACCAAATCTGTAAAATGGCGAA
Organism: Maratus speciosus; assembly: GCA_963932465.1. Lineage (NCBI taxonomy): Eukaryota > Metazoa > Arthropoda > Arachnida > Araneae > Salticidae > Maratus > Maratus speciosus. The sequence continues at coordinate 376,107,494 of OZ010791.1, read as the reverse complement.
ATGTCTTGCCATCTTTATCATTGTCTTAATCTTCACACTTGATGGTGTCTCACCTAATATGTAATAATTTACGACATTTTAAGAAACGTTTAAAATATTTATTCATAATTAATAATAACTATGCTAAATTAAAGTTGATTAAGTACTTTTCCACTCAATATTTTTATATAAGTCCATATTTATTTCATACATCAAACATTTTTCTTCTGACAACATTTAAACTTCATCTGGAAACCAAAATTATTCATGAAACAATTTCATAATATAATCATATATTTCTAAAACAAACGTAAAACGAAAAGTTTTTGAAAAGGGTAACTGAAAATATTTAAATGTTTGTTCCCTCTTTTGCAATTTCCGGTTCGAATTATTCACAGGATGTGCGTGGGAATTTTTTTTCAAAAGATTGTTTTCTAAAGACTCATATACTCAGCTCATATAAATATAAACATTATATATAATAGCGCTATGTATATAACACTTCCGGAGTGAACTCATCCGTATCTCAATAGGCACTTCACTTTTTCATATTCCATTCGGCCATTTTTATACAAAATTATTTCTTCGAATAAAACTTCATAAATATTACATTTTTAGAAAGATTATTCAAAATAAATTAACATTTAAGGGATGACTTACATTCAATAATGTATACAATCTGAGGTAACTACACTTGTAATTAGATTGGCAGGTCAATCTCTAACGATTCATTCGTCTTGAACTTTAAAATATTAAAATATGGGGGTAACTGTTCGGAAAACGTATGTTCGCAAGGCGAATCCACGATGTAGCCTGGTTTCGAAAAAAGAAATCGCATTCATTGTCAACGTTTATGCTTTGTTGGCGCCATCCATCGGTAGTTAAAACAAACAAAAAAAAGAAATTTTCTTTTGAAAAAGTCCTTTTAATTCTGAAGACATTTGGAAAAAATGAACATTTCTTATAAAATGTAATTAGAATATGAGGAACATATGATGCCGTGTATTACACACTCACACACATATATATAGCAATAAAATATTATATCAATGCAAATAAAATTTGGTATTTTAGTATTTTGTAGGGAAAATAAATTTGTAATTTAATAAAAGAACTTGAGAAACAAAATCTGTTAACTCTTTCTGGCGCGGAGTAATTCTATCTATAAACTGATGAAATAATGGACTGACACCAGAATTTATAAACGAAGTTATTATGAAATATGACCTTGCTTATTTTCATGTACATTATAAAAGGAAAATTTTAATAAAATATTCTTGGTGCCGTTTGTCAGTTTTGGAATTAAAATTAGGCGTCCTTTTTTAAGGACACCGCCCTCAAAAGGGTTAATCAAATTAATAGTTGCAATTTACTTATGTGATAAAAGATGATTTTTATTGATCAAAATTTATTACAGGTTTCTTTATACATGTTTTTTAAAAATCAGGATTTAATCTAATATAAACTTTTTAAAATTTAAGTTATATAATTATTATTATTTTGGTACCAGCTATCGACAATTAATAAAAACAGGTGAACTTTCTGTTGAAATTTAGTTTTATTCCGCATGTTATCAACTTTGTTTGCATTATAGATGTATAACAGCGTAGCGCTAAGTGTGACCATGGAGTTCATTGGCAATATAGCGATCTGAACGAGCTTCATACATTAAAACTTTCTTTTAAAATGCCAATTTAAGGCAAGCGAAGGCGTGTATTAATTGCAAGATTGTTAGAATTTTTATATTCAGGCTGTTTTAATTTGTTGTTCACAACCGTGAATCACCCTTCAGAATGACTCCATTGTTATTCCTAAAAAATATTATATTCTTTCAAATAGCATCATGAGTGAATGTTTACTGTTTAGATTTGATTCTTCAATCTTATAACGTATGTTTCTTTTTACTATTAGCTGACAAATTTATTAGGAATTGCAGTCTTACAGTTTTTTTTTTTTATTTATAAAAAATGAAGATTATTGATATATTTTAAATACAATGAGCGAAAAAAATGAAAGTTAAATGATAATATGTTTTAAACTACCATTATTACTACTAATCTACATGGGTTTTTTTTTTTTTTCTTTGTGAAATAGTTCTTCAAATTTTGTGAGTAAAGTTCATTTATTCAATTAATAATTTTCTTGCAAATTAAGTTTGAATGAAAAATGGGCTGTTTTTATAACTATTTTACCCCATCTGACCCAATTAATCAGATAAGATAAAATTTATTACTTCATAATTATTTTTATAATGCAAACACGTCATTCTGACGTGGGCTATCTTCTAGTTTTAGAAAAGAATGAAAGAAAATATGAAACAATCAGATACGGAGAAAAGACGAAAAAGGAATTTCGCTTCAATGATAGATCTCCCTTTTTAAGTTTATAAAATGCTGCATGAAAGAGCTTAAAAATATTAGAATATGATATTTAAAAAATATATATAAATGGAACTTTTCTTGAAATTTGTAAAAAACATATTTTTTCTGAAAGTTTTCCTTTATCTTATATTATATGTTATACTCGAGTAAATATCATATATCCAGCAGCGACTCGTTCCGCATTTTACTAGTGATCACAACAAATATGAAGTTTTCATAAATTAATATTCGCTAGAAAAATATAATTTATTATTCATTCAAATAATAAACCTTTCATTTATATTTATCTAATTAGTTACAGTATACCATTAATTCCCATTAGCCAGAGCGTAGTCAGAGATAAAGCAAATGAATGGAGAGTCCCTCTGTGAAAAAAATTATGATAAAAATATATACAGATAGTGATTGGATGTTTAATTCTGGGGATTAAAATCATCAGCTATATCTTTATTTATATAAGGTGAGATCTCTGAAATAAATAATTATATGTAAGAATTCGCAGAATTAAATAATTCATAATAAAGCATTGTGAATTATATTAATGTATCAATAACCCAAATAAAGTTCTTAGCGTAGAAGGCTTGATGAAAAAAACTTCATTTTCAGATCTAACTTCTTTATTTATCCATCAAAATTAGAAGAAATAAATTATTCTCTTTGATCGTGTATTAAAGAAATGAATTTGATCTTTAACATCATAGCTTGAAAAGGACGTACATTTTCTCAAAATAACTGACATCTCCTCGCAGAACACCTTCCAATAATCCACAAGCTTCATGAAAAAGGGGTTATTTAAAGAAGGCATTGGTGACCTTGTCGCCATATCAGTTCCCAAAAGAAAACCCTGATTAAATTTAACTGTACATAATTATAATTAATATTTCCATTAATTTTCAGCAGTGAAATTACGCTCGAAATTATTGAATATATAATACGTGAATTATCACATTGCTAACGAAGCGTAGAACCATCAATGCGAAAAATGTCCAAGCCGGGAATCGAACCCGGAACCCTCTGAATTGCGCTGCAAGTGCTCTACCAATTAAGCTACGAGGACGATGCCCAGCTTAGTATTTCTCACACACATATGTTGGTAAGGCTGCAACTGCAAAACAAGATGGAATAGTTTTCATGAGCACACAATCCTGCGGCGAACCATAAGACATAAAAAAAACAGCATCGGTGAACACATATATAATTACAAATTAATTTTCAATTAATTTTCAGCAGTATTACATAATTTGTGTCCCATGGTTCGCCGCAGGATTGTGTGCTCACGAAGACTGTTCCATCTTGAGCTGAAGTTGCAGCCTTACCAACATTTGTGTGTGAGAAATGCTAAGCTGGGCATCGTCCTCGTAGCTTCAATGGTAGAACACTTGGAGCGCTATTCCAAAAGTTCGGGGTTAAATTCCCGGCTTGGACATTTTTCGCATTGTTGGTTCTAGGCTTCGCAAGCAATGAGATAATTCACATATTATATATTAAACAGAACTGTATTTCCATTATAATAATTTTTCCTTTATATATATCTGATTAACTAAAGTATACCATTAATTTCCATTAACAAGAACGTAATCACAGATAGGGCTTAAATGAATGGGAGGTCCCTTTGTGACGGAAGTTAATGGTGATAAAAATAAATATGTAGAGAGACTGGGTATTTAATTCTGGTCATTGAAATCATGAGCTATTTATTGCTGAGCAGATAGGAATTACATACTTACGGCAGCCGTAGCCTACAGACTTGTTGAGCTATCATTTTTGTTTAAGGGTTGTGCCACAAAGACAAATGTACGTACAAAAATCACATATAATCGTACAACTTAAAAAACACCTCACATGGCACATCGGTGCTCTTATCGCATTATAAATGAGCATTTTAAATTGTACGGAAGTGTGTCTAAATTCTCGCGGAGTCCAATTTCAACATTTAATTTGAAGGAATGTAGATTTACGCTACTGCTTATTCTTCTTAAATAATTTACAACGTGAATTGTCGGCAGGGCTGATTTTTCGTGTTACACACTGTATGAGTAATTTAATCTGAAATCTTTGTCAAATATTTATCAAAAAATATATAAAATAGTAATTTAAAAGTTTTAGGAAAGAAAAATGCAAAATCTTTTAAATGTTTGTGACTCCTTTTGTCATCTTTACCTCAACATACTCTTAGGAGATGGCTTCTTTTGAAAATGCTTGTCTCAAGAAATTTTTTTTAGAAAACTGAAATATTAAGCTCCCATTCGACTTTCTTCACATTAATCTGTACGAAAAATTGTACTACAATTTAAAAAAGAGGAAAAAGAGAAACATTTCTAAGAGCAAAAATAATTTTTTTTATCAACATACAATAATGCTGATTATTATTATTATTATTATTATTATTATTATTATTATTATTATTATTTTGTACAGGGTTTTAAAAAAAGCTAAAAAAAATATTTATATACAGAGGTGATATTTTTCAGACTGAAACAATTTTAGCTCTTAAAGGTAAATAAAGGATGAAAAAGGAAATATATTTTAGCCTGACTTTTGCTTTCTTTTCTTTTCACATGTCATAACTTTTATCATTAAAAATTTATTAGTTTACAAAGTGCTTTGTCGAGGAAGCCAACCAGCATATAAGACAAAGTGCATTATAATATAATAAAACACTATAATATATTATTTATGATTATAAAAATTATGTGATTTGAGAATTTCTGCAAGAAGTCACACGTACAAAGAGAGGGCCAACCTTGGTAATCACAGATTTTGATTAATTTAATATATGTTGTAGGATAGAGACCCCTTAGTCTCACGTTCAACGGATTTTATGCAACGCTCTTTAGTTCTAGAGAAACAGGGGGCGTTTAATATTACAACACAAGTTAATACTTACTTTGTAACGAAAGGAATACGTTGATCGTAGCTCAGTTGGTACGGATTTTACTAGTTGTTCCACTGACCCAGTTTCGATACCCGAACACGCGGAATTTGTTTTTCTCATTTTTTGTTTTATAAATATACATGTAATTATAATTAATCTCACTTAAAAAATTTAATATCGTACATTAATTATAATGTTAAAATATTTTAATTTTAATTTATCATTTTTTAAACCATTATTTCTTATCCTTTAAAGAGATTTAAAAAGAAATTGGATCTATTATTGAATAATAAATATTCCAAAATCTCTTGTGGTGCCCTCTAGTTATCTTATACTAATAGAAGAACAGATCGCTCTGTGTGTGAGTGTGTATGTGTGTGTCGGTAGGCGATGGCTAGTAAAATCTACGGCACGTACTAAGTTCAAAATTTTTGTGAAGAGAGTTCAGGGCTTCTCCTAATGTACCTGGTCTTCAGAATTTTAAAATTCTATTTATTAACTGAGTAATTAATTTACAAACGCAACTCACTTTCATCAAAAATACGCTTTTTTCTAGGCTTTTTTTAATCCGCTTGCTTTCGGTTGTATAAAGTTTTCTCAGAAGAAATTAAATAAACCGAGATAGCAATGACTATGGGCGCGTCCAATGGAGCCACGGTATATGACCGGTGAGATCGGTTAGTCACCAAAGCGTTCAGTGCTGCTAACCGATTCGCAACCAATGTCGTTCAGTGCAAGTAGCCAAAGTAAGCGACGAGAAAACCGATCTAACCGAAGAAAATTATCGGTTAGTTGGGTCACGTGATCGGTTACATGAAAGTTTATTTACATCGAATTGGCAAATGGCAGCAATGTCGATGTATTTATTACTTTTCTTTGATCATGGATTAAAAAAAGTTTCTTAATCAGATTTTTACGATGTTAAATAAAGATCATCAGTAAATTTAGTACAATTTACAAGTTGTACGTAGATGTATAAATTAGATTAAGCTTCGTAATTTCACCTGATATTAATTTTGCGAAGCATGTTACAAATTAAAATCGTATCATGAAAAATAAGTTTTAAATCATATTTACAGACCCAGTATGTTGTACTAATAATTTTTTGATTTCTAGCATTTCTGTTTTTACGCATTTTATTGTGCGTGGTTCAGTAAACCATGGGATAACGAAAGCTGTTTATAAGAGATATTACTGCTCAGTCGAAAACCTCTCCAAACGTGCATTTTAGTTTGGTCGTGGGATTTTGCTGTTACTTTTTTTATCTAAAATTATTATGTTTAATTACAGCAAAACATACTAAGAGGCAATATCAAATGGCTAAAGATTTAATAGGTTTCTGTCTTAACAGATAAAATTTCATGGTGTTTCTTTCATAGGGACTATGATTTCATTACATTTAAATCGGGATTCCGTTTTAAAAAAGGTTTAGTGTATTTTTAACTTACATAATTCTCAAACAAAAATTTTGCAATCGCACGTTAAAATCAACTCGTCTATCTATATTATAAAGGACAAACATATCTGTGCGTAACGCGTACGTCATTTTGCGAATGGCAACACTTTGAAATTTGAAATAATTTTTTTTTTCAATTTTTTCTACTGCAAATTTTTAAACTTATAAACATCGCATATTTTAAATTTTTACAACGTCGTATAAGGAAAAAAACTGCTCTTTTAAATGCAATTTGTTTGAAAACTGTCTCTCAATTTATTTTTGAGATATTAATTTTGTTGTCGTTTTTAATACCATTTTTCTAATTGTGGCAACAAAAGTACCCCATTTCTATTGAAAGTAAACGAAAAATTGTCAAAAATAGGAGATACTGTATCTTTCTGTTGCCATTTTCTCATAAAGACTGAAAAAAATGTTGAAATTAAAATACGGGCTATGTCAAGAATATTGTCTGTTATTCCGTGATAATGACGTCATATGCATACTTTTATATAGACGAGGTTTAAAACTGGATTGTAAAAGTAGATTGCTTTAGAGGGTGCAAATAACGTCATTTTATAAAAAAGTGTGTATTTTAATTCTTAAACTTGAATTATGTTTTGTAGAAGGGCGTCATTTTCACAGCCCAGCTGCTTTTAAATTCTTCAAAGGTAAAAATGCTTCACTTTTGAAAATAATATAATCGAAATCACACACTGATAAAACGCAATGTTTTATAAAAATTTAGAGTGCCTTTATAAAAGAGAGGTGACATGCAAATAATAGCGATTTATATTACAGAAATTGATGATTCTCGCATGGACGGATTTGCTTCGCCGAGTTAGACAAGCAAACAAATAATTCGAGGTTTAAAATAATATCATCTTCCTGAAGTTTTTGTCCAAAATTCTCTCGAATTATAAAATTTTAATGATATTCTGTAGGACATTCTACTATAATTTTATCAAAATAACATAATTTGCTTAATTTAATTTTTCATAATTTTATATAATCTATACACATATCTATACAAATATATATAATCTAAAACACAAGTGTGTTTTTTAGTCATCTGCCCTGATCTTTCTGCTGAACCAATTTTACTAATATTTTTTTTTAAAAAACTGAAAGCTGTTCATTTGTAGATGTGATTGCACTATCTTTTTTTTTCTTAAATATCTCCACTTTTGTATTTTAGTTTTAAAAGCATTTTATGAAATTTCTTCAAAATGGTGCAAATTAGATACCTTTCATTATTGCAGACAAGAGAGAAATAATGAGGTATTTTTATCTTTCTTTATTCATGCCATTTTCTGATAAAAATTCAAAATTGTTGATAAAAATTGTTGTATAGGGTTTAGTGGTGCGAAATCCCATTTGGAGCATAATATTTTATTAGGGGCATAATAACGGAAAATGACATACTGCTTTTTAAAACACGCATTTTTCCTCATAAATTTTCTCTATTGTTTTTCCTTCTGCATGTGTATTGATACTAAGTTCAGATACAAGGTGAAATACTTATTTAATTGAAAATGAAATCATATTTAAAAGAAAACAATCATTTTCTTAGATAAAACTAAACATTTTAACACAAATGTGTCTAAAAAACATAAATTACGGAAATTTTTACTCTCCGGAATTGAGATTAGATTCTCAAGTAAATAGTGCTTCCGTTCACATAAAAGATGTTGCTGACAACCGTCACTTCAAGTTTTCTGTTAAAATGATTTTAAAATGATCAAACAAAATAGAAATTTTTTAAAAATGATGAATATGGATATGAGAAGTGCGTATGCAAATTTTGAGAAGGTGAAAATTGCTGTTTTTCATCCCGGAATACCAAGCATAAGAGCCATAATTGATAACCACATCCTAATAACAGATCTTTATTATATTTACTGATTAAATATCTATATTATTAAGAATAAACGTATCTGTGCGTAACGCTGGCGTCATTTTGCGAATGGCAACACTTCACGATCAAATTTCGGTCTTGAAATTTTCGATATGCAATTTTTTAATCTTCTGGCCATATATAATCTTCTGGCTTTTTAATTTTCCTCGCATAGGGAAAAAATTTACTTTCAAATGCAATTTGTTTAAAAACTGTATCTTAATTGACTGATGTATTATGTTTTCTAAAATAATTTTTAAGCAGGATTTTTTTTAATTTTATCTTATCACGTATGGCGGTTTCAATGCATAATAATAATAAATATTTTGCACATAAAGCAACAAACACTGTTCAGCATATGTTTCTGACTATTTTTGCATAACGAAATTAATACTTCCTTTATAAACAAATAAAAGAATAATATTAAAAAATCACCAATCTAACATATTTGAAAAGACAAATTAACAAAATTAACACTTCTTTTATAAACAAATAAAAGAATTATATTAAAAAAACACAAATCTAACATATTTGTAATCGTACAATTTAAATTTTTAGATCACCAAATAGGATTTATTCTTTTTTTTTTTATTATTCCAAATGGAATTTGTTTGCAAAGTTCATCACAGTTTATGATTGTCTATGGTTTTAAAAGCAATTTTAAAGCATGAAATATTTTTTAATTTATGTATATCTCGCGGAGCTCGATTACGAAAGATTAATCCGTTTGCCCTTAAAACAAAATAAAGAGTTCATTTTCTTACGGCTGATATCCATTAAAAAAAACTTCCCTATGAATAAATAAATAAAGTAATATAAATAAAACACAAATTTAACAGACATGTATAAGCTCTGAAATTAACAGAATATAAAAGGATGCCGTAAGTAGCAAAATCTTGGTCAAATAACTCTTAGCATGCGGCTAATAAGAAAATATCGCTTTTGATAAATTTCAAAAATTTGTTTCATTGTATAATTCGTATTTTTCATATGAAAAATGCTTTTTTATGTAAATGGGCAATCTAAAAAAATTATTGCATATAAAATAACTTATTAGTTTTCAATTTTAAAAAAAATGTTTTCACCTATATTCTGTAACCCGGGAAGCCCGGGTACGATCCCCTAGTACTAATAAAAGAACAAATCGCTCTGTGTATGTGTGTGTCTGTGGGCGATGGCTAGCGAAATCTACCTCACGCCTGAAAATTCAGGAGTGATTAGTCCAAGACAGGTCCTGATGCACTTGAGGCTCTTGATGCACTTGAGGATTTTTATTCTTTTAAGGGCCGGGTTCCATGGGCCCCTTTAAGTTTTTATGCACTAAATTGCTAACAACATGCCTCTTTTCTATCCGATCTTCTTCGTTTTTGGGGTGAATTCTCCTTTCAGTTTCTGCCCCATTTCTACATTTCAGTTAAGACCCTGGCACCCTGTCAAGGGGCCCGGTACAGGACCCCTTGAAGCTTTAGTGCACTAAATTGTTAATAATATGCCTCTTTTCTATCCGATCTTCTTCGTTTTTGGGGTGAATTCCCCTTGCAGTTTCTACCCCATTTCTACATTTCAGATAAGACCCTTGCACCCTTGCAAGGGGCCCGGTACACGGCCCCTTGAAGTTTTAGTACACTAAATTGTCAATATCATGCCTCTTTTCTATCCGATTTTCTTCGTTTTTGGGGTGAATTCTCCTTCAGTTTCTACTCCATTTCTACATTTCAGTTAAGACCCTGGCACCCTCGCAAGGAGCCCGGTGTAGGGCCCCTTGCAACATTTTTTGAAAGTTTAAGTGCACTAAATTGCTTCTTTTTTTATCCGATCTTCATTTTTGGAATGCTTTCTCCATTTAGCTATTCTCCCGTTTCTACATTCCAGCTAAGACCATGGGCCCGTCTTGGGTCCCGTAGTGCTCGGTCCAGGGCCCATTAACTTTTTTGTGTGCCATGCGTTTTTCACACCCTAATTTTCTCACCTTCGCAGTGCGTAATTTTAAAGTTGAGTCTTGAATTCTTCTCCTTAGACCAACAGTCACATATTTTTATTGGGGCCCTAGGGCTCTTTTTTAAGCATTTCCCCAATTTTTTGCACATTTATTTTAAATTATATTCTAATGATCCCTTAAAAATAGTCCGATTCACTAGCTTTTTTTTTCTAACAACATCTTAGATTCTCCAGCTATTACATGAACGACAAAAAAATATTTCAGTCTTCAACTACCACCAATTTTGAATATAAATAGTCTTCTTGGGGCCCTTGGAACATCTTCTTTAAAAATGATCCAAATTCCTTTCAATTTTCTTTACCATTGGTCTAGCGTCCTCAGATTACATTAAAAGTTTCTAAAAACTGTATTTATACCAAACTACATGCCACTTAATTCCCTTCCCCCTTGGGGCCCGGTACAAGGCCCCATGAAGCTTTTTCACTATAAATTATTAAGAAATTGCCCCTCTTAATCCGATCTTCATTTTTGGAACCATTTTTCTATTTAGTTATTCTCCAGTTTCTATATTCCAGTTAAAATCCTGGGGCACCCAAGGGTCCTGTAGGGCCCGATCCGGGGCCACTTGAAATTTTTGTGTGCTATGCATTTTTTACACCCTAATTTTCTCACCTTCTCATTGCATAATTTTAAAATTGAGTCTTGGACTCTTCCCCCTAGACCAACACCCTCATATTTTATTGGGGCTCTAGGACCCCATTTTAAGCATTTACCCCATTTTTGCGCATTTCTTTAAAATATTATTCTTATGATTATTTCATACCTATGATTAATTTTGACTAATTGAAGATCTAAAATGAAAGTACTAAAACATTTAAACATGTTTTCATGTTAGGGTCCTCCTCTCAACCGTTATAGCTCCCTTAAAAATGATCCGATTCACGAACTTTTTTTTTCTCTAACAACTTCTTAAGTTCTCCAGCTACTACATGAATGACAAAAAAAAAATTGCAGACTTCAGCTACCACCAATTTTGAATATATATTAATCGTCTTCTTGGGTCCTTTATTGCAGCTTCTTTAAAAACTATCCTATTCTATTGCAATTTTCTTTAACATAGTTTTAGAGCCTTCCAGCTACTTTAAAACCCTTAAAAAATTTTCTTATACCCAATTACATTCCAGTTAAGGCCCTGGCTCCCAGTTCCCGGTCTTTCTTTATACCTCAGCTACCACATTTTTCGAACATTAATCTCCTTTTTCAGCATCAACTTACGTCTACTCATTACAGCCGTAACTTAAAAATCGCGTTACTTTAAAAGTAACTTTAGATAAGAGATTTCATCCGTTCATTAAATATCGTGTTAGTGCTATCAGTAATTCATGAAATTTACAAGGTGAGGAGGTATCTTCCACAGCTTGGTGGCGCGCATTATTTCCTCGGGTTTAAGGGCCGACTTTCAACGTGTTGCCTTCAACTTAGATTACAATTCATCTACTTTCTGTATTATGAAATTATTATGAAATTTTATCTTAGACTTTAGTTACCAACATTTTCTAACATTAATGTTGCTTTTTTTTTTTTTTTTTTTTTTTTTTTTTTTTTTTTTTTTTTTTTTTGATTATGTGGTCTTGATTTCTACGAGGTTTGGGTCACTCAACTTGGTATTCGATTGTCACCGGCATGTCAGGTAAATGCTGTCATAAGTAGTGGGGATCTAGATTAAAGATTCGTTCGGAAAGAAGTTTGATGGGAACACATTAGACGCTGCGGAAGTCAATGGAGCCTCCGAAATTAGGTTCATTTAAAAGAATTTCCAAAGATATAAAATCATACAAACTTAAGTTTTGTTTAAGGTTATTATTTACAAACCCCGGGCAACGCCGTGCGGGCCTGCTAGTGATAAAATAAAACATATTCAAATAAAATAAAAATAAAAGCAAAAAGAGGATAAAGGGGGGAGCAAAATAATTCAAAGCGCAAACTTACGCATTATAAATTTTTAAATATTTAATATGCAAAAAATCGGTTGTAACTTAATTCTGAATGCAATTTTTAATGTAATTATGCTTGTTACTTCAAAAATAGCCTAATATTATCATCGTATTGACTTCCCTTGTTAAGGCAATACATAAATGATATTTTTTTTAAATCACGAATTGACACAATTGTTCAGTATCATTGCATCGATAAAGAATAGTATATGAAATACATTTTTAAAGTTATTTTTAAAAAAAATAACAATTTTATTATGTTTTGTACAAATATTTTGTTAAAACTGAAAAATTACATAGGTTAGAATTAATAATTCATATACAATATTATACTTTTTAATTAACAATGTGATTATTAAGTTATAATTACAAGTATATTTATAAAACAAAAAAATGCGAAAAACAAATGTAGCGCATCGGGTATCGAACCCGAGACCGGAATAACAAGTAAATGCCGTACCAACTGAGCTCGATTTCGTTACAAAGTAAATATTAAATTTGTGTCATAATATTAGACCCCCCCCCCTCCGGTTTTTTAAAAACTAAGGAGCGCTGTATAAAATCCGTTGAACCTGAGACTAAGGGGTTTCTACCCTACAACATATATCAAATAATCAAAATCTGTGATTACCAAGGTTGGCCGTCCCCTTGATAGACATACAAATAAAATGTTATTTTTTTGTACCGTATGTGCGCTTATTGGAGAAAATAGCTCAAAGAGAATTTATTAAGCTGCGTTATGCGTTTCCTAACTGAAATAATATTTGCAAAACTATAGATCATATGTAGGGTTGTACAAAAAGAATTCGGATATCTTTCTAACTATAGATAGTATCTGTAAAATTAGATTTTTAATGGGTTTTGCGTTTTTCAAATCGTTTACGTAGACATCATCTTTTATTTTATTAAAAGGTGAAGTTTCCTTACAGTATTCTGAGTGGAGTTGGAAAGTGTTTCATAATCAGGATTTGTCTTTGCTGTTTATGCATAAATTGAAGAGGAACATTTGTAAAAATATTAAGATAAATAAATAATTCCAGAGTTTATTCACGATTACATTCATTTTTTATCATCCTTTCTTTTCCAGATTTTTTAGTTTTGCTGAAAGCTAAAAGAAGTACAGATAAGTTAATAGTAGAAAATTTTGAACTAAAATTTGATTGAACATGCAAATGGTTTTAACCAAAAGTAATTTTTCTGAAATATAGAATTTTAAATTTTTACAATGCGATAGTATAATTGCGGGAATGGAATGTTAAATATTTTTTTGCTATTAAATGTCAAATCAGCTAGCATTCGTGGCATTTGGTAAGAAAAAGATGAATACTTTAATTTAAAAAAGGAAATAATAACTCCAATTGAGTAGACGGCAAAACAAATTTTTCACAAACTTTTCATAAATGAGTACATTTTGCTCGCGGCATAAACTACACATAAGAGGCACCTGGAAACGAAAATATGTTCCAGATTCTCAAGAAAATTTCCGCGTCATAAATCACGTGAAATGCCAGTTGAGGATTTTTATGCAATCGGGAATACTCCGAATCCATTTTCACAGGCTTTTATTCCTAAGAGAACAAGGAACAGTTTAAGAAAGATTGTGAACTTAGTATAATTTTTAAAAGGAACAGTTCTCTTTAAAGTATAAGAACACTTTAAAGTTATATATACTTTTTACTATACTCCTGAAATATCAAAAATTACTATTATTTAAACAAGTCGGAAATTGTACGTCAAACGTGACAAATGAGGTGCATTCGTACTATAACTTGTTTTATAAATATTCACCTGTTGCACTCTTATGCAAAAATGCATGAATACAAAATTTATTACGATTATATACATTAAATTTAGCAATGCAGAAATATTAGGACTCCATCTTAAATAAGACGTAATCACCACGGCAACCTATAATCATTAACTGCCATGGAATACATTGAATTAGATATGTATGATAGGATGTAATAGAAGGAAGAAAACTTTTATTAATACATTTGTAAGTTTTGATTCGATTTTCACAAAATTTGAAATTACTCGACAAAATTTTGCAACTATTATATATATACTAGGGGACTCTGCCCCCTACAAGCTACGCTCGCCAACCCCCGTTCAGACACCGCAGAATCTGAAAATCTAAAAATCTAATGGGTTTTAAAAATATTAGAGAAGATTAAATTATACTGAAAAAAGCTGTGCAGATCTCCCTGTAAACGGGTTTCCATTCAATTCACTTTGATAGAAAAAATTTAACGGAGAATTAGTTGCTGTTAAGATATCCAATGGTTGTTTTCGTTTTTGATTAAAGAGGATCAGTTAAACATTAAAAAGAAGCTATAATAAAATGAATTAAGCATTCAGAGTCTTTGTCAACCGATATTTTAAAACAATCTCTATAACAATAGCCTAAATCATGTGACTATCATCAGCAGTTCCGGACGGAACACTTTGCTTTTTATACTCTAGGTGCCATTTTAATACTTTAATGTCACCAGGCACAGGTGATAAGTCGCCAAATATTATTCTATCCCCATCATTTCATCTATATTATAATAGTTCAAGTCATCAAATGACATAAACAAATACGATCTGATCCCTTCGCCTTTCAAATGAAAGTTTGGAACAAATGTCATATACTAATTGGGGAACGCATCAACAGCATAAACAACAACATCCGGCTTACCATATCAAGCAAAATAACGATACTTTGGCGCCAGTTAAGTACCCGTTACGTATATGACATTAGCGTCAGAAAAGCATCGCGCCAATATGGGGCCTTATATGACATCTGTGCCGAAAGAAAAAAAAGCCGGGTGCAAATCTCGCCAATATCTTTTTTTCAACTCGCCAGTTAGCATTTTTTTTATTGTTCGAGTGGTAAATTGAAACATTGATTTGAAGTTGAAATTAAATGTCATGGTTTGTTACATAATTTAATATTTCGCCAGATGCCATATACGCACCGCATGTTTGGCATGATTTTTTTTTTTCTTTTTTACGAAAATTTGGCGAAAGCCTCGTTTTCGAATACCAGTTACATATGTATTTTTGGTACTACTTAGTTATTCAGTCGACAAAAAATCTATCGCGAACTATAAGATTAAATGTCAATAATGCTTGATCGTAAATGTCACATTCACTTGACTTTTAGTAAGTTACACGTGTTTACGTCATCAAGTGATTTTTATTTCGACGTTTTATTTTTATATTTATTAATGTTATACTAATTTATTTGTTCTTTCATTATTTAAAATAAAAATTTTGTCAATCTGTACAATTTGGCGAGTGGTTTGGCGATATATATAATTTGAGAAATTGGGTGACGGAATAACTACTACATTGTACCGTAGTTTTTAATTATTTTCTATTATTTTGAAAAGGAAATAGCAAAAAAGTAATTAATTACTATAGAACAAATAATTTATATAAATTTAAAAAAGAAATAAAAGTAAATATACATTTATTATTAAATAAACAACAATAGCCGGGTTACCATGTCTATCAAAATAATGCCATTTGTGCGCCAATTAGGTACCCCGGTGCGTATATGACATCTGTGTCTAATATTTTTCTTTTCGTTTTTTCTTTTTTTCTTAAAAAAAAAAAAAAAAAAAAAAAAAAAAAAAAGTGAAAGCCATCAATTTAAATGTTTCATTTTTAAATGAAAGTTTTGTATTTAATAAAATGATAACGAAATACAAAAAAAGCATTGTTCTTAGCATAGACTTAAAGGAGGCCCAACTGTCGCCAAATTAATTTAAAATAGTAACCTTTTCTGAATTATGAAAAAAAAAATTTCTGTTATGATTAAAATTTGAGTTGCCATCATTAGAAAAAATGTATTTAAAATTAGAAAAAAATTAATATTTCGAAAACTAATTCGAATTTAAAAATTCTAATACCAGTTTTGAGATCTGTGGATCAACACGGATTTTTAGTGTTAATTTCATCGCAAAGTATTCCATATTTTAGGAGAAATCGCCGTGAAACAAAATCAGTTGTTTAATCAGTCGATTCAAAGAATCGATACATTTCACGCGTTTCATATATTCGTTTCATAAATTCGTTTCATTAGGATTTTATATATACGAGGTGGACCCCGTCGAATTTCGACGAAAGAAAATGTTTACCAAGGATTACAAAGGATCAAATTTATAAAACATCGACAACAATAATTACAATAAAAATCCATCTTACACTTGTTAGTTTAACCCTCCAAAGACATTTTAACCTAAGATTAACAAAATATTTTTTTTCATAAACTTCAACTGTTAAAATTATTGAAAAATAAAACTTTATTCATATACGTAATCAGTAACATATAATCCAAATAAGTAATTTTGATTAATTTATCAATTAACCCTCCGACTGTCTTGGAAAAGGGCAAAATTGTAATGTTGTTTTCTCTGCATTTTGTTTTAAATGCTAAAAAAAAAAGATTCTTTGAACATTTTATAAAAAAACTTACTAACGAATATGAATGCAATCCTTGGAAGTATTAATCATTGTTCAAAGTATTAAAAATTCATTAAATCAATAGAATTATATTACTCTAAATATTGCTTGTATTGCAGTGAAACCTGGAGCTTAGTGAACGTATTAACACGGGCTTGTCAGTGAGGGGGTTTTAATGATTGTATTACGGAATGAAAAATCAGAAAAAATGATTTCATCTTCACATAATCATAGAATTCCCCCCCCCCCCTTTAAATCTAAACCGAATCAAGTCATTTCCACGTTTCACATCCATATTAACCATTTAAATAGGGTTATTAATAAATATATTTTCAAGCTTGAAGTCATGTTTGTCAATTATTACAACTTTCCATGTGAAAATTCCCACTCATGATTTGAGGTCTTAGTATAATCTCTGTACTTGTGCGCAAAAATTCCAGAATTTATAACTTTTAGACGTATTCAAGGGGAAATATCTCGTTTTATCAAATAAAATTATCGTTTTCTTTTAAATATGACGTAATTTTCAGTCGCTGAAATATTTGCCTATAGTCTCAAACTCAATATTAGCGGAATGAAAAAATATTGAAATATAACAGCATCATCAGGGAAATTGTGTGTCTTTTAAAGCGTAACGTCATTTTCTGTTCAAATTTTTTAAAAAAAGATATTTTTAATTGTAATGAGAAAATGGCATCAGTAAGAATATAATCAATAAAGATAACTAAACCACTTTAAACAGAAATGAAGTACTTCAGTTTCCACAATTAGAAAATTGGTATTAAAAGCTATAAAAAAAATCAATATCTCGAAAATAAATTGAGATACAGCTTTCAAACAAACTGCATTTAAAAGTACATTTTTTTTTGTATAAGACGGTGTAAAAATGTAAAATGTGGGATGTTTAGAAGTTTAAAAATTTGCAGTAGAGAAAATTGCAAAACCGAAATTTCATTTCAAATTTCAAAGTGTTGCCATTCGCAGAATGACGTATGCGTTACGCACAGATATGTTTGTCCTTTATAATATAGATAGGGTAGATATATTAAGTTTAAAACTATTCGGTTGGAAAGTTTTTATGCTGTTATATGCGGACAGACTGACAGACATACTGATTATAGGGTGGGCCGAAAAAAACTTTTTTTCGATTTTCGATGATGGGTAGTGCGGAAAATTTGCCACTGGTGGCACTAAGTTCACTCAAAAAATTTGAGATTTTTTTGGACAATTCCTTGATTTGCCGCAAATGGCTTGAAGTTTTGCTCAAATGCTGATTTTTCAACTTTTTTAGGAAAAATATTACAAAAGTTAAATTAAATTTATTTTAGCTGAATTTTCTTGAAATTTTATGTTTAGTGTACGAAATGTTTAACTAAGCTCTGATTATGTGTTATTCAATAGTTAAGTGTATTTTGAATAAGGCGATTTTTATAGCCCTTTTTCAGTATAAGTGAGCAAAATGTATGTTTAGTGTGAGTACGTTTGGTTCGTTCGTCTGTTTCTCTCTTTTGTCTGTATTATGTTTCTCGCCATTCCTTCTGTTTTTCGATGTGTTCAGAGTCACATATTTGGATGAAGTACCACAACATGTCTTGGCAGCAATTCTGGAAGGAGAGAAGAATGTGGAGTAGAAACCAATGGAAACGCAATCAGTCATCATGAGGATGAGGTAGTCAATAGGAGATGGGAGAAACTGCAAGATGGGATTTTAATTATTTTTCTGCTCTAAAATATAGATATTATCAGAAGATCCAAATAGTGCGAACATTGAAGCAGGCAGTTCGTCTGAATCAGAATTTGAACCAGGACCTTCAAAAGTAGGCACTCCCAAACACATATCCCTTTCTAACACAGCGTTCGCCGCATTTAGAACTGGTATATCATATAGGTAAATTGCATTAAGAGCTTCATCTGTGCTTCAGGATGTAGGAATTGTAACAACAGGGAATAAGGAGGTCGTCATTGATAAAGAGAAAGTCAGGAGACAGAAAAAGAAACTTGGAAAGAAGATAAAGGAGAAGGAAGCTCTTGGAGGAAGAAAAATTACAAGCATATTCTTTGATGGTAGAAAAGATAAAACGATCTTCATAGAAAAAAAAGGGACAAGCGGCACCGTCAAGAGAAAGGCCAAGCACATATCACTAATGGCATGCGAATATGTACGTACCGCTTTATATGAGCATATTCCTGTTTCATGGACATCAGAAATGGCAAAAGTCTGATGATTTGAGCTCTCTATTAATCTAGCTCCGATTGGGTTGGTAAAGGTCTTAGGTCAAGTGGTTCTACCATCTAGTTTAGACAGTTGATATCGGTGTCGAAATGGAAGCTCATTCATATGAATAATACAAATCAAATGTTGTGGTTCTTAATTTTTTCCAAAGCTGACTTTATTCTGGCTTAAAAAATAATATAATGATTTTGCTATTTCCCCGCAATGATCAGAAGGAGGTGTCAAGTGATCCAAATATTCCAAACTACGTTCAGACAACATGGTGATATTTGTTTTATCTTTCTCTTGACGGTGTCACTTGACCCCTTATTTTCTATGAAGATCATTTTATTTTTTCTACTCTAAAAAATATGCTTGCATTTTTTCTTCCTTCTTCTGTATCTTCTTTCTAAGTTTCTTTTTCTAACTCCTGATCTTGTCTTTATCGATGACGATATCCTTATTTCCTGTTGTCACAATTCCAGCATCCTGAAGCGCAGATGAAGCTCTTAATGCAATTTACTTATATGATATACCAATTCTAAATGCGGTGAACGCTGTGAGAAAGGGCTATGCCTTTGGTAGTGTCTGCTTTTGAAGTCCCTGGTTCAAATTCTGTTTCAGACGAACTGCCTGCTTCTAAGTTCCATTTGAATCTTCTGAGAATATCTGTATTTTAGAGCAGAAAAATAATTAACATCCCATCTTGCAGTTTCTCCCATCTCCTATTTCTTCCTTCATGCTCATGACGACTGATTGCGTTTTCATATGTTTCTGCTTCACACTCTTCTCTCCTTCCAGAATTGCTATGTAGTTCGCTGGCATGCTGAAGACATGCTGTGTGGTCCGTCATACATATATGTGACTCTAAACGCATCGAAAAACAGCAGGAAGAACGAGTAACATAATAAAGAAAAAAAGAGAAACCTACGAACGAACCAAACAATATTTACAATTTTTGCTCACTTATACGCGAAAAGGCCATGCAAATCGCCTAATTCAAAATACACATAACTGTTAAATAATCACATAATCGGAGCTTATTTAAAAATTTAGTACACTATCATGACATTTAAAGTAAATTCAGCTTAAATAAATTTAATTCAACATTTTAGAAAATTTCTAAAAAATTTCAAAAATCAGCATTTTAGCAAAACTGCAAGCCATTTGCGGCAAATCAAGGAATTGTCCAAAAAATCTCAAATTTTTTGTGTGAATTTAGTGCACCTGTGGCAACTTTTCCGCACTACCCATTATCAAAAATCGAAAAAAATATTTCGGCCCACTTTAATACTGACGGACCAGAAGACGACTATAGGTGGTACGTATTTATATAAGTGCGTTACGCACTTAAAAATACAAATGTTTCTCAATATAGTATTTATTTAATTACGAACGAAACTAAAAATGGTGTATCAAAATATGTTTTAAAGAAATGATTGCATTGAAAATTGATATTTGTTCCATTAATATTAGACTTTAAGGGTGATAAAAATTTGTAGATAAATATAATTATTATGAAATGCGCCTGCGTATTGCAACATTTTTACGCAATTTAAATGAATAATTTTAAACACTGAATATTCAAAAACAAAATAAATAAAATATATTTTTTTTTTTACGTAATAATGATAATTTATTAATGTTAGCCTTAAATAAATGTTATAAAAATATTAACCTCAAACAAGAAATATGAACATGCAGTTTTCTTTATGTTAAAACAGTTTTTAATTCATTATTCTATTCTTCTTTACAATTTCATATTTTTATACCAAAAGGAATATCCCATTTATTAAAAGTTTAAAATATAAAATATTTAAAAATAGAAATTACATTAAATATGAAATCATTTTTTAAAAATAACTAAAATTTTGACTTAGCAATACAAGTTTTTTAATATATACATATACAGTGAAACTTGGATAATTCGAACTTGTTTAATTCGAAATTCTGGATAATTCGAATATTTTGCTCGGTTCCTAGAATTCTGTATTAAAATAACGTAAAAAAATCGCAGATATTTCGAATTTTATTTTGGTTAATTCGATTTTTTTGTACGATTGACCTTAAATTTTTTCGGTAAAAATTGTTGCTGAGATTTTTTTTCAGCTAAGGTACAAAATATTTTAAAAGTTTATTTTAACGGTCTTTATAAGGAAAAGAAAAGCGATGGTTTGGAATGCCTCTATTTGGCAGTTTCCAAGGAATTTTCTGACCCCAGCAAAATCCTGCTTAACAAAATCACAAGATTTGGCCATACTCGTTCGGCAGAAGAATCTATTGTACAAGATCTAAGTAGTCTAAAGTAGAAGGTTCTATTTTTGTATCAATTGATAAGTTGGGATCATATGCCATGACTGAAAAATTGCATTCAAAGAAGCAATCAAGAATATCTGGCATTTTTCTTAAAAGTAATGAATAGTAGTAAAAAATTCTTGATTTAATGAAAAAAAATTGTAGTAGTATTCTTATATAAAGTTTATGTGTTAAATATTTCATCGCGATGTTAATCTTTTTTATTTATCTCTTCTATTTCGGAAAATATATGTAATTCGAATTTTTAGATATTTCAAATTTTTCTCTGGTCTCTTGAACTTCGAATTATCCAAGTTTAACTGTATATATTTATTTATAATAGTGATTTAAAAAGAGAGCGCGCCTTACGTTTTGGTACCTTACATTTGCAATTTTTTGGCAGCTATTTAAGTACAGCGATTGTAAAAATAATTATTCTGATAATGATTTATTAGCTATCATTGGATAAAACTCTATTAAATATATTAACTTTCACCTTTATTTTAAAAGATGAACTGTTATCTCAAAATAGATATCGGTGCTAAAGATTTTGAAAATTTGTTCTATAGATGGAGCTTTTGACATTTGAAACTAACGAAGTGGAGATTGCTTTGGGGTCTATAACTACAATGGCTATCGCCTCGAATGATCCTTTATTTTATATACAGATATAATTACACAAACGAGATATACAATTTCGTCAACATACAAGGCCGAGATAGCACAAGGAAATAACAACACCAGATATTTACAGCCGGGAGCTCCACAAAGAGTGTGCAACGGAGCCTACGGGAGTCGAACTCACAGACCTCCTTCGCTCTCAAGCGATTAGCGGCGTGGTGCCTTAACCACTCGGTCTAGGAGGCCCCTAGATGGAGTTGAGAGATATGTTAAACAACTATCGATTTAAGACTTATGATAAATGCTTTAAATAGAGCCCGAAGACAAACATTTTCTTATTAGTATCAAGGAAACTTTAAAAAATGTTCACATCCGTTTGTGGGCTGTCCCTGATTAAATTTCTGAAATATCGCAAAAGATTTCTATTTGTGTGGCCAGCACATTATCAAGATAAATAAATAAGTTTATTCATGATAACAAGAGTTCATTGATGATTTCACTAATTTTATCCTCCTTACATTTCGGGACTTTTTTAGTTTTGCTAAACGCTAAAAGAAGCGCAGCTATATTAATAACATAAAAATTTTAAAAAAGGTGTGTAAAATTTGGTTAAATATATAGGGGAGGTGGGGGATGAATGGGACATTTTCACAAAAATATTTTTTTATATTTTTTTATTTAAGTTACTATCAATATTATATATCACATTTCATACATTAGGTATTTGCCAACATATATGAACAATATTTATTCTAGATTATGATTTATTCATAAAAATACTATGAAATCAAAAAATCGTTCCTCCCTGTCCCAATCTTCCCCACAGCAGGGACGAATGGGACACTAATAGGGATGGATGGGACACAAAGATTTTCCTCTCTGTATACAATTTTACCAAATTAAAATTTATAATTATAACCTTATATGAAAATTATATTTGTAATATATGATTTTACAGCACGAATCGATATGTTTTTTTGTTGTTGTTGTTGTTTTTTTTTTCAATAACTTCTTTTATTGCAGTTTTAACTTTTAATGCGGACTTCGACTATCAACCTGTTCTTTTTTTCCACTTATGAGGCATTTTAGATTTGAAATGAAAGTGCAAAATGTCTTTTAAATATAGCATAGCTAATAATTTTCAATCATAACTTATTAATTAATATTAATTAAATGTATCTTATAGAAACATGCAGAACGGAAATTATTGTGTCGATCGGAAAGTCATGTCGTGTTGGGAAAATAAATTCGTACCGGAAAACTCTGCCCGATAATTATTAGACATTAGATATCGGAGTCAATGTCTGATAATTAAATGATTGAATTTTCCGGTACGAATTGATTTTCCCAACACGGCCCGACTTTCCGATTGACCCAATATGTTAGGGGTGGGGATTTATTTGTGCAACATTTCAAAATTCAATATAATTTTCCCCATTTGATCAATACACATATACTATTTTTATCAATTTTATCTATTTTGATTAAGTTTTAGTACCAATTTTTTGATAATCCATTAATAATTATTACAATACAATAAGTAACACTCAGAAATTTTAAACAACAACAACTCATATAATACTATTTAATACTATTAATTGGCGTAAATTATTGATTTATCATCGTATATAATACTATTTAATTAATAAATAAAATTTTCAACATCTCTAGGGAGGAGTGAGAATGCCCCATTCATCCCCATTTGAAATGTCTCAATCATCCCCATGATGCATAATATCTCTTCTCAGCCATTTTACCTCAAAAATTATTTTGTCACAATGGTTACTATTCATTCATTTTAATTATTGATACTGAACCTTAAAATAAATAACTACAACATAGCTTAATTTTTTATATTGTATAAGATATTTCACATCTTCAAATGTAAAAAAAAAAACTTACTTTTAAGCAAAGATTTCAGAAAATGCAACTTTGAAGGAAAATGAAAACAGCAATGTGGTCCTACTTTTATTTCTGAAGCACACTGTGGTAGAGGTATATGGGGTTAGGAAGCAATTTAAAATAAATGTTTATTGCCTGAAATATTGAGAATGTCCCATCCATCCCTTGTCCTATACATCCCCTAGCTCCCCTAAATGGTTTTAACCTAAAGTAATTTTTCTGAAATCAAATATTTTACATTTTTACCATGTAATAATATATATTGCTGGAATGAAAAGTTAAATATTTTTTTACCATTAAATGACAAATCTGTTACCCATGGCATTTGGTATGAAAAAAATGAATATTTTAATTAAAAAAAAAAAAAGAAAGAACTCCAATTGAGTAGACAGAAAAAACAAATTTTTCACAAACTTTTTCATAAGTGAATACATTTTGCTCGCGGCATAAACTGCTCATAAGAGGCACCTGGAAACGAAACATGTTCCAAATTCTCAAGAAAATTGCCGCCTCGTAACTCACCAGCCGAGGATTTTTATGCAATCTGGAATATTACGAACCCATTTTCATAGGTTCTTATTCCTAAGAGAACACATAATAGTTTTAAGAAGGATTGTAAACTTAGTATAATTTTTAAAAAGAACAGAATTTTTTAAAGTGTAAGAACAGATGCAAAAGTTACTGGCATACTTTCTACTATAATCCTGAAATAACAAAAATTATTATTATTTAAAAAATGATGGATCAAACTGTGTTTTAAAGAAATCCTTATATATTGAAAACTGATATTTGTTCCATTAATAATAGACTTTAAAGAAAATAAAATTTTCTAGATAAATATAATTATTATGTAATGCGCTTGCTTATTACAACACTTTTACGCAATTTAAATAAATATTCTAAAAAATTAATATTCTAAAATAAAATAAACAAAAGAGATATTTTTCAAGTAATAATGATAATTTATTAATGCTAAACCTAAAACAAAAATTATAAAAACATTAACCGCAATTACGAAATATA
This sequence comes from Maratus speciosus, assembly GCA_963932465.1. Taxonomy (NCBI): domain Eukaryota; kingdom Metazoa; phylum Arthropoda; class Arachnida; order Araneae; family Salticidae; genus Maratus; species Maratus speciosus. The sequence goes on along the minus strand of OZ010791.1, from coordinate 376,082,489 downwards.
ATTATGCATGCTTTCTTTAAATTAAAACAGTTTTTCATTAATTACTCTATTTTTCTTTACAATTTTTATATTTTTATACCAAAAGGAATATCTCACTTAATGAAAAGTATAAAAGATAAAAAAATAAATTACTATTAAATATGAAATATGAAATATTTTTTTTAATAACTAAAATTTTGACTTAGCCGTAAAAATCTTATAATATATACATACGTGTATACACTACATATATATAATGATAATAGTGATTTAAAAGAGCGTGCGCCTTATATTTTGGTACCTTACAATTGCACTATTTTGGCAGCTGTTTAAGTACATCGATTATAAAAATTCTTATTCTGATAATCATTTATTAGCTATCATTGGCAAAAATCCATGAAAGATATTAACTTTCACCTTTATATTAAAAGATAAACTGAAATATGAAAACCGATATTGGTACTAATTGAAAATTCGTTCCTTAGATGAAGCTTATGTTGGAAGAGAGAGATATATTAAAGATCTATCGATTTTGAATTTATGTTAAGCGCTTTAAATAGAACCCAAACATTTTCTTATTAGTAACATAAAATTAATATTAGTAATATAAAGTTTTCTTATTAGTATCAAGGAAACCTTAAAAAATTTTCACATCTGATTATGGGCTGTACCTGATTACATTCCTGAAATATCGCAAAATATTTCTATTTCTGTGACCAGCAGATTAAATGCACTTTGAAAGACTAGATAAGTGAAAGAAAAAATACACGACTTTCAGTTTCATTTTCTCATATCAACGATAACAATTAAAAGTTTCTAAAAAAACACTCTCTCTTGTTCGGTCATAATGAAGCAATTACTGGTGTTTTTGATGAATAAATGATGACCTTTTTAAGAATAGACAAGTAAACTTCTTAAAAAAAAAACGTGTTTTTAACCTGGTTATTATGTTATTATTTTTAACAACATACAAATAAAATCATTCGCAAGAACACTGTAAAAAATGAAATAAAATACACAAATTGTACTGGCAATCGAGACGTCAGTACTATTTCCGTATTTTAACGGAAAATTTACTCCGTAAATTACAGAACATTTTCCGTTTTTTCTGGAATTTACAGGGGGGAAATTTCCGTTAAAATACGGAAATAGTACTGGTGTCTCGATTACCAGTACAATTTCCGTATTCTAGTCCGTTTTCTTTACAGTGAATATTCGCGGGAAAATGTTTTTCCCTTTCATATTTTTTTATTAATCTGCAAGATCCAATCCCCGATATTTGCATTAGCAGTTTTGCTTATTTCTCACCAGAACGTTAACGACTGCACGTTAAAGACACTATTAAACTAGTATGTTGTGGCCATCACAAAAGTTTCTTTTATATAAATCACGTCAATTAAATCATTTAAATAGTACAAGAAATTACATCAATTTAGCACCAATTCATATGAAAGTATATCTGAATTTGAAGTTTGATAAAAATTCGTGCATTAGTTCTGGAGATAGAGCTATAGCGGAAATTCTGAAAAATGTAGCATAGCAGCGCCACCTGTTCAGCGATTTACACCAAAGCATAAACAGCACTAAACGATATCAAGGTATACCTGAATCTGAAGTTTAATGAAACTTCGTGCATTAGTTCTTTGAAATAAAGCTACAGTGGAAACTCTGAAAAATGCAACATGGCAGCGCCATCTGTTGAGTGATTTGCAACAAAAAATAAACAGCACTAATTCATATCAAAGTATACCAGAACCTGAAGTTTGTTGACAGTCCAAGCATTGGTTCTTGAGATAGAGCTATTGCGGAAACCGCAAAAAACGCAGCATAGCAGAGCCACATGTCAAGCGATTTACACCAAAATGTACAAAACGTCGATTCATGTCAAGAACTAACTGAATCTGAAGTTTGATGAAAATCCTTGCATTAGTTCTGGAGATTGAGCTATTATGGTAATCATGAAAAATGCTGCATAGCAGCGCCACCTGTTGAGCGATTTACACCAAAACTTATCAGCACCAATTTATACCAGGGATTAACTGAATATGAATTTTTATTAAATTCCGTGCATTAGTTCTTGAGATAGAGTGCCCACAAAATGTGTGTCACATACGTACGGACAGACAGACAGAGTCACAGACTCACAGACAGATATTTTGTTAAACCAAAAACTAAACAGCACTAATTTATATGCAGGTATACCTGAATCTGAAGTTTGTTGAAAATCCAAGCATTAGTTCTTGACATAGAGCTATTGCGGAAACCGCGAAAAATGCAGCATAGCAGAACCACCTGTTGAGCGATTTACACCAAAATGAATAAAACTTCAATTCATGTCGAGAACTAACTGAAACTGAAGTTTGATGAAAATCCTTGCATTAGTTCTGGAGATTGAGCTATTGTGGAAATCGTGAAAAATGCTGCATAGCAGCGTCATCTGTTGAGCGATTTACACCAAAACTTATCAGCACCAATTTATACCAGGGATTAACTGAATATGAATTTTTATTAAATTCCGTGCATTAGTTCTTGAGATAGAGTGCCCACAAAATGTGTGTCACATACGTACGGACAGACAGACAGAGTCACAGACTCACAGACAGATATTTTGTAAAAACACGTTTTTCGGAATCTCTAAAACGTGTAAATCCGTCGAAAACCGAAAGTCGAAAATTTTCACGAATCCAATACTTTCTTCTTGTAAAGATAGAAGAAAGTAAAAAAAAAAATACTATAGAGAATGACTATAGACCATATACAGTGTGTTCCGATTAAATTTGACATCTGCTGGTGAAACACGAAAACATGAAATATCCTTGTCAAAAAGAAATTTTAATGGGAAAATCGATATATTGTAGAATAGCCTAGCTATTTTCCTATGAAAAAAATCTAGGTTCAAATGGATTATTGAGTTTGTGTATGAACGTGCTGTTCTTATTCTAACATTCGTTCGTAAGTGTCGTTGAATCTCCAGGAATCTGATTTTCATGGTCAATTCGAGCGATAATATGTCAGTTAGATTTCTGTGGTCGTCTAGTTTGTATAAGTATGGGGACAGAAGTTGGTTCCAGCTTGTCAGATCTCGTCCCTTGTGGAAAATAAACACAAGATTTGAGCTTTCATCGAGCCGTTACCGGCTAATTTCCAGTGAAGTTCCTTTTTTACCGTGTTTGGAATAAGAATCTTCCACTGAGAGTTTACCTACGGGGTGAGGTGGGGAGTTTAATACTTCAAATAAAAGTATGTTGTAAGCCTCGGAATTTCCTTCAATTAGTGACATAGCCATATTTTCTAGTGATACTATGTAGTACTATTTCAGAGTTACTAATGAGATTTTCGGGGCGACCTCAAATGAACTCTTCTTAAATTTCGGAGCAAAATCAACGTAAACATCTTGTTTGGAGTTCGTTTTGGAATTTAGATAATTTCTTGGGGTTAGTGTTCCTTGCCTTATTATTTTAGTGTTGAACTTGTAATTTGATTATAATTTGATCACTTATAATTTAACTGCCCTTCTCCATTACCCAGGGCCTTTCTATTGGTTTTAAATAAATTGTTTTTACAGCTAATTCCTGTCTTATGACTAACTCCTTAATTGAAGGGAGCGAAGTATCCGCCACAACGTGATATAAAGATTACAACGATGCAAATATGTTTTAATCAAAGAAGTATTAGTCCAGGGGAAATGTACATTTTACCTTGCAAAAAAGGTTGGGTAGAAGATTTTTTTTCTGATTTGTTCATAAAGATGCCAACATGGTAAAACCAAGTTTTCTAACAAAATTTCTTAAGGTTAAATTTACTGTGGCCAAAAAGCAACAAAATTTGGGACCTTTTTTGATTTTTTTTTAATTATCTCGAGACCCATTACCGTAGCATATTATTTGTCAATTACAATATAAAAGAGGACAAAATTCTTTACAACTTCCATATTATAACTTTTTTATACACTTAATAACAAGCGCAGTACGCCATTTCAAAAATTAGACAATTTTTTCAATTTTCTTAAAAACTGTGAAAAACTGTATTTTTGGCAGGGTTATTCAAATGTAGCCCGCGGATTTAATCGTGCATGTCGACTTCTAAAAATTGGTAGCAGTAAATTATCTATTATTTGAACACTCACGTCTTTATTTTCATCTGAACAGACATTTTACATTCAGTAAATGCATATAATTTTAAAAGTAGGGTAGAGTGTAGATGAATGAGACAATTTTCATATTTAGACAGTAACTTTAAGTGTATACAATGTTAATTTCAAAGCATTGTTTAAAAGAATACTTCAATATTTAGTAACTTATTGGAACGATAGTTTCAATTAAGAAAGAATTATTGTTTAATTTTAATAATTTTAATGATTTTTATAATGCATATATGTTTTTCCAGGTATCAATGGGATAGGTATAAAAATTTGCGAAAAACACATTTTATTCCACACGACAATATATATTTTATTTGTACAATGTATATTTTATTTACCAATTATTGATAACAAGCGTTTTAATGCTTTACTGTTTAAAAGATAGAAACTATTGGATTGTAGTTCCATAAAAAAGGGGGATTCAAAAAATAAGGATATTTATTTAAGAAATACTTTTACCTTATAAAATAGCTACAATGAAAATGACAACAGATTATTTCACTAATTAATGTTTTGCATTTATCACTTGAAAATTTTAAATATTGTGTCAATAAAATATTGAGATCACTAGTTTTATAAAAATATTTAAAAGGTTAGTTTCAAAAAATATTGTCAATTTTTTCCCCACTTATATCAATAAATATAGCAAGAGATTATATCCTTTTAGCATGCAAAAATGTATAAAACTTTAAGATTATCTGTTAATTGCTTTAAAGCTCAAACAGAAAAACTTACTTTGGTTTGAACATCAATATTTATTTTTTTTTCATATGATACCTGAGGTCAATATCTAACGTTGTTCGTTATTAATTCTTCGAATTTGGTTGCATTTTTTTAATAAGAATACTTTAAATTTCAGAACGGGTCCAAACAGTTTTCAAAAAATGAAAGTGTCCGAATATTAAAAAAAAAAAAAAAATTCAACCAAACCCAAAAAGTACAAAAGCACAACATTAGATTTTGATCTTAGGTATCCTATGAAAAAAAAATTATTTAAAAGTAATAAAATGCAAGTGAGATATTTGCCAAGAACGCTCCCATAGGTTTAATATTACCTTGGGAATGTCTTCGTGTGACTGATTTAATCTCATAATTCATATAACTGTGACTTTAAACGCCTCAATACTACAATTACTGTAAAATCTTTGAAAATGAAATATATATATACGGAATCCGGTCTTTAAAGAAAAAATGATATATTTTCAAGAGAAAGAATATGAACAATTATACCTCCTAAGATGGAAACCTGCTTAAAGCGGAATATATTTATTTTCCTTTCGGTTCGGTTTTCAAGGTTTTAATGAATCAATATTTGACAAAATGGATTACGTAGTTCAGCATTACGTCTTTAATGATTACACACTTAAAATTTTCCAAAACCTGAAATTAGGGATTTATTAAAATTCTCGTGGTAAATTTTCTTTTTCGGTGGAGGGGGTGGGGGAGCACCAAAATCCATGTTTTCCACGGGTGCAGAAAAGGCTAGTTTTGGCCCTGAAACACATAACTTACTGCTACCAATATATAGAAATTGACATACATAATTAAATCCGTTTGAAACATTTGAATAATCAGGGGAACCGTATAAAACTACGTTTTTTACGGTTTTTAAGAAAATTGAAAAAATTGTCTTATTTTTGAAATGGCTTACTGCGCTTGCTATTAAGCGTATAAAAAAGTTGTAAATATGAAAGTTGTAGAGAAATTTACCTGCTTTAATATTGTAATTGGCAAATAATATGCTACGGAAACGGGTCTCGAGATATTTTTAAAAAGTCAAAAAAATCCCTTTTTATTTCAGCCACAGAAAATTTAGTCTTAAGAAATTTTGTTAGAAAACTTGGTTTTTTTCATGTTTGCATCACTATAAACAAGACAGAAAAAAACTTCTACCCGACCGTTTGCAAGGTAACTCTCTTTTTTGGTACAGTTCACCTGGACTGTATCCATAAAGGTCTAAAACAGGCTCCGGAAACAGGCAAAAACTGCACTAATTCTATCTATGAGTTGGGTGTTTGTGATACTGGCAACGCGCTTAGTTATTTGCTCGGTCATGCTACACGCGTTTATGTTTGTAATAAAGGTTTGGGGCACAAATGTTAGGATCAGGAGTAGTGTTGTCAGGTGTCCCTATTTATGCGGGATGTCGCGATTTTCAGGGGTTCCGAGACCTGTGCGGGACGCCAAAAGTTCGATATTTCATTATGCATGCATCCTTTTTACCCGACTGAAAAGAAGGTTTATGTGTTTCACACGTATCTGGTTATGTGTATTTCTTTATACCCTCGAAACATCCAACGGCTGGATGGATTTTAATGAATGAGGTCTCTATCAATTTGCCTTAACGGGCCGATGGTTATAGGCTAGGTTTTGTTTTTATAAATTAAATATGGCGGACGTAAAATACAAAATGGCGATAGAGATGAAAAAAGGAAATTTACGCACTCTATTAAGTGGCATATCATTGGATAGGTCTTTCAAAATGAAGACGATGTTTCATTGTCTATTTTACAGTCAGAAGCTCCATTAAAATATTATACAACATGGAAGTTGTGTAGGTAGGATCTCTAGCTTTACTTCAACTCTAACCATCATAGACATCTATAGACCTAATCAAAACAGTGTTTATAGATAGGAACTAACAATTAAACACAACTTAAAATTCATCAATACAAGTAAATACAAAAAATAGGTAAGTAATATAATTCTCATTGATGAGAAATAATTAATTAGTTCTCTTTTTGCGCTGTCGGGTTTTTTGATTTTTTAAATTTAATTGTATTATTAATTCCTTTTAGTCCTACGTTATTCGTTATTCTGCATCGAGTGGAACGTAACACACTAAAATCTCTGTAGACAAAACCTGTCTGTAACGGAATATAGTTATAGTCCCTTTCAGAAGGAACACCTTATAATCCTTCTGCCTTGACGGAAGCCTGTCTAAAATTAATTTATTGTGGATACATGAGATTCTGCTTTTCGAGTTTTACTGTACTTTGTTCAGTAAATTTTCTCTAAAAGGAAACTGTTTATAACAGAATCCTGTTTTAAAAATAAAAATTTCACTGCCCCTACGATCGAAACAATATACAATTATACCTGCTAAATTGGATTTTTGCTCTTTTGTCCAAACGATTCCGCTTTCAAAGGTTTTACTATATAGGACTTCTCTTTTCATTTAGTAGAATGAAACTTGCTAATACAGTGAAGGGGGGGGGGGAGCAAGGGAAGGGAAATAATTCCATTTTAAACAGGCTTTTGTCTTAGAAGATTGCATGGTATTACTGCCGCAGAGACGATAAAGTTTTTGCATTTAAGACAGGATTCCGTTATGGACAGGTTCTATTTTCATAGAGGGATTTCTGTTATTTTGTGTCCCGATTTAGAAGACCTTGTCCTGATTTGTCTGTCTCGGTGTCCTGATTTGTCTGTCTCGGTGTCCCGATTTTTATTTCACTGGACCTGGCAACACTAATCAGGACCCATCTTCCATCTCTCGCTGACCGGAGACACATCAAAACACCATCAAATTTTGTATTGTTTCCGTTTCGCGGTCCTCGTTGCACCTTGTCATTTACTCAAAGTTACAAGTGTTTTAATTTTGTTCACAAACAATTTATTTGGCTTTTAATATACTTTAAATCTGTTTTCTCAATACTGATGTTCCAGCCGTTTTTTATGCTCCTTGCTACTTAATTTTTGATCAAAATTCATAAAACTGATAAGGATGATCCCTGATATTGTTTAAAAAGAAACTGCGTATGCATTTTAAAATTCGACTTCATGAAGACAATTAAATTTGATTTTTATCGTATTATAAGGCAGAATTTTGATAAAAATCGATATGGAATTCAGAAAAATATCTCTAAAAAATTAACTATTTAAGGGATTAAAAAATCAACACACAGATTTGTTTTTAATAGTGTTTTAAGTGATTAAAATCCAAAATCTAGAATGTATCTAAACAATTAAGACGCAAGGAGAATTTAGAAATTTCGTTTTAAAATTTAAAATTTTTTTAAATATCTTAAAATTTTAATAAGTATGGAAAATTCTTTTAATGTGTTCTATATACTAATTGTGAAATGCATATTTGCACAAAATTTCATATCTCTATTATGAAAATTAAAATATTTTTTTTACGTCCACCGCCCCCTTAAGAAGCATTATGTATCTGTTTTGATTGTGGAAATGTATTACCGGCGTGAATCATCATAATACCGAGTAAATACTTTTCCAATATTCTGATGGATTTCGCTTTTACCTCCCTATTATCTTTTACATCATGTGTGTATCTTAAATCAAAGCGTATGAACATATATGGGGCCTTCTCACAATCTTTTGACTTTTAGGTTAAAAAATCTGACAAAGTTAAACTTGCTAAAATAACATTTTAATCTGATAGACGAATGCCTTAATGATTCAAAATAACGAAAAAATGGTCAGCAGCGAAAAAACTTTTATTTAACTGAGATTTAAGTTAAACTTCCACGTTTAATTTTCCTTACTATTTTATCCTTATAACTTTTTATTTTCTTTTAAATTTTTACTTATAATGAATTTGCATAGTACCCACAGGACATTCAAATAAGAAATAATAACAATGTAGTACTTTTAATACAGAATTTTTGTGTAAAATTGTCTTAACGGGGTGTTAAAGAAGGGACGGTAAGGTAAAAAAAGGGGATTGTATTGGAAAAAATGGAGGAAATGGTAAAAAAAGGGACGGTAAGGATGGAACGGTAGGGAAAATTAACACCTATTTTTAGGAAAATCATGTTAAGACTAAGTGATAGCCACAATGTTCATTGATTTTTAGAAACAGTTGTTAACATTGGATTATTATTATTTTTTTTAATTTACCTCGAAAAGTGCAGGAATAAACCTTGGGGATGGTGAGACTACCAATAAAGCCACGATGCTTGAAATTGATATTTAATTGCTGATTTAAATTCTACAGTAAATTTCCTGCCAAATAATTTTAGACATTATTTTTGTAGCATACTTTTGCATGAGAAAAAACTTGAAAAACATTCTGTGGCTGCATCTGAAATGATTTTCTGTATAATTTTAGAAGAGTGATGGTAAGGAATCTAAAACCTAGGGACAGAGTTTAAAAAATAATAACAACCCTAAAAATGTGTGCAGGTTAATTTTTAGATCCATATTTATATAAAACTATAGTTCCAGTTTCTGAAAAAAATTACATCGAATTATTTTTATTGAAACAATTTTATCCAGACAGCTCCAAACTTAAAAATCAGCATCAGGGACGCGGGACGGTATAGGAGTTTTCCCGGTTTTTGGACGCCCAACAACGTCCAAAACTTATTTATCTCGTTAATATTGTTGTGCAATCATGCAATGGGATGTTCCCCAGTATATGAAATTAAAAAAACACAAAAAGTGTATTAAAATAAAAATTATTATTTAGGGACATGAAAGTCAAAAGATTGTGAGAATGCCCCATATAGAATATATAACATTTTTCACGACTCATACACTGGTGTTCCAAAATTATAGGACCATTCACAAAATGCTAATTTTTAAGTAAGCGAATACTCAAAAGGAAATTATATAATTCAAATAATTACTATCCCTACAGCACAGCTACTCCATATAGCATCTGATTCATGTATCACATGATCACAAGTGTCACAGTCACTACGGTGAAACAAAAATAGGAAATTCCACACGTCTCATTATGAGTCACAAATGATCACTATATGTCACTCCACTGAGACGTCAATGTGACTGCTGCTCTGTGACGAGTTACCAGGTGACTTTACAATGTAGTTACATTGTGACTCTTATGTGACTGTTATTTTTAGGCTCAATTTCAAAGTCATCAGGAAAGTTGCATTATAATAAGTCACCAAATAATATCATATTATAGTCACATGGCGACTTTTCACAAAAGAGCACAATGGTGACTTCACAGTAGTCTCTCTGCCACCTGAAAGTCATCATGTGACTTTAATATGACATTATTTGCTAACTTATCACAATTCAGCGTTCACGATCACTTTGAAATTGAGTCTACAGATGACAGTCACATGAGAGTCACAATGTAACTACATTGTAAAGTCACGTGGTGACTCGTCACAAAGCAGCTGTCATAGTGACGTCTCAGTGGAGTCACATATGTGATGGTTTGAGACTCATAATGAGATGTATGGAATTTCCTACTTTTTTCTTCACTATAGTGACTCTGACACTTGTGACCATGTGTGACATGAATGAGATGCTATATGGACTAGCTGTGCTGTAGGGATAGTAATTATTCGAATTATATTATTTTCTTTTGAGTATTCGCGTACTTGAAAATTAGCATTTTGTGATTGGTCCTTAATTTTGGACACCAGTGTAATTTTATGTCATTTACAAACGGTCAAAAGTATCTCGAATACCCTGAAGGAGCACTCTATTTTTTTAGGGGGGTGGGGCTTCTTTGCGTACTCTTCTAACATTGCATAACAAACAAATAAATACTTTTAAAAAATACATTCAGTCTATTTAATAATAATTCAGCCTTTTCTCATGTTAAAGTAATAAGTATTTTTAATAAGTAATGTGTAATTTTTTATGAATAAGAAAATTTTAAATAAAATGTATCCCGTCTTTTCCGATGAGGTTATTCTTCTTTTATTTTTAACAACATACAAATAAAACAATATCCGCATGAAAATATTTATTTTTACGTTTCATATTTCTTTATTTACTGCATCCTTTTGCGTCTATGTAAATGAAGCTAGTAAAAATGTTATCGCTGCGAAATGCTTTTTTAAGCGAACCAGTTCTCTTCAAATGCAAATGAGATTTTTTTCTCTTCCTGATTGAAACACAGCGAAGGGTAGTTTTCCTTTAAAGGGGAGCTTTCTTTTAAAGAGTAAGAGAAAGATAGCCCTTTTTTATTTGTATTTTTAAACGAATATTTAAACGACATCTTTAAAGCTCAGGGGAAAATGTCATAAAACTTCGCTCTTATTGAATATATTTGAATTTCTAAATGACACTTTGATTGGATTTTGAACATAACTAGATATATTCAATATTATTAAATGAAAACTATTTTATAAATGCGTTAATTTTCCATGTATTTATTATTTAAAGTTTACATTTTGCATACAACTTAGAAGAAAATGTTTTTCGTTTAAAAAATAAATGAAACGGAAAGCTGCTGGATGGTACAATATTTATTATTAAAATATATTAACGACTGTGATAATTTATGTTGTTTTTCATTTTCATTTTCTTATTTAATTTCATTTACCTTATTTAAACAGACATTTAAACTCCAACTTTAAACTTCATGAAAAGATGTAAAACAGCCTGAATCGTATTCAATATGTGATAAAATTTTGATCTTAATTAAATATAAATTTATTCAAAATTTTGAGACTTCTTCACTACAACACATTAAAAATAATTTATGATTATTTATTATTACAAATATTCATTGTTTAAAGTTTTCTTTCTATGAAACATTTGGTGGAGATGTAAACAGAAAAGCTGAGGGGTGGTACAATATTGCATATAGTCGAGTCATATAAATAAAAGTTAGTTTTTGGTATATGGAAATGTAAAAATAACAACGTTAAAAGCACCAAAAAATTTTTTTTTAATTTTAAGCATACCGTTTTTGGTAGCATATAGCATACCTTCCTCAGTGCTAAGGATGGCGGAAATTGGCTCACATATATAGAAAAGATGGGGATTAAAGTTAAAGCTTTATTGACCAGTAAGAAAACAGAGGATTGCAGGTAACAGCCAATAGGAAAATAAATGGGAACTAAAACCGAAGTAGTGAGAAAATGCTAAAAAATATATAAATACATAAATATGTATATATAAAATACATATATGTGCGTATATACTCATATATGTATATATATATACATACAAATGTATAGATGCATATATGTGCATAGATATATATGTATATATAACACTGGCGCCCGGCTAACCGAAAAGTACCAAAAAAATTAAGAAAAAAAAGTTTTTATGTAATATTTCCAACAATCTGATAATGGGAGAATAGCGAATTTACAATTAACAATATTTAGAAAATTTTTATAAATATGAAATGCTTCTAGGAAGTTAAGTTCGTGTATAGAAGTATGTTGAGAGATTATTTTATCCTAATTGAAGCCAAAAGTATCATTAATCTCCCAGCAATGTTTTGCAATAGACGACTTCAAAATAATTTTTGCTCCTGCAAATAAATTCAACCTCTCCAAACTCAAAGACCCTATCGAATTATCCAATTCATGGGGTATCTACCGTATTAATTGCCAGTGCGGTCTTTCCTATATTGGACAAACCAAACGCTGCTTAAAATTTCATATGAAAGAACATCAAAAATATATTAAAAAACAGAAACCAATAAATCCTCTATTGCAAAACATTGATGGGAGATAAATCACTTTTTTCATCAATTCGGTTAAAATAATCTGTAAATCTACTTCTGTACACGTACATAACTTCCTTGAAGCATTTCATATTTATAATTTTTTTCAAAATATTGTTAATTGTGAATTCGCTATTCCCCAGTATCAGATTGTTGTACCTTTAACTTGAATCATCCATCTTTTCTATAGGGTAAAGTGCCCATATTTCGTCCCCTCTCTAATTTCGTCCCCTTAACTTCTCCGCTTCTACGAAAGTGGCGCCACTTATGACCCAAGGAGCAGGGGACGGAAGGTAAAAGGGATCAGTGTTGAAAGTTTCGTTCGCCAAGACGCATACATAAATTAAAGACGGTGAATTTCCTATTTTTAGAAGACCTGAGTTCTTATTACGTCGTTTGAAGAACGGTATTTACTGTACTCTAAGTATTTATTTCTAATTCATTTCATGTATTTTACGTTGGTAAGATTCTGACAGTAGCATATAGTCAGTTTTAAGACGCTCAGTTCATCTTACGGGAACTAAAGATACGTCATATTGGGAAGTAGCGTGGTCCCAATTTCGTCCCCTTGCAGTTCTTATTTTCGTCCCGGGGACGAAATTAGGAGTGCTTTTTCATGACATTTTTTTTTCTTTTTTTTCCTCATGTTTGGATGGCTAATGTTTCATTATGTTATTCTTAAACTGATAATTAGTACATTTCTTTGCCTTACGATGTAAATTAAATTGCGATGTAATTTAAATTACTTACTCATTTAGAAATAAATTTTGACTTAGTTATAAATTAAGCCTCGGCGTATTGCATTTTTGGGCGGGACGAAATTGGGACCATATTTTTTCTTTTGCATTTTTAGATACTTTTGCAAAAAACAATTTTTCGTATTGTAAAAATCTTTTGTACGATATTTGCCTATGTTTCTATGTGCGTGGGTGGTTAGTCTATGTAAAATCCAAATTTTGTAGATTTTCACTGAAAATTACAACTTGCAAGGGCCTAAAAGTGATTGGGGGAGATAATAGGGCACCTTACCCTATATCTGAGCAAATTTCTGCCATCCTTAGCACTGAGGAAGGTGTGCCATATTCTACCGAAACCGGTATGCTTAAAATTATAAAACATTTTGGTGCATTTAACGTTGTTATTTTTACATTTCAATTATATTGCACCTAGATCCATCTTGATAATTTTTCGTATATGGTAGTTATTTTTTGTCATATTAAAAAAAACATTTTTAGAGGTTTTACAAAATAAGCCTCATTGAAAGTATACATTTGATATATATTGATTATTTGTGAAGTTTTTATGTTTTATTTACTTATTTATCGATAAACGGAGATAGATTTTTATACCTCTGGTACGTGTTACACCCAATTTTCTTTTTTAGAATCTTTACTTACCTTCTGAATGTGATAAATATATTATTCATTCAATAATGTAATTTGTGCCGCTGAAAATTTTATTATGAGAAAAAAAATTTCAAAAGCATGGTCAAATTATTAATATAAGCATTTCTTGTATCCTCCATTAGAATAAAATTCTACGCAATAATTTCCAAAATATAGTAGATTTCACTATAGATATTCGCTATAGGCTAATTCCATGCGAACTTGTCATGTCCGTCACATACTACGATTTTTGGCTACCAGTATTTTAGAACGGGAAAATGTGACCTATTTTATCGGAGATATCTCATCAGTTGAATAAGGCGAAGCAAACTTTTTGAAAATAACGGTGGCCAACAAGCATAGCGATTTTCAGCTGTGTGACAGGCATGGCAAGTTCGCATGGAAATAGCCTATAGTCATTTATCTAATTCATGAATCAAAATTCCTTTTGGTGCGTCACTTTTTATAATAATTTTCCCTTGTTCTTTGATAAATCAAATAAAGCGTCCCTTGTTTAGCATAGAAAAGTGTAAATACTACATACAAAATTTCAGACGTTTGTCATTTTCATGATGAATGGCTGTTTTAAGTAAAAACAATCGTGCAACATAAAATTATATGTTTAGAACAGTGGTTCCCAACGTGGGGCGTACGCCCCACTGGGGGGCAATATGACTTTTCAGGGGGGCATTTTCAGATTTCTTTTTTAAAAAGTTTCTGTCATAATTTTTTTTTTTTAATGAAAGTTGTGTCATTGTCTAAGAATAGAAATAATATTTGAAAATATTGAAAAATAACTGAATAATAATTAATTTTCGTAAAGTTTCCATTCAAAAATAAAAAATACATGAACACCGGAATAATTATATAATTATTGTTTTAGATATTTTAACACTTTTTACATATTAAAAAATCATTTTAATTATTTTGGTTTTAATATTATTTTAATAAAACACACCTCCTTTTTTTTACTATTTATTATACAAAAACTTGTACATCTATTCCTAGTGAAATATGCCCCATGATGGATCTTTTACATATGAAATTTTGAAGGGTATATATATCTAAAATTGACTATTTGGACATGTTTAATTTAAAAAATATTTTGGATTATCAAAATGAGGTACTACTTTGCTGAAATTAATAAATCCCTGTGCGCATCACGGAAGGAAAGTAAACTTCTTGTGGCTCTTCTGTAGACCACATACACAATATATAAGGCTAATTCCATGGGTCTTTGTAGTGTAAGTCACACAGCTGATTTCTGGCCACCGTTATATTCAAAAAGTTTTCTTAGCTTTATTCAATTAATGAGATATCTCCGATAAAATAAGTCAAATTTTCAGATCTAAAATTCTGGTAGCGAACATTATATAAATTTGAAACTATGTGACTTACACTACAAGTACGCATGGAATTAGCCATAAGCATTTTTCATGGCATATGCATTTTAAAATTTAAAATAGGAGAAAACATGGTGGCTAAATAATAATAATGGGGAAAAGAAATCCCGCTATCAAAGAAATATGTTATGAAGGGGAATAAAAATAGTTACTTAAAATGGATAAAAGCGCGAATCCGGAAATATTACTTCTGAATTATGTTATCCACACATTCTCGATGATAAACAAATATCACTTTATCTTAATGAAGTACTAAAATCCATTGTAAAAAGCATCGAATCCATGAGATGTAATACAGAACGTGAGAGGTATTTAAAGAAATTTTACGAGGATAAAAATGTGGACTATTCATCCCATTTAAAGTTGAGGCGAGTTGCCAAAAAACGATAAAACTTTTGTACATGTAAAAGCAAAGATCCATGGTCTCATTGCATTCATAGAGTTATGTTAAAAACATACTTGTAATAAAAAAATGATTTTGATAAATTAAAGAATGTGAAATCACTTATCAGTGTTAATGTTATTTTCGGATCCTTGCGGGAAAATAGAAATATATTTTTTATGTAATAAGATTTATATGATATAGAAGGGTGTGGGGGATATCATGATTTTAGCGATGCTTAGGTAGGGCGCGGCTTAAAAAAGGTTGGGAACCATTGGTTTAGAAGGTGGAATCACAATATATTGTGACAAAACCACAAGAACATATATTAAATACCACATTTAAGGCTTAATTCATCGAAGGTTTTTTTTTCATGGAAATACAGGGTCAAAAGGTTAAACAAATAAATAAATATATAGGAAAAAAGTTTCTTTCTTTTTTCAAGCTAATTATTTTTGTTTTTGAACAAACTTTGTCTACTTATTTTGAATTATGGTTAAGGTATCAGTACTGTTAAAATTAAAATTATAAAGTTATTAAGTGTAGCTAGAGTTGTAATTTTTAAAATGTAGAAAGACAAAGGAAAATTTTGGATAATTTATGTTAATTTTTGAATAATATGCATCATAGTTTTTTCAGGAACCACATCAATTTTCTTGTTCGTGTAGCATGATGTTTGCTAGACAGAGATTTAAAATTTCCATTACCATATTCATTTTTAATGTTTGTATAATTTTCCATTAAATGGCATCATTTAGTCAATCATTTTTAGGTCTATTAAAATCAAATGTTTAAACATCTTCTCACTCTTTAGAAATACATAACGATATTTAAAACAATTTTACTTTTAAAAGTTATTTGAAACACCTTCTTTAATAATTAAATTTAATCTTTGAACAATAAAGCTCAATGATTTTTTCGCTCATTATAATTAACATGCATTATTTTAAACTACTGACGTGAAATATATGAGTGATAAGTAAATTTACTTTCTCTTTTAATTATCGTTATTTAATTTTTTTATGTCACAATAGAACACCATTTTCTACAACATGGATTTTCAGTCGACCGTTCACACACGGACGCAGTTGCACCCACCAACCTTTCTTAGCCTTCAAAGATAATTAAAATAAAAAAAATAAAAACAAAATATATACATGTGGCGTTATCAAATATGTTTTCGATGTTTAAAAATCTAAATGCAACCGTGATAAAAAGAAATTTGACGATAAAATATCTCACTGAGACTAGTGAAAAATTCTCCCAAGAAAACTTTAATATTTATGTATTGTTTTCGTAATTTTAAATTATTGACCAGAAAGCCTGCTTCCTCACCCCCTGAATACTAGGGCTAAACGCTGACACAAAAATGGCGGCTGTCGAAGGCCGATTTTTTCCAGTGTTTGTATGGTCCCTTGCATTTTACTACCAATAATTTCTAAAAGTTTTCTACTTATTATTTCTCACACAAGCTGTATTTTTATAAGTCAAAGAATTTCTTTTTTAATTTTTGGGTGTGTAAACTCCGAAGAACTTACAAATGCTTAAAAAAATCCGCCTATAACAGCCGCCATTTTTGAATAAGCGCATAGTCCTAGTATTCAAAGAGCGGTGCCTGTTTCAAGTCAAAAGACATTTCCGTAGAAACATACAGTCGTCTAAATAATAAAGAACATCCCGGACATTCTAATTGTCAAGACCGGGAGGGACACCATGCTCTAAAGGCTTGGTTTCCTTGTCTGAGCAGCCCCTCTATTCAAGTTATTGTAGAAAAAGATTAAAATGGCCATTCGTTGGGAATTATGCTTTTTTTCGATTTATGTCTAAAAAATAAGCTTAGAAAGACTTCGCCATATTGAAATTATGACAAACTTTGAAATTTTCAATTGCGAACACCCAAGTTTAACATTACATTTGTATTATTTGATAAATTTTACCTTCGGGCATCATACGGAAAATCACTGGGTAGTTGAGGAATTAATGAAAAGCTTGATGATTAATATAAAACTGATGCAAAATTTGGAACTCTTTATGATAAATTTCTTTTTAATAACTGCAAAACAAACTATAGTGCGGTAGACTCAAAACCCACTTGGTAGAATGAGATGTAATTTTGGATTAACATATTTAAAGCTTCTAAAAATCAATTTCTATAAAATTTGGTATGTTACAATACATATTGTTTTCAATATTAATGTCATAATTTAATATTATGAAATTAATATAACGCAGTACAATTACGACAAGATTACTACATTTATTTGCCGGTAAAATTTTTGTAGACCGTGGTTTACCTTTTAGTTAACACTTTCCAACACATTTGAAAAGTGTTTTGAATTTGGTTTGTTTGTCTGTCTGTCCGTCCATCAAGCTGGCCACGCCCTAATGCGCGTAAATATACTGAGATTGTTATATATTTGGTATATGTTAATGATGTTTACCATGGCATGTTTGGTACTGAATATGAAGTGTGTAGTTTTAATAGTTCATTTACAGGTACATTCCATGAAGCAAAAAATTCGATTACATTATGGTCAATAGGGAAAAATCGTTTGCAGTGTATTTTAATGACATTACGCTATTTCAAAAGGATCGAAATTGATATAAGTCACTGAATTTCACTACAAGATGATTACTCCAGAATAGGGCATTCATAGCATTTATCATTCATTTACAGGGACACACAAAATAAATCGGTTACTCTTTGAGCAATAATTGCTGGAAGTACGTTTTCAGTTTCGGTATGCACTTTCAAATTTAACCAATTTTTTTTTTCATTTTACTCGTTTTGTATAAATTCTATACCTCGTATACAGGGCTGCACATAAAAATTCACGTACCATTTTCCTAATTAGAGAAAATTGTTGAAGGGGTATTTTCAACTGCGGTATGTATTTCCTAACTGAATTAAATTTTTCATGGATGTAGTTTATAGATACAAATCTACCAAATGTCCTAAAAAGGACTGACTTACTTTAAAATTCAATAACTTGTAAACGGTGACAGATATTTAAAAAATTCTTGCAGGAACGTTATGTATAATGCCAGGAGTTTATTTTTTTTTGCCGTCATTCTCGAATTTAATTCGAATTACAAATAATAGATGGCGCTGCGAGCAATATGCTCTAAATCCAGGCCCTATTTTGGACCCACTCAATACATTTTAATCTCCTTTTTGGCATGGGAGAAGGAAAAGGCCAAAAAATCCAGCTTGAACTTAGCGCCTATTGCTTGCAGAGCCATATACTGTTTGTAATTCAAACTCAATTCAAGAATAACGGTAAAAAAACTCCTGAAATCATACATAACCCTCCTGCAAGAATTTTTTAAATAGCTGTCACCGTTTGCGAGTTATTAGATTTTAAAATCAGTCAGTCCTTTTCAGGACACCCGGACACCCTGTTCATCGAATAATTTTCCGCCTCTAGATGGGAATTCCTGAAATTGTGTTTTCAAATGCGTTTCCAAATATTTCAATTAAACATCCTATTTCAACTTATTAAACGGTGAAGTTTTGTTACATTATTCAGAATGTGTTGGAAAGTATTTCATAATTTATGCTTGACGTATGATTTTTTCTTTCTTGTTTTCACTTACTGTACCTATTCTTTCTTAAAGTATAATGCGCATACAACATCTTCATTGTACATATACATTTAAAAATACCCTTAATGAAAATAAGAGTGAGCATCCATCTCGGAACCATAAAAATATTTTATCTCTTCATTTCAGCAATGCCAATCAGTAATTCTAAACTTATTTATGTTAACTTTTACAACTCCCCATGCAAATAATTTGCATTCTTATAACGAAAGTTAAACCAGCTGCTTACAATATGTGCAATAAAGATGCTAGTTACGGCAAAAGTTTTGTCCAATAATGTACTTTAACTAGATAAACTTTCAGAATAATTGTATTTATGAATAAACTTTAGTTTAAGTTATTTAAGATATGAAATTTAACTAAATATGTACGCATATATGTGGTCGAAAGAGGCTCCATGTAATCCCTGTTTAGTTTTAAAATTTATTTTTTTATCTTCAGAAGAAATAATATAATTTTTTTATTGTTTAAAAATGTACTTTTTATTTTTAAAAAATTAAAAATCTAATTTTTTTTTATCATATGAGTGTTTTCAGAACTTCTAATTACAATTAACAAACAGCCGATCAGTCTTACAAAGAATCTGTCATTCGCTGTCTATATATCTTAACTAAAACTACGATTTTAATTATTTTATTATGCAGAACTACGGGTGTTTTCTGAATGTCATAATTTTGCTAAATTTAAAAGCAAAAAATTAATCATTGGTTTATAATGCGAAAAAAAACTGAAAAAGGAAAATAAAAGTAACTAATCTTTTATTCATAACAAATTATTTTCTTTGCCAAATTACTCCAA
This sequence comes from Maratus speciosus, assembly GCA_963932465.1. Lineage (NCBI taxonomy): Eukaryota > Metazoa > Arthropoda > Arachnida > Araneae > Salticidae > Maratus > Maratus speciosus. The sequence continues at coordinate 376,062,388 of OZ010791.1, read as the reverse complement.
TTATTTCAAATTTTCAGCGGACGCGATGGTACAAATTTTGCGAATAAACGCGATATTTCTCAAAATGTGCTGCAATACAGCACCAGTTTTATGGGAAAAGTATATACCGATAGCTATTCCTAATCTTGCTATTAGAAATATCAAAAGGTTGGCAAGTGTTCCTTAGGTATCCCAACCCTCAAAAATAGAATGAGTTTCATTTTTAATGACAAGATGACTCTACTGCATTGTAAATCATATGTCTACAGTGCACGTAGATGAAGTTTAAGAGATCACCTTAATAGGCCGCTATTCTATACAATGGTTTCACTTATGAGGAGTAGTCGTTCAAATTTCCAGGTAAGAAGATATTTTAATTTGCATATATTTAAATTCTTAGAACTTTAAGTTGTAATACGTTTTCTGAAAGCTTATTTCTTTCTCTTTAACCGCATTTATTTCAATTCTAATAAATTTATCAGATTGATAGCTTTACGTCTTGAAAATGGCAATTATACGCATGTTCCCAATATGTCCTGACACCCGGGACCACCTTAGGAAACAAATATGGAAATCAATGCAGTAAGGGTGATTTCCAATACTTCTACTTAAATATCTGAAAAGCGCATTACCATTTATTACGAGACTTCTCCAACAATTTCCACACTATTCAGAACACTAGAGTCCTCAAAACATGTCAGTAACTTCCAGAAGAAAAGTCCTGAACTACCGTTCACAAAAAGTGGTTCAAAGTCTTTTCGTATCAGAAGATAAGAAGATTACCCTCATAGCATGCATGGTCACAGTGACGTCGTTGTGACGTCACTGTGAGTCACTGTGGTCACGTCACATCTGTGACCGAAATGCCACCACTCAGTGATGTCACATTGTGAATGAGATGTGAACTTCTTAGAAAACTTTAAAAAATTACAAAAAATCTTCAAAACATGTTGTTACTGTAAAATTTTATTTTTCTGGCAATAAAAAAGAATTGTTATGTCACTGCATGTAACGTAGGTCACGTCACATTCACACACACAAAAAAAAATCCCCCCCATATTGTAAGTCACAGTGTGAGAAAAATATGAACTTCAAAAATCTTTGAAAATGAAGAGAAATGTTTAAAAAAGGCCCGAGTTACAGCGGCATAAGGAATGAAAATATATTAGTGGGTAGCAAGTAGTAAATTCAGACACGAAAAGATGGTGGGGGGGGGGGGGGGCATATAAAGGAAAATGCACGGTAGAAGTATCAACAAACTAGATTTTCATGCTATATTTTATCAATTTGATATCTAAGAGTGTGAAAATATACTTTTTTCCTGATTTCAATTTTATCTAGTATTGCAATTTAATATAATAATCCTTCTCTTATTCTTATTATTAAAAAAGTGTTTCTCGGAAAAATGGTACGTGCTGGAGCAATTTGGATAACATATTTAGAATTAGGAATATTAAATATATACACTTTACATATTTAGTTTGCAGGAAGGAAAATTTTTAATTTATTTTTACCGACCACTGGTATTTGAAACACTTTTGTGGCTTCAAACTAAAAAATTTCTATTATAGTTAAGTCTGCAGCTTTTAATGAGCACGTAGAAAGAGTCTTCAGAGTTTAGTCATACATACATTTCTTTCTTTATAATTTGCATTCAAGTCATATTTTTTCCTGTTAGTGTACCTATTTGAAGCAACTATTTTTTTTAAAAATTCTACTTCTTTCAGACTTTTAAAATAAAATTAGCATTTTCCGAATAAAAAAAAAAATATACAAAATTTATGCAAAATCCATGATATAATTTATTATTCGTATTTCAAATTTGTGTTTCAGAGATATGACTCTAAAAAAAGTTATTTTACGAATTGTTTTATTCTACAGGAAATTGACATGAAAAGAATCACGATTGACAAAGAAAATTTTTTTATCCTCGATATTTATTTATATCTTTTTATTTTTTAGGAAGATATTTTGTATATATTATGTGTGAAACAATCTTTACTTAGAAAAAGGGAGTGGGGGGGGGTTAAAACTGATAAAAAGAAAAGGTAAAATACATTGGAAAATTCTTCAAATACAAAAATTTAAATACAGTCTCATAAAATGATTGCACATATAAGTTCCATATCTGTTTATATAAAAGCAAATAAGCTAACACCTGCCCCAAATCGTCTGCCACGATACCGCAGCTTAAACAGAGAACTTTTTGTTCTAACAGATGCGGTAAGTTACTAGTCTAAAATGTAAGCTTTTGCGTGTGCTTTTTTTAATGGAAGAAAAAGACGTCGCCATTTTCGGATACACACGGATATTAATAATTAATTTATGGAGCTCAAAAAGTAAGTCTTATTTAATTTAAATTGTTTATTCCTGTTTTGTATATTTGGTGAGATGAGTTAAAAAGTTTTATATTATACCTATAGAAAGAGACTGATCTGGGATTGTTTTTCAGATTAGAAATTAACATTATACTGAATGGGAAATGCCGTTTTACGTACTATAGTAGTGAAACTTTTGAAAGACTTTTTTTCATTGCTAATAATATTTTAAATTATTATTTAAAATCCTAAATCTTCATATCAATGTTTTCAGATTTAACATTTGCCAAAATTATAAAATAATAGGAATTCCTTGTAACATATGAAGAGATTTTTGAGAAATTGTTAAATCTAATAATACATTTAATTCATTTATTGTACTTTGTTGTTGTTTAATAGTACAATTATAAATACTAATTATATAGTGTTTTTCAAATTGGTATATTTATTTTTTTTAAATTGTATGTAAGCACGTTTTTGCTGTTCGTGATTTTAATCAAACATTTAATTGTAGACATTCAGAATCAGTTATTAAATTTTCTTCGATTGTAAACTCATTTTCTACGTTTTCGGTACACGTTCGATACTTCGAATTAAAAAATAAAATATGACAATTAAGCATTGAAATAAAGTGTTTTTCATGCCTCATAACAAGTTTATAGATTAAACTGCTTTACTATACTTTTTAAAATTTGATATTTATAATATTTATAAAAAAATATTTATAATTTATGATATTTATAAAAGTTGATATTGTACTGTTCATTAGCGATAATTGCTGGAAATGCATTTTTAATTATAATATGCGCTTTTATGATTCACTATATTTATGCATAGTATATGGTGTATATAAAAGCTATAATTCATATACAAGGCTACACAAAAGTATACGTAAGAGTTAAGGGGTATGGGCGCAAATTGTTTAAAGGTGTTTTTTAGATGAGTTATGGATTTGTATGTTGAACTGCATTTAATTTACTAAGAAATGTTTGTAGAATATGTATAAAATAATACACAGGGTCACGCAAGGAAATGGATATATGGCCGTCTATAAATTACAATTTCTGGAAATGTGATTTCAGCAGTTTTGAGAGTGTTTTAATTTGAATTAAATTTTAACTAAATAGTGGCCTTTAATAAAGATTCTAGGTAAACTACAGGGTTGTACAAAAGTATTCAAGTATGTTTTCATACATTAGTATAAATTGCTGAATGAGAATTTCAACCTGTCATGCGTTTTCTTGCTAAACTAAATTTTCACATTATATACTAGTATATATCAACCTACAGATTAAATACAGGGCTATTCAAAAGAATTGGAAAACATATTTGGCTATGGGCGGTAACTGCTGAAATCAGTTTTTCAAATGTTTTATGCGTTTTCTAAAATATTTACTTAGTTATCTTATTTACGTTATTTCCTTAAATTACGATGTCTAGTTAAAGCATTCAGGAAGCGTTGGAAAGTGCTTTATAGTCTATGCTTAACGGATGATTTTTCTTACTTGTTTTTTTTCTATTTCCCAGATCAGTAATTTCCTATAAATCATACCAAATCTATTTAGCTCATATTAGCAAAATACAATATACACGGGAATAAAAAATTTAAATAAATATGGCTTATCTTATTCTTCTTTAAATAAGAAATGTATTAATATCCGTTAGACTCCATGTTCGTATTTAATAAAATAATAACAAATCACAACACATAAAAACTTACACATTATTAATATAAAGCTTGAACTCAAGATCAAGCTTAGAACTTAATAAAAAAGGATGCCTGTTGATAAGCATTGTTTTCTTCAGTGTAAAAATTAAAAGTATTTTAGAAGAATAGGACTCCAAAATAGCGATACATTGCTAAAAAGTACGGTAAAAAGATAATATTGTATATTTCAAACAAAACTTTATTTTGAAATTCATCACAGTGTTTATAACAAGTATCATCACAGTATTAATGCTTGGAAATTTTTCCAGAGAGAAACATTCGCCTTGCAAACAATATTTCAAATGGAAATCAAATTTCAAATTGATTGCTTAAAATGTGCAAAAGCCAACATAGTGAAAAAAATTCCATAACGGTACTTGAATCCGGGCCATCAGTATAGCGCACTGACATTCTACCGACTAAACCACATGGAACGAGACCCAGCCTGGAAAATGTCTTACTATTACATATTGGCAAGGCTACAAACGCAGCACAAGATGGAATATTTATCATGAGCCACCGACATGGGGCAAACACGAAACTTAATTAAATCCAGCAGCGATTCAAACTATATAAATACTTGGAAATTTTTCCAGAGAGAAATATTCGCCTTGCATACAATATTTCAAATGAAAATCAAATTTCAAATTAAAATTGCATTTTAAGCAATTAATTTGAAATTTGATTTTCATTTGAAATATTGTATGCAAGGCGAATGGTTCTCTATGGAAAAATTTCCAAGTATTTATATAGTTTGAATCGATGCTGGATTTAATTAAGTTTCGTGTTTACCCGATGTTGGCGGCTCACGATAAATATTCCATCTTGTGCTGCGTTTGTAGCCTTGCCAACATGTACTAGTAAGAAATTTTCCAGGCTGGGTCTCGTTCCATGTGGTTTAGTCGGTAGAATGTCAGTGCGCTATACTGATGGCCCGGATTCGAGTCCCGGCTTGGAATCTTTTTCTCTATGTTGGCCTTTGCTCTTTTAAGCAATTAATTTGAAATTTGATTTTCATTTGAAATCATCACATTTTTTATGACAAGTTCGTCACAAATGACACATATTTCACAAATTAGTCACAGTGTGACGTCAAAGCATTGTCGCTGTCGTCACAGGTTCGTCACAAAGTTAATGCCAAAATAGTCACAAATGACACACTTTTCACAAATTTGTCACACCGTGACTTCACAGATTGGTCACAATGTGACGTCACAAACGACCTCTAAAACGGCCATAACGACCTCGCATTCTAGTCACTATGACGTCACATCGACGGTCACAAAATCACAGCGTGGCTTCACAACGACGTCGCCGTGACGTCACCATGCCTTACGGGTAAGAAGAAAAATTCGAAATATATCAAAAGAAATTATCATCTTAGCGTAATAGTAAGCAACGTAATAAGAAAATCTGAAACCAATCCAGTGCACTGCGAAAAGATACTCTCAAATAAACTGATACTACCATTCCTGGCACAAGTGGTTGCCAGCCAAAAGTAAGCTGGGTTTATCATTTATGCAATAAAGACAAAATAATGGACATGCGGTTGTGTAATCAATGTATACAATATGTGCATGAAGAGTGTCAGGGGCTTACTAAACAAGACAAAATCGAAAATTTCATGTGCATTTTCTGCATAGAACCAGATTTCAGAGGTATATTTTGAAAAATGTTTATTGTAATTTTTTCCTTGTAAATGTTTACTTTTCATCGAATATTGTAATACTCCTCTATAAGTCAAAATAGTTTTCGAATATTTTTCACATTTAAAAAGTGATTTCGGTATATCGTTTCAATATCTTTGGAACACTATGCGCCAAAGGTGGGCGCAATTTCTACCAGTGTGTTTCTACAATTTTGAAATTATGTTATAAAAATAATAAAATTTTATTTTCCAAAGAAAAGTATAATTGATATGTGTTAAAGATAAGTGTAAAATTTTACAAAAAAAAATCAGCTCCATACATCTAATCAGAAGATTATGAACAATCCTCAGAGCTAACTATGGCCACCTTTGGCTCACCGGTCTTAGGTCTTTGCTCTTTCTAAATTAATTAATTCCCATTAGAATAAAACTTATTTTTCCGATTTCTGCTCACCGCTCTAGCAAGAAAATATACAATATTAATCAATTACTTTAGATTTTAAATGATCATTTCTCTAATACCGAAGTTATTATTTTCGCTAAATTCAGTTGAGATATTTTTCTTTTTACTTTATGAAACAAAAAATATTTAGTAGAATTATTGTTATTATGTTTTAAAGGTATAAAACTGGAAGGTTATTCAATATATATATCTATATATACATATATAACCATTAATTAAACATAACCTACCACCATCAAAAACCGTAATATTATGAATTAAAGCTGTAAGTATAAAAAAATTTTAATTTATTATAAGAATTATTATGGAAGAAAAATAAGAAAGTGGACACCGACAAATAATGGAAATGCTTATATATTGAATTACGTTGTCAAGGGCACAGAATTCAATGATATAAGCAAAATGGTTGTTTTCTGTGAGAAAAATAAGCTAAAGCTAAAAGTTATTTTCCCCTGTGCCCAAACAACCATTAAAATCAAGTGAATTGATTAAAAATGAAAACAGAATAGAAAATATGAAATGGAAAAATCAATAAAACCTATTTAAATATTTATAGGATATAAAATAGAAATAATAAACACCATACCGATTAATATTTCAATATTTTAGAATAAATCCACGCGCACATGGCACCCAAAATATCGTAAAGATTAAGGTGAATAAAACAGTTAAGAAATCACAGTAATTGATACCATAGGATGCAGTTAATACATTTTGAAATAAATGCTAAATAACTTTTAATATAATATAAAATAAAATAAAATAAATAGAAAGTAATTACATATTTAAAATGCACTATTAAATTAATTAAAAACTGTTTAACAATATCATCAAAATATAGCTAAAAATTCCCCCTGGTCTAGTAAATTATAACTGAAATGTAGCTGGAAAAAGTTAAATTTAGAACTTATCGAAAAAATACAAATTTTGGTGCTGCCATCTAGTATTACTTTTATGATTCAATTGTCACAAGATAAACAGTTGTAAGCATTTGAATGTAACAATTGTTTTATTAACAGCAAAACCAAACAAATCCTAATATATAGATAATTATAAACCGAATATAAACCACACAATGTATTTTAAAAAAAAAACTATTGTTAATAAAATTTAAAAAGCATACAAAATATTCTATTAGCTAACTTATTTAAACTACACTAAGAATTTAAATAATTCTAGAACATCGAAAATATATAGCATATACCGGGTGTCCCAAAAAGGACTGACTGATTTTAAAATTCAATAACTTCCAAACGGTGACAGATATTAAAAAAATTCTTGCAGGAGGGTTATGCATAAAGTCAAAAGTTTTTTTACAGTGATTTTCGATTTTAGTTCGAATTACAAACAATAGATGGTGCTGCGATCAATAGAGGCTAAATTCAGGCTCGATTTTTGGTACTTCGTGGCCCGGATAATACATTTCCATCTCCTTTTTCTGCATGGATCATCAGAAAGGACCAAAAATCGAGCCTGTATTTAGCGACTATTGCTTACAGCGCCATCTATTGTTTGTAATTCGAACTAAAATCGAAAATAACTGTAATAAAACTTTTGACTTTATGCATAACCCTCCTGCAAGAATTTTTTAAATATCTGTCACCGTTTGGAAGTTATTGAATTTTAAAATCAGTCAGTCCTTTTTGGGACACCCGGTAGCTATATGCTATAAAACAAAATAAATTCATTAATAATTAATATAAATAATTATTAAAAATATAAAAATTTTTAATAAAAACTATTATATATAAGATAATTATAAAATGAACAGGAAATAAAAAACATATGGGAGTATAAAGAAGGTAAACAGATACTTAAATTCCGATTACCTAAAAAGCACAAATATAGTGTGTGGATTATTTTCATACATCCATAAAAATCCTAGAAGTATGAATGTGGGACATTCAAAAACATTAAACCGATAATAAATTTTATAACACAAAGTGAAAATAAATAAATATTAAAATATTAATAAGAATAGAGGAATAATAATAAAAATAATTACCCAATTTTAATACATACAGTATAACTTTATTTATATTAAATATACTTATATGTATATTAATCACTATAAAAATGGCATACTATTAGTAATTAATATGATATTGTCCTTATTAAATTAAAATATATAACAAATGATTGTAAATAAGATTAAACAATAATTAAGCTAATTATTAATGAAATTCACCAATTACATATAAAATATCAAATCAACATCCTTATAAAATACGTATCAAAAATATAGTAATAATACAAAAGCCCCCAATTTTTTTTTCTTATAAATTAACCATTGCGTATTATCCAGACAACACCACCCTCCTCCGTACTCTAACATCTACCCACCCATCCAACCTATAATAATTTTTTTATATTATTTTACAATTTTTAATTTTTTGTAGATATTTTTTATTTTATAATTTTTTTGTAATTTTGTTTACGCATGTGTTAATTTGTTTTAAAAGATCATGTAAGAAAAATACTAATTGTATATTAATGAATATATGAATTTTTTTGGAAAACCATGATTTAATGCATCATAAATTAGTTTTTTAATATTATTGTTAATTAGAGGAGAACATAAACATTTTATTCTATATAAATGATTAAGTATTATATTTCGAAATACAGAATGATGTAGACATGATTTAAAATTTGTAAATGTATTAACTTTGAATTTAAATTCTTTACGTTTGTCATATAAATCTGTGATTGTTTTGTTGTCTTTTATTGTAATTTTAAGATCTAAGAAGTTAATTGTATTGTTAGATAAAAGGTTTTCCGTTAATTCCAAATTAGTGGGATAATCTACTGGAAATTGAGTAATTGCAGAATGATCAGTATCAATTAAAATTATGTCATCAATATAACGATATAAATGTAGATTATTATTAGTAAAATTACGTTCATAATGATATAAGTATAAGTCTGAGAGTAAGCTGGATGTACAACCGCCTTGTGGTATACCGACATGCTGTAAATATAAAATGTTATCTTGCAATATATAATTATTATAGATAATGAAGTTTGTTAAAGATTTAAAATATGTAATATCAATATTAGATGGTAATTCCAGTTTTTTATAATACTTTTTAAATAATGCATTTATAATTTTATGTAAATCTAATAGGTCTATATTATTAAAAAGATCTTTGAAGTCATATGTCGTTATATTATATACACAATGAAGATTTTTTAAAATATTGACAAGTTGATAGCTATTTTTTATACAATGTGTATTATCATTGTTTGTAGTAAGTACATATAATTGATTAAGAATTTTTAAGAGAAGTTTATTGGCTTTATTATTATATGTATTGCAACCAATAGTTATAGTCCTAAATTTAATTGGAGTTTTATGAAATTTAGGAATAAGAACTAAATATGGATAATTAAAGTTAGTAGATAAAATATTTAATAGTTTATAATAACTTCGAATTTTACGATTATTTACAATTACATTTTCATTAGTTTTTTGAAATGACTTATTAGAAGAAATACAATTTGTAAGAAGTTGGTGATAATAAGATTTACAAATAATAGCATAATTATTAGGAGATTTGTCTACATATGTAATAACGTAGTTATTTTGTAATTTAGTAATTTGTTGGAAAATATGCTGTGTATTAATAGAAACCAAATCAGCAATATTATTTTTTAAAGCCATAGTTAATTTTTCAATTACTAATATTTTCCATTGATTAAAATATTCAATAGGCTTATTATAAGAGATAGAAATTTTATAAATAAAAATATCAATATCATGTGTAAACTGTTTGATAATAGAAATAATAAATATATTACAAATCATCAGACATACAAGTAAAATTACATAAATACATTTAATACAATTAAAAAGCAAACGTTTCAAGCTAAATTTTAGCCCCTCATCAGTGCAACAAAACATTCAAATGACAGAAAACTATATATCATGTTTACGGTTAAAAATTATTAGCAGTTAAAATCAAATAAAGTATAAAATTTTTTTTAAACAATGCTGAGTATTCAGGAGGAAGTGCACATGATTCATTTATCGGCGACGTTTGCTTACGAGTGCAACGTCGCCGATAAATGAATCATGTGCACTTCCTCCTGAATACTCAGCATTGTTTAAAAAAAAATTTATACTTTATTTGATTTTAACTGCTAATAATTTTTAACTGTAAACATGATATATAGTTTTCTGTCATTTGAATGTTTTGTTGCACTGATGAGGGGCTAAAATTTAGCTTGAAACGTTTGCTTTTTAATTGTATTAAATGTATTTATGTAATTTTACTTGTATGTCTGATGATTTGTAATATATTTATTATTTTTAACTCGTATATCAGACGTTAAACAATGATTATTTATTTTAATGTTTGATAATAGATTTAACATTAAATTTAGATGGAAGTCTATATTTAGTACCATAACCCATTAGTTGTTTCAATTTAAAATCATTAACAATATCAAGATTTCCAGTGATTATATGTCCATGATCATTGTTTATGTATATTTTTAGAGTGGGGTCATTGCATTTACACGGAAAATTACTTGCAGCAGATGTATTTTTTGAAAATGTATTGCAGTTAAAAATCTTTCTACCAATTGTATTAGGATATTTAAAGGTTTTTGAGATATGAAGATTATTAATAGGAAAAAAAACAATTGTTATCATTAATTATAGAATTGATATTAATTTTATTAAATATGTGATTTGAAAAAGTAATTAACATTTGAGTATTCATGTTTTGAATTTTATGTTTTTTTTGTAAATTAATATTTAAAAGATTAACCCTAGTCATAATGAGGTCAAAATAAATATCAGAGAAATGTTTAGAGAAAGAATTACTTAGAAATACATTTAAATGTTGTACAATCTGTTTCTTTTTAATAGAAAAGATGTGTTTTCGAATTAACAACCAGTTATAATTCTCTAAATATTTTCTTTGAAGATCATTTATATGTTTAGTGATAGATTTTTTGGAAACTACAACTGATGATGAACCCTTTCCTCGTTTATTACGTGTTGTTTTACCATTTAAATTATGATTAAGAGTAGGATAAATTGGAGAATAATCAATATTGTTATTTATAGATGTGAAGACTTTGACAGGTCTGTTAAATACTTCACTGTTAAGTCCATAAGGATAAATTGTGTTGTAATATTTCATAAAAGATGATACCATATAAGGACGTTCTGATTTATTGTTTAGAATTTGAAGGATTTCAATTGTCGTATTTTTAAATTGAGGTTTATGAAAATGTTGAATTTCAGCTGTAGATTGTATATTTTTTGCTTTGTTATTATTAGAGTCTGAACGATGATGATTGATACGTTTATGAATTGGACCTGATGTTTCACCAATATATTTCATATTACATAAGTTGCACTTTATACTATAAATCACATTAAATGCTTTACAAAAACTTGAATAATTAGGATCTGAGATAATTTGTGTCTGAGAAGCGTATGGACATGTCTTGCACCGAGCATCATAACACTTACGAAAAAATAAAGGACGAGGGGGAGAGTATAAATGGTCGCTGGATGACGATCCAGGAACAACCCAATTATTGTTCCTGTACCGGGCACTACACTGCATAGATGTTAAGCGTATCTTGCCAGGATCGAGATGTTTACTAAGAACTGCCATATAAAAATTATGTTTGGAAAATGCAATAATTGCCATAAAAAAAAGAAAATTTAATAATATAAAAATTAATAATTTAATTAAATTAGTCTTGATTAAATAATAAATCTTGAGTATGAATAATATATACAATATTTACAATAATTTTAGCAGAACGCAAAAACAATCTTCAAATTTACCATAACCAAATAATGATAACCCTAATTTCGTAGACTAAAAAAGCAAGATACTACTGGACTTTTTGATAACAAGTAAGTCAAAAAAGATCCGCATCTAACATCAAATCCTAGAACAACTATAATTTATATATATATATATATAATGACGATCCAGAAGAATCAATTGAAGATTTAAAAAATATATATATTTGTAAAGATAATACTAAAATATAAATGTAAAACGGAATATGCCAAGAGGGCAAAAACTATAAAGTGTGAACATTGTGAAAGTTCTTCATGGCGTAAAAGATAGAATTTAAAATTGGATCTTTTTTTTGTAAGTTCTTCCCGGCATAAAAGATACAATTTAAAATTGGATCTTTTTTTAATAATACGAGGATGAATAAAAAAAAGGGTTACAAAGGCAATAAAAAATTATTTATGAACAATATAAGCAGACAATACAAAATGGAATTAACAGGTATACTTGGCGATCATCCAAATCTATTTAGGCATTTATCCAAACACAGGAACAACTTGTTTAACACAGATTGGTAGAAATCCTGTCATTGCCCATTGTGGCAGTTCTCAGCAGATGTTTTTATGCCACTTTTTGAAGAAAACGCTGTTCCAGATGTTTCCTTCAATTTTTGAATCAGGAAATAGTCACTGGGTGCAAAAACCTGACTGTTTTTTTTGTTTTTTTGGTGAGAGGGGGGGGGGGGGGGGTCGGATAGGGCAGACTTACCAATTGAACTTTTGAAGCAATTCTTGAGTTTGGTGAGCAGTACGGGCTGGTAATGCCATGCAGGAGGATGGCACCATCACTTAACATGCCAGAGCGTTTGCGTAGAATTGCATAACATAAGCTTGTCAAAGTGGCACAAACGAGACCACTTTTCTAAATGTCTTGCCATTTCAATCGCTCTGAAGCGTCTCCGAACTTATACTACCTACCCGCAAAATCACTGGAAGTTAATTAGCACCATCTGTCTCCACTCTGGAAAAATATTCACTCCACAATACATTTTTTCATCTTTCTCTTTTTTGCATTAGATCATGCTTTTTATGAAATAATCTTATTGCTTCATCATTAACAATCGAAACTTACCTTTTTTTAAATCTATATTTCTGGATATGATTTCTTTTGCTTGCAAATACTGCTAATATTGCTTAACCAACTTAAATATTTTAATAGTATTATGAAATATCTTGCATTTATAATATCGTCCCAACACGAAATTTCCAATAAGCATGCCCTCGTGTGGAAATTTATAGCGTGTCCGCTAAAAGGTTAAATTAGTAATTTGGTAGTTAAAGATTTCTAGAAAATTTTATAATTCTGTAAAAATGCGTACTACTTTTAGAATTTATTTAAAGTAAAAATAATTTATAAATAACTAAATATATATTAATTGCCTGGTTGTATATGGTATGTCTTAATGTATGATTCCAGAAAGATACACCGATTACTTTTATTACTGCATAATTGTATTTATCACAAAATTGAAATAATTAATATTAGAATCGTCCAATGATAAAAACAAGGGAATGAACCCGGGTTTCAGAATATAGGTGAAAATCATCATATATGGCAACTTTTCCCAACCTGTGGGTCGCGGCGGCTGTTTTGGTGGGTTGCGGAACAATCGAGGTTTGTCACAAAAATATATCTTTTATTTCATCGGTTTAAAAATATATAACAAATATAATATTTTACAACCGCAATAATCATGAAAGATATTGGCTTAAACAAAAACTTCGTGAGAAGATAGAGTTTTCTTAAATAGACAATCGGCATTATGTTATGTCATCGTTGAGAGACATATCAGCGCAATCGTTATGGCAACCCTGGAAAAATTCTTAATTTCCTTCCGGATGAACATAGGAGCAGAATATCTAGAAATATTTAAATCAGCTGTGAAGTCCTTGATGGGGTTCAACACAGCATACTTGTGTGAATATGCTTTTTCTACTTTGCTACTTTTGAAAAACAAGTACAGAAACAAAGTGTGTGTAAAAAGCGACTAAGATTAAAATTAATAGGTTTTAACACAGATATAGATGCCCTCATCGGTAAACACTAGTGCCAGAAATCTTACTGATCGTAAAGTTGTGCTTTGATAATAATTAAACGTACTTTTCATTATATTTGCTGTTTTAATTATTATTACATTTGCACACATTGGGATTACGAAGTTTTGTTTTTGTTGATAGTGCATCCTTCGTACGAAAACTTCCTTTTTGAGATAAGATAGCCGATAGCTTATAAAGGTCATACAAAATTTCCATACTGATATTAGATACACCCTCATATTAGGTAGGTAGCGAATTTTTCTTTTATTTAAAGGTGGGTCGCGTACCACTAAAGGTTGGGAACCGCTGATATATAGTATTTCTGATGTTTAAATCATTTTTTCTCTGCACATACTAAAGGCACAGCGATTTATAATGTATTTCCCGAAAGGTTTTGCAAGCCACTTTTTACGTAGTACACATATATACCGTTAAAACACGTTGTTTTATTTAAAAAATTGCAGTTAATCAAAAATTTATGTAACGTATCAGCACATAATGTCAAAAATTGCTTCGAGAAAGTTTCGCATTTGTTTACTGGTTCTTTTTTTAAATTGAGAACTCTGACAGATTTTTTCATGTATGCCCACTAACAATACCAAAAATCATATTTATATGAAAAAATAGCAATATCAAATAAACTTTTGAAACGTAAAATGTGATATTTTCATATTGGCCTCGAATCAGAAGTAAACAGCAGAGCAAATCGCCAAAAATCGCTTTTTCAATCAGACGTTTTGATTCTGTTCATTTCAGTGGCTTAAGCGCAAAATTCGACTACATGTCGTAATATTGTGTTTCATTTATTTTTTTTTGTTTTATTTATTGGTTGATGAATGCTTTAAATTTGTTGAAAACTGAAGTGAGTTTATAGTGAGTTTTGTGGCTTGCGCCAAATGCCCAGCACACTGATTAAATTATCAAAAACAATAGAGTATCAAAATTTTCTCTTACCTTTTGCTGGTAAGTAGACGAAGAGCTTTCTTTCTTCTTTCGTCAGTATTGAAATAGCTGAAAGGTTTAAAATAATTTTATTTATTTACTGTATTAATCTGTGTGATGATTCATTATTTGCATGAGAAGGAATTTTCTTCATAAATGACACTATCTTTTAAGCAATCTTCATTTATTTTAATAATCACACTCTTGGTTAATGATGAACACTGCAAAATAAAAATAAAAATAAACACGTTAGATTAGAAAGATATTAAACATCATACACTGGCAGGAGAGGAGAGTTCATGTCAGTCGTTTAAACAATAGATTTTTTGAACCGCGAGTTCGTGCATACTTGCTTGGTCGAAACCAGCATTTGAACTGAGTCTATGGGGCTCTCCAAAGTTCAAAAAAGTTCACTTACAAAGAAAACTGCGGACTTTTCATAATTATTTTGTTGTTTCGTGCGTACACGAGCTCGCCTTTTGAAGCAGTAGAGAGCAACACATTTCCGTGGTGCTGCCATCTGTTGACACTTTGGATTAACACTATGATTCCTACGCAGTGTCTCCATCCCTTGTGTTTCTGCAGAAATACTGAAGTAAGTCCTTATGACTATTATGAATTGGAATGTTAAATATGGTTCGTATGAAGCACGGATAACATATTTCACAAACGAATAATTATGTACAGCATATCTCGCAAGAAAAAGGTTTTTTTCAAGCGCGGAGGATTTTTGTCAAAAAACACGCATATCACGAGATGAATTCCATCAATTTCGTTATGGAATATAAGCTGGAAACAAATATGAGATATTTATATTAATTTAAATGCAAACTAATTTCTCTTTAGCAACCGTCTGCACGTGATAGAGATAGATCTAAAAAAAAATCATGCTTAAAAATTGTTTTAAAACAATAAAAATTGCGTAAATTGCGATAGTTTTCAAACAAATTGCCATACAGTTTTCAAAAAATTGCGCTATAGTTTTCAAACAAATAGTATTTGAAATTATATTTTTTTTTCCTATTCGACAGTGTAAAAATAGAAATTGTGCGGTATTTAGAAAATTAAAAAATTGCAATAAAAGTTAATAAAAGTTAAATTTCATGGTCTGCTGTTGTCACCATCAAAATGACGTCAGCATTACGTCGGACACGTTTGTTCTTTAAAATATAGATAGATAGCCCCATTTTTATCATACCTAAGTATAACTATCATAAACTATTGAAGAAAAAAAAATTACGTTAATATGGATTTATTCACTTCGCAAACCTAAATTGAAAAGTTTGCCAGTAAAGATGAATGCACATTAACTTTCGAATAACATTTTTATTTTAATCCACGGAAATAAATAATAATATCAAGAAAATTTATATCTAAGTTTATATCCAATGATATTACTTTACAACTACAAATTTATGAACGCTTCATTAATGCAAGAAACTTCTCAAACTTATGACGATCTAAAAAACTCATAAAAACTTTAAGATTTATGATATTTCATCTAATAAAATCTGACAACTTTTCAAGATGAATAAGGGTGAATTTATCACCTTCGCTGCTAAAATTCATATTTTACTTCTAAAGTCCATCTTAGTTTTTAAATCAACATGCATTCAATTTTATATTCTGATTTGTTATCACATTTTGTTTCTAAGTTAATTAAAAGTAGTTTGAAGTGGAAACTCCTTCTTTGTGAAGCTTTATAGAAATACTTTTAATATCAACAATTGTGTTTAATTCAAATAAAATTTGCGTGATATCCTTAAAAGAATATGTTTATGAAGTGCATCCGTAACACATATTTCGTAAAAAACAAATTATTCTGTAGCCTTTTATTTCCTATCGAACTACAATATCTTTGCACACGTTGAGAATAAATTTTAAGATTCGAAGGCAAAATGTTTTTTTAAGGCATCTATTTCACTGTATTAAACAAATGAATATTTAAAAAGGCAGTTCTCAAGCTTCTCGTGGTTTTAAGTTGAAATGAGTTTTCCAGTTTTTTGATAAATAAATTACTTTTCGAGTTATAAGAAATTGTGCGTACGTGACAACGGTTTTTCTCCTTTCTTGCGGTGTCGCGTTTGGAAATTTAGTTCAAAATGCCAAATTCGGCAGTATATTCTAACAGATCTTTTTCGTTTACCAGAAAATAGAAAACATCTTTCGATTACGTAGTTTCTGAATAAGAACCCCTGCCAATTTTATACGTTTCCAAGCAAAAATCAAATTGAATAATTTGTCAGAAAGTAGCTCCTTTGGATTTGAGAACAGCCTTAAAAATTTAAAAATTCATACTACGGCAAAAACTAAACAAGGATGAAAACGCATACGCCAGGCAAAGATTGTGAAACACTTTCCAACAATATTAGAGTATTATTAAAAATTTTTCATTTTTTCATAAAATTAAATAGATATCTAATTAAGAAATTTAAATAAATTCCACCACAAATGCTTTCCTCCATAGACCATAATAGTATGGAAATACAGTATGTCTTCAAATATCCGGCATTCAGAAATCCGGCAACTTCAAAAATCCGGCATCAAAACACTTTTTCCCTTCTTTTTTCTGTTACACTTTCAAGTTATGGGAAAAGTAAAATAGCAATTATTTATGAATTAAAAACTTCAAGATAGAAAGTAAAAACGGTAAAAAAGAATATTTGACTTTCTTTTTCATTTGTCAGAGGCAATTATTTTCTGAAAAATTCTGAACTACACCGTTCCTTAGCAACGGGAACAACTTTGAGGAAAACTTTGGTGAACGCATGGCGCAATATATGACCGGAACGAATTTCTGGCAACGACGACATCATGCAGTTGAATTTTCAGGCTTTCACATTTCCCGTGAAAAGGCCGCAGTTCATGAGCTGATGGACACGTAAATCTGAAAATTCATCAAGTGTCTAAAGACGGATACAGATGATTGGCTAAGCATTGACGAAAATGCATCAACAACGGACAATTTAACGGACAGCGAGATCGTTGACGCTGTGCTAAATAAAACCGCCGATAATGCTAGTAGCAGCTCAAAAGTTGAGAATGAACAACCGGCAGAAGAAAAGGTGTCACTGGAAAAATGCATAAATTTCACTGGAGAAATAATATATCCTTTAGAGAAACAAAACTGTATTTCCTAAATAGGCATTCTTCATTTGTATAAAATACAAAAAAAAAAAAAAAAAAAAAAAAAAAAAAAAAAAAACACGTTAAAGAACGGCCAAAAAAAAATGAAGCATCCAAAGCTGACATCCATATTTCCGGAATTACAAGAGAAGACATAATCTCACTGTTTATTAGATTTTCTTTCTGTAACACAGAAAACATCAATTAACGTAAGTTTTTTTTATATTTAATTTTCTCTTTTTCTTACATAATTATCACTTAATAATGAATTAAATTATAGCTAAAGGCACCATTAAGAATATAGTACTACTTTTAATATTCCTAGTTACTGCTTTTGATATTCCTTCAAAAATCCGGGATTTTCAAAAATCCGGCATAGTCTCGGTCCCATTGATGCCGGATTTTTGAAGTTATACTGTACTTTATGTGCCCCTGTAAACGAACTATAAATACTACACACTTCATTTTCTATAGTGAACATAGCTGAATCTCATTAGCTTATAAAAATTACATGTCAATCCGAGTACATTTACGCAAGATATAGACCTCCAAACGGACAGGCAGACAACCCGAATTCATAAAAACGTTTCAACTATGTTGGAAAGTGTTAAAAAGAATATTACTAATATATCACAGTTTATCATTTAAACTTAGTACATTTTAACTATAAGATTTGAAATTTAACCCTCTACAGTGCATTTAGTTATTTGGTCTAGTATTTTCTTTTTTTTTTAGAAAAACGTTAGTTTTTGAAGATAAGTTGTATTTTGTTTTAGTTGTATTATTGTTGTTTATCTCAATGTGGGTTCTGTGTTTTCTTTTTCTTTTAATATTATATTTTATTCTAAATCATTAAATCCGCCTGGCAGGATTTCCTGTCAACATAAAGGATTTTTTGTTTAAACTGGTGCTATTCAGAGCTATCTGTAGCTCGTTCTAATAACCAGAATGGCACTAAACTTAGAAAAGGGACTAATGACGTCATTAGAAAAAGATGCTGCAAAAAATAGTTCAAAACAATGCCGATCGGGAAATATGGCGCTGTTGTAGGCTAAGCAGTCAAAACTAATAAATGAAAATGAAAATCTATATCGACGTATGCGAAAACAGCACCAATAATTTGGGCTATAAACGCATGCGGAAAGCTCCTAGAAACCTTTTCAGATCCTGTTGAATATGAGTCTCACGTTACTGCAGCGCACATATAGCCTAAATTAATGGCGCTGTTGTCGTATACAGTGGCGCCAACTTATATGGGCTCATGGAGCGCGAACCCAACCATTAATTTGATCTCTCCAATTTCAATTGATTTAATTCATAATTTATTTACTTTTAATTATTTAATCGCTGAAATGAAATTTGGTTTTATTAACGTTCTCAAAAGAGTTTTGTTTGAAAAATAGTAAGGACATCCATTAGATTTACAGGAGCACGAAAATCCCTTCAGTGGATGTATAGTTAAATTTCTCACAAAAATTAATTCCCTGCATATTTCGCCGTCTGTTTTGATGCCTTAAATTGATAAAGCACTTTATGTGACAAATATGTATGCTCTTTTTGACATTTGGATTTTTACGCTTTCAATAGTTAGGAATTCCAATGTTATTTAAAATAAATATTAATGTATTTATGAGGAAGAACTTCTAAGATTATAATTTAATAAAATTATTTATAAAATTATAATAAAAGTATAATATTATAAAAATTTGCTTAGAAAAAACTGATAGCAATATCTAAACTTTGCTATCAGTAATTGCGTGATGTTCGGTTTTATCCTCAAAAAATAAATTATCTATTTCTCAATATAAAACAAAACATAGGTAAGATAAATTGGGCTTGCCTTGTATTTATGTGTATCCGTACATCATCTGGTAACACACGTTGGTAAGGGTAATTATGCCTTGATCTTCTCTTATATTTCTGATTTATCCACATGCACTGTTCGTGTAAAGTTCATGTCATTTAAAAGACACATTTTTTTTGTGTGTGACTTGTAAAACTTAAATTTGTCCGGAAACTTTTTAAATAGAAAGAAAAATTAATATTTAATAAAAGCTTTAGAAATACATCTCTCCGTTGGAGAGTCTGGGATACAAGTGAAAAATAGAGAAAACATGTATAAAATATTATCAGCAATAAAAAACAGGAAATTAGTGACATAAATCAGAATAACAAATTATTTGTATCAATATTTATATTTATAGTAATTTAAAATAAGAGTCTATCAATGTCTATAGTTCTTGAGTATCGCGAAATGTTTATAATAAAATGTCTGTTTACGATTGTGCAATCACTTTTCACTTTCACTTCCTTCCTTCAGGTCACAAACACTTTTGATAATCTATCTATTATATATATATAATCCAAACGGAAATTTCGTTCCGAACGCCGAGATTTCGAGTTCTACCGCATGGATTTTTACGGAACTTATACCGTTAGATAGGTATCGTTCCAGGGAAGGTTTTAAGCTATAACACATCATTCTACCTAGATTGGTTATAGAATTGGTATGGAAAATTCTATTATTTTGGACTTTGTTACTTCATATTTCCTTAAATATCTGGGCTCCTATTGGTCGTAGAGCTTAGATCTCGCGCCAAAAGTAGCTCCGAAGCACCCAAGCAAACTTTTCCCCGCGATTATTTTGCCGTCTTCCGATTTCCTCTAACTCTATTAGGGGCCCGCGTAGGGCCCCTTTAAAATATTTTTCGTAGTAATTTCAGCAATTATCTTAAATTATTGGTTAAGACCGCCACCCTCCCGATTCATGTATCTACGGAAAGGTTGCATGAAGGAGTTTCGTTCATATACGCTTTCGTTAAGAATAGAGTGCGCTCCCTGGTGGTGGAATGTGGAACTAACATAACGCGATATTGTTAAAATTAAGAAATCTAACAATGCGATTTGTTTTAAACTTTGAGATAGTTCATAACACATAATCTATTATCTATTCTATTATATATATATATAAAATCTATTATCTATTCTATTATCTATTTATATATATAAAATCCAAACGGAAATTTCGTTCCGAACGCCTAGATTTCGAGTTCTACTGCATGGATTTTTACGGAACCTATACCGTTAGATAGGTATTGTTCCAGGGAAGGTTTTAAGCTATAACACATTATTCTACCTATATTAGTTTTAGAATTATGACGGAAAATTCTGTTATTTTGGGCGATAAGGTTACCATTTTATTTCTTGGCGAAATTCATCGTTGATAAAAAAAAAATTGAAACGGCTATTAAACCTCGAAAAATAAAAGAAAAACTGTTACTAATTTTATTTAAATGAAAAAAAAAGAAAAAAAGAAAAAGAAAATCCGTTTTAATGTATTAAAAAACGGAAACATTTAATCAAAACCTGAAAGAAATATTTGTAATGCTTAAAAATTAATTTAAAAAGAAATATTTCACTTGATATGCAATATTTGGCTCTTTATCGCTTGCGTTAGATATGGAAACGAATCTGAAAATTTGATTAGATGACATTTTAACGACATTTTCTCTCTGTTCTGTTCTTTTCTTTTTTTTTATATATCTAACTGTCCCATCACGTGATTTATAGAAGAAACAAGCAGATGTAATTGTGAGTCACATGTGTAATTACTATTTGTTTCTTTACAATTTATTATTTTTCTTTTGTCGCCAAACAATGTGATTTTAAGCCAAAAATGCATAAGCGTGACATTAGCTTGAGGATGTTCTCACAAATGGTGTTTTTTTAGGTGAAAGAGATCATTTTTTGAGTACATTTTCATATTCAATTGTAACTTATATAGATATCAGTTAATATTTTAAAAATGGAATCGAATACTTAAATTTCAGTGTGAATTTCTGCCACACATACATATTGTAAAATAATTTCATACTTTTTAAAATGTTTTTCGCCGTAATTCCGAAAGCATGTGATATTTATAAACTCGAACTCAGATCAACGAATATTACCCATTTTATTTAAGCAAATATTATCTATTTTCTCAAGTCATATCGCCAATTTCATTTATAGGAAAATTCACAGATTCGAAATCTAGGAAATAAAGATAATTTTTAAGGAAATTTATGTTTTAATACGTTATTACTATGGAAAAATTCAACATTTTGAAAAAAAAAAAAATTACAAATCTTTTGTAATTCGTCATTTCTTCTTCGTCTTTCTTCGTACTTTCTCCTCTGTTATGTAATATTCAAATGATATTGGACTAATTTTCTATCATCGATTTACCGCAAAATCGCATATCTAATATAGTATATAAAATAAAGTCTGGATTAGGGGACTAATTAACGCACAGCGCAAACTACTGAACCTAAAATCTTGAAAATCGTGGTAAAAATACTTCTTATGACATAAACTTCTGCTAAGAAAGTATTTTCTAAAGTGTCACCCCTAATGGTTTTTGCACGGGGAGGGGGAAAAAATCGAATATCAAAATTATGCGTCAAATGATAGCATATTTTAATGTAGTTTTGTATGCTGAATCGAATGCTACCAAATAAATTTTTAAAAGTCCAACAGTTCATGACACATTTCATGTTTTTCTAATTTGGCGGTGTCTTTGGCATCTAAACCTCAAAATATCTATCATTACATCCGTTACTCTAGCAACGGAAAAAATTCAAATCAACCCTTTTGGCTAAAAAATAAAAACGGCTCTATGAGTTTGAAATAAAAATGCAAGCATCTTAATTTTTAAAAAAAATGGTGATTTTATGTAAAATAAAAGGGTAAAAAATACTGAGAATTCAGCGTTATAAAACAAAAATGGAAAAGGTACTACTTAGATATTCCGTCGACCAAAAATCTATCGTCAAACTATAAGATTAAATGCCAATAATGGTTGATCGTAAATATCAAATTCACTTGAATTTAAACAAACTACACGTGTTTACGTCATCAAGTGATTTTAATTTCGACGTTTTATTTGTATTTTTATTAATGTTATACTAATTTATTTGTTATTTCGTTATTTAAAATAAAGATTATGTCAATTTATATAATTTGGCGAATGGTTTGGCGATTTATATAATTTGGCGAAATTGGTCGACGGGATAACAAGTAGCACCAATGAAAATATTTAAGTATGAAAGCAATTTTGTAACTACTTAAAAATTATTTTCATATATATAAACTCAGTTTATGGCGTCAGATGCCGTCATCCGAAGAATCTACAAGAGTCTTTTTCCATTTTTTCCGGTCATAGGTTCCTCAATGAAAGAAATTGGAATTGGAATAATATTGTGCGATTTATAAATTGCTCCTCGATAAGAAGAAAAAATCGGTACATTTATAACAACCGTGCGCACATCTCGCTGATAGCATTTTTAAAATTCCCAGTAGCAGTAGTTACATTTTGCGTATGTAAATTAAAAATATTTTTTTGCTTTTAATTATGGCATTATTTCCTGTTATTGTTTATCTTTTCAGTTTTTTAAATGAAATTAGTATAAGGCATGCATTTTAAATTAAAAGAGTGAAAGGTTTGTGTTTTAAATGAAAATAATAAAATAAGAATATGCTATGAAAACAATCTTTATTGATTTATTACCTGCGCCCGGCTGACATAAAAGTATCACAAAAGCCACATATTCACTTTTCTTTGAGTAGTTGCTCATGAGAATTCAAGTTAACCTTCCGTAATCGGATACTTCACATATTGGTGTATTAGCTTTAATGTTGAAAGCATCGTTTTTGTTTGAAGCGAAAACTTTACTATGAATTCTATTACACAAAATCGCATCATCATCTACTATATATTTACAACGGAAATTTGTATTTCATTCCGATTGTTTATAATACTTTCGCAGGATATACCACAATTAGTTAGGTAATAATTTTGGAAAGGTTTTAGTGTATACATATTGTTCAAGGGTACTTAGTTATAGAACAACAGTAAAAGTTCAAAAATTAAGTGAACCTGATTATGAAAGTTTAGCCTTTTTAAAAAAATCTGCAGAACATATTTTGTTACAAGTGGCCCTGTTGCATGACTTTTAGGAATGGTGTTAGGATATACGATTTCATTATATGTTGATTAGTTACAGAGGTATTAATTCCTGTTGTCATAATGGTCTCATTACCCGACCATAAGTGCGCTGTTTATAATCAACTAAAACAATTGCTTCTTAATTGCTAAATTTTGTCCAACGCTTAAGATAACATTATATCACAATGGCGTTCGCATCGTTTTCAGTAATGAGGAAGGTCAAGCTAAAGATCCATATTGTTTAAAATACAAGTTCAAATTCACTATTTAGTTTAATCCAAGGTTCATTTGGAAATATTGACCAGCGCAGCGGGCATAGCCTGCTAGTCTATTCTATTATATATATATAATCCAAATGGAAATTTCGTTCCGAACGCCGAGATTTCGAGTTCTACCGCATGGATTTTTACGGAACTTATACCGTTAGATAGGTATCGTTCCAGGGAAGGTTTTAAGCTATAACACATCATTATACCTAGATTAGTTATAGAAGTATGACGGAAAGCTCTGTTATTTTGGACTTTGTTGCTTCATATTTCCTTAAATATCTGGGCTCCTATTGGTCGTAGAGCTTAGATCTCGCGCCAAAAGTAGCTCCGAAGCACCCAAGCAAACTTTTCCCCGCGATTATTTTGCCGTCTTCCGATTTCCTCTAACTCTATTAGGGGCCCGCGTAGGACCCCTTTAAAATATTTTTCGTAGTAATTTCAGCAATTATATTAAATTATTGGTTAAGACCGCCACCCTCCCGATTCATGTATCTACGGAAAGGTTGCATGAAGGAGTTTCGTTCAGATACGCTTTCGTTAAGAATAGAGTGCGCTCCCTGGTGGTGGAATGTGGAACTAACATAACGCGATATTGTTGAAATTAGGAAATCTAACAATGCGATCTGTTTTAAACTTTGAGATAGTTCATAACACATAACCTATTATCTATTCTATTATATATATATATATATAATCTATTATCTATTCTATTATCTATTATATCTATTATCTATTATATATATATAATCCAAATGGAAATTTCGTTCCGAACGCCGAGATTTCGAGTTCTACCGCATGGATTTTTACGGAACTTATACCGTTAGATAGGTATCGTTCCAGGGAAGGTTTTAAGCTATAACACATCATTATACCTAGATTAGTTATAGAAGTATGACGGAAAGCTCTGTTATTTTGGACTTTGTTGCTTCATATTTCCTTAAATATCTGGGCTCCTATTGGTCGTAGAGCTTAGATCTCGCGCCAAAAGTAGCTCCGAAGCACCCAAGCAAACTTTTCCCCGCGATTATTTTGCCGTCTTCCGATTTCCTCTAACTCTATTAGGGGCCCGCGTAGGACCCCTTTAAAATATTTTTCGTAGTAATTTCAGCAATTATATTAAATTATTGGTTAAGACCGCCACCCTCCCGATTCATGTATCTACGGAAAGGTTGCATGAAGGAGTTTCGTTCAGATACGCTTTCGTTAAGAATAGAGTGCGCTCCCTGGTGGTGGAATGTGGAACTGACATAACGCGATATTGTTGAAATTAGGAAATCTAACAATGCGATCTGTTTTAAACTTTGAGATAGTTCATAACACATAACCTATTATCTATTCTATTATATATATATATATATAATCTATTATCTATTCTATTATCTATTATATCTATTATCTATTATATATATAAAATCCAAACGGAAATTTCGTTCCGAACGCCGAAATTTCGAGTTCTACCGTATGGATTTTTACGGAACTTATACCGTTAGATAGGTATCGTTCCAGGGAAGGTTTTAAGCTATAACACATCATTCTACCTAGATTAGTTATAGAATTATTATGGAAAATTCTATTATTTTGGACTTTGTTACTTCATATTTCCTTAAATATCTGGGCTCCTATTGGTCGTAGAGCTTAGATCTCGCGCCAAAAGTAGCTCCGGAGTAACCAAGCAAACTTTTCCCCGCGATTATTTTGCCGTCTTCCGATTTCCTCTAACTCTATTAGGGGGCCGCGTAGAGCCCCTTTAAATTATTTTTCGTAGTAATTTCAGCAATTATCTTAAATTATTGGTTAAGACCGCCACCCTCCCGATTCATGTATCTACGGAAAGGTTGCATGAAGGAGTTTCGTTCAGATACGCTTTCGTTAAGAATAGAGTGCGCTCCCTGGTGGTGGAATGTGGAACTAACATAACGCGATATTGTTAAAATTAGGAAATCTAACAATGCGATCTGTTTTAAACTTTGAGATAGTTCATAACACATAATCTATTATCTATTCTATTATATATATATAAAATCTATTACCTATTCTATTATCTATTATATATATAAAATCCAAACGGAAATTTCTTTCCGAACGCCTAGATTTCGAGTTCTACTGCATGGATTTTTACGGAACCTATACCGTTAGATAGGTATTGTTTCAGGGAAGGTTTTAATCTATAACACATTATTCTACCTATATTAGTTTTAGAATTATGACGGAAAATTCTGTTATTTTGGGCGATAAGGTTACCATTTTATTTCTTGGCGAAATTCATCGTTGATAAAAAAAATTGAAACGGCTATTAAACTTCGAAAAATAAAAGAAAATAAATATATAGAATAAAAGGTTACTAAATTTATTTAAATGAAAAAAAAAGAAAAAAAGAAGATGAAAATCCGTTTTAATGAGTGATAATATTAAAAAACGGAAACATTTAATCAAAACCTGAAAGAAATATTTGTAATGCTTAAAAATTAATTTAATAAGAAATATTACACTTGATACGCAATATTTGGCTATTTATCGCTTGCGTTAGATATGGAAATGAATCTGAAAATTTGATTAGATGAAATTTTAACGACATTTTCTTTCTGTTCTGCTCTTTTCTTTTTTTTTTTATATCTAATTGTCCCATAACGTGACTTATAGAAGAAACAAGCAGATGTAATTGTGAGTCACATGTGTAATTACTATTTGTTTCTTTACAATTTTTTATTTTTCTTTTGTCGCCAAACAATGTGACTTTAAGCCAAAAATGCATAAGCGTGACATTAGCTTGAGGATGTTCTCACAAATGGTGTTTTTTTAGGTGAAAGAGATCATTTTTTGAGTACATTTTCATATTCAATTGTAACTTATATAGATATCAGTTAATATTTAAAAAATGGAATCGAATACTTAAATTTCAGTGTGAATTTCTGCCACACATACATATTGTAAAATAATTTCATATTTTTTAAAATGTTTTTCGCCGTAATTCCGAAAGCATGTGATATTTATAAACTCGAACTCAGATCAACGAATGTTACCCATTTTATTTAAGCAAATATTATCTATTTTCTCAAGTCATATCGCCAATTTCCTTTATAGGAAAATTCACAGATTCAAAATCTAGGAAATAAAGATAATTTTTACGGAAATTTATGTTTTAATACGTTATTACTATGGAAAAATTCAACATTTTGAAAAAAAAATTACAAGTCTTTTGTAATTCGTCATTTCTTCTTCGTCTTTCTTCGTACTTTCTCCACTGTTGTGTAATATTTCAAATGATATTGGACTAATTTTCGATCATCGATTCACCGCAAAATCGCATATCTAATATAGTATATAAAATAAAGTCTGGATTAGGGGACTAATTAACGCACAGCGTAAACTACTGAACCTAAAATCTTGAAAATCGTGGTAAAAATACTTCTTATGACACAAACTTCTGCTAAGAAAGGATTTTCTAAAGTGTCACCCCTAATGGTTTTTGCACGGGGAGGGGGAAAAAATCGAATATCAAAATTATACGTCAAATGATAGCATATTTTAATGTAGTTTTGTATGCTGAATCGAATGCTACCAAATAAATTTTTATAAGTCCAACAGTTCATGACACATTTCATATTTTTCTAATTTGGAGGTGTCTTTGGCATCTAAACCTCAAAATATCTATCATTACATCCGTTACTCTAGCAACGGAAAAAATTCAAATCAACCCTTTTGGCTAAAAAATAAAAACGGCTTTATGAGTTTGAAATAAAAATGCAAGCATCTCAATTTTTAAAAAAAATAGTGATTTTATGTAAAATAAAAAGGAAAATATTACTGAGAATTTAGCGTTATAAAACAAAAATGGAAAAGGTACTGCTTAGATATTCCGTCGACCAAAAATCTATCGTCAAACTATAAGATTAAATGCCAATAATGGTTGATCGTAATTATCAAATTCACTTGCATTTAAACAAACTACACGTGTTTACGTCATCAAGTGATTTTAATTTCGACGTTTTATTTGTATTCTTATTAATGTTATACTAATTTATTTGTTATTTCGTTATTTAAAATAAAGATTATGTCAATTTATATAATTTGGCGAATGGTTTGGCGATTTATATAATTTGGCGAAATTGGTCGACGGGATAACAAGTAGTACCAATGAAAATATTTAAGTATGAAAGCAATGTTTGTAACGACTTAAAAATTATTTTCATATATATAAACTCGGTTTATGGCGTCAGATTCCGTCATCCGAAGAATCTACAAGAGTCTTTTTCCATTTTTTCCGGTCATAGGTTCCTCAATGAAAGAAATTGGAATTGGAATAATATTGTGCGATTTATAAATTGCTCCTCGATAAGAAGAAAAAATGGGTACATTTATAACAACCGTGCGCACATCTCGCTGATAGCATTTTTAAAATTCCCAGTAGCAGTAGTTACATTTTGCGTATGTAAATAAAAAATATTTTTTTTGTTTTTAATTATGGCATTATTTCCTGTTATTGTTTATCTTTTCAGTTTTTTAAATGAAATTAGTATAAGGCATGCATTTTAAATGAAATGAGTGAAAGGTTTGTGTTTGAAATGAAAATAATAAAATAAGAATATGCTATGAAAACAATCTTTATTGATTTATTACCTGCGCCAGTCTGACATAAAAGTATCACAAAAGCCACATATTCACTTTTCTTTGAGTAGTTGCTCATGAGAATTCAAGTTAACCTTCCGTAATCGGATACTTCACATACTGGTGTATTAGCTTTAATGTTGAAAGCATCGTTTATGTTTGAAGCGAAAACTTTACGATGAATTCTATTACACAAAATCGCATCATCATCATCTACTATATATTTACAACGGAAATTTGTATTTCATTCCGATTGTTTATAATACTTTCGTAGGATATACCACAATTAGTTAGGTAATAATTTTGGAAAGGTTTTAGTGTATACATATTGTTCAAGGGTACTTAGTTATAGAGCAACAGTAAAAGTTAAAAAATTAAGTGAACCTGATTATGAAAATTTAGCCTTTTTAAAAAAAATCTACAGAACATATTTTGTTACAAGTGGCCCTGTTGCATGAATGGTGTTTAGGAATGGTGTTAGTATATACGATTTCATTATATGTTGATTAGTTACAGAGGTATTAATTCCTGTTGTCATAACGGTCTCATTACCCGACCATAAGTGCGCTGTTTCTAATCAACTAAAACAATTACTTCTTAATTGCTAAATTTTGTCCAACGCTTAAGATAACATTATATCGCAATGGCGTTCGCATCGTTTTCAGTAATGAGCAAGGTCAAGCTGAAGATCCATATTGTTTAAAATACAAGTTCAAATTCACCATTTAGTTTAATCCAAGATTCATTTGGAAATATTGACCAGCGCAGCGGGCATAGCCTGCTAGTTATATATATATAATCCAAACGGAAATTTCGTTCCGAACGCCGAGATTTCGAGTTCTACCGCATGGATTTTTACGGAACTTATACCGTTAGATAGGTATCGTTCCAGGGAAGGTTTTAAGCTATAACACATCATTCTACCTAGATTAGTTAAGAATTATTACGGAAAACTCTATTATTTTTGACTTTGTTACTTCATATTTCCTTAAATATCTGGGCTCCTATTGGTCGTAGAGCTTAGATCTCGCGCCAAAAGTAGCTCCGAAGCACCCAAACAAACTTTTCCCCGCGTTTTTTTTGCCGTCTTCCGATTTCCTCTAACTCTATTAGATGCCCGCGTAGAAGCCCCTTTAAAATATTTTTCGTAATAATTTCAGCAATTATCTTAAATTATTGGTTAAGACCGCCACCCTCCCGATTCATGTATCTACGGAAAGGTTGCATGAAGGAGTTTCGTTCAGATACGCTTTCGTTAAGAATAGAGTGCGCTCCCTGGTGGTAGAATGTGGAACTAACATAACGCGATATTGTTAAAATTAGGAAATCTAACAATGCGATCTGTTTTAAACTTTGAGATAGTTCATAACACATAATCTATTATCTATTCTATTATATATATATAAAATCTATTATCTATTCTATTATCTATTCTATTATATATATATAAAATCTATTATCTATTCTATTATCTAATCTATCTATTACATATATATAATCCAAACGAAAATTTCGTTCCGAACGCCGAGATTTCGAGTTCTACCGCATGGATTTTTACAGAACTTATACCGTTAGATAGGTATCGTTCCAGGGAAGGTTTTAAGCTATAACACATCATTCTACCTAGATTAGTTATAGAAGTATGACGGAAAGGTCTGTTATTCTGGACTTTGTTACTTCATATTTTCTTAAATATCTGGGCTCCTATTGGTCGTAGAGCTTAGATCTCGCGCCAAAAGTAGCTCCAAAGCACCCAAGCAAACTTTTCCCCGCGATTATTTTGCCGTCTTCCGATTTCCTCTAACTCTATTAGGGGCCCGCGTAGGGCCCCTTTAAAATATTTTTCGTAGTAATTTCAGCAATTATCTTAAATTATTGGTTAAGACCGCCACCCTCCCGATTCATGTATCTACGGAAAGGTTGCATGAAGGAGTTTCGTTCAGATACGCTTTCGTTAAGAATAGAGTGCGCTCCCTGGTGGCGGAATGTGGAACTAACATAACGCGATATTGTTAAAATTAGGAAATCTAACAATGCGATCTGTTTTAAACTTTGAGATAGTTCATAACACATAATCTATTATATCTATTCTATTATCTATTATATATATAAAATCCAAACGGAAATTTCGTTCCGAACGCCTAGATTTCGAGTTCTACCGCATGGATTTTGACGGAACTTATACTGTTATATAGGTATCGTTTCAGGGACGGTTTTAAGCACACTGTTCTACGTAGATTAGTTATAGAATTATGACGAAAAGTTCTGTTATTTTGGACGATAAGGTTACCATTTTATTTCTTGGCGAAGTTTTTTGTTGTTGAAAAAATTGAAACGGCTATTACACTTAGAAAAATAAAAGACAAAAAACTGTTACTAATTTTATTTGAAATCTTTAAAAAAGAAAAAAAAATCCATTTTAATGAGTGATAATATTAAAAAACGAAAATTTTTTATTTAAACATGAAAGAGAATGTTCGTAATACTTAAAAAATTATTCAGTTGAAATATTGCAATTCAAATAATATTTGGCGATTTATCTTTTGCATCAGGTTAAGAAAAATGCATCTGAAAAATTGATAAAATGATATCAAGGAAGTTCCCCATAAGCGCATGCTCAGAAATATTTGAAAAAATTTATAGAATATTCTTCTCATAGGTATATATACCCATAAAAAAATCGGCAGAACCTCTATTTAGTATTCCTAAAAAAATAATGAAAATTTCATTTTTTTGCGATTTAGCGCTGGTTGGCGATACGATAAAATTTTGAATAATACTATGATAAATATTCTTTAAGAAAAACTTTTTCAACTCTCGATACGAAGTTAGTTTAAGTAAGTTTATCTTAAATAAATACATATTTATAACTGCAGTTTTGTCATATACATTTATATATGCAATAATGAAATTTAACGATCGTATTTATGCCGTTTACAACGAAATTTAAATGGATTAAAAGTGTTTCAAACTCAAATTAAGGTCCGATTCTGAACATTGGCAATTTGACTTCGATATTGTTAGTGTCAGAGACAACAAGAGAGTTTTATTGCCATGGAAACAGCAACTTAATATCGAAATGTTTAATGATAGCATTCTTAATTAAAATACACTTAAAACTTATCCAGCCGGTGACACCGTATAAAATTAAATAGCTCAATACAAATAACACGCAATTTGCATATATTATGTACGCTTACAGCAAAAATAGTAAACTAATCCACAGTTTAAGTTTAAATTCATTGAGCATTAGGCATTTAATTACTTATTTAACAAGGAATTCATAAATGCATTTCAATCTCTTGCATTTGGCGAGAAAACGTATTGGTTCGCCAAAGAGCGTGGAGCGTTCGTCTTTTCACGCCAAATACTCGAAAAAATATTTTTTTCCAGATTTTCTACTGGGATTCTACCGCAATATTTTTACCGATCTTTTTTACATACATGAGTCATTTTATTAGCATTTCCTTTTTCAAAATATTTTGAGTATGCGTTTCAAGGAGACCTTTCTTTTGAGTAACAACTTTTATTATTATTATTATTATTATGTATCTCTAGCAGATGTAATTATAAAAATGACGATATTATATAAATAGCAGTTAATATTATAAAAGTGGAGTCAAATATTTAAATTTTAATGCAAACGTTTGCCCCCCCCCCAATCACACACACACATATATTATAAATAATTTAATTTCAGATATTTAAAATATTTTTCGCGTATTTTACTACGGAAACATGCTATTTTGTTTTTCCCCAAACTTATGACTTTTATAACCTCGAACTCAGATCAACGAATATTGTCCACTTTTTTTTTTTTTTTTTTTTTTTTTTTTACATATATATCCAATTTCCCTTTTAGAAAAGTATGCTGTTTCAAATGTTAAGTACTGAAGATTATTCTTAAGAAAATGTATGCAATTTTGCGTTATTAATACCACAAAAGAAAATATTTTACAATAAAAATTGCTTACTGAAATAAATTTTCGATTATCTTTTTAATTCGTCATCCCTTTTTCCGTTTTTTTTTTTTTAAGGTTTTTGATATTGGATTAATCTTCCGTAATCAGGTTACCCGCTAATTAGTGTATTTACTGAACTATTTGGATGTTTCTTTTATATTTGAAAGAGTCTCTGGACAGTGATCGCGATTGCAGAAGATTACATGAAATTTGTACTTAGCGATTAGTAAATTTATGTTTTTTCATTATGAAGCAAACGGAGAACAGAAGATTTAGTATTATATACTTTTTATCTGTAGTTATTTTACTATCACTAAAAAATAAATACTTGGAAAAAAATTTGAAATTCCAATGGTGGCTGGTGGAACAGAATTTGTTGATTTATCATTTTAGCCTAGATAACACATTTTAGTTTAGAAAAAAAGCACCTGAAATGCAGATAAAATTGAAAATAGAAATCATTATAAAGCAAGCTCTGACGCACAATCCTGTTCGCTAAACTAAAGAAAAAATTAACGATTTTAGGTTTATTTAGGCAGAAGACTGAAGAATAATGTAATTTTGAAAATAAAAAGTGTATTTATTTCTCCGTGTTATTGTACTCTTTAGAGAAATGAAAAAAGGTCTTCGGTGCATCAAAATGATTATTTCGTTATATTATAGCGTGTTAGGTTATTAAGTTTTGTATAACTGACTTTATTTGTCATTTACAAAGAGTACTTTTGGCGAAAGATCTATAATTCAGCCGACAGCAATTTGACTTTATTTAATGGAATGTAGTTTGGCGCATAATTACGTATGTTTTACGTGTGTTAACTCTGGTAAATTTGTAACCATATAGTTTGCAAACACTTCTAATGTTTGCCGTAAAACTTAGCTGTGCATCCGATTATAGAAGATTGGGAAGATTTTGAACGGATTAAAACAAGAGGTTTAGTTTTCTATCATAATCGGTTATCGAGGGGTTTTTTTCAGGTTAACAGTTACATAATTACAAGTGGTATACATATAAAAAGGAAATGGTAATGAAAATGACATTATTTCAATTTTATTCAAACACTTTATTTTTAAAAATCCACTCTTATGCGATTCAGATTTCTTTTAATGAAAGTTAAAGACTTTTTGTGTGCAAACAATTACATTTTTTTTTTTTTTTTTTTTTTTACCGTATTTACTCTGCTGTAATCGGAAGATAGAAAACTGCAGTAGACCTGCTAGAAGACGTATATTACAAAATATAATGCAACGTAGAGAGAAATTGTATTTAAGCTACCAGAACCACACATAGCACCAAGCTGAGAAGCCCGGAGTTTAAGAACTATCAAACGAAAGTTAATAATCCGAACATAATTAATGTTCAGTGGTCACTCTCTGCAATCATTGTAATTATCTCTCATTTTAGTAGTGTGGTGACTAGAGACATTTTAACATTTCTGATTATCATAACGACCGTATTTTCTCCCCAACCTCTACTTTAAATATATACTGTAAAAAGAGTTTCTTCTGAATAGCCCGAATTTTGCGTAACCCATAAGATAATATAATAGCTAAATAGTGTTCGCATAGTATTCAACAAATGCGGAAAGATTTTCCCGGTGAAGGTCCATATTAATTTAAAATACAAGGTCAAATTCA
Source organism: Maratus speciosus (assembly GCA_963932465.1). NCBI lineage: Eukaryota > Metazoa > Arthropoda > Arachnida > Araneae > Salticidae > Maratus > Maratus speciosus. The sequence goes on along the minus strand of OZ010791.1, from coordinate 376,027,880 downwards.
TAATTTTGTTTGATCAAGGATCATTTGTAAAATGGACCAGCGAAGCGGGTGTAGCCTGCTAGTCTATTACATATATATAATCCAAACGGAAATTTCGTTCCGAACGCCGAGATTTCGAGTTCTACCGCATGGATTTTTACAGAACTTATACCGTTAGATAGGTATCGTTCCAGGGAAGGTTTTAAGCTATAACACATCATTCTACCTAGATTAGTTATAGAAGTATGACGGAAAGGTCTGTTATTCTGGACTTTGTTACTTCATATTTTCTTAAATATCTGGGCTCCTATTGGTCGTAGAGCTTAGATCTCGCGCCAAAAGTAGCTCCAAGGCACCCAAGCAAACTTTTCCCCGCGATTATTTTGCCGTCTTCCGATTTCCTCTAACTCTATTAGGGGCCCGCGTAGGGCCCCTTTAAAATATTTTTCGTAGTAATTTCAGCAATTATCTTAAATTATTGGTTAAGACCGCCACCCTCCCGATTCATGTATCTACGGAAAGGTTGCATGAAGGAGTTTCGTTCAGATACGCTTTCGTTAAGAATAGAGTGCGCTCCCTGGTGGCGGAATGTGGAACTAACATAACGCGATATTGTTAAAATTAGGAAATCTAACAATGCGATCTGTTTTAAACTTTGAGATAGTTCATAACACATAATCTATTATATCTATTCTATTATCTATTATATATATAAAATCCAAACGGAAATTTCGTTCCGAACGCCTAGATTTCGAGTTCTACCGCATGGATTTTGACGGAACTTATACTGTTATATAGGTATCGTTTCAGGGACGGTTTTAAGCACACTGTTCTACGTAGATTAGTTATAGAATTATGACGAAAAGTTCTGTTATTTTGGACGATAAGGTTACCATTTTATTTCTTGGCGAAGTTTTTTGTTGTTGAAAAAATTGAAACGGCTATTACACCTAGAAAAATAAAAGACAAAAAACTGTTACTAATTTTATTTGAAATCTTTAAAAAAGAAAAAAAAATCCATTTTAATGAGTGATAATATTAAAAAACGAAAATTTTTTATTTAAACATGAAAGAGAATGTTCGTAATACTTAAAAAATTATTCAGTTGAAATATTGCAATTCAAATAATATTTGGCGATTTATCTTTTGCATCAGGTTAAGAAAAATGCATCTGAAAAATTGATAAAATGATATCAAGGAAGTTCCCCATAAGCGCATGCTCAGAAATATTTGAAAAAATTTATAGAATATTCTTCTCATAGGTATATATACCCATAAAAAAATCGGCAGAACCTCTATTTAGTATTCCTAAAAAAATAATGAAAATTTCATTTTTTTGCGATTTAGCGCTGGTTGGCGATACGATAAAATTTTGAATAATACTATGATAAATATTCTTTAAGAAAAACTTTTTCAACTCTCGATACGAAGTTAGTTTAAGTAAGTTTATCTTAAATAAATACATATTTATAACTGCAGTTTTGTCATATACATTTATATATGCAATAACGAAATTTAACGATCGTATTTATGACGTTTACAACGAAATTTAAATGGATTAAAAGTGTTTCAAACTCAAATTAAGGTCCGATTCTGAACATTGGCAATTTGACTTCGATATTGTTAGTGTCAGAGACAACAAGAGAGTTTTATTGCCATGGAAACAGCAACTTAATATCGAAATGTTTAATGATAGCATTCTTAATTAAAATACACTTAAAACTTATCCAGCCGGTGACACCGTATAAAATTAAATAGCTCAATACAAATAACACGCAATTTGCATATATTATGTACGCTTACAGCAAAAATAGTAAACTAATCCACAGTTTAAGTTTAAATTCATTGAGCATTAGGCATTTAATTACTTATTTAACAAGGAATTCATAAATGCATTTCAATCTCTTGCATTTGGCGAGAAAACGTATTGGTTCGCCAAAGAGCGTGGAGCGTTCGTCTTTTCACGCCAAATACTCGAAAAAATATTTTTTTCCAGATTTTCTACTGGGATTCTACCGCAATATTTTTACCGATCTTTTTTACATACATGAGTCATTTTATTAGCATTTCCTTTTTCAAAATATTTTGAGTATGCGTTTCAAGGAGACCTTTCTTTTGAGTAACAACTTTTATTATTATTATTATTATTATTATGTATCTCTAGCAGATGTAATTATAAAAATGACGATATTATATAAATAGCAGTTAATATTATAAAAGTGGAGTCAAATATTTAAATTTTAATGCAAACGTTTGCCCCCCCCCCCCAATCACACACACACATATATTATAAATAATTTAATTTCAGATATTTAAAATATTTTTCGCGTATTTTACTACGGAAACATGCTATTTTGTTTTTCCCCAAACTTATGACTTTTATAACCTCGAACTCAGATCAACGAATATTGTCTACTTTTTTTTTTTTTTTTTTTTTTTTTTTTTTTTTACATATATATCCAATTTCCCTTTTAGAAAAGTATGCTGTTTCAAATGTTAAGTACTGAAGATTATTCTTAAGAAAATGTATGCAATTTTGCGTTATTAATACCACAAAAGAAAATATTTTACAATAAAAATTGCTTACTGAAATAAATTTTCGATTATCTTTTTAATTCGTCATCCCTTTTTCCGTTTTTTTTTTTTTAAGGTTTTTGATATTGGATTAATCTTCCGTAATCAGGTTACCCGCTAATTAGTGTATTTACTGAACTATTTGGATGTTTCTTTTATATTTGAAAGAGTCTCTGGACAGTGATCGCGATTGCAGAAGATTACATGAAATTTGTACTTAGCGATTAGTAAATTTATGTTTTTTCATTATGAAGCAAACGGAGAACAGAAGATTTAGTATTATATACTTTTTATCTGTAGTTATTTTACTATCACTAAAAAATAAATACTTGGAAAAAAATTTGAAATTCCAATGGTGGCTGGTGGAACAGAATTTGTTGATTTATCATTTTAGCCTAGATAACACATTTTAGTTTAGAAAAAAAGCACCTGAAATGCAGATAAAATTGAAAATAGAAATCATTATAAAGCAAGCTCTGACGCACAATCCTGTTCGCTAAACTAAAGAAAAAATTAACGATTTTAGGTTTATTTAGGCAGAAGACTGAAGAATAATGTAATTTTGAAAATAAAAAGTGTATTTATTTCTCCGTGTTATTGTACTCTTTAGAGAAATGAAAAAAGGTCTTCGGTGCATCAAAATGATTATTTCGTTATATTATAGCGTGTTAGGTTATTAAGTTTTGTATAACTGACTTTATTTGTCATTTACAAAGAGTACTTTTGGCGAAAGATCTATAATTCAGCCGACAGCAATTTGACTTTATTTAATGGAATGTAGTTTGGCGCATAATTACGTATGTTTTACGTGTGTTAACTCTGGTAAATTTGTAACCATATAGTTTGCAAACACTTCTAATGTTTGCCGTAAAACTTAGCTGTGCATCCGATTATAGAAGATTGGGAAGATTTTGAACGGATTAAAACAAGAGGTTTAGTTTTCTATCATAATCGGTTATCGAGGGGTTTTTTTCAGGTTAACAGTTACATAATTACAAGTGGTATACATATAAAAAGGAAATGGTAATGAAAATGACATTATTTCAATTTTATTCAAACACTTTATTTTTAAAAATCCACTCTTATGCGATTCAGATTTCTTTTAATGAAAGTTAAAGACTTTTTGTGTGCAAACAATTACATTTTTTTTTTTTTTTTTTTTTTTTTTTTACCGTATTTACTCTGCTGTAATCGGAAGATAGAAAACTGCAGTAGACCTGCTAGAAGACGTATATTACAAAATATAATGCAACGTAGAGAGAAATTGTATTTAAGCTACCAGAACCACACATAGCACCAAGCTGAGAAGCCCGGAGTTTAAGAACTATCAAACGAAAGTTAATAATCCGAACATAATTAATGTTCAGTGGTCACTCTCTGCAATCATTGTAATTATCTCTCATTTTAGTAGTGTGGTGACTAGAGACATTTTAACATTTCTGATTATCATAACGACCGTATTTTCTCCCCAACCTCTACTTTAAATATATACTGTAAAAAGAGTTTCTTCTGAATAGCCCGAATTTTGCGTAACCCATAAGATAATATAATAGCTAAATAGTGTTCGCATAGTATTCAACAAATGCGGAAAGATTTTCCCGGTGAAGGTCCATATTAATTTAAAATACAAGGTCAAATTCATAATTTTGTTTGATCAAGGATCATTTGTAAAATGGACCAGCGAAGCGGGTGTAGCCTGCTAGTCTATTATTACATATATAAAATCCAAACGGAAATTTCGTTCCGAACGCCGAGATATCGAGTTCTACCGCATGGATTTTTACAGAACTTATACCGTTAGATAGGTATCGTTCCAGGGAAGGTTTTAAGCTATAACACATCATTCTACCTAGATTAGTTATAGAAGTATGACGGAAAGGTCTGTTATTCTGGACTTTGTTACTTCATATTTTCTTAAATATCTGGGCTCCTATTGGTCGTAGAGCTTAGATCTCGCGCCAAAAGTAGCTCCAAGGCACCCAAGCAAACTTTTCCCCGCGATTATTTTGCCGTCTTCCGATTTCCTCTAACTCTATTAGGGGCCCGCGTAGGGCCCCTTTAAAATATTTTTCGTAGTAATTTCAGCAATTATCTTAAATTATTGGTTAAGACCGCCACCCTCCCGATTCATGTATCTACGGAAAGGTTGCATGAAGGAGTTTCGTTCAGATACGCTTTCGTTAAGAATAGAGTGCGCTCCCTGGTGGCGGAATGTGGAACTAACATAACGCGATATTGTTAAAATTAGGAAATCTAACAATGCGATCTGTTTTAAACTTTGAGATAGTTCATAACACATAATCTATTATATCTATTCTATTATCTATTATATATATAAAATCCAAACGGAAATTTCGTTCCGAACGCCTAGATTTCGAGTTCTACCGCATGGATTTTGACGGAACTTATACTGTTATATAGGTATCGTTTCAGGGACGGTTTTAAGCACACTGTTCTACGTAGATTAGTTATAGAATTATGACGAAAAGTTCTGTTATTTTGGACGATAAGGTTACCATTTTATTTCTTGGCGAAGTTTTTTGTTGTTGAAAAAATTGAAACGGCTATTACACCTAGAAAAATAAAAGACAAAAAACTGTTACTAATTTTATTTGAAATCTTTAAAAAAGAAAAAAAAATCCATTTTAATGAGTGATAATATTAAAAAACGAAAATTTTTTATTTAAACATGAAAGAGAATGTTCGTAATACTTAAAAAATTATTCAGTTGAAATATTGCAATTCAAATAATATTTGGCGATTTATCTTTTGCATCAGGTTAAGAAAAATGCATCTGAAAAATTGATAAAATGATATCAAGGAAGTTCCCCATAAGCGCATGCTCAGAAATATTTGAAAAAATTTATAGAATATTCTTCTCATAGGTATATATACCCATAAAAAAATCGGCAGAACCTCTATTTAGTATTCCTAAAAAAATAATGAAAATTTCATTTTTTTGCGATTTAGCGCTGGTTGGCGATACGATAAAATTTTGAATAATACTATGATAAATATTCTTTAAGAAAAACTTTTTCAACTCTCGATACGAAGTTAGTTTAAGTAAGTTTATCTTAAATAAATACATATTTATAACTGCAGTTTTGTCATATACATTTATATATGCAATAATGAAATTTAACGATCGTATTTATGCCGTTTACAACGAAATTTAAATGGATTAAAAGTGTTTCAAACTCAAATTAAGGTCCGATTCTGAACATTGGCAATTTGACTTCGATATTGTTAGTGTCAGAGACAACAAGAGAGTTTTATTGCCATGGAAACAGCAACTTAATATCGAAATGTTTAATGATAGCATTCTTAATTAAAATACACTTAAAACTTATCCAGCCGGTGACACCGTATAAAATTAAATAGCTCAATACAAATAACACGCAATTTGCATATATTATGTACGCTTACAGCAAAAATAGTAAACTAATCCACAGTTTAAGTTTAAATTCATTGAGCATTAGGCATTTAATTACTTATTTAACAAGGAATTCATAAATGCATTTCAATCTCTTGCATTTGGCGAGAAAACGTATTGGTTCGCCAAAGAGCGTGGAGCGTTCGTCTTTTCACGCCAAATACTCGAAAAAATATTTTTTTCCAGATTTTCTACTGGGATTCTACCGCAATATTTTTACCGATCTTTTTTACATACATGAGTCATTTTATTAGCATTTCCTTTTTCAAAATATTTTGAGTATGCGTTTCAAGGAGACCTTTCTTTTGAGTAACAACTTTTATTATTATTATTATTATTATGTATCTCTAGCAGATGTAATTATAAAAATGACGATATTATATAAATAGCAGTTAATATTATAAAAGTGGAGTCAAATATTTAAATTTTAATGCAAACGTTTGCCCCCCCCCCCCCAATCACACACACACATATATTATAAATAATTTAATTTCAGATATTTAAAATATTTTTCGCGTATTTTACTACGGAAACATGCTATTTTGTTTTTCCCCAAACTTATGACTTTTATAACCTCGAACTCAGATCAACGAATATTGTCTACTTTTTTTTTTTTTTTTTTTTTTTTTTTTTTTTTTTTTTTTACATATATATCCAATTTCCCTTTTAGAAAAGTATGCTGTTTCAAATGTTAAGTACTGAAGATTATTCTTAAGAAAATGTATGCAATTTTGCGTTATTAATACCACAAAAGAAAATATTTTACAATAAAAATTGCTTACTGAAATAAATTTTCGATTATCTTTTTAATTCGTCATCCCTTTTTCCGTTTTTTTTTTTTTTAAGGTTTTTGATATTGGATTAATCTTCCGTAATCAGGTTACCCGCTAATTAGTGTATTTACTGAACTATTTGGATGTTTCTTTTATATTTGAAAGAGTCTCTGGACAGTGATCGCGATTGCAGAAGATTACATGAAATTTGTACTTAGCGATTAGTAAATTTATGTTTTTTCATTATGAAGCAAACGGAGAACAGAAGATTTAGTATTATATACTTTTTATCTGTAGTTATTTTACTATCACTAAAAAATAAATACTTGGAAAAAAATTTGAAATTCCAATGGTGGCTGGTGGAACAGAATTTGTTGATTTATCATTTTAGCCTAGATAACACATTTTAGTTTAGAAAAAAAGCACCTGAAATGCAGATAAAATTGAAAATAGAAATCATTATAAAGCAAGCTCTGACGCACAATCCTGTTCGCTAAACTAAAGAAAAAATTAACGATTTTAGGTTTATTTAGGCAGAAGACTGAAGAATAATGTAATTTTGAAAATAAAAAGTGTATTTATTTCTCCGTGTTATTGTACTCTTTAGAGAAATGAAAAAAGGTCTTCGGTGCATCAAAATGATTATTTCGTTATATTATAGCGTGTTAGGTTATTAAGTTTTGTATAACTGACTTTATTTGTCATTTACAAAGAGTACTTTTGGCGAAAGATCTATAATTCAGCCGACAGCAATTTGACTTTATTTAATGGAATGTAGTTTGGCGCATAATTACGTATGTTTTACGTGTGTTAACTCTGGTAAATTTGTAACCATATAGTTTGCAAACACTTCTAATGTTTGCCGTAAAACTTAGCTGTGCATCCGATTATAGAAGATTGGGAAGATTTTGAACGGATTAAAACAAGAGGTTTAGTTTTCTATCATAATCGGTTATCGAGGGGTTTTTTTTCAGGTTAACAGTTACATAATTACAAGTGGTATACATATAAAAAGGAAATGGTAATGAAAATGACATTATTTCAATTTTATTCAAACACTTTATTTTTAAAAATCCACTCTTATGCGATTCAGATTTCTTTTAATGAAAGTTAAAGACTTTTTGTGTGCAAACAATTACATTTTTTTTTTTTTTTTTTTTTTTTTTTTACCGTATTTACTCTGCTGTAATCGGAAGATAGAAAACTGCAGTAGACCTGCTAGAAGACGTATATTACAAAATATAATGCAACGTAGAGAGAAATTGTATTTAAGCTACCAGAACCACACATAGCACCAAGCTGAGAAGCCCGGAGTTTAAGAACTATCAAACGAAAGTTAATAATCCGAACATAATTAATGTTCAGTGGTCACTCTCTGCAATCATTGTAATTATCTCTCATTTTAGTAGTGTGGTGACTAGAGACATTTTAACATTTCTGATTATCATAACGACCGTATTTTCTCCCCAACCTCTACTTTAAATATATACTGTAAAAAGAGTTTCTTCTGAATAGCCCGAATTTTGCGTAACCCATAAGATAATATAATAGCTAAATAGTGTTCGCATAGTATTCAACAAATGCGGAAAGATTTTCCCGGTGAAGGTCCATATTAATTTAAAATACAAGGTCAAATTCATAATTTTGTTTGATCAAGGATCATTTGTAAAATGGACCAGCGAAGCGGGTGTAGCCTGCTAGTTATATATATATAATCCAAACGGAAATTTCGTTCCGAACGCCGAGATTTCGAGTTCTACCGCATGGATTTTTACGGAACTTATACTGTTAGATAGGTATCGTTCCAGGGAAGGTTTTAAGATATAACACATCATTCTACCTAGATTAGTTATAGAATTATTACGGAAAATACTATTATTTTGGACTTTGTTACTTCATATTTCCTTAAATATCTGGGCTCCTATTGGTCGTAGAGCTTAGATCTCGCGCCAAAAGTATCTCCAAAGCACCCAAGCAAACTTTTTCCCGCAATTATTTTGCCGTCTTCCGATTTCCTTTAACTCTATTATGGGCCCGCGTAGGGCCCCTTTAAAATATTTTTCGTAGTAATTTCAGCAATTATCTTAAATTATTGGTTAAGACCGCCACACTCCCGATTCATGTATCTACGGAGAGGTTGCATGAAGGAGTTTCGTTCAGATACGCTTTCGTTAAGAATAGAGTGCGCTCCCTGGTGGTGGAATGTGGAACTAACATAACGCAATATTGTTAAAATTAGGAAATCTAACAATGCGATCTGTTTTAAACTTTGAGAAAGTTCATAACACATAATATATTATCTATTCTATTATATATATATATAATTTATTATCTATTCTATTATCTATTATATATATATAAAATCCAAACGGAAATTTCGTTCCGAACGCCTAGATTTCGAGTTCTACTGCATGGATTTTTACGGAACTTATACCGTTAGATAGGTATCGTTTCAGGGAATGTTTTAAGCTATAACACATCATTCTACCTAGATTAGTTATAGAAGTATGACGGAAAGTTCTGTTATTTTGGACGATAATGTTACCATTTTATTTCTTGGCGAAGTTTTTTGTTGTTGAAAAAATTGAAATGGCTATTACACCTAGAAAAATAAAAGACAAATAACTGTTAGTAATTCTATTTAAAATCTTTAAAAAAGAAAAAAAAAAGAAATCCATTTTAATGAGTGATAATATTAAAAAAACGAATATATTTAATTTAAACATGAAAGAGAATGTTCGTAATACTTAAAGAATTACTCAGTTGAAATATTGCAATTGAAATAATATTTGGCGATTTATCTTTTGCATCAGGTTAAGAAAAATGCATCTGAAAATTGATAAAATGATATCAAGGAAGTTCCCCATAAGCGCATGCTCAGCATTATTTGAAAAAAATTATAGAATATTCTTCTCATAAATATATATATATCCATAAAAAAAATCGGAAGAACCTCTATTTAGCATTCCTAAAAAAATAATGAAAATTTCATTTTTTGCGATTTAGCGCTGGATGGCGACACGATAAAATTTTGAATAATACTATGATAAATATTCTTTAAGAAAAACTTTTTGAACTCTCGATACGAAGTTAGTTTAAGTAAGTTTAACTTAAATAAATACATATTTATAACTGCAGTTTTGTCATATACATTTATATATGTAACAATGAAATGTAACGATCGTATTTATGCCGTTTACAATGAAATTTAAATGGATTAAAAGTGTTTCAAACTCAAATTAAGGTCCGATTCTGAGCATTGGCAATTTGACTTCGATATTGTTAGTGTCAGAGACAACAAGAGAGATTTATTGCCATGGAAACAACAATTTAATATCGAAATGCTTAATGATAGCATTCTTAATTAAAATACCTTTCAAACTTATCCAGCCGGCGACACCGTATAAAATTAAATAGCTCAATACAAGTAACACGCAATTTGCATATATGATATAAGCTTGCAGCAAAAATAGTAAACTGATCCACAGTTTAAGTTTAAATTCATTGAGCATTAGGCATTTAATTACTCATTTAACAAGGAATTTATAAATGCATTTCAATCTCTTGCATTTGGCGAGGAAACCTATTGGTTCGTCAAAGAGCGTCGAGCGTTCGTCTGTTCGCGCCAAATAGTCGAAAAATTATTTTTTTACAGATTTTCTACTGCCATTCGACCGCTCTATTTTTACCGATCTTTTTTACATACATGAGCCATTTTATTAGCATTTCCTTTTTCAAAACATTTTGAGTATGCGTTTTGAGGAGACCTTCCTTGTGAGTAACAATTTTTATTATTATTATTATTATTATGTATCTCTTACAGAAAAAAACTAGCAGATGTAATTATAAAAATAATGATATTACATAAATAGCAGTTAATATTATAAAAGTGGAGTCAAATATTTAAATTTTAATGCAAACGTTTGCCCCCCCCCCACACACACACACACATATTATAAATAATTTAATTTCACATATTTAAAATATTTTTCGCGTACTTTACTACGGATACATGCTATTTTGTTTTCCCCCAAACTTATGACTTTTATAACCTCGAACTCAGATCAACAAATATTGTCCACTCTCTCTCTCTCTCTCTCTCTTTTTTTTTTTTTTAACATATATCGCCAATTTTTCTTTTAGAAAAGTCTACTGTTTCAAATGTTAAGTACTAAAGATTATTCTTAAGAAAATTTATGCAATTTTGCGTTATTAATACCACAAAAGAAAATATTTTGCAATAAAAATTGCTTACTGAAATACATTTTCGATTGTCTTTTTAATTCGTCATCCCATTTTCAGTTTTTTTTTTTAAGGTTTTTGATATTGGATTAATCTTCCGTAATCAGGTTACCTGCTAATTGGTGTATTTACTGAACTATTTAGATGTTTCTTTTATATTTGAAAGAGTCAGATCTGTGATCAGACAGTGACTGTCAGACAGTGATCGCGATTGTAGATTACATGAGATTTGTACTTAGCTATTAGTAAATTTATGTTTTTTCATTATGAAGCAAACAGAGAACAGAAGATTTAGTATTATATACTTTTTATCTGTAGTTATTTTACTATCACTAAAAAATAAATACTTGGAAAAAAATTTGAAATTCCAATGGTGGCTGGTGGAACAATATTTGTTGATTTATCATTTTAGCCTAGATAAGAAAAAAAGTACCTGAAATGCCGATAAAATTGAAAATAGAAATCATTATAAAGCAAGTTCTTCTGACGCTCAATCCTATTCGCTAAACTGAGGAAAAAATTAACGATTTTAGGTTTATTTAGGCAGCAGACTGAAGAATAATGTAATTTTGAAAATAAAAAGTGTATTTATTTCTCCGTGTTATTGCACTCTTTAGAGAAATGAAAAAAGGTCTTCGGTGCATCAAAAAGATTATTTCGTTATATTATAACGTGTTAGGTTATTAAGTTTTGTATAACTGACTTTATTTGTCATTTACAAAGAGTATTTTTGGCGAAAGATCTATAATTCAGCCAACAGCAATTTGTTTTTATTTAATGGTATGTAGTGTGGAGCATAATTACGTATGTTTTACGTGTGTTAACTCTGGTAAATTTATAATCATATAGTTTTCAAATACTTCTAATGTTTGCCGTAAAACTTAGCTGTGCACCCGATTATGGACGATTGGGAAAATTTTGATTGGATGAAAACAAGAGGTTTATTTTTCTATCATAATAAGTTATCGAGTTTTTTTTTTTTTTTTTTTTTTTTTTTTTTTTTTTTTTTTTTTAGGTTAACAGTTACATAATTGCAAGTGGTATATATATAAAAAGGAAATGTTAATGAAAATGACATTATTTTAATTTTATTCAAACACTTCATTTTTAAAAATCCACTTTCATGTGATTCACATTTCTTTTAATGAAAGTTAAAGACTGTTTGTGTGCAAACAATTTATTACATTTTTTTACGTATTTACTCTGCTGTAATCCGAAGATAGAAAACTGCAGTAGACCTGCTAGAAGACGTGTATTACAAAATATAATGCAACGTAGAGAGAAATTGTATTTAAGCTACCAGAACCACACATAGCACAAGCTGAGAAGCCCGGAGTTCAAGAACTATCAAACGAAAGTGAATAATCCGAACATAAGTAATGTTCAGTGGTCACTCTCTGCAATCATTGTAATTATCTCTCCTTTTAGTAGTGTGGTGACTAGAGAACATTTTAACATTTCTGATTATCACAACGGCCGTATTTTCTTCCTAACTTCTACTTTAAATATATACTGTAAAAAGAATTTCTTCTGAATAGTCCGAATTTTGCGAAACCCATAAGATATTATAATAGCTAAATAGCGTTCGCATAGTATTCAGCAAATGCGGAAAGATTTTCCCGGTGAAGGTCCATGTTAATTTAAAATACAAGGTCGAATTCATAATTTTGTTTGATCAATGATCATTTGGAAAATGGACCAGCGAAGCGGGTGTAGCCTGCTAGTTACTTTTATAAATCACATTTGACACATGAAAAACAATTTACTTAGCTTGATTGTTTTAATGTCCTTGTTTGGAGATTATATTTCACAATAGCTGTCAACAAAAACATAATTTAATTTCGAATTATCTTTAGTCCTCCCCCCTCTCTCTACAAACATACACAAACTGTAGGTGTTACTTTTCAAAATTTTAAGCCCACCCAATTTTTTTGAAACGTTGGCGCTACTGGTCGCATACGTATGTATAAATTTGCATTTTCATTTGTTATCCGTGATTTTTTTTTTTTGGATCAGCTTGTGGATAGTGCCATACGATTCAGAATTAAAAAATATATAACAAAAGATACCTCACTTGATTTACTTAAAATAAATTGATTATTCTCCCCTTTTGAAGCCCTTGCTCTGAAGCTATCGCACGACCGCTGCTGCTTCGAGCTTTAGTTTATTAAAACTACACATAAAAAGCTTAATATTAAACAAAATTTTGAAAATGTTTTTTAAGTAACTAAAATATTCTGAAAATTTGTCCAAAACAAACAAGATTTGCTCAACCTTATGAAATGTTCTGACGACATTTTAGAGTGTGATTTTCCCAAACAATTATCTTTACAGCCATAAATAGGAATTTTTTCCCCTTCCTTTTCATCCGTGTTGATTTCAGGGGGTGGCGGGGGGAATTGTAGTTTTAGGGTTTAGTTGAAAGGGGTTTGTAGTTTTAGATGCATATTTTTAAACCTAAATTACTAAGCGCCTAAAGGATCAATTTCAGAAAATATATTTTTTTCTGTCATTTACGATGTCATTTTGTTTGGAAAAAACTAATGAATAAGCATTTGTATTACTATTTTAGCTTCGGAACTGAAGAGGTTAAGCAAAAGTTTATAAAATGAAAATAAATAAATACAAAGCTGTTCTGACCCCATGTCAAAGGATCATATTAGTTATCAATTTAAAAATTTTACTTTTTAAAAATATTACTGATATCTATCCCCAGTCAAAGCATCATATACATAGTTGTTTTAAAGATAATTAGCCATCATTGAAGTTTTGGAAGAAATGAAATATAAAAATATTGTAAAGTTGTTTAACATAATACATTTGTATTAACAATGCATAAAAAATATTGTTGTAAACCATTTACTAAAATAATATGTAACATTGCATTTTAGAAAATATTAAAATTATTTAAATTACAGTTGAACGTAAACTAACTTGTTGCTCTTTGTGTATTTCCTGGTCGATGTGGTTGTGGAAATTTCAATAAAACATCCCTTTTTGCATGACGAAAATGACTTCTATTTCAGGAAAATTATAGGTACTGGAGCTGGCAATCTGTCTCATGAATTTAACTGAAATAAATAGAATCACAGTATGATTATTGGGCAATTAGGTACTGTTCATATCTACACCAACTAGTCTGTTCACAAGTGCCACACATGGCTGCTGGAATTAAATTGATAAATCATTAACGTTTCTCAATTTTAGAAAAAAAAAATCTTTATCAAAAAGATTTATTATTACTCATAGTATATGCTAAAATAGTACAATTAAATTAAATTAATTAATTAATTAAGCTAATCGCTTACAAAGTTGGAACTGGGATTTTACATTCGGGATGTGCAAACTGTGTTTTGGCTACTAAAGACAAACAAAATACGTAAGAGCTTCAAAACTTTATCATCAAATGTCTACAGGTGTTGCCATCTTTGGTAATTTTTAGGGTTCAGTACTTGAAAAGTAAAAATGGAATTATTATAAGATTACTCCAGTATCTGTCTGTCCGTCTGTCACAGCCATTTTATTCGTAAACTATGGAACATGGAAAGTTCAAATTAAGGGAAATAATAAAGTCTGTTGGCCCACATATTTACAGATTTTTAAACATTCACAAAAATATTTAGGAAAAATGTAAACGGGCTAATTAGGTTACTTGAAAAAAAAATCTTTTCTTCATATATTGTGTGGGGTATCGTGTGAAAGCTTTCATAACGCTAAACTCAAAAATACATTTCTTTTAATTTTAGGTATTATATTTTCAGAGATATCCTTGAAAATGTAGTGCAAAAATGTCCCCACCCCATCTATTTCCGAATCTACTGAAACTAAAATTATGAAAAAATTAGTGGTAGTAGACGTTAAGTTAAACCGTGCAGGAATAGCGATTACCCTAGGTCACATAGTTTTGAGAAAAACGCATTTTTAAGTTACACACAAATTTCTATTTGCAGGCATTCAGCAAAGGCGTAGAGGAGCGCTTGAGGTACCTATCGTAGCAGAAGTATAAAAGCATTGTTGATAATGATTTTCGAAAACAAAATCGTCGGTAATTAGCCGAGATATTAACATTTAAAGAGACAGAGGGTTTGGACATACATAATGACTGTGGCGGCGTACTCTATGCACCATGGGCTTTTAAAGGCCAAATAACAACTTTTAATGATATATTTGTTTAATGCAATGCCTAGTAGCAGTTTAAAAGCAATAAACGTCAAATTGTTGTAAACAGAGTAATTTAATTAGAATTAATTACATAAATACCATGGGATTCGTGGCTAGTTTGCATTGAGTGGATCTCTCAACGTGCCTCCAGTGTCTTTAAAAGTTAATGAAAACCTATCTGGAAAAACGCGGAACGGACCAAGGGGGCGTTGCAAAATTGCGACCTTCTTTGGAAGCGCCCTTAGCACATAGCTGCTAACATCTTACGCTTTTTCAGACCACAAAAATTTTATAGTAAATTTTACCTTTTTAAATCGTCTTAATCTGCCGATTAAATAAGGCACAAATTTCTATTAAATTTTTGTGGTCTGAAAAAGCGAAAGAGTTGGCAGCTTTGGCTTAGCACAATGCCAAGTTTAAACTTGGAACACAGATTTTGTTTTAGCTACACTCTGAAAAGAAAAGATTGTTACTATGTTGAATTTAGTTTTATGAAATGACAAATAAAGTTTAACGTCTTGCGCTCTGTGACGTACGCAGCGTCCGTCATCCTATTTTGGCTATTTTCGACAATATGATATATGGCTTATTTTTTTAATTAAACATTCCGAATTCTCACCAAAAAGTTTTAACTGTTATTTTTGCTTTACAGGATGATTGATTTTCCCTAAATAAAGATGAAAAAAAATTTTCAATTAAATTTTGTGGTGTTAATACAAAATTAAAAAAAAAAAAAAAAATCTGCCAGATGCGGCAACACTGGTGGTTAGTGACATACATCCGCTAACAGCGCCAGAGCATAAGGAGTTAAATACTAGTAAATCTGCAGATCAAGAGCCTCAACGTCATCTCTGCAACTTATTGTTTTTAGCAAATTTTGCTTAATATTAATCTTTCTACAAAAACAAAATTTTAAATTTTAAATTACACAAACATTTATAGAAGGAGAAAAAAATATTTCGATTGTTTCAGACATTAGAAGCGTTAAATTAAACACGTTGTTATGTAATGATATTCTGAAATTCTCACGAGCTACTTATTCTAGTAATTTTTATATAATAAAGCAAATTTCTTCAGCCCCCCCCCCCCTGAAACCCCCGTTGTGTAATTTATTTTGCATTTGTAATTTTCTATTGATTGAGTTAATGATTATCCTATATCTTAGATTCATTTTTACACTGCGATTTATAAGGATAAGCAACAATTTGGTCAAGCATTTTACGTTTTCCTAATATCCATACAGAAGTATTTACTTGCCTGCTAACCACAAACATCTGTATCTAATGGATAGAGAACTTTTGGAAATGTAAACTGAGACATCTAATAATAATTTTGATTACCATTCTGCAATATTTATATCTAAGATCTAATCTAAATATCTAAAAATGTACTCGATAGCATTAACTTACTAAAATCACCCTAAAGTAGGGGGAGTTCTAAACCTAACGGTTAATAATTCATCATCGTGTCCACTTCCAATTGACTAAATAGATAAACGTGATATGGCGTCGTTAAGTATTTTTTGTGATAGCCTTTTAATAGTATCCACATTTAATTTAAAATCGTGATGTTACAAACACCGTTGAAATTTGATGCACACCTGTGTTCAGGTCAAATTACGAAAGGTTAACTAACCTTTTATTTCCCTTAGCCGGGGATTTTGTTTCCTTTTTCGTAATAGGGATTATTTTAATAATTTATTTTACACTCTACAAGCTGTTACACGGGACGTTGTTCACGTAGCATTAAAATAGAGATAAATGCATTAAATAAAACATTTCATTCACCACCAGACATGGCAAGTCTCAGGCTTTTTGCACAACACTATTACCTTACAGAAAATGTTGTTCTTTTAAATCGCGCAAATGTTTCAATTAAATAAAGTAACATTTTTTGTATTAAAATACTGGTATCCAGAACGCCGGAGGCTTGGCAGCCCTGCTCCTCTTAATAGAAACATATATAGTTAACCAAAACTTTATCACATTTTATAGGAAACAATACGGAATTTCTTATTTGTATGGCCTTACATATACCTCAGTCATAAAAATGTAAAATTTTGTGCCAATTAATATACGCAATTGCGAAAATGAAATCGCAACCAATGAGAAAAGGAAGGCCAAGTAAAATCGTGTAAATCGAGGAATCTTTCTTCGTAGTGTGGGAAAATACCACTACAAAAATTAATTTAGGTGGTATTTGGTGTGAAATGTTTATATGTATTCATTCCTGTCCTATTTATCTTTTTTATTATTTGTAATTTGCTGCATTTTCCCTTTGCACGTGAAAATCTTACAAATTAAAATGAACTCTTTGGGAGAAATTGTTATTCCTTTTTTTTTTTTTTTTTTTTTTTTCTTTTGGCAACAATAAAGTTTATAAAGTTTAATAGAATAATGTCAGTTTATTCTGTATGAAAATAACGAACTTTTTCCTTTATAATCAAAATAGTTGAATACATAAATAAAGATATTATTCTATATAGTATATAAATACTATTTTCATTTCTGCGTTTAAATCAATCTATATGCAAATATCTATACAAAGGCATTCATTAATTCATTCCTTTTAACTTTGATTTGACTTTAAAAACCATACATACTTTCACATTTATGATATTTTTAGATGAGATATAGTTGCTACGCAACGGTTAAAAGAAAAAAAAATGAAATATAAGTAAATTCATAAAATAAAATGTTTTACATTATTCGAACACATGTATAAAATTCCATCATAAGTTATACACCTAATTTAAAAGCTCTGACAAATGTTTTGACAAAATTGCAAACTAATAGGAATAATTTACTACTCTTATTTAAAAATTTCAGCATCAAAAATTTACCATTTAAATCCATTTTTTATATGAGCCATTTCTTTCAACAAATGAAAATTTGAAAATCGTCTGACTTGCCATTGAAAAGCATTACAGAGCAAAATAAAATGTTCTATATTTCCCGAACGAATGAACCAAATTTAACCAAAAACCATACAGCTAAGTCCGAGTACCTCTTCAACATGCCACATTAATTTCAAGCCGATCGGATGCTTTTTGCGGCAGTTATCGCGGAACAGACGGACAGACAGACAGACAGACAGACAGACAGACAAACGGAAATCAAAACTTTTCGTGTCTCCACAGTAAGCCTTCACTGACTTTTCGGCAATGAACTACTTTTACTGTCAGTACCGAATTAAGTTCATCATAGACAGGTTAGGATAAGGTAAAAAAAAAGAGATATACAAAATAGCAATATTTGATATTATTTAGGCTTCATATCTCTTTAAACTTTTATGGTATACCCATTCATACTTTTCTAGTACATACACCTATACCCAATCCTGCGTTGCATAGCTTGTTACAAAGTCTTATTATTCTTTTAGCAACGATTTTTTAATAATACAGTTAATAATTCATATATTTTTTGCACGGAATCCTCTCAGCGCGAGTAATAATTGCACTCGCACTTGACCGTTTATTTTCAAATAAAAAAACGTAAAATAACTATTGAAAAATTGTGATGTTCACATGTGCCCCCCCCCCCTATCCTCTTCCCTACTAGTATTGTAAAAGAAAAAATCAGAGAGTTCTTAACCTAATTTATATAAATTAACCCCATTTATATGCATGTAGACATGCGCTTTTCAAATTCGTGAAAATAGATAAAGTATATTATCATTAATATATAAACTTACAGGGTGGGTCAGGTCTCAGTATTTTTAAATACAATAACATATTTGACATACAAATGTGCGGTTTTGACGTCAATGCTTCTCTTGATTGAAAGTTTTGTTTAAACAAAATTTTGGTTCACAAAATTACTCATAGATGGCACAATATTTTGAAAGCTGAGAAAAAGCATCAAAAACAAGCAGTCACAGGCCATATATATTGTACAATCTACTACAATAATTCAGTGTGTGTGCGCGATCTTTGAAGCTTTAATCACATGCAAATAGTACTCAATTTCATTCTACAGTTTGAAATATGGGTAGTACATTCCACAGTCATCTAAATGAAGAGAAAGCATCCCATACATTTTAATCGACAAAATTGTCGCAGAAAAAACGGAAAATAGCCATTAGATTGAGAATTACATCTACTTTTTAATGTACAAAAATTATGGATTGTAACTAGATATATATATATATTTTTTTTTTCTTTTTTATGATTTGCTGTTAGATTTGAAAGTATAGCGCCATCTATAGAAATATTTTTACTATAACGTTGTTAAGTAGGTTTTAAAAAGTCTATCATGAGAAGCACCTCTTTCTAAACCGCATTCTTGTACGTCAATTACATTATTTTTCATCTAATTTTAAAATGCGTCAAAGACCAGTATATGAAATGTTGATTTTAAAGCATGGCGTGATTTAAAACTACGAAAAACTCTTCCTCCTATTATGAGAAGCACCATTTGAAAGTATGTCAACGTTTGTTAATGATACCTATTGTCTTAAAGCACTTAAATTTAAAATAGTTGGCGACATTTAAAACAGCAATAATCGTATGTTTAGTAAAAGGCCAGTTTTGTTAGTTTACTGGTTTCTATAGTTGTGATAGGTTTACTAATTTTCTTAAAATAAGACTCTTTTTTTATTTCTAAACAAAATCGAGTATCTGTAAATCTATTTACATCTGATATAAATTTTACAGTTAAATGAATTTTAGCATTTCTAGTCTGATTTTTACAGTTGAAAAGTAAATATTGAATTCCTTTTTTAAAGTAATTTTGGAACTTATTAAATCTGCAGAACAAAAATAGTGTATTGCTACCATAATTTCATACATTCTGTATTTACCAGTCTCTAATTAAGTCTAAAAAATGAGATGTTTAACGCGATAAGCGAAATACTAAATAGCGAGCATTGGGGCACTGAGAGAGACATGATATGGGACCTGTTCTATTTTTTTCTGTGTTCGCAAACAGCTATAAATGTTTAATTTCAAAACTATAAATATAGTTTGTAATATTGAACTTTTTTGTATTTTTTATTTTTTAATAAATGTTAAAATGCAATTTAAATCACGAATTAAGTCATTATCAATGCCAGAAGGTCGCCTAGAGTGAATTTTAGCGTTTAGATTGAAATCACCATTTCGAAATTGACAAAACCACTTTTTTACTATACTAAGAGCGGGAGTACGATCAAATAAACGTTCTGAATAGTTTTATACCATGTTCAACACTCACTCCTTTTTTAAACTCATATAACATAACATGACAAGAATGTACTTTCCATTTTCCATTTTGAATTTGGACAGCCTTCTATGAAAAATGTACAAACTTTTCCAATCACCCAATATATATTTTGGTTTAATGTTGCAATGCTTATATAAAATGTCACAAAATGTTTTACAAACTGAAAATGTCAAAGTTTATTGTTATTACTTAATTGAAAAATAAAATAAAATTGGTATTTGCTCACCGTACTATTTTTTTTGTAAGCAAAATATGACTAATTAATGGGGCCCTATATTATTTAAATATCTTTAAACTTTCAAAATTTTCTAATCTTTTTTATATACATATTTTGATTCCGTAATCATTTCTTAACAATATGCAAATAACCGCATTAAAATATTCCCATTATTTACTAATTATGGTAGTTTTATTAAGACTACATAGGATAATTAAACTTTGCATTGCATTTATTCAAAACGATGAATTTTGATACTGCGCGCAGTATTACTAAAAAACTATGGATGGCAATCAAAAGAAATTTTAAACACATATTCATTTATGTATTATCTAAAACCTAAAACCAGAAAAAGTTAAAATTTTATTTTTTTGTACTTTGAAAATATTTTTTAAAAAGCGAAAATTTTTAATTTTTTGTTATTTTTTTAATTACTCAATATATTTTACAAATATTCTGGTTTTAGTATAAAGGTAACACTATTATGTATTTATTTCATCAAAATTTTCTCTTTATATGCATATTTTCAGATTTTATCATGCGCGCAAGATTTTTTTTTCTCTTATTATCATATAAAACTTATCATTTTAATATTTATTTATGAATTTACAAGTATATATATTCTTTTAAATATAAATTTAAATATGAGCTTTATATTTAAATGAAGTTTGATTTTTATTTTTGAATTATTACACAAGTTTTGTAGCTTGAAACATAGTGTATTTTTTACATTTTCGATATGTTCAAAGGTACCCTACCCCCTTAAATATTTTCATTTTTAAATATAATTATCGCGAATATTTCATGTATATTATCATTGTCGAATATTCCGTCATGATATCGCAGTTGAATATGTGCATGCGCAGTAGCCTTTAGCAATAAGCAAAATCTTAAATATAAGAAATATAATTTGTCTTTACTTTAGTTTAAGTAAATATAAAATACTATAAAAATCATTAAGAATTTTTATGCTTAATTCATTTGCTGCTTCTCCATATATCTATCATCAATATTCTCTAAATTAGAGGACTTTCGTAATTTAGAGAATCTTTAAGAAATTATAATTTTTCAATATAATAAAGAAAAAAATCACAAAATTTCGATGCAACAATAATGCTAATAAAACCTCCAATTGCTCAACTGCAAATCCAATAATGTTACATTAAATTATAAGACTGCCTTCTTTTCTGTGTATATTTTTATCTACATATTTTGTTGCGTTTCAGTGAAAAAAATACTTTGTTTTTCGGGGAAGGGAGGGTGGGGTGAAGAGAGTTAATAATACTTCTATAAGGGACAGTATCACAAAATACGGAAACTGCAAGCCGCACAATAAAATTTCTATTTAATGTTATATGATGCAATTTTCTTTTTTACATTCCAATTAAAAATATTCTTAGAAGTATTCTCAAGAGATATTATATCCGTAATAACACAAAGATAAAGCAATTGAAATACTTAAAATTTCAGATTGTCATTTTCCTGGTATGTCACACTGTGATGTGTGCAAAGTAAAAGGCATTCTGCTATCATGTACAAATATCTTTTTATAGTTTTTTTTTTATTTCTAATTCGTGATTATACCTTATATAACACATATATGTGGAAAGTAACAAGTTCTGTATTTTACAAATAATTTTCCATAAATAATTAAAATATGATTGTCAGTGAAAATGAATGTCATTGTCTTGACCTACTGATTTTAGTTCTTTATGAGGTATAAAGATGGCGCTGCAGAGTAATTCTTCTTGTTCTTGACATAGTTCTAGTCAGAAGTAGTAAAATCATTGCTACTAATATGATCTTTTAGCTATTTCTTTGAAAATAATCCGTTTAAAGGCTTTGTAAAAATTGAGTAGACTTTTATTATGTCATTTTCCTGGCTTCTATAAATACAAATAAAACTTAACATTACACTGAATTTGAGGTACTATAAAGGAAACATGTTCCTTTAAACAAAACTAAAATGTTAGATCTAAAAAAAAAAAAAAAAAAAAAAACAAGCATGTGAAAAATGTTTTAGAATGAAATTGTGATTATCCTGGTGGTCATTATCCTGGCATACATATGCCAAGAAAATGACACATAATTATAATTACATAAAAATGAACTTAAGCTCTTCAAACTTTAACAATTTTACATATAAATTCCTTTATTCAGCTGTTCAACCAACATTTAAAAAAAAAATCATAAGGTTTGAAATGATTTAAATTTTCAAAATTTTTGTTCTTAAAATCTCATATTTTGTGATATTCACACATAAAAATAAAATGTTGCCTATTACCAATTTTGTAAAGTAATGATTTTAAATTTTAAGATGTGGTAGATTATTTTTTGGAAAAATGAGTGCACTCTCTCTGAAAGTGTTAAATCTGCCGTGTAATAGTTCAAAACTATACCATCATCAAAATTCATATTACATTTTGTAAGAATCGAGATTCAAAAGAACTAAAACTTCATAACTTCATCGGCTAGACTTATTTGGTTACTCGGTGTACTGAAGTTTTGGTTACTGGTAATGGAAACCAGAGAGTCAACTTTAGTCTTGGAACTGATCTTATGTACACTGTAAAAAAAAGTCAGTTGTGTCTTAATCCATGAAAACATGATAACCACGAACGAAAATATACATTAATTGCATTAATTGCAGATTATTTTGTAGAAACCACAGTAGTTTCAAGACTTAAAGAATCTTTTTTGTCATATATTTTTTGGTCTGATATTCTAATGCTCATATAATATTGCAAATTAATGTTTATGATTATTACTTAATTGAAAAATAAAATTTCGTTAGTATTAATTAAAATAATAAAACATTGTAAAAATCACCATTAAATCAAAACAATGCATACGACGCGTTTCGAGCTTGGAAATTAACAGTCCGGCATCAGCTACTGTAAACACGTGTCCGTAAGGGAACAATGTAACACATGAACAGAAAAGGAAAGGAGGAGAGATTACAAAGAGTGCGACAGATAGCGCTAGGAGTAAAGTAAAAACCAATCACAGAGGATCACATGCAGAATTGTAAAGTGGCCACAACGATACAAAGCATTTACAAAAGATAAAAGAAAATAAACAAAAGAAAAATAAATAAAGAAGTAAATACAAAAATAAATAATAATTATACATAGAATGACACAAAATGTATAACGCTTCCGGTGTTGAACTCATCCGTTTCCTGATAATCCAAACGCGGCCACGTTAGGCTTAAGCATTCCAATGCCGTATTTGCCGACTGCCTTATTTAATCTGTCTATCTATTTGTTATGTAACATATTCTTCTTCAATTTTTCTCAAACCTTCAAAAAATATACAATTATAACGCTTTAAGATCTAATTTAAAAATAACCAGATACCAACAACACGGTTCCGATGTATGCAAGCGATTACCTTTGCCATTCATAAGCACAAATTACAAATCCAAAAACAAATGAATGACTCTTTCAGCTATTCATTAAATGCTCTTAAAATATTTTGCAAAAGCATATTAATATTTTGAAATACGTTTTTCACTTTTGTTTACATTTATTTACAGTTTGAATTCAGTATACACGGTTAAAAATATCGCGAAAAATTACCTCTGTTTTTCAAGGCTATCTATTTTCTGACCAATGAGAACACTTTATGGTGTTCAGTGAATATAGCTATATTCGGTGATTCATTCCCGTGAATTATTTTGTACCGGATTAACGTTTCCTTTCTAAAAACAAACGTATTTCAAATTATTTAAAAGCTTTATTATAGTTTTACAAATATTTTAAGAGCAAAATCGGATGTCGACCGTATTTTTTAATGATTCGTTCAAAGAGTCATTCAATTGCTTCTGGATTTGGAATTTGTGTTGTACATGTGGCATCACGACACACGAGTGATTGCTGATTTGATTTTCAATCTTAAAACGCTGAGTAAAACGTGCTTTCTTTTCCACTATTCGCAAAAGTTACATTTTTAGACAGATTATTCAAAATAAATTAATATTTAAGAGATTACATTCAATTATCTAATATTCTGCTGCGATAACTTTAGTTTAAATTAGATTGGTAGCTTTATCTATCCCTATATGAAAGTAAACAAACAATTGATTCATTCGTCTTGAACTTTTAAAATATTAAAACAAACGTTTATATGCTCTGTTGCGCCATCTGTCGGTAGTTAAAAAAAAGAAATTTTCTTTTTAAAAGGTTTTTTGAATTCTGAAGACATTGGGGGGGGGGGGGGGGGAATGAATATTTCTTATAAAATGAAATTAGAATATCAGAAATATGTAAGGCCGTGTATTACATATATATATGTGTATATAGTATGTCAATGTATTATTATAATAAATAAAATTTTGTATTTTGTAGGGAAAATAAATTTGTAATTTAATAACAGAATTTGGGAAAATAAATTGTTAATGTAATTAATAGTTGCAATTTACTTATGTGATAAAAGATGATTTTTAATTATCAAAATTTATTACAGGTTTCTTTTATGCATAGTTTTAAAAAAATCAGGATTTTCTCTGTTCAACTTTTTAAAATTTAAGTTATATAATTATTATTTTGGCAATTAATAAAAACAAATAAACTTTCTGTTGGAATTGTCTTTTATTTTACCACATACCATCAAATAAAATAGTTAATTGACAATATGTTTTAAAATAACATTATTAGTACTAATTTGAATGTTTTTGGGAAATATTTCTTCAAATTTTGTGAGTGAAGTTCATTTGCATACTTTATATCAGTATTTTACTAATTCAATTAATAATTTTCTTGCCAATTAAATTTCAATGAAAAATGGGCTGTTTTTACTTTACCCCACCTGACCCTATTAATCAGACAAGACAAAATTTATTACTTCACAATTCTTTTTATAATGCAATGCTATATAATTTTTTTGAAAATGCAAACACGTCATTCTGACGGGCTATATTCTAGTAATAATAATAATAATAATAATAATAATAATAATTGTTAAGTGAGATTCCGGGATATGTAAATTGAAACGAAAATTCGAAAAGAAATATTCAAATCTGATCGAAACAAATTCAATTCACATTCCCCGAAATCACACTATGGCCGTACGTATAGTGGTAAAGAGATCTGCATCGTAATTAAATTAAAATTAAATCTGAAAAAGAAATTTTTTAAACGTAAATAAGGAAAATTATTATTACTCACCCCATTTGATGCAAGAAATAGCACACCACAATAAATAAGAACGGTTTACACATAAATATTATTTATTAAACATTATTCAACAATGTAATTCCGGATCCGGTATAACACAATATATTGTGAAAATTTTGATGCATTATTTTAAATAAATTATCAAGAAGTACATGCTAATGTATGACATGTAACATTTTAATTATTTGAAATATGTTTCTGATGAACATCTAATCATGCTGAGTTTCAATCTTATTATAATAAGTTATGGTTTCCAAGTGAAGAGTCTAAAGTGATAATAGAGTTATAAGAGGAATGCGTCGATGGTAGATAAAACAAATGGAGAATCCTGACAAATGGATATAATGTTCGAGTTGTAAGAAAAAAGTCAAATAATCAATTGAAAGCTATTGTCTACATTTACGAATTACTCAATAACGAGGTTGATGACTGGATCACATAAAGTCATTATTTGATTGTGAATACGAATTCCCGGGAAATAATGAAGAAGTATCAATTAATCAAATGCGGATAATACTGTCGTTTTTATGTTGATTTTCTTCAAAGAAGAGCATTAAAGTTGAATATTGAAGACAGCTCGCACAGATACTACGAATTATTTAACATGAAGATTCTTCAAAGAAAAGTGCCTAAATTGAAGTGCAGAAATAGCTCACACAGTGCTATAAAATATTTCGGCAGTTTGAAGCTTCGTCAACGGAGAGTACCAAAATTAAATAAAACGGAAACAGCTCACACAGGATTACCAAAGTCACTTGGATATTAAATTGAGTGTATTGCTAAATGATAAAAATAGTAAAAACGTTTAAGAGGAGTCCATGGCGACCACAGGAAACGCCCGTAGGGCCCCTGGCCCCACGGCGAGAAAAAGATGAACCTGTACCTCCAAATGGATGTTACGTCTTCCGACAAAAATAACGAACTGTCTCTTTTTTGAAATGCCTGCCGAAATCGGGAGAACGATGTCGGCGGAATAGCCAATCAGAAAACTCCAAAGGCCGGAATATCGATAATGAATCGATGGAAAATTTTTTAGCGGCGGAATAATCACCGTGGAATGGCAACACTCTAACGAGCGGGAAAATAAGGAATGTTCGCTTCATGGGAGTTCTTGTGACGTCAAAAGGAATTTCCTGCCTGTTTTGAGATAAGAGAGAAATCCTTTTTAAAAGTTGCTTCTTTTGGGGTGCGAAGTGAATGAAAAGCAATAAAAATAAGGGAAAGTGTAGGAGTTATAATTTCATTTCTCTGGCAAACGATTTCAGCAACTGTTATGAAAGTTTATCAGAGAAATGGAAAAAGATAATAGAATATAATAAATGTAATTTTAAATGAAATAATTAAGAATAAAGATTTAGGATTTAATATTTAAAACTTAATAAAATTTGCTGTCAAAATTGAAAGATGGTAAATGGAAGTAGATTATTAAAATTAACAAAATATACAAAATTAAATTTATGTAAATTTAAGAAGGGGGAATGTTATGTAAAGCTTTATTACTCTTAATTTGCAAGCTTGAAACGCGTCCTATGCATTGTTTCGATTTAATGGTGATTTTTACAAAGTTTTATTATTTTAATTGTGAGTTATTGCCAGTCATTGTTTCATTAGTATTAGTTTAGTATTTCTTGTACGGCTTCTTATAGGAGAATTATTATAGGAGACTATATAGTTTCTTATAGAAACGATATAGTTTATAATTATATTGTTTCTTTTGCTGACATTGATTTTTCAGAAACGTTTCTTGGTAGTTTTTATAGCGTACAAATCAGATTTATGAACCCAAAATATAGGTTTTTTATATGCTTTTAATTCTCAAGCAAATTTTTTTATGTTCCAAAAACATGTATAACCGACAAACATTATGCATTATCAGCATTACTATTATGATGAACATCATTTTGTTACTCTTGCAAGTATAAATTCAATTATGAAGCTGAATATATTCAATTGTGAATTAATATCAACCTAAAAACTGATATTCCGAGTTGCAAATCTGGTTAATATGCAATAAAAAACTACTTGGAAGCATTTCCGAAAATCAGTGGTAACAAAAGAAACACTGTTTTTATAAATGCTTCTTTAAATCACGAAATTATATTGGTTTCTGAGGTTTCTAAAGATAAGTGACACTTTTCGGAATAATGGGTAACAACACAAAAGAGTTTATTATATTTTCGTTCGTGGTTATATTATATTTTCGTATAGCATATGAAACATTTGATTTTATAACATTCTTTTTTAAATAGTGAAATATTTTAAACCTCATTGTTGTATATATACTTTTTTAATTTTTCATCGCTGAAATTCTTATTCAACTTGCTTAAGAGGCATAAAACCAACAAAGTAAAAAATTGTCAAAGCCTATGATGGAACCAGGATCATTGACATTACGCAACAATGCTCTACCTCTGAGTTACCTGAACGATACCAACTCGACTTCTCATGTTTTATTTCTTTCTAACCGATGACCAGGCCCCTACCTGCCGGGTTGCCTCAGCTTAACGGGTTTAGCACCTGGCATCGGGGCAAAAGAATGCATAATCGCCGCGAAGCGGCAATAAACCTGACAACATTGCCTCGATCGTCATCCTATCTGCAGTGCCTACTGCTCGTTGTGTATACTTTGTTTTGCCGGTTACTTAACGTTATATCCTGTTGTTTGGCACCTGCACATTGCTACTCAAGTTGGTCTCGTAATTTAGAACCTTGATCAGGTGACGAGATCTTCACCTGGCAAGGCACCTCCAGAGGTATAATTTACAGGTAACTTGGAGGACTTTGCACCCATGACGGATTTTACATGCACCAGGCGCCATTAGCCTACATGGCGGATTATAGCCAGCAGTAGGCCTCGATCCCGCGGTCTTAGCTGCGGATTCGATGCTCTGCCAACTGGGCCACCGCTGCCCGAACTACTTCTGATTGACCTGGGGTTTAGAAGCCGAATTGCTGGTGCAGACTTGTCGTAAATAAATGGATTTTGGAGGGGGGGGGGGGGGAGCAAAAAAGAAAAAAAATGGAGCGCCGCAGATAGACAAGTTGCACCGAAAGTTAATTTTGGGCCGAAATGCTAGACAAACATAACGATGCAGGAGGATGAGACTCCGCCTATCTACCGTACCCCGCCGCGTAGAAACTGGCTCCGTAGACTTCCCACTGGAGAGGGTCCGGTAGCTTGTGTAGACTATAGCCTATGTGCAACTACGAATAATAAAGAGGCGGCAGTAAAAAAAAAAAAAACCTGAAAGGGAAAGGGGTTAGCTTGTACATGTTATAACTTCTCATGCTTATATGTTGACAAGGCTGCAACCGCAGCACATGATGGAATATTTTCGTGAACCACCAACCGTGCAGCGAACACGAAACTAAAGAGAAATAGGTATTGATGAAACTGGATAAATCTATATATAAATTCTGGACATTTTTGTAGAAAATTTCATACGCCTTTTAATTTATTAATTTGAAAATTTTTATTTACTGAATTTTTATTCGACTTTCTTAAGAGGTGTAAAGTCAACAGAGTGAAAATTTTTTCAAGTTTGACCTGTTCCAGGTTTGGACACTTTTTCACTCTGTTGGCTTTACGCCTCTTATGCAAGTTGAATAAAAATTGAGCAATTAAAAACTTTAAAAAAATTTCAAATTACTAAATTAAATGACGTGTGAAATTTTATACAAAAATTTCCAAAAATTATAGTATATTTATGTTCGTGTCGTATTGTGATATAATAAACATTTGTGAACGATATGTCGCTCACTCACTTAAATCTTCATACATATCAGGATGAGTAATGGAATCGGAAGCAAGATCCAAACTTTTAGAAAATTCAAGATGAGATCAGAAATCATTTCGTAATGTATTCTGTAAAAAAAATTCCGTTAAAATACGGAAATTGTACTGGCAATCGAAACGGCAGTACTGCAGTAGCGCTCAAAAGTATTTTGACAATCTTATATTCTCTCTTACTTTATTTAATGTAAAAATGTAAAAGAAAATATATTCCCTATAATTGAATAATTCCCTATGACTGCAGTTATTCAAATGTATCAAGTTTACACTTGTTTGTTTACATTCAGCGCCACCGAAGAAATATGACTCCTCCTTAGCTCAAAAGTATTTTAACAATTAGTTTGCATTTAATTGTTGAAGGTATCAGTGTTGCTATAGCTTCAATTAGTGTTTATATCGACTTATTGTGATTATTTTTAAATGCCGAAATGTAAAAAATATTGAAGTTATTCTAGAAAAGCCGCTGTAAATGAACTTAAGAAAGGTAGACTGCAAGTAGAATTAGCTCGTTCTTTTAACGGGTCTAGGCAACTTGTTATTACATGGAATAAAGTTTTTAATAAACAGAAATACATCGAAAATAAGCCTCAAAGTGACCATCCGAAAAAAAACAACTTGCAATGTTGACTGTATTATAAAAATGATATCTATAAGTGATTGTCGTATGTCCGCTGTAATAATAAAAAATGAATTGAAAGAAAATTACGGCATAGAAATGCATGTTTCATCAGTCAAACGACGCCTAAACCGCTGTGGTTTACATGGCAGAAGACCAGCAAAAACACGTTTCTTATCGACTAAGAATAGGAAGTCTAGAGTTGCATTTGTAAAACGGCATAACACTTTCAGGATCAAAGCAATTCCATTGCTAAAGTGTTTAAATTAATGATTGACACCGGAATTTTTATGAAAAAAAATTCGGTTTATTAGGTGTGTGAAATATAGCTTTTTCGTATTTACAAATAAATTTGTTTTCAAATTCCGGTGTCAGTCATTAATTTCAACACTTTAGCAATGGAATTGTTATTATTACTATTGCTATCATTATTATTATTATTATTATTATTATTATTATTATGATTGTTATTTGAATATAGACAAACAATTTTTAAAAAGTTTGCAAATTCATTTAACCCTTTATGTCCCAAATTATGAAATCATGAAAATTTCCTGTTCTAAAGCATTTTTCGTGAATTTTTTAAACTACATTAGAAGATTTACACAATTATTTAAGGGGGTAGGATGCCTTTGAACACGACGAAAAAGTAAAAAAAAATCACTATGTTCCAAGCTTCAAAACTTGTGTAATAAGTCAAAATAAAAATCAAACTTTATTTAAATATAAAGATCATATTTAAATTTATATTTAAAAATATATATATATACTTGTAAATTCATAAATAAATATTGAAATGATAAGTTTAAAAATATATGATAATAAGAGAAAAAGATCTTGCGCACATGATGAAATCTTAAAATATGTATATAAAGAGAAAATTTTGGTGAAAATAAATAATAATAAATACACAATTAAAAAATTAACAGAAAATTAAAAATTTTCACTTTTTAAAAAATATTTTCAAAAAAAAAAACAGAAAAAAATAAAATATTACCCTTTTCTGGTTTTAAGTTGTAGATAATACAGAAATGAATATGTTTTGAAAATTTCTTTTGATTGCCATGCATAGTTTTTTAGTAACATTGCGCGCATTTTGAATAAATGCAACGCAAAGTTTAATTATCCTATGTACTCTTAATATATAGTCTGAATATATAGCCTTAATATATAGCTTTAATAAAACTGCCCTACACTGTTAAAAATTTTGCAGCATTCTGGCAGGTCATTCGACCGTTTTTTCAAAAAACGGTTTCATAACCATAGTTTAACTATATTCTGATCATAAAATAGCCAATAATATGGTCAGAATAGTGTTAAAATTACGGTTGTGTAACCGTTTTCGGAAAAAACGGTCAAATGACCTGCCAGAGTGCTGCAAATTTTTAACAGTGTAATTAGTAAACTAATGGGAATTTTTTAATGCGGTTTTTTGCATATTGCTCAGAAATGATTATGGAATCAAAATATGTATTTAAAAAAAAATCGAAAATTGTGTAGGTTTAAAGGTATCCTACCCACTTAATAAATTCTAGAAGGATTTTGCCAATTAAAATTAATTAATTAAATTTGAGTTCATAGAGATTTTGCGCAATATTTATAACTCCACTCAAATCTTTTATTTAAAATATTTTTTTAGTATTTTATAGAGTTAGGAAATGTACAAATATAATGCTCTTACAACAGAAACACAGAAATATTTCCAAACTGAAACTTTTCATCCCCAATCTTTCAACGTCAAGAAAGCTGAAAAGATGCAAAAGCAAAAGAAATCATCCTTTTAAAAATATTAAAATTTAAAAATAAATTAATGGTACTTTAGAGTACCGTCGGTGCATAAAGGGTTAAATTATTGTAGCTATGTATATTTGATTATTATTATTTTTTTAAACATAATACACTTTTTAAAAAGTCAATGTCATTTAAACTATAAATAAGGTTGTATATAATTGTATTATGCAATTTATGCCGCAAAACAACTATGACTTACAACTCCGTTTTACGTTTTAGTCTAATAACTTTTGCTTGTACTCATTTCAAAAGTTTTAAAATGTTTATCCATGTACAACATAGTCTAATGAACTTTGGTATACAATAGTGCTAACCAAAAACATTCAAAGTTATGTTAGTACAAGGGCACAAACAAATGTAAATCTTTAATTTTTTTTTCCATTCTGTAATTTTCAAAATATTGCAAAACAAACACATATTATGAAAGTATTTTTCTGAAAATATTTTCGTATCTCACGCGATACAATAACAATGCCCATCGATAACTTATTTTCTTGCAAACATGGAAGAAACAAAAATCAAAACCGTTCCTTTTCCGATCACTTTGCAATTGGTATGAAATGAACACAGATAATATTTATTAGTTTAACGACTTTTATAGATTATTTGTAATGATGGATTACAAAAAAAATTCATTCTAAAAAAAAGTAACACCGCCGCAGTGAACGAATTTTTTGTGACCGGTGGTCTTTCTTCGTTAATATGAAGAAAACTACTGCATACAAAAATATGAAAATTGGTAGCATTATAGAGAAACGTTTGATGAACCCACTAGTGCAGACAGTTTTTAAATGGAATAATTATTTTAAGAGATATTTAATGTTAAATTTGGTCAAAGTCGGTCCATTAAAAAATTATAGAAGCAAAACCTATACATAGGAAATTAATCATTTTTCCTATGGATATATATTAGAAGCCCTTGGTGTGCAGACTGAATTTATTTTTTTTAATTTGACTAACTGTTTGAGAGTTTATTTCCATTTTAAATTCAAATTTTCAGCATTTCGAGATGTATTTTTCAGATATTTTAGAAAAGATTATCATTTTAAATTGTTACCAATTGTAAAAAACGGTGCAAATAATAACACTTCCTTCAAATTAAAAATTTATTAACACGTGATAACACGTGACTATTTTAAACAGAAAAAAAACCTTTCAAATTAGAATTAAATCATTACGTAATAAAAGCAGAAAAGTATTGAAAATTACGTCATAAAAATTATATATACAAGTGAATTTTAAAAGAGAAAGAAAATTTTGAAAATAATAAATTCATCAATATGCATTAAAAGCCGTAAATGGGAGAAATTACGTCATATTTAAGATGGCCAAACAATAGTATTGCCAAACAGTTTAAATTTTAAAATATATTTACACGAGACATGTATTTCATATTTCTAGATGATATTTTTAACTATTGTTGTGAATTCTAAGACAGCACGAATAATATTTTCTTTCTAACAGCAAAAGTATTTTCACTTGAATATTAAAAACAGAAAGAAAACTTTGGTGAAATTACGTCTGATTTAAAACGATGCTTTTAAAATGCCTTATTTAAAACAACTTTTTTATAGCGTTGTTAAAAAATACCGGGAGACAAAGACTTAACTGATCTTATTTAATCAAAGACGAAAACAGCCATTGAATCTCTTAACAGCAGCTGATTCGGCCTTAAAATTTCCCAATCAAAGGAAAATGAATGGAATCCCGTTTATAGGGAGATAACCACTGGTTTTTAATTAGAATTCAAATTTCCGTATTCTTTTTAAAGCCGATCAAATTAGCGTGTTTTTAGAGTCTGTGGTGTCTGAACGGGGGTTGGCGAGCTTAGGTCGTAGGGTGCAGAGATCCTAGTGTAATATATAATTATGACATTTGTCGAATGTGGTGACATATCAATCAATAAGCAAATGCACTTAAGTTATATCAAGTACATCGAGATAACAATTTCAAACAAAAGAGCTAAAAAGTGTGGATTTCAATTTATCTGTTGTTGCTGATGTTGGCCGTCTCTCTGGTTGTCAGTTTGCACCTTATAGTCCGGGCGTAGATGACATCGAAAGCCCCGTGATCGCGGAATTAAAAAAACAATTATGTAAATCCATAGTAAAAAGGGATACGAACAAAATGAGTTAGGTATGACTAGGTCTGACAACCCGAAAATATGTTTAATTAAATTAATTATTATTAAAAAGGTATAACGTTTTACCGTTATCGCGGATATTGATCACACTTAGAGCATTTTATAGAAAAATTTGTGCTCTTTCAGAAAAACTTGGTATGACAAACTTTTTTTTGCTTGAAAAGTCTGCCATACTTATTTTAAAGAGGCCGACGGAGATAAAATTTACAGATTTATTTTTCTTTGAATTTATACTGGTGGCACTTTTATTTCCCGTCTAGACACTGGCCAAGTGTCGGCTTCCACGGTAACGGTAAATCATTATAGCTTTTTAATAATAATTAATTTAATTTAATTCGGCTTGTCAGACCTAGCTCATTTTATTCGTATCCAGCTCATTTTATTCGTATGACTTTTTACCATCGATTTACATAAAACATTTTCAATTCCGCAATCACGGGCCTTTTGATGTCACTTTTCCCGGACTATTATGAATTATTTTATCTGGCAATACAACGGATTATTTGGAAAACATTAAAGTAGGCATCTAATAAAAATAATACATGTAATATCAACATTTTTTATCAGAGTTACATAAAAGAATATAACTATGCTTATCAATCGGATAATTATTATTTAAAATGTGTTTTCATGGGGTTACATGATATTCAAGATGAATGAAAATTTACTATTTTTAAAAAAGACTTAAAATTCTCTATTGCAATAGTTGAATCATTAAAATTTCTTTTCGTAAATAAATGCAATTAACCCTCGGACTACAAAAAAATAAAAATAAAAATAAAATAAACAGCGTTACAAAAATTGCAATAATGCATCCATTCGCCGTTACAGTCATTAGTTTTTATTCGATATTCTTTTAATATGTATCTACATTTTTATGAATTTAAATCTTAAAATATGACTTTATAAACCAATTTCTTAATTTTATCACATTCAGCTGGATTTTACTGTATTTGAACTAATTCTGTTTTTCTGTCGGGCCTATTGGACCCGTCTAGTAGGCGCAGGATTAAAGTACATTTTCACTAGATGGCGATTTTAATTTTAATTTTAATTTAATTATAGTACATTTTATGAACAGTCGATATATATATAAAAAATAAATACAGCCCATACATTTTCCACACATGCCATACAATTGTACAGAGAAAACAAAAATGGACATTAGACCATAGGATTATGTCCTTTTTATCCGACTGCCAAGAAGAGTTATGTGTTTGACGCGTATCTGAGCATGTGGATTTCTTTATACCCTCAAAACATCCCGACGGCATGAGGTCTCTATCAGTTCGTCTTAGCCTTCCGATGGTTATAGGCTAGATTTTATTTTTATAAATTCATTATGGCGGCCGTAAAATACAAAATGGCGGTAGAGACGAAAAAAATTACGCACCATACTGAGTGGCATATTATTGGATAGGTCTTTCAAAATGAAGACAATGTTTCATTGACTATTTTACAGTCAAAAGATTCGTTTAAATATTACACAACCTGGAAGTTGTGTAGGTAGGATCTCTAGTTCTACTGCCACCCTAACCTTCATAAGCATCTATAGGCCTCAACAAAACAGTGTTTATAGATAAGAACTAACAATTAAACACAACTTAAAAATCATCAATACAAGTAGATAAAAAAAATAGATAAGTATTATAAAAAATAGTTTCACATTGATGAGAAATAATTAATCAGTTCGCTTTTTACGTAGTCGGGTTTTTTTTTTGATTTTTTAAATTTAATTTTTACCTGTTCAATTTATGTTTAAAATAGGAGCTTAGGGGACTGAGTGTCTCAATAATGAAATTGTAACAAACTTTGAAAATCTCTATATGAACATCTAATATTAACATCATATTTGGATTTTTTTGGTAATTTTTTATCTTCGAATACCAAACGGGAGGTCATACGATTAAAGTAGTTTAGGAGTTATGCAGATGGAAGGTCTAGAAATCCTAATATTAAGTTTTTAATAATTACAAAAAAAACTGCAATGCAGTAGTTTATTAAGCCTAATTTAAAATATATTTGGTTGAATGAGCTGTAAATTTGGATTCAACTATTTAAAGCTTCTAAATTTCGATTTTTGCAAAATTTTTGTAGATTTTGAAAATAGTCTTATACTATTTTTATAACCTTATTTGTTACACATTAACCTATTCAGTAATGCTTTCGAATATTAATATTAAAATATATAAATTAAGATAATTAACAGCTGTCAATTTACTCTATATTTAGTGTTATTTTTCAGAAACCCAAATATTTACAGCTGTTTAAAAACAACTATATAAGTCCATTTATTTTGCTCATAAGAGCGAAGCAATAAGGCATCGATGCTAAAAATTTTCTGAAGAGTTTAAAAATGAATGTTGGATATAAAAATGCACTTTTTTAACATATTACTACAATGGTTCCCATTTTCTTTTACTTGCGGAGTCCTTTTTAGAAAGAACTTCTATGACGGAACCCTAAAGTGTGCAGTACCTTAGATTACTTTTAGATGCTTTAGAAATGAATGGTGTTTAGATCTGTTACTAAGAAGCAGGGGTAGAGGGGGTAGGTAGTCTAAACAATTGTAGCATTGCCTCTGCAATTAAATTTTACTAAACTATTCTATTTATTCTAAACTATCTGGCCCAGTCAGTGTTGCTCTCGTCCGTTGTAATAACCTTAAATACACCTAAAATCTGTGTTGAATGATTTAATCTATTTAAATGAAAATTCAAACGATCCTAATGCTAGGGCCCTAACCCTCGATATTATAGGATTTCATAATTTTTTATCCAAAATTTATCCAAACGAACCTATAGTTGAGGTAACTTTCTATTCTGTACCTATTTTTTTTTTTTTTTTTTTTGGAAGCTGGGTGTTATTTTCAACTTCAACCAATAACAATTCTTAAAAGAAAGCAATAGATATCTTCGCTTTTCCCAGGCTCCAACCAATATGCAGGTTTTCTCTTTCAGATGTTAGGTGTTTGTATTAATGACAGTTTTTCCTCGCAATGATGGATTCATTTCGTTGATTTTGCAATAAATATCAGAAAAATATGCCAGTTAGCACACCCAAACATCCTCGATTAAAGACATCTCTGTTGAACGTTATGGTAAAAAAATACTGCAATCTCTGTATGCTGTTCCATAAAATGTGTAACACTCTTCGAAGAGAAAAAAAAAATAAGGATTGTGGGGAACACTTACCTAGTTACAAAACTAGAAAATTTAGAGCTTAAAAACATACGAGTGGGCGGAGCTAAAATTTAATAAAATGCTGTTTCTTTTGTGTGGCAAAAGGCGTCATCTCGTCGTTGTATGTCCATCTCTTTCTCGAGTTAGTCATTTTGGAAATAGTGGCAGGAGACTTAGCAAGAACCCAGAGTTTGATTACCAAAAGGATACGGGGAGGTAACCTTTGCTAGGTGCCGATTTCATTTTCACGAATTTCCGCTTGTAATGAAATTTGTCGCTTTCTTATTTTGAATCTACATTTTGTTTCTTAATTCTCAATACATTGTATATGGGGTGCGTAAAAATGGAGTAATAGTAGCTTCAATTGATGTTATCAGCGCAAATGTTGTTATTTTCCGTTCATAACTTCGATGAAGACATTAATTCTCAAAATCTAAGACCCATTTGAAGAAATCTTTTCACAGGAATAGTTAGGGATAAAAACTCTACAACATACCTTAAATTCATCAAAATCGGTGAGCATCATGTTTGGTTTTCCCCTTGTTAGTCTTTTTAAAATCTGATAACCCTTTAAGCCCTGACACACACAATTGTGTGGGTGATACTAAAGTAAAAGAAAAAGACTATTTCCTGTTTTTGTGAGATTTAAAACAAAATCTGCACATTTATATGAGTTAATTGGCTTCAGATGTTTTGATGAGACACAACTAGAAGTCACCAACTACAATACAGGGTTAGATTTTCTGCTTTTAAAAAGACTATATCATCTGACAGCAATCGAAAAAAAGTATGTACAGTCGTAACTTCTTTTAAATATGATTTTTAGTGTTTACTTTGATTTAAATTTTTTTTTCATATATTTTATTCATGATTTTAATTGATTTCGACATTGATAAATTTAATTAGGCTTTACAAAAGTTGAAAAACAAATAACCCACGCAATTGTGTGGGTCCAGCATTTACCATTTCCAAAATAATTACAATTCCTAATACATGAAATTTTTATTTTTAAGTGATTTTTTTTTAATTATGTTTTAAGCAATTTATTTTTATTATTTACATTTTTAAAGCGTATTAATTTTAAATTAATAGGATTGTACTATTCACGATTTCTATTTAAAATGGATAGTATTAGATATATGTAATATGCACATGTAACGAACTGTATTTTTCTGCTCTGAGTTATTGATACCATATATGATTTATAAGTTTTACATATGCATACAAACGAGATAGATTTTTAAATTTGATAAATTCATTCCATTTTGTCGACACAGCAAGTAAACCACCAGGAATGAAATAATAAATTATGGAAAGTTCAGCAAATGCTCGACAGATTCCGTAGTGTCTGCTTGAATTTACCAGGAGATCACGGAAAATTTTCCATAGATGAGCAGAAGATTCCTTTTTTTTTAGGACGTGCCACAGTAAAGCAATATGTAAAAAATAAACCACACTCTGTAGTAACAGCATCATCTGGGATAGTTTTAAATTTTGTAGTATACCAGTGGGAAAGCACAGATCTGGTCCACAAGGATCTAGGATTAGGAACTGCTGTAGTCCTTACTCTGGTTCAGACTTAGTTTTATGTACATCAATCGGTATTTCAACAAAATACAGGGCTCCCAAATGGTCCGCCAACTGAATACCAATAAATTTTAACAAAAAATTTTATGGTAGGTCTGCGCTAGAATTAACTGTCAAAGGTGGTTCCGGGGCGGTTTGTAAGAAAAATCTAAAAAGAAAATTTTTCTAAAATAATATTGGTATTCAGTTGGCGGACCATTTGGGTGCCCTGAAAATACCGCTGCTGGAAAAACTAAAAAAAAAAGAGATTTGCAGGATCAGGCACAATCTAAACGGAGTGAAAGGCATACCATTTGTCATCGGCTCTTAATACGGGTGTGAGCATTGAGCACGTCTCAGAAAATGAAATTGTAGTGCTCTGTCCAAAAACAAAAATTGTTTCAAACACTTTCACTTGTGGTTGATGAAAATTATCTCAATAAACAACAACTTTTTTTGCTTAAACTTTTATTTTTAGATATTTGCAACACATAATCCCAAACTACACAATTATGTAGATTTAGCCCAAAAACGGCTGCATTAAGGCCGAACCCACACAATTGTGTGCGTACTCCCTTGGCATAACCTGACATCGGGTATTTTTTTAATTTTTTTTCAATCAAATACGATCCTATCGATAAGGATAAACCAACCAAACTTTCAATTTCTACCAAAAAAACTTCCGGTCTTAAAGGGATAAACCACTTCGATTTTCATCTAACATCTTTGTATTAATATCCGTGGATAAGGCATTAGTACTGTCAAAAATGCGTAATTGCATATTTCATGGGATTCTTTTAATAAATGTAAACAGTATTTTGATTGTCTAGTTCTCAAAAACAAAAACCATAGCTGATTAGTTTTTAACAGTTCTAAATTATCATATAACTTTTGTTAGTCAGAATTTACTAAATTGTGTCTTTATGGAGTTATTATTATGTAGTTACTGAAATAAAATGTAATAATATTAAGAGAAAATTTAGTTCCCTGATTCCCGAGTAATCAGGATCCAGTCGGGGATTGCAAATTAATCTGTGAATTGTATTCCCTATTCCCAATCCAGTAATATAGGAATATTTTATAACAGCAACATTGTATCAAAATTTATAACTTTTTTATTAATTACCTACAAATTACTTTGTCTCTTATTGTATTACTTTTTCGTGTAGCTAAGTTCAAATCTTCAATTAATAAAAAAAAATAATTACAATTTTAACAGTTATAGAATTTTTCAACTTTATAAAACTTTTGAACACTAAGTAAATTAAACTTTACTTCCTATGGAATAATAAAGACAAATAATTTTGATGTATCTAACCTAGCACCTCTTGTCATTCAAACAGAGTAACTGAAACTGAAAAACTGTAAATTGCATTTTCTTCTTCATAAACCACAGTAATTCAAATATTTTTGCTTTGTTACACATAAATTTTCGAATAAATCAGTAGTAAACAGATTACTGCATGATAAATATAGAAATCATTTCGTACTTTTGAAATTATTGCTGGCTACAATAATTAAATTTTAGACCTCTAAAAAAGAACCGAAGCATAGTACGTGATATAAAAGTTTGACTAAATCACTAGAGCAATAGCCAGATATATTTTCTTTAAATAAAATCTTATTTATAATAATTCTCAAGCTACGAGTTTTTTAAATCATTTTATATTTATCGGGTCCTTGTTTTTTCTTTATTACTATTATGTAGTCCAAATAATCGGGGGAAAAAAAGCATTATGATGAATATATTTGTATGTAAAAAGCTTCAAATATGTCTACTGCAAAAGTTACTTTCATATTGATCGAACAAACATGTGAACCTTTTTTGCATAAATAGTTATTCGAAATCTCATATCCAGTTTTAAATTATACCTTCCATACTGTGTTATTTATTGCTTTAGAACCGTAAGTTTATTTAGTTATAAATTGAGAATAAGTAACATACGAGCTGTTCTTTATTGCGTGTCTTGTAATTTAAAAATATATACGAGTGTTTTATAATAAGTTTATTCTATGAGTCATTAATTATTACTAATCATTTATAATATATTTATATTCAAATACAGAAGATAATTTTTGATTTTCCTCAATTAGACTGATTCCAATTATTACATGGGTGAAATTCCCCAGCCTTATGAAACTTAACCATATATAAAATAAATTGAATTTACCTAAAAGTAAGCCATCATAATTGAATTATTTTTGCATTATCTATAAATAAATTCTGAAATAAAGCAATACTAAACAGATCACTGTTTACTAAATATGTAGCATTTTTTCTTTCTTTTGAAATCATTATTGGCAACGATAATTAAATTACTCATCTATAAAAAAGAAATTAGGCATCATACATGCTGTAAAAGATATTTGAAGAAATAAAGCAATAAAAGAGAAAAATTATCCTAAAATAAAATCTTATTTATAGGTTATGCCTGAAGTTTTGAGAATCGTTTTATATTTATGAGACAATGTTTTTTTTTATTGTGCAGTTCATAGAGTAGAAAAAATGTGCGTAATGAATATATTTGCATATATGAAGCTTAAAGATGAAAAAGTTGCTTTCATATTGATAGAATAAATAAATGAAAAATTTTTACTTAAATAATTAGTCGAACTCACATATCTCATTTTAAAATATTCATTCAGAATTTAATGTTGTTTTATGATTTAAGTTTATGTTTATTAATTTATAAACTGGTCTGAAGTACTAAGAAAAAGAAGTAATTGGTATAACTTAATTTTTATCAATTACTTCTTCTCATACAAATCTTCATCTCACAATTCAAAAATACATACGGGTATATTATAATAGCAAAGGTCATTTTTTGAATTGTTACTTATTAACCAAAGTACGGCTAACTTATGTCACGCGTTTTGCTTTTGGTATGGCATTGATTAAGATTATAAGTCAAGATATAGTAATATGACACAAAATACACGAATTTATATTAGCTTATCGTGACTAAATTTCATTAATTGGAAATGTAAGAATTTTAATTCCGTCTATTAAATTCCGATTTAATTCAATATGAGTTCAAAAATTTATCATAAAATTAAATATTTAAAAAAACATCAAAAAAGAGAGATTACTAAGCATTAGTAAAAATGCAAATGATAAAATCATGGAAACTTTGGAATCATGGAAACTTTGGAATCATGGAAAAATGGAAATTTAATTTAAAGAGATATTTAAAGAACCTGGCTTTAGGCATTTTGAAAGTTTTGCTGTCTATCTACGGATGCGAATTATTATTTTTCCAAATTAATAATATAAAAAATTCAAATAGGAATAACTTGTCAGATAT
This sequence comes from Maratus speciosus, assembly GCA_963932465.1. Lineage (NCBI taxonomy): Eukaryota > Metazoa > Arthropoda > Arachnida > Araneae > Salticidae > Maratus > Maratus speciosus. The sequence goes on along the minus strand of OZ010791.1, from coordinate 375,985,727 downwards.
TGTTGTTAAAATTATTAAAAACTATCATATAATACTAAAAAAGGAAAAAAGTAAAGACTTTTCATGTTTTTTATTTTTCTGAAAAAATAATAAAAAATGTCCCTTGACTTTTTGGTCATTCTCCTGTCATAAAATGAAAGTAAAGACTCTAACATCTGGCAACAGTCATATTACTCCTGAATTCCACCTGTGAACAGTCGCATCATCACAGAAGCTATCCAGATTTTTTTTTTCCGAGGGGGGGAGGGGGTATTAATCATGGATAAGTAAATTTTAAAGATTTCTAGTTTATATTAATAAGTATTTTTATTGGATGTCATTACCTTGTCTATTTTATTTGCCTCAATTTTGTAATGAAAGTTCAATCAGTGATTAAACTTTATTTGTATTGAGTTTTTAAAGTTATCTTTAGGTGCAATTCATTTTTGTGTACATATAATAGTAGAGAAGCTAACCTTACTTTTTGTCATTCCTCTCCATTTCCGTTGTTATTTCTCTAAGTGCCTTTGCCATTGCTTTGTCTACTTGAAATTTATACTTTTATTTTTGTGTGTTTAATCTTGCAAAAGATTTTTGCTAATAGTATTTTATTACTAAAAGCTCATAAATACAATAGAGTCCAATTTTAAAGGGGGAAAAGTATTAATTTTTAAATATATATAATACTCAAATTGTTCTGATAAGAGAAAATAACACACTTATATCATTATAGAATATTTTATCGAATTAAGAGATACTTGCAAAGTATTTTATCGTTAATTTAAATTAACATGAATAATCATAACTGTTTCATTGTCTGGCAGTCAATGACTGTTTTCACCTGAAAAAATGTTATTATAATCCGGGCATTTTCCACGATATCAAAATTATTGATTAATTTATAGTTGATATTTAATTACTTTTATAATGATAAGGTTTTATAAAGTTGCTTTAAAAGTACAAGGAATTAAACAGAATCAAATATAACTTCCGTCTATTTCCTTCTTATTTCATCTTTTCAACTAGCTAACTTTTCAAAAGCTATTCATAGTTTGAAAAGCAGATTCTTATAGCAGACTGAAAAGGAAAAAAGGTTTTTCTTTTTTTCTCAGATATATGATGAAGGGGGGAGGGGAATTATTTTGAACATTCTTTCTTCTATAATTGAAATGTTGGCTATAAATTTATTTATTATCTAAAAGAAATTTAGTGAAAAATATTTTTTTTTTACTCATTTTGAATTTGTTTTAAAGTTATTGGTAGTACGTTACTTTCCAATTATTTTCATTTTGGGGGAAATTTGCAATTAACTATAAAATAAGAAACAAATACTTTTTAAATTATTTATTTCGCAAATCAGCTGTAAATGTTTTCTAAAATAATCATACTGTTAGTCAAATAATTTCTTATCATGAAAACAAAACATTTAAATTTATCAAATTGTAATAAGTTATTCTGTCATTTTTTATTTTTTTTTTAACTTACAAAAAATCTTTAAGAATTCAAAATGTATTAATTTGTAAATAAAAAAATCTATTGCTAACCAATTTTCTATGTACTTATTAGATTTTTTTTTTAATTTAGTCATTTTTAAAAAAGCTCATTCATTTATTTGAAAAAATTGCTAACGAGGAATCTTGCTTTAATTAAATCATTAATGGTATGTGACATTTTATTTCATAATTACGTTGCTTTGTTCAAGTAATTAGAAATGAAACTATTTTTATATAATTGTTTAAGATCTGAATTTTAAAAAACAAAAACTTAAATGATTTTTTAAATGAAATTAATTTACATTAATTAATCAACAGTGCCAAAAAAAGGAAAATGATTTTTATGAAATACAGTATAAATTATTGCATATAAATAAATAATAACGTGAAAAATTTTTGAACTAGTTTATTAATTCAAATATTAAAACATTTATTTGTTGCTTTGGATCCGTTTCAATATCAATACATTATTTATTTGTGGGGGGGGGGGGAATATTTCTTCTGAATACAAAATTACATTTGCATGTTAAAAAATATTTTTGCGAACATCACTAAAGTTTATTACACCAATCTCTTTAACCTGAGATTTTTGTCAATAGTGATGCTATAATATCATCAATGATATTGTAATATGATAATATAACATAATGACAATATCGTTATGGTGCGAGATTCTACAAGTTTAATGTCGAAGTAAACGTTATTGCAATATTTACTAGAGAAATAGGCAAAATATTAACATTACGTCCATCAATTGGTGATAGACGTAATGATCAATTGGTGATCATTCAGTGTGAATGAATCAATTGGTGATAGACGTTAGCCTCAAAAGCAATCAAGCAATCAAATGGATCTTCAGTGTGAATGAATCAATCATTCTAATCAGGGGTTCGTTTTTTAGAGCGTTTTGAAACTTAAACTTTAATTATAATCACCCTGTAAATTAATCATAGAATTTTCAATAGACGACAATATCGAGTTATTTTCCATGCCACAGTTTTTCTTTTATCATTTGAGCAGTTTTACGAGAATATTACGAAAAATAACTTTTTAAATTTTGTCAAATTAAAAAAGCTGAAGACGCCCGAAAATAGATTTTTTTAAAGTTAATTTTGTTTCCTTTATAATTTTGTATTAGAAAATGGACAATATTTATGAAAAGTATGAAATTTTCTGTTTGTCGGTAGGTCTGAATAAAGTGCCTTTTAGTCAATAATTTTTTCAGTTTTATGTTCTAATATTTTTTATGTTTAAAATAATGTACAGTAGCGCTCAAAAGTATTTTGACACCGTTGTATTCGCTCTTATTTTGTTTAATACAAAAACATAAAAAAAGTAGTATATTCTCTATCATTAAGAACATTATGACTGCAATTATTCAAAGGTATCAAATTTCAACTTGTTTGTTTACATTCGGCGCCACCGAAGAAAAATGACTTCTCCTTAGCTCAAAAGTGTTATGACAATTAGTTTGCATTTAATTATTGAAGGGGTCAGTTGCTCTATAGCTTCGAACTTATTGTGATTATTTTTAAATGGCGAAGTGCAAAGAATATTCTAGTGATTTTAGAAAAGCCGTTGTAAATGCACTTAACCAAGGAAGGACGCAAGCAGAAGTTACTCGTTTTTTTAACGTGTCTCAGCAGCTTCTTAGTAAATAGAATAAAGATTTTAATAAACGGAAATCTATCGAAAATAAGTCTCGAAGAGTGGCCGTCGAAAAAAACAACTTACAATGTTGACTGTATTATAAAAAAAACCTATCTGCAAGTGATTGTCGTAAGTCGGCTGTAATAATAAAAAATGATTTGAAAGAAAATTTCGGCATAGACATACACGTTTCAACTGTCAAACGAAGCCTAAACCTTTATGATTTACATGGCCGAAGATCAGCAAAAAAGCCTTTGATACCTGCTAAGAATAAGAAGGCCAGATTTTAATTCGCAAATCGCCATAAATCGTGGACAACTGTAGAGTGATCTAATGTTTTGTGGAGCGATAAAAGCAAGTTTAATTTAGTGTCTTCTGGTGTAATCAAGTACATTCGACGTCCTAAAAACAAAAAATATCATGTTCGACACTAAATACCCACCGTCAAACATGAAGACGGCAATGCGGTGGTTTGGAGTTGTTTTTTTCGCAGAGGAGTTGGACCCTTAGTTCGAATTGAGGGGAGTATGGATCGGTTCATGTATGCTGGTATATTAAAGATTCATATGCTACCATATGCTAAACAAAACATGACCGCTAAGTGGTATTTTTAGAAAGATAATAACTCAAAACACAAATCCACTTACGTAAGTGATTTTATGAAACGCAGAAATGTCCAGGTTCTAATGCGGCCAAGTCAAAGTCCGGATTAGAACCCCATAGAGCATCTGTGGAAGGAGTTAGATCGTAGAGTAAGATGCCAAAATTATTCAAATAAGGAGACTTTGTACGAAGGTCTTAAAAATGAGTAGGATCGAATACAAAAGTTAGTCGATTCGCTGCCCGCGCGTTGTGAGGCTGTCATAAAGGGCACAGGCACAGGACCAAATATGCTACCAAATATTGACTGACACATTACTATACTTGATAATTATTGTGTTAAAACGATTTTTTATTATAATGTCAAAATACTTTTGATTTATCATTTTTCTGATTTTTCATGGGTTTCACGTTATGGTTGTTAATTTAATAAAATTCTGTATAACATTAAATATGGTTCAATAAAATAAATGATTAATTTTTGTATTTTATTATTATTTCTAATTAAGTGAATTATTATGTTTGTCAAAATACTTTTCAGCGCTACCGTATTATAATATCTGAATAGATATTTTAAATCGGAGTTGTTGAGTCACAAAGGGTTAATAATGTTTTAGGATAAAACATATTATTTGAAATGTAAGATAAAGTTATGGCAATGTCCAGCTACTCGCTTATGAAGTCAGTCCAGTTTTAGATGTGATCGTGTTGTCCGACATCTAACATTTGTGCGTTGAAGTTACACTTATCTGTCATTTCTGTGACTTGATCGTCACAAGTATTATTGTGCCTCACTGAATCTGAAAGTTATTTTTGTTCGGTTATACGCTAACTTAGCTTAATGTAGTAAGTTGCCAAGTATACGCAAGTGAGTAAGCGTTGAAACGAGCGGATTAGCTGAGTTTCACGCGTTTGGTTCTATTAGGCAACTGGCAAGCATAGATAAACCTACTGTCAAGAGCGTTTCAAGCCCTTTCTTTGTGACGGTTAATGTTGATTAAAAGAGAAAGTTTCCGCAGACTAGCGGAGGACCTTCTGTAAGGAGTTGATTTAAGTACTTCAAAATAAAGTGGTATTTGTAGTCTACGATATTTTAGCCATTTCGTGACATTTGACGTATTTTGCAAAGGTCTTGTGTTTAAAGTTTTTTCAGCGACATTGGAATTCTTGCGGCAGTCTTCTTAAATACGGCCACAGAAACCATTTTCTTTACTTAAGTTGAGTTTTAAGTTTAGTAAAGTGCATTTCGTTTATTTTAGAGCTAGCCGTGTCCAAAATTGATTCTCGTAGATAGTCTTTGCCGCTCCACTGCAAATCTATCTTCTCACTGATTTTAAATAGTCAGTTTTTATTGTTGCCTATAATGTTATGGTTACCTTCTTATGTGACTTTTCAGTGTCTCACGTCATAAAGTTTAAGCAATTTCTATGATAAATTAAAACGTGTGTCACTGACTCTGGCTTGAAAACGACCTGCGCATTCAATTTAGATTTTATCTCACATATAGTCTATTCTAAATACCTCATTATTTCATTTGTTATATCATCGAATAGGTAAAAAGCGTACATTGAAATAAAATTTATTTGAAAAGTACAATAGAATTTACTGTTTTTATTTATTTATTTATTTTATATAGTTTTCAAGCACGCATTTTTGTTGTCTATATCAGCAACGAACTTTTGTTTCTTACAATAACATAAAATAAAATTTGCAGTAATTTAAATAAATATGCAAATTTAGATAGTCAGCTACAACAAAGGCAATACATTGCCCGAGTTTAGAGAGAGCTACTCCTTCAACCTCTGACACATAACAAAAATAATATTTTTTCATAAAATGGAAACTGCCTGAAATAATTCCTTGGAAAAATTGTATATACACAGATTTAAAGCGAGATTATGATACAGGCCTCTTTTAAGCATGTAGTTTTTAATTTCAATATTTTATTATTTGAATGCATACTTAATATATTTTATATCAAAATTATTTTTGGTGTAGTTGTTGAACAATCGAAAACATACTCTAAATGTAGAACTTCTATTAGCTTATATTCTGTACACCGTGCAGTATGATCAGTGACCCGAGTATTCAAGGTTGGAATCCCTAGTTATCTTAACCCTTTATGTACAGAATTATGAATTCATGAAAATTTTATCTTGTAAAGAATTTTTCGTGAATTGTTTAAACTACATTAGAAGATTTACATAATCATTTAATAAATTTTAGAAGGATTAATTAAATTTGAATTTATAGGGTTTTTGTGCATTATTTATAACCCCATTCAAATCTTTTATTTAAAATATTTTTCTTTGTATTTTGTAGAATTAGGAAACGTACAAATATAATGTTCTTACAATAGAAATATTTCCGAATTGAAAAATCACCCCCCCCCCCACACACACACACACACACACAATTTCAAGAAAGTTGAAAAGATGCAAAGTCAAAAAGAATCATCCTTTTAAAAATATTTTTGTTCTGCGTAACCAATATTGCTTTTGGAACAAGATAAAGTAATATATCTATAACTCATTCTAAACTGTATTACAGCTAATCGATATAGTAAATGAATTTTATAAGAAGTTATTTTAATGGTACTTATAAGTACCGTCAGTAGATAAAACGTTAATACATTCATTTCAGCTATGCCACTTTTTCATTTTTACATAGTAAAATAAAAAAAATATTATTTTACAACTATTTTACTTAAAATAGTAATGATAATAAATCAGTTTCTTTTATACGAGGATTTTAAACACAGGCCTGACTGACTTGATAATTTTCATTTTTTCAGTAATAATAGAATTCATGAGATTAATCATTTTAATTTTCAAACACCTAATTATTTCTATCGAAAACAGAAAATAAATACCTTAATATAGAAAATAAAGTTAATGGTGTTGAGTAGACCTAGTCGTTCTTCCTAACAAAATCAATTTTTTTTCTTTTCTTTGTAAAGCATGTATGTAATTAAAGTCTCTGAACTGTTTAATGTTTAAAGTCTTTTATATTACATATTTATTTAATAATGAGTTTTGAGAGATGATGAAAGCATTTTAATTATTTAAGTTTTTATCAGTCATTGAAAAAATGTAATGGTTATAATAAGTTTCCCTAATTTTCTGCTTCTGATGTTATCTTCAAACAATCTCCAATTACTTTAATTAGTTTTGAACAGAAAACCTGTTAACACATTTATCACGGTAATGGCTCATTTTTATTTGCATCTAATAATTAGAATCCATTAGTAAAAGTTTCTAACAAAAAGTATTTCTAATAAAAAAAAAATAATTGACTTCAATATTAATTTAATATATACAGTGTGACTTTTAAAACCATGTTCAGCCCAATTAAACTCAGAACAGAAGAAGCACTACAGCCGCAAATGGAATGACTAGATTTAATAAAGTGGCTATGTGCCATGAGACCACATATAACGCAACTTAGCGGCAAACTGTGGACTTAGCGTTCATATCTCGAAAATGGTACGAGATACTGAAAAAAGTTAATTACTAAGTTGTATAGCGTTCTCCATTTCGTTTGAAACTATGTTTTACATACTTTATTAAATGACCTGAAATGTAAACTTTTATATCCAATCACCAGCAATACAGGCAGAAGTGTGGCATTATAATGCCGACGCACATTTATTAATAAAAATAACACATGTAAGCAATGTACAGTTTGTTTTACACTGGTGTCCAAAATTATTACCAATTAAGGACCAATCACAAAATGCTGATTTTCAAGTACGCGAATACTCAAAAGGAAATAATATAATTCGAATAATTACTGTCTCTAAAGCACAGATAGTCCATATAACATCTCATTCATGTCACACATGGTCACAAGTGTCACAATCAGTACGGTGAAGCAAAAAAATAGGAAATTCCATACATCTTATTATGAGTCTCAAATGATCACTATATGTGACTCCACTGAGACGTCACTATGACTGCTGCTTTGTGACGAGTCACCATGTGACTTTACAATGTAGTTGCATTGTGTCTCGCAAGTGACTGTCATCTGTAGACGCAATTTCAAAGTCATCGTGAACGCTGCATTTTGATAAGTTACCAAATAATATCCCATTAAAGTGACATGATGACTTTCAGGTGACAGAGAGACTACTGTGAAGTCACCATTGTGCTCTTTTGTGAAAAGTCACCATGTGACTATAATGTGATATTATTTGGTGACTTATCATAATGCAACGTTCATGATGACTTTGAAATTGAGTCTAAAAATGACAGTCACATGAGAGTCACAATTTAACTACATTGTAAAGTCACCTGGTGACTCGCCACAAAGCAGCAGTCACATTGACGCCTCAGTAGAGTCACATATAGTGATCATTTAAGACTCCTAATGAGACGTGTGGAATTTCCTATTTTTTATTTCACCGTAGTGACTGTGATACTTGTGACCATGTGTGACATGAATGAGATGCTATATGGGCTAGCTGTGCTGTAGGGATAGTAGTTATTTGAATTATAGTATTTCTTTTTGAGTATTCGTGTACTTAAAAATTAGTCTTTTGTGACTGGTCCTTAATTTTGGAACACCAGTGTATGAGTTGTGAAAAATGTGATATATTCTATATGGGGCATTCTCACAATATTTTGACTTTCATGTCCCTGAATAATAATTTTTATTTTAATACGCTTTTTGTGTTTTTTTAATTTCATATACTGGGGAATATCCAATTGCATGATTGCAGTGTGACCAGTGTAATATGAAACTCGAATTAGATAGGCTAAATGTGTCCACAAAAGGCAGATACATGTGTTCCGATGGTGCAAATAATTAACATATTTAACTTGATTTTGAAATTAAAATAGACTAGACCTTGATTGCATGTGTTATTTTTATTAGTAAATACGTGTCTGCGTCTGCCTTGTAATTGTCAGAAATCTAAAATCTTCCATCTTCATGTTTCGTTGAGAAACCTTTGTTTGTGAAATATGCAAACTGTTTATATCATACCTTTGTGTGAACAACAAAATAATTTTGAACTTATCATATTCAAGAAAAAAACTTTAGTGTTTTGAGCATACAACAGATGACGTTACCAGACTCAGTTCCAAATATTCCGGAGAGATGGCAGCATCAAAGAATCAGAAATTAAAACTCTGTCTTACAGATGTCAATCCACTAAAGAACAAAGGTTTTTGATGACCTCAACAAATTTCCTTTATACTTAGGCTATAATAACCCTTTGGGCACTTTTTACTACACAAAATCTTCTCACTTCTCGGCTGACTCTTGTTCAAGCCAGTCCCTATGCCGACTTAAATTTTATTCCTATTGTCTCAAAGAGTCTTCCTTCAGCAATAGTGTTAAACGGCATTTAATGTTTTAAATGCTGCTTAAAAATAGCAGTCACCTTTTATTAATCTCCATAATTATAAATTGTGCTGTAACAACGACCTTTAACTGGAATAATTTATGTAGGGGGGACTAGGGAGGGTTGACCATACGGGAGGCTTAACCTACCCGCCCGTTTTCATATTTAAAAGAATTTCAGAGTTTTATCAATAGGTGTCAAGCAAAGCTACTAGGATTCTCAAACAACAGTCTTTGTTTCATACAGATAATTGAAGTAGGTGTGGAAAAATCAATTGTGAAGGATTTTTGCCGTAAAAGTTGTGTTTTTTAGAAATATTTTGTAAGTTTTTTTTCAGATAAAATATATCATAGAAATTTAAGTAAGTAGGTTTTAGGTAATGCAGAAATATCGAGCTTTCATTCCAGGCATAAAGATTGTACACTAAGTTAGGCTTAACATAACAATGTGCTATCCTTTAGAAAAGGGATATGTGGGGACTGTTGACCCAGTCACTGTGACAGAGGGTTGACCAGAGGCTCAGGTCTCCTTTAATTAAGTGGTTTTGGAAATCTTTTTATTATACACTGTGAAAAATGAAGGGTTAATGATTGTATAAAAAATGTACATTTATTGTGTAAAGCAACAGTAAAATGGGGTGATGGAAAAGAAAATGTTAAAACAGATTTAAGAAAGATGTGAAAAATTGCTACAGTATGCACTGAAGAAAAAAATTAATGAAATATAAATGGGAATGTTGATAGGAACTTTTTTTTCCATTTAAATATTACTTACAATAGGTAAATAGAAAGAGTGGAAATTAGAAAGTATGAAAGCAGCAGTTTTTATCCTTTCAGTGGCAGTGGTATGTATATGAAACACTTAATTTTAATTCCAAAACGTCCACAATGGCACCAGAATTTTGCTAAAATCTTTTCCATTTAATATGTACGTGAAATATAGTCTTTTCTTATTTCCAAATCAATTTGTTCCTAAATTCCGGGGCCAGTCATTTATTTCAACATGTTAATATTGAAAATACTTTGCTACTGAAAGCATTAAAAGATGTTAATGACAAATCTCAGCAGGACGAATATAGAGAGATGAAGCCAAACTATGTGAAAACTAGAGTTGTCAGATCGGGTGTCACAAAAAGTAGGACAAGAAGACAAAAACAGGGGGATAGGGGTTCCTAAATCCGGTCATAATAATGCATGAAACCTTGTGAAAACGGAACCTGTCTCTAACGGAATACTATTTTAAATGTCAAAATTTCATTTTCCCTGATTACAATTATATCTGCTCAGACAAAATCATGTTTGAAACAGAATTTTATTATTTTATTACCGAATTATTTTCTTCGTTAAAATTTAAATTTTGGCTTTCCCATGACTTTTTAAAGAAAAGTAATTTTTATCTTATTTTATCAAGGAATGTATCTTGTGAAAGACGAAGACGTATATATCGATCGTCATATTTGCTGGTGTGAAAAGAGCTTTCTTGTCACTAAGTCTATCGATCTAAAAATATGCCACTGGGCGTTAATGGGTTAAGAAAATGAAAGGAAAAACGTACAGAAATCTAGAACGAAAGAGATAAAGAAACTTTTGCTCGTTAACGATTTGGAATCTGTAAGTGTACAGATAACTAAGTAAACTGTGGAAAACTTTTCTTTTGTAGAAGATGCTATACTTTGTAAATTGGATAATCTGTAAATTAACTATGTAATTCGTACTAGGTAGGCACATTAAACGATTTCAAAATCTAAAAATAATATAGATGTAGCGATAACTCTACGGACTCATGTGAAATGACTCCATGAAATTTAAAATTGAAATATGAATTTTAACCAAAGAGCATGCCCCCATTTACAATTACTCCACCCAGTAAGAAATATAAAATTTTAAGCATGGGCTAGGTTTATATGTATGGTGTGCTCAAATTAAAACAAGTTGGAAATTGCTCGTCAAACGTGGCAAATGAGGTGCGTTCGTACTATAACTAGTTTTATAATTATTTTTTGCACCCCATATTGTACTGAATGTATATTTTTTGCACTTCATAAAGTGCATAGTCTGTAACATCATAAAAATGCACTTCAATAATTTTTTTTCCCATTCCCCGTAATGTAACGGAACACTTTTGACTGTCCTGTAATTAAACTATACATCCGATTTTCCTAAAATTTGAAATGGCTCGACAAAATTTTGCAATAATTATATCTTTAAAATTTCAGACCGTTCGGAAGGCTGTAACATCATTAAAATGCACTTGTAATAATTTTTCCCATTGGCCGTAATGTAAAGAAAAAATTTTGACTGTCCCTATAATTAAACTATACATCCGATTTTCATAAAATTTGAAATGGCTCGACAAAATTTTGCAACAATCATATATTAAAAATTTCAGACCATTCGGTTGGGTAGTTTTTGCTCTGTTATATGCGGACAAACAGACGGACGGTCAGACGGACGGACTGAACGACGACTATAGGTGCTACGTATTTATATAATTACGAACGCACCTAAAAAAGACTACGATTATACGGCCGCTACGGTAAAGGTCTTCTTTTCATTTGGATGCACAATATATATCAGACGATATTCCAAATGAGATATTCTATCATAAGAGCTCTGTTCCTCCTGCAAAAGCAAAAAATATCGCTTATTTTACGAATATGAATTTTAACCATTGAATATGCCCCCATTAACAATGACGCTGTACAATATGAAGTTTAGAACGTTGAGCATGTGCTTACTTTATACTTATATGTAGCCCGCCCAAATGAAAAAGGCACTACGATTATACGACCGCTAAACTAAAGATCTCAGTTTCATTTCGACACACCATACATATCAATTGATTCTCCCCATGAAATATTTTATCAAAAAGTCTCTGTTCATTCCGGGGAAAGAAAAAAATATTTGCTTATTTTTCACATTATTACAAATTTTATTATAAAGTTCACATCTATAAAACTCAAATTATACTGACTATAAAACTCAAATTAATACTAATCAGAAAAATTCTATAAATTTCAATAAAAGCGTTAAATTAACATTTGGGAATATCAAGAAAACTATATTGGATATTATAATTATATTTTATTACTCCCCGTAGCATCAATAGATAAAAATCTGTTTTTTTTCCTATTCAAAAATTACAAATTAATTACTTAAACATTGGAGAAAAAGACTGTGAATTTAAACTAAAATAAAACGAAACATGAGGAATTACTTTGAGCATGATTTTGACACGTTTCCTTGAAAAAAATTATAACTTGTGTTTTGTGGAAGTTCAGAACTGTAACACGAATTTTCAATGTTTATCTATGTTGAACAAACTGGTGTAATGCACAGTTACATACAATTAAAATATGCACAAGGCCTTACTAAAGAACATTTTCTTTCTTTATTTGGTACAAAGAAGACGTGCTACCATTTTAAAATAAGGAGAAAGACTTTATCTGCATGTCACACACACATTGTAAGTATTATAATGTGCTCCGTCGAATTTAAAATTCTAATAATGCACTGCTTACACATTTGCTTACGAAACATTTTTATGTAGTTTTATTTGTCATATCAATCGTCATAATATTTTTAAATGCAGTTTTTAACGTAGTTTATGAAATTCCTCCTGTTTTGTTACAAATGTTCTTGTGTGTGTTTGACTTTCATTACAAAGAAAATTCTTTATTAAATCAATACTTTTTTTTATAATCAGTTAACGTTTGCGCAAATATTAACATAGATAGAAAAGTATTAATTTTATTAAAAGATTTCAAAATTCAAAAAGACAAGGGTAGATAAGTCAAATCAAACTAACTAGCCGTCATAATTCGTTGCATAATATATTTTGGGGAGGCTATTGTTAAGTATATTACGAATGGTCACAATCCGGGAATCGCAAATTTTTTACATTAAATTTCACCTATTTTTCTTTCAATATATGGGTATTCATTTTTTAATTGGTTTTCTCTCATCTTGAGAGCTTTCTTTATATTTTATTTTCGCATATTCTGGAATTCTTATTCAGTTGATATACGTTTTCTAATTCATCCCTACAAACATGTTTAAATTTGAAAAGACATTTGCAAAATCGTAATTAAATTATTTAAACAGAAAAATAAAGTGCACTCATGCAAGTTGCAGAAAAGTAAGGATATAACTGCAAAATAACATAAAAACATAAAATAATCCTTCATAAAAAATAAAAAACAACTGTGATACGTCAAAACTTCCATGCTTATGTCTGAGATAAATTTTTATTGTACGATGAAAGTATAATTCTGCAAAATTTTAATTGAAATGCCAGGGTGTTAGTTTCTTTCAATAAGTTGCAATTAAATGTTTTTTTTTTCATTTTAATAATCTCGATTAATTTCATACATTTTAATATGCAGTGTGTCCACGTATAACCTGACCGACTTTTTTTTCGCAACCGTTGGTCCTAGATGCATATTTCCAATTACAAAAGTGGTCAAAATTACGTGCAGAGATAAGATAAAAAAAGTTTGAAGCAAAAAAACAATTTAGCGAAGAATTACAGAATCTAAATATTTATACGGTCCCCCGGTCCTATAAGTTATATTTAGAAAAAATTAACTGTTACACTGACAAATAAGGCAAAAAAAGCCCCGTTATTCTACGATTAAAATTGACCGAGTAATAACTGTTTAAAGTTGGGGCATATTTTTTTCTGCAAATTGGGGGTCATTCACAAATTTAGTAGAAATATGATTTCGTCAGATATATTAAAGAAATTGTTTAGGGTAAAATTAGCATTGCAATATAAATTTGAAATCTTTAATCATTGTGACATATTACTGAAAAATATACAATTTGTACTGAACATATAAGAGGATAAAAATAACAAAATTTTTGTTAAATAAAAGGATGAAAAACAACAGCCTCAATTCTTTACAAAAATGATACATATTTTAAAATGCTGTTAGATTACACCCTCTTTCAAATTTTGGGTTTTGCCATGTTTTTTAGCTTTTGAAAATTGATTCACATGTATTTTTTAGCGCTGAATCGGAAAATGACCTTCATTTTAAACCATCACGTCAGGATTTTTTTCAAATCGCAAATTTCCAAGTTAAAAAGCTCAAAGTTAAAATTGACCCTCCCTCCCCTTCCAATCTCATCAGACCCCTGAGCTGTTTAGCTGTAAGAAACCCAATATAAGCCACAAAATTGAATAAAATTATTGAATTAAATAAAATTAAACTGAATAAAAAAGGTCTTACATCTATTTTATAGTATCATATTTTTCGCTATTTTTTAACCTTGAAATTTACGATTTGCGAAAAATCCTGACATGATAGTTAAAAGTGAAGGTAATTTTTTTATTTAGCGTTAAAAAATACATAAAACATAATTATAAAAGTTAAAAAAAAACAACCATCGCAGGTTTATGTTATCTAATCTAAAACCATTTCTTAAATTTGTTGACGGTAATCTATCCGAATTTTGCTGTGTTATTCTCTAATATAAGTATGTGTAAGATGGTAAGAGTCGAAAATCATAATAATATTACATTGTAATCGGATTTAAGTCAGTATGTAATATTGTAACTTCTACCGGACATTTGAAAGTCAGTTAGAGTTCGAGTACAAATTTTAAACTGGAAAGACGATCATTGCAAGTTAAATAAAACCTTATGAAAATAACATAATTTTTGTTAAAAGAAATCATAGCCTCAAATCCTTACAAATTACAACAAATGTTAAAATACAATTATTTTAACTAATCTGAAACTTAACTAATAAAGTTAACTCAATCGTAATAGTTGTGCGATTTCTTTCAAACCGCAGATACCTTGAAATAAGTTTAAGTACTTTATATACGACCCCTGAAAGCACGGTCGAAATTATCTGTTTTGAGATCTAAAAAAGTGGTATAAGTCATGCATTTCAAAGTTTCATAACTCGGTCAATTTTAATGTTAGATGAATGGGACTTTTTTTTTGTCTTACTTGTTAGTGTCACAGTAAATTTTTACTAAATATCACTTATAGGACCGGGGACCGTATAAAATTTAAATCTCGTAATTTTTTAATAAATATGTTTCTTGACCCAAATCGCTTTAAAAATAATTCTTTACCTTATTTAAACCATTTTTGTAATTGGAAGTATGCATCTAGGACCAACGGTTGCGAAAATAAAGGTCGGTCAGGTTATACGTGGACACACTGTATACGTTATACAGTTGGCAAAATTATTATACATTTTAATATTTATAAGTGTTGACAATATATAAACAGATACAGATATTTTTAAGCAAAACAATTTTAATACATTACATTTTGTATGTGTTTTTTATTAAATTCAATATAAAAATTTGAAGAGGTCAAACAATATTTTTTAACTGCAAATTTGGAAATTTTATCCAGAAAGAATATTTGTACCTTATATTTATTCGTGATACATACTATTGTACAGCGTTAATTATTTAAAATATTTTTAAATAGTGGTTTAAATTTAAAAGGTCTACAATCTTACTTTAAAGGCGACTAATGTAATGAAAAAGATGTTACGAGTTTAAAATACATATTTCATTTTAAAACTTCTTAGTACTTTCAAGTCTTCCAGGCTCATCATCACAGAATATCATAATAACTAATTGTTGTTTATTTAAACAAATCCCTCACTTTGTTTTGAAAATGAAAGAGCCAATAATTACTAGAATTGAAAGTAGAAGTAGCAGTAGCAATTTCTTGGATTGAATTTAATTAGAGGATATATATATATTATTATTAGTAATTGCAGTTCCATTTATTTTATGACATCCTCTAATTAAACTTATCGTACGAATTGCATAATAATTTGTTTTTAGGCTAACTGAAGGGTTTAGAATTCATTTATGCTTTCAGAATTGTGTACTGCTATTGAAAAAGAAACAAAGTTATGGTTCGTTTTAATATGTACACCCCTCTAAGCAAATTTTATATACATCACTTAAGAGAAGGCTTTATTACCAATCGTGTGGTACCTGTAACTTTCTTCTACGATAATTTGTTGAAGAGTTAGTAAGGGGTATTTACTTTTTTTTCCACGACTGTACAAGGTGTTACCGAATTCTACCGACAAATTCAGAGGGGTGCTAGGAGAAAAAATTGCCATAGAACACGATAATAATTTTGTAAAAAATAAAAACATTGCAGGGAAAACGCAACGATATGTACCTTGTTTTGTACGCAATGTTATATCACGAAAACTTCGTGAAAAACATTGAATTAGGGTAGAACAGGGTAGGGGGTATTTTTGATTAAATACGTGGTTTATGACCCCATGTTCTGTGGTAATTTTTTATCGTCTTGATGCCTGCTATCACCCCTCTGAATTTATCGATGAAATACAGGAACACCCTGTACACAAATAAAAATAGCGGAATCTCTGCCACAACGCCTTGAAGCAGTTATTATCAAACGAAATATTAACTTGTTTCATTATAATAAAATTTGTTTAAATTATTCCATATTAAAAAAGTGTAAAAATGTTATCTTTCCATTAATTTTCTAACTTTATCTGTTAACCTTTTCAGGGGCCATGGTATGTTTATGAAACCACTTAATTTTAATTCTCAAACACCACAATGGCACCAGAATTTTGATAAAATATTTTCCACTTAATGTGAAAGTGAAATATAGCGTTTTTCTTATTTCCAATTAAATTTGTTGATAAATTCCGGTGCCATTCATTTATTTCAACACTATAGCACTGAAAATGCTTTGCCCCTGAAAGGGTTAAAGTATTAAAAACCAATTCTTTTCTTTTATTTTGGTATTCCCATTAAATACATTCAAATTATGTATTACAATTCCTGAACTTTAACTCTCTTACTTTACTTTGTTCGAAGTGAAAAAAAATATATTTTTACAAATAAACATTTTGTCTACTATGTATAACTTTAACTGTTAAAGAGAAATTTGTTTTATAAAGTTTCTAAAATTGATGTTTAATATAAATAAACAAACAAATATAGAACAAATAATAACAAAGCACGTTTTTCCTGTCGCAAAAATCGACTAGAACAAAACTGGGATTTTTTTTTTTTTTTTTTTTTTTTTTTATTGCACGTTCAATGTGTTAAATTCTTTTTTAATAAAATAATTTTTCCAAAAATGTTCCACTTTTTTGAAGACTTAATATTGTTGCTCGTTAAAAAGCCATTACTCTCATGTCATTACTTAAAATCTCTTGAAAAGATTAAAATTTTCTTAAATAACTCTTTATAAATTTAATCACATCACACTACATTAGCAGATTTTCTGATTAGTAATGAAGTGTCTCATTTCATATTTTTAATGTGTGCTATAAAATGTAGACTTGTTCATGCAAATGTACTAAAGAAAGTACAAATACTTACAGAAATACTCAATTTGGTAATAGGAAATTAAATTATCACCAGTTTGTCATTGCATTTTACTTAATTTAAACGAATCTTAAAAGTTTTACATTAATTTGAAGTATTCAAATGAAAACGTGGGCACATTTGACATTTTATTAACATACATCTGACTTGTGTGCTTGGCGTCAAGCTCCCGCTTATAAGTCATCGTCAATATATACAGGGGCGTGATAGCACACACAAGGAAATTTACAACACAGAGAAATACAGCCGGGAGCTCCACAAAGAGTGTGCTGTGCAACGGAGCCAGCGGGATTCGAACCCGTACCCACCTACACTCGCAAGCGATTAGCGGTGTGATACCTTGACCACTCAGCCACGGTGGGCCCTGAAGACATGGTAATAGGTATAAATAATTTGTAAACATTTTAATGTAAAATTTTATATTTTTAAACATTTTATGTCAGCCAGGTATCATCCGGATAGCTTAACAGATAAAGCATTGGCACGGCAGGCCAAGTATCCAGGTTCGATTCCTGGTCTGGACATTTTTCGCTCTGTTGGAATAAACTTCAACTGTGCTACTCCAGCCTTCAATATGATTATAATTTGGTAATAGGAAATTAAACTATCATCAGTTTGTCATTATATTTTTCCTCAATTTAACGAAGCTCAAAAGTTTCAATACATTAATTCGAAATATTCAAAGGAAGAAGTGGTAATATGTATAAATAATTTATAAACATTTTAATACAATTTGGCAAAAGGAAATTAAATTATCATAAGTTTGCCATTGTATTTTCCTTAATTTTGACTAATCTGAAAATTTCAATATATTAATTTGAAGTATTCAAAGGAAGAGGTGCTAGTAGGTATAGATAACTTGTAAACATTTTAATATACACACTGACTGTAAATCCTATAGTTAAATTAAATATGTATTTGGAGAACTTAAACTATTAGAGTGATTATTATAATATACCGGGTGTCCTAAAATGCACTCATTGATTTTAAAATTCAATAATTTGCAAATGGTGACAGCTGTTAAAGAGATTTTTGCAGGAGAATAATGTATAATGTCAGGAGTTTCTTTTACTGTGATTCTCGGTTTTAGTTTCGAATTTGAGCGATAGCTGGCGTTGCGAACAGCAGGCTTTTAATCGAGGCAGAAATAGAAATCATCCAGCAATGGTGGGAATAATGGAGGTTAAACGTATGGTGTGGGTCTCATTCGCTATATACCTTGTTTTTGGGTCCGATTTTAAACTCAGCCGGTATCATTTGGATATCGTTGGTGTCGAATTCGGGTTTTTAAAAAAATATCGTACAGAATCGTACAAACTAAGTTCAGAATCTTGACACTAACAAGGAGAGGGCCAACCTTGTTAATCACAGATTTTGATTATTTTAATATATGTTGTAGGGTAGAGACCTGTTAGTGTCAGGTTCAACGGATTTTATACAACGCTCCTTAGTTCTTGAGAAACCGGGGGGTCTAATAATAGCACATAACTTAAATACTTACATTGCAACCGCAATGATAGGTTGGTCGTAGCTCAGTTGGTACGGCGTTTGCTGGCTGATCTACGGGCCCGGGTTCGGTACCCGAACGCGCTACATTTGTTTTTCTCATTTTTTGTTTTATAAATATACTTGTAATTATAATTTAATAAGTTCAATTAAAATTTTAATATCATACAATTAAAAAACTTAAATTTATCATTTTTCATTTTTAAACTATTATTTCTCATCCTTTAAAGAGGTTTAAAAAGAAATTGGATCTATTAATGAATGATAAAAATTTCAAAATCGTGACAAAATCTGTTGTGGTGCCATCTAGTTATGATAAAATAAAAGAATATTCAAATAAAATAAAAATAAAAGCAGAAAGAAGATAAAGGTGAAAGCAAAATAATTGAAAGCGCAAGCATATGTATTACAAATTTAAAAATCTTTAATCTGTAAAAAATCGGTTGTAATTTAATTCTGATGCTAATTTTTAATATAACTATTCTTGTTATTTTAAAAACAGAATAATAGTGTTATCGCATTGACTTCCTTTGTTAAAGCAATGCATAAATGATGTTTCTTTAAAATCACGAATTGACACAATTACTCAATATCATTGCATCGATAAAGAATATATGAAATACATTTTAAAAGTGATTTTTAAAAAATTAACAGTTTTATGATGTTTTATACAACTATTTAGTTAAAAGTAAAAAATTAAATAGGTTAAATTATAATTGATATACGATATTATAAATTTTAATTGACAATGAGATTGTTAATTATACTTACAACTATATTTATAAAACAAAAAATGAGAAAAGCAAATGCAGCTCATTCAGGTATCGAACCCGGCCCGCCGATCAGCCGGCAAACGGCATACCAACTGAGCTACGACCAACCTGTCATTGCGGTTGCAAAGTAAGTATTTAAGTTGTATACTATTATTAGACACCCCCCCCCCCCGGTTTCTTAAAAACTAAAGAGCGTTGGATAAAATCCGTTGAACCTGATACTAAGGGGTCTCTACCCTACAACATATATTAAAATAATCAAAATCTGTGATTAATAAGGTTGGCCCTCTGCTTGTAAGAACAAAATGTTATATCAGGAATAAGACCCACTCCATCCGTTAGACTTTCTTAGTTGTCATCCTAATTGAGTGACTTCTGTTTCTGCCACGATGGGGTGTTTATTGATCGCAGCGCCATCTATCGCTGGTAATTGGAACTAAAACTCCTGACATCATACATTACTCTAAAGAAAGAATTTTTTTAACAGCTGTCACCGTTTGCACGTATTGAATTTTTAAATCCGTTAGTCCATTTTAGAACGCCCGTTAGTTTTTCTAATTAATTTTACCGAGCGAAATGGGGGTCGAAAGTTGTAATAACGGTGCAGTGCTGTTGCATTTCGTGCAACAACATAAAAATCGTCATACTAAAAATAAATGTATTTATATTATACAATTTACGAATAGGCTTTATTTTAAACTTTGTCATTGAAAATAAAGTAAAATGAATATATTCTGAGTGACTTAATCGCTATTAAGAAAACATTATCACAACAGTAAAACATCTCATTATTTTTTATACTTCATGAATTCCACATGCGTCTAAAATTTACGTTGTTTAAATAAATAATTTATCAGAAAATAATAACAACTACTTTTTATCATCAACCCTACTTATGTCTTTATAATTATATAACTTTCTTAATTATTTTTTATATATTTCAATGCTATATGTTTAATAAAATTGTTTAATTACTAACTTATATTACTTGTGTTCAAAACTTCAAGTTATAATAATGCCATAGATCTTTATTCGCAAAAAATTCGATGCAATCATAACAAATATACAAATAATTTTAGATTTTATTTATAATAACTTAAAAAATTCTGCATATTGTATAAGATCATTGTGCCTAAATGTGACGACTCATAAATGCGACAAGTTTCTTTTACTTAGAATATTAACGCAAGAATCGGATAAAAATGCTATACAATGAAACATCCGAACTTCAGGAAGAAAACCTGAAACATTTCACTGCTTTAAAAACGTTTTCTTTAAAAAAATTCTTGTTACAATACTCATCGCTCATTATTCATCGCCCCCATTTATCCCTAAATGCGACGAAAAACCCCGAAAATGGATCAAAATTTTAATTTTTTAGCCTTGAAGATCAAATAACTGTATCAAAGTCAAGGCCTTGGACGTACATTTCATTTATCTGAAATGGAAGCTTGTTAAAAGGCGACGAGTTTTCAAATTGGAGTTCTAACATATTCTACGCATTTGATGGCTTATTTTTTTTTTCAGAGATCTATTAGCGACAAACTGAATGCCCCAAATGCGTAGATACTTTTATGATATTTATTGAAGTACGTTTATGTGGTATTTTCATATATTATATTAAAATAATGTTTAAAGCAGAAATTGTGTTAATTTAGCTTTGTAGAGTTGATAAATTAGGAATTTCCTCATGATCATGCAATTGTCATTTTCTTTGACCGGGTACTTCAATATGTATTTCAAAGAGGAGCAACTTCCTTGCAGTTTTACAACTGACTGCAATGAATGACTTTAACCTGAAAATATTCGAAACAATTAAACGAGGTATTACTAACCTTATGAAATTACTAATATTCCAAATGGACATTATAGAAGGTAGTGTGTTAAATTCTTGTAGCTCTGTTGCATGCGTCATACAGAGTAGATAAGTATACATTATGCTATAAATTGAAAAATTAAAAACAGTTTATTCTAGAACTAATAGAAAAGGGAAAGCCCGCTAACAGAAGTCTGGGGCTAATTAAAATTGATAAAGATGATAATCCAAAAATGCTTCTTGTATATTGTAGTTTTCACAGAGAGCAGGAATACCATTTTAGCGGGGTTTTTTTTTATTCCGAAATTTCGCATTCATACCAGAAATTTCCTGTAATATTCTTTTCTTTATTAAATGACGGACAATTCGTAATTGCCTAAAGTAAAAATTCTTATTTTAGGCTTTCCGGTATAGATTTGAAATTTATTAATTTAAAAAAGGCCAAACTGGAAACCCTGACAGACAGATCTTATCATCCAAAAAATTTACACTTATTTTTATCTGAAGACTATTATCAATTCTAAAATGTACCAAATGTGAGAGTTTCTTTTTAAATAATAAGAATTATATGTCATATAAAGGGGTGGTGGGGGTGGAGGGTATAGTAATTTTAGAGAAGTTTAGGTGGGGAGCGGTTAAAAAAAGTTTGGGATCCACTGATTTAGATTCAAACCTTCCAGAAACCAAAAATTAAATATTGTGGCCTCCGCGGAAGACAAAAGCAAAAATGCGTTGAAAGCAAACTGAAAATCAAATTATTTGCTTAAAATATACAGTAATAAATGTTGCTTTGGTAAAATTTATGTTGTATTGGCCATTCACTAGTTACTTCTTCTTTTATACATAGTCCAATTTAAAAGAGTTCGAAAGTAAAAATGTCCAAACATTCATTTTTTAATTATAATATTTTCAATATTCTGGTTCTCAAAGTTATTATTTCATAATTAAAGTTATTATTAAATTAAGCTATTAATATTTAAGTAGTTCAGTATTAAGTGTTTCATCCTTCAATTTTATCTATTTCGACCCTTTATTATGTATTTTAAAAGCTGACAGCAATTAAATGAATATTTTGATGACCTGACATGCATATAAACTGCATTATCACATTTAGTCACTTTGACGCCTCATTTAGGTTTTAACTCCTCTAAATGCGACAAAAATGCCCTAAATGCGACAATCACATATTGATTGTTTAGATTACAGATTAGATTTAGTTTCTACAAAGCAAGTTAGTTTTGAAGAAAAGGCACCGTATTCAATCAAGATCTACTTAATAAAATGTAAATTTATTTAATTTAATAAAATGCCAAATATACCCTAAATGTGACAAAACTGTGGGGAATCGCGTCTCAAAACTAATACTTGAAATAAAGTGCATAAATTCATTTTAAGTAAATTATTTTAACTTGAAATAAAAGCGAACTTTTAAATTTATTTTATAATGATATACGATTTTTACTGTTTTTGAATTGTTACATTTAATAGGTTAGGAATATAACACTAGAAAAACTGTGAATGGCCTAAAATATGAGGAACAAAAATAAATCCGAGGGAATAACTTAGAAAAATAAATTTTTACGCAAACTTATCGTAAATGAGTATATTTTGCTCGTGGAACAAACTGCTCATAAGAGGCACCTGGAAGAGAAAATATGTTCCAGATTGTCAAGAAAATTGCTTCCTCGTAACTCACGTGAAATGCCAGCCGAGGATTTTTATGTAATCTGGAATATTCCGCATCCATTTTCATAAGCTCTTGTTTCTAGGGGAACATGTAATGGTTTTGTGAAGGTATGTAAATTTATTATAAAAGTATTTTTCTTTTTTCTTAATGAAGTTTGAAATGAAAGAATGAGTAAAACTTCATGACAATTTTTCTACTAAGTTTCTGAGATAATGCAATAGTTATTTAACACTCGAAAGTAAAATCTGAGAAAATTTTATGTTAGATAAAATTATTTAAGTGAGCATTTTTTATGCAATGATGAAATTCAAAGTTTAAAAAATTTATAAAAAACGGAAATTTGTAGACTAAATCATTGTAGAAAGAGACTGCAAAAAAGTATATATTTAATTTATATGTTTATATAATGCGATTGTGCGAATATTTTAAAATTATAATTAATATTTAAATTATATATTATTTAAATATTAAAATTATTTAAATAAGTACATTGAAATGTACTTATTTTTAGATAATTGAGGGCCTAATTTACTCCCCTTTCCATATTATTAAAAAACATTTTAATTAATATAAGATAGAACAATATGTAGTTTTTTTTTATTTATTTAATGGTACTTTTTTTTAATATAACGTTTATACATGTTTTGATTTAAGAGAAAATTCCACTTTCTAAAGCCAAAGAGTAGGAGAATAAAATTTTTCTTTTCTCAATGAAAGGCCAATATAACGAAAACCGATTTTCCCTCATTAAACGAGTATATTTTTGCCTCTTTTGAAATCTTTGTGCCTAAAAAATAATGATGTCTTAAAAATATATTTAAAAATTTTGTGTGGAAACTAATGGAAATATCTTTACTTTAAAACACGTGTGTGCAGCAATGAAGAGGTGCGCAATGCAGGAAACAGAGGCTTCGAAAACAGTGGATCAAATAACGGATACCTAAAATTTTCGTAGGCATGAACTAGAACATTATAACAAAAGCATCAGTTTTCTTAGTCCAAAAACTATTGAAATACGCAGCCATTTTTAAAAATGTGCACTTTTAGTGAAACGGCATCGATTCGAGGCCAAATGTTTCAACCACAAATTTCGCTATTTAAATTTACACGGAACAGCTAAATATCAATATTTGGAAAATATTCTACGTATTCCATTAGAAATAAATATAAAAAGCTTTCAGTGAAACGGCATTGACTCATGGTAAAATGTAAGTTTTCAATCACAAATTTCACTATTTAAATTCACACAGAACAGCTAAATATCAATGAAAAATATTCTACGTATTTCAGGATAAAAAAAAATATGTGAAAATTAATTTTGAAGAATATCAAGTTGATTCATTAAATATTAGCGGAGCTTCCACCGATATTGAAAGTGTTGTTCAAAACGCGCCTAAAGTTTTGGTTACTGTTTAATCGCTATGACGCGCTCTGCTTCCTACGGTTCAGAATTGTCTTTCACTTTCGATATGAATTTCTAATTAATAAAACATGATTTTCATGTGTATAAACATTACTTTAGGTGACATAAAAAAATCGAAATTTTGAATCTATCCAAGGGGGTTACTCCTTAAGTAGTATGCAAATATAACAGTTTGTAGGACAATCTATATGAAACCTTTCTTCCATTTCACATTTTTTTCTTTATCTATTGGTATATTTACAACAGCGTTAATGAAACAAATATAAAACTATAGTTTCAAAATATTTTATTAAGCTAAAGAGATCAAAGGCAAATGAATACTTTTCTCAAAATTCAAGCAGAAATAAATATACCTTTTATAGGGAACTTTTACAGTGTAGAGTTCACGAAAGTCACCATTTTTATCGCTACTGCTTAAAGTTAATATTTAGGTAGCATCTATTAAACTCAGGCGAATATGTCATAAAACTGTGCTGGTTCTGAGTATATTTCATTTTCTAAATTAAATTTTGATTTTGCTTTGGCCATAACGATATATAAATGTGATGCCCATTATTTAGTTTTACAGGTAACTAGAGACTCTTACGTATTATTAACCTTAAATCGGAAATGTCTCTTGCTTTTTTACAACTTTTGTTTTAAACCATTTCTAACATTAGTTCAGTTCTACTTTAAATACTTATTAAAGTGAAATTAATATTATAAAAATGTAAGGGTTCACCAATAAAATAAAATAAAACAAAGGAGAATTTAATCTTTTAAGCTTTATGTTTTAATTGAAATATTTATTACCTGGATGTTACAACAAATGAAAGATCAATCGTCGGACGTACCTCCCTCCTGCGTTATTTTTTTCCTTTTCGCATCCCCAGCGCACGAATTTTAAAGCATAAAATTCTTTCAATTTTTAAATTTAGTTAAATCCTCTATGTAATTTTAGAGAAAAAAAATCTATTATTTAAACCTCCTCTGAAATGTTCACGACCTGACGACAATATTGATCTAGGGACCACGATTGGCGGGATAACTGACAGAACTTTCTCTCATTCGCCAACTTTCCAATCAGGGGCTCAAAACGTGAGTCTTCCTGAAAAAACCGCCGTTACGGTCGTTTGGATCAATAGCAGTAAGCCAAATTGAATTGGTCTAGTATAAACTAAATTGGCCTAGGCTAAACTAGTTCAGACCAGTGAATAGCAGGCCAAACTAGTTTCATCTAAAAAAAAAAATCTAGTTTATCCTATGAGCTTTATGATAAACTAGTTTGGCCTGAAATCGAGTTTGGCCGGTAAAAGGTACAAAGAATTTAGAAGTTAAGAGAATAATTAAGCCTAAATTGAATTAGTAATTTGGAATAAACTATGACTAGGTAATTTTACGCATAAAAGAATCATGATTTAAAATATAATTATATACACGATTAAAGTTACAAGAACAATATTTAGAAATTTAAGGATGGTTATTTACCCCAGCTCCCAAAAGATTAACAGGCAAACATAAATAATAAGGCATGGCTTTAACAACACATTTTTTATTGACACATGAGCAGATGAAAGAAAAACGAAGAACAATTTTCAGGCTATATACTTTGCAATAAAAATAATTTCAGATTTTCATAAATAAGAACGCTAGACTCATGACATCATTTACATAAATTTAATATGACGAATCTACAAAAAAGAAAACGTCTTATAGATTCACCGTTTTAACGTTTTGTTGAAATTTTTTAAGAAGTTATTTCCCTCTTCAATAAAGTGTAAGACTTTCGAAGAATAAAATAATAAGGTATTATACTTGAATTAATCAAAATTAATTTTGATGCTTGAGAATCAATATGGAGGATACAATATGTCGAAATCGTTGACACCAACACCCACAGAATCTCGAATCAGAATAATAAATATTTTTCGTTCCGAATCGTTGTGCACGTAGGTCTCTCCTGACGTCATGCACTTTACTCGTTCGTTATGGCGCGTCATTTGTCATGAGAGGATAACAACTCATAGTTCTGAAGCTTTTTCTTTCAAGAAAGATTTAATCAAGATAGGAGAGTAGGCTGATAAGTAATGCACTCATACTTGTAGAGCGCGAACGAAATCACCTTCAGAAGCGCACCTGGTGGCATGTGGAAGTAAAATGCTATGCGCATGTGCAGATTTGAAGTCGTTGAATTCATCCAGTGCGTTTTGAGAAGCGGAAGTATGGAGACGTGTTCTAGTGCTATGTCAATGCGAGTTAAACAGCATGCTGTTATTGAATTTTTAACTGCTGAAAAAGTGACTCATATTGAGATTCATCGTCATTTAAAGATGACGATGCTATTACTAAGTCTATTATAAATCGATCAGCAGTAAAATTTTGTGATTGCGAGCATACACTGTTAAAAATTTGGTACAACGTTGAACCAATTTTTGGTGCTGCAGTAGCTGCCACCATAAGATGGTGAAACATTGTTCCAACATTTTGGTTCTAAGGATGAACCATAAGATGGTGAAACATTGTTCCAACATTTGGTTCTAAGGATGAACCATAAGTTGGTGAAAGCTTGAACCATACGTTGGTGAAAACCTTGAACCATAAATTGGTGAAACGTTGAACCATAAATTGGTGAAACGTTTGACCGCAAATTGGCGAAATGTTGAACCATATGATTTTTATCCCCCCCCCCTCCTCTTTCATAATATTTTGCTTTTTTAAAAAGATATTCTGTTTTAATATAATTTAACGTGAAATATTTACGGTCTCTCCAATTAATTTTTGTTGGAAAATAATTTTCAAGATCAGAAATATAGGTTTATTTAGCAAATTTTAAAATAGTTTAATTATACGATAACACCATTGTTATTTTAATTATCTTACACTATAATTTATGTATTAAAATACATAAGAAAAGAAACGATGATGTTATGGGGCTTTATATATATGTATATAAACTTATCAAATTGAGGTAATTGAAATGCATTATAATTTGCTAAATAAACTTATCAAATTGATTTTGTATGACGCATGCAAGCAATCTTTAAACAAAAATCAATCAGAGAAAGAGTAAATATAAATCCTAAATTGCATTGAAACAAGGACAAAAAAATGAACTATGTCAAGCGGGGGTGGGGGCAAAAAATATTGCTTATCAACTCACATCTTTTTTTAAATAAATTCTAAGCATGATCTATATATTAAGAATGTGTAATTTTTTAAATATATATGGAGATTGGTAATTGTTTCATTAAATGTGAACATCAACATGGAGTCTAAATTTTTAAATTCTACGGAATATGTATATAATTTTCCTTTAAACATATTCCTTAATTCTTATTAATACTTCTGGAACGAAATGCTAAGCCATATTTAATTTTAATATTTTATTCCCGTACACACTGTATTTTATAAATACAAGCTAAATACATTTTACCTATTTTATAAGAAAAGATTGATCTAGCAAATACAAAAAAAAGAAGGGAATTTAAAAAGAAAATAAATGATTGCATATGTACTGTTTTTCATTGTTTGAAAAACATTTTGAATGTAAAAAGTAGTTATTAATTTCTTTAATAAATATCCAAACCTACATTATATACATAAAATGTAAATATAAACTTAAAACATAGTAAAGCTGTTTACATAAACTTTATATCGGTATAAACAACATTTTATTTAAATGCTTAAATATCATGTTTCCTTTTCACTTCTTAAATTAAAAACTGTAATATGTATAAGGAAATATTCTCAGTGTAAATCTATTTTTCAATCTGAAACCTTTTCTTATTATCTTAATCAATGAATATCATGTTTCACTCCAAAATATTAATAATTATAAATACTAATTCATTGATCGTTATTCTTTATTATCGGGAAACGGTAAAGTACACAAAAATTTCATTATAAATAAACATTTTCAAATCACTGCAAATTTCACACCTACTACTATGAATGCAGCCATGAATCATATCTCCGTGTCAGCATTTTAAAACTAAGATAGTACTTCAAGTTTTTTTTTTTTTTCGAGCTGCGACAAATTAAAATACTTCACATCTCACTATTGAATAGGAAGAATGAAGTGTTTACACAAATTATCCTTATTTAAAAAAGACAAAACGAATGAAGTCGTGATTAATTTTTACTAAGAACTGTTTATTATTTAATTGTTAAAACAATTATATTTCAAACCGTTACATAAAGAACGAATATAATACACAATCGCTTGTGAAATTCGGAAGCTAAATCAATCTTTTTCGATAAAACATGAAAACTATTTAACACTTATACAATTATACACACTTATAAGTACAGGAATGAAACATTAAAATTAAATAAGACTTACCTCCGTATTCCACGAGTAATCCTTTTAATATCCCTTTCGTTTAAACTTTAAATGGTGGGCGAAATGAAATCGTTTCACTTATCTTATAATGGCGTCATAGACAAAGATGTGCTGTTCTGATTGGCTGATAAGTAGCTCCAAAACTTGGTGCAACTTATTATCAAAATGTGGTTCAATTCAGCGTAATTTCCAAGGTTACACCATGAAATGGAGTTTTTGAAAATTAAGAAGTAACATATTTTGGTGATCCTCATTAGTTTACTCCATATATTGGTTCAACGTTAAGATGAAATTTTTAACAGTGTAGGAAAGCCACAATTGTCGAGGAAAAGCGCAGCAGACGTCCTATCACTGCCCAAACGATAAACATCACAAATTCAACGACGATTTGATTCAAAAGGACCTTCAAATCACTCAAAAATGTATTGCAAACTGTACTGAAATATCCAAGGAATGTGTCGTCTTCATTATTGAACAACTGGGATACTGTAAAATCAGCAACTGCAGAGGCTCTGCGAAACCTGAAGTTTGAACCGATTCCACACCCTCCTTACTTCCCCGCTCTTGCGCCTTGCGATTTTTATGTTTTCCTCTTCTCAAGAGATATCTAAAGGGTAATCATTACACCTCGGACGATGAGGAGAAGGCAGCTGTAAAGTTCTGGATTCGAGAAAAGTCGGAAAAAATTTTCAGTGACGGAATAAACAAACTTGTTATACGTTGCGAAATTTGTAGCTTTAACGATGATTATGTTGAAAAATAAATATATGATTTTGAAGCTTAAGAATTGTACTTTAATGTACTTTTTGTCTCCAATCCTTCTATTTGTTTTTATTAGTCTTTTACAAGCATGTGTGCATTTCTTTTCAGCCTACCCTCGTAAAATTGTATTTAACGCTGTTGATGTAACAGACAGAAAATCAACAGTAATTTTATTATAAATATATATAAGCAAAATGTGCATCACGATTAAACAATAGTTTGTAATAATTTGAAATAATAGAAAACAAAGTATTGTACAAAATTACAATATTATTTAATTTTAAATATTTATTAATTCATGATGATATTCTTATCCTTGTATCTCTCTCTGTTCCTAGTTGGTCTATATCCGGCTTGTAGTTTTTTCTCTTACCACAAAATTTTGAATTTTCTGGTAACAACGTCTTTGTAGAATTAAAGCAGCTTTCATATAGGAAAAATGTGCCTATAGGAAAATTCAGTTTGCGTTCCGCTGAAATATATATCCGCATGCCAAATTTGGCAAGTGTGCCATAGGTTATTGATCCCTGATGCTACTTATTCTTACTATATGAATATCTTATTAAAAATTATTGAATTTTTAATCAGGTAGAACTTATAATCAAGAATAAATCTTTGTATCTTGACCTGTGCTATCCCGAAACAAATTGAAAAAACCACTTCGTGACTTAAAGCTTTCAAGTATTCAAAATATCATAAAGAGCATCATTTTGAAAACACGAACATGATCTAGGAAAGTTTGAAACAAAAAACAAGATTAAAATATAGATCAAGTCAGCAAAAAATAACGCAATATTTGTTTGTTTTCCAGTTACTATAGCTCTGATAGTCTTCATTACTGAATGTATCTGCATGATCGTCAACTAATGTAATAAAAACATGCATAGTCATGTTTTACGTTATGGGGCTATCATAAACTATCACAAATATTTAAATGTTCAATGTATGATTATGATTATTGCTCTATGTAAAAAGAAGTTTTAAGCAGTGTTTTCTCGCCATAATGATTTTTTTTATGAAAATATAAATATTTCAGTATTTTTTAAAATAAAGCTTAATTTTATCAGAAATTATATCTCGTGTATTATTTTAACTAGTCCATCGTATTAACACTCTTAAATACTTGCTATTACATACATTTCAATAAGTATTTTTTTTTCTTTTTAACGTGGTTAAAAATGTTGTGGAGGAAGTTTTAATAGTAACTACTATTTTAAATGCATAAAGGAAGTTTATTAATGCATAAGTTAAAACATACACACATTTGGAATAAATACTAACAAATACAAACTCGTAATTGTATTCATGTATGGATAATCGATAATCAATTCTTACCACAGAGTCATAGAGATTTTCCGTCACATTCTTCTTTCTTCAATAAATTGAGTCGGTCTGATTTCTTGATTTTTGCGCAAATCGGACCTGTTTTCACTGATTTTAGCTTGGGCCGGGCCGTGAACCTCGAAAATACAAACGGGCCGGGCCTGGTCTGAACTTTTAGTTTTGCACCGGGTTGGACCCGAGCCTGGAAATTTCGGTCAGTACAGACCTCTAATGTACTCTAATATCTGAGTAAATGTTTATTGCCGAAACGTCAGTGAAGGCTTACTGTGGAGACACGAAAAGTTTTGGTTTCTGTTAGTCTGTCTGTCTGTTAGTCTGTCTGTCTGTTCCGCGATAATTGCCGCAAAAAGCATCCGATCGGCTTGAAATTCACTAGGCATGTTGATGAGGTACCCGGACTTAGCTGTATAGTTTTTGGTTAAATTTGGTTCATTCGTTCGGGATATATGGAACATTTTATTTTGCTCTATAATGCTTTTCAATGGCAAGTCAGACGATTTTCAGATTTTCATTTGTTGAAAGAAATGGCTCATATGAAAAATGGATTTAAATGGTAAATTTTTGATGCTGAAATTTTTAAATAACATTATTAAATTATTCCAATAAATTATGTCAATATATTTGCGAGATTTGTTTAATTAGGTTTATAATATTGGGGGGAATTTTATGCATGTTTTCCAATAATATAAAGGATTTTGTTTTATCAATTTGACATAATGCATATTTCATTTTTTTCCTTTTCTTTCTCTGTTGCCTAGCAAGGTATTTGGTGCTAATAATATTAGTATAAATGCGTGTATAATGCTTGAGTAAAGCCAACGTCAAAACAGATGAATTAATGCATTTGTATCTTTGCATATAGAAGGATTTTAGCCCAGAAATAAAAATAGGCAATATTTCATTTATTTTATTTATTTTATTGAAATATTTTGCTTAAAAATACAAAAGTTCATTATTTACATAGAGAATAACATAACATTTACCAATATTTCTTTAATTGTTGCCAAGAAAATCAAAACCCGGAATAATATTTTCTTTTAAACAATTTTCAATTGAAATGTTTTGTCGTGAAACAGGAAAATGAAAAATAAAATTAAGAATAGAAAAATTAATATGGCGGCATATTGGAAATAAAAAGAAAACTCTCGAGTATTTCTTAATATAACAAGATGAAAAGTTTTGAGTAAGTACGCATAACAGGTGAATTAGACGTCATTTATCGAAAACAAAGATGCTGGAATAAAAAGATCTTGGGTAAAATAAAATTAACTATTATTCACGGAGGAAAGAGATAGATGGAGATGCAGTATGCCGTAAAAACAGTTTGCAATACGATGTGCGTTATCGCTCAGATTTAAATGCCCTCATTCGGCCCAAACAAAACAAGCACGTGGAACAGGGACCAAATTCTTTGACTTCACCCTTTTTTTTTTTTTTTTAAGCACGTCGTTGTGTTGTGCCGAATGTAGCGGATTTTAGGGTCACATTTTTGGCGTCACTTCAAGATTTATTGTCTGTGTACGGTTAACATGAATATTTTATTTTAAATTTAAATTTTATTAAATTATAAAAAAACTTATGCTTATCCTTATAAATCACAGCGTAAAAAAAATAAATCTAAGATATACTATAACCATCCGCACAATCAATAAAAAATTACGAATGTAAATTTAAATAGACTACGTAGGGATCAGGGGGGCTCTGCCCCCCTGAAGAAATGCAATTTTTGATTTAAAAAGTTACCAGAATAAGTAGCTCATCAGAATTTCAGAACATCAATGTACAACCACTTGTTTAACACTTTTAATTTCTGAAACTTTACGAAGTACCTTGTATGCTCATAAATATTTATGTAATTTGAAAACTTTAAAAAGCGATTTGTAGGAAGTTGAATATTATGCAATGAGTGTTAAAAAACAATGACTTGCAAAGATGACGTTGAGGCTCCTGATCTGCAGATTTACTAGTAATAGGAGTGTAGAAGTGTTGATAATTCGTAACTTTGCTGACGCAAAGTGTCAAACAAAACGCAAACAAAAATGTATAAGGGATTTCTTTGGATGAAAAAATATATTACATAAAATTCCGGCATTCAGTCAAATTCAGCATTTGCCACATAAAAGGATTTCTCATTAACAGTTGCGTTTTTAATAAACAAAAGTATACAACTAATAAAAAATATTTTTATTGTTCTTTTTAGGTGCGTTCGTAATTGCCAAAACGTCAGTGAAGGCTTACTGTGTAGACACGAAAAGTTTTGGTTTCTGTTAGTCTGTCTGTCTGTTAGTCTGTCTGTCTGTCTGTTCCGCGATAACTGCCTTAAAAAGCGTCCGATTATCTTAAAATTAAGGATGCATGTTGGTGAAATCCCCGGATTTAGCTGTATAGTTTTTGGTTAAATTTGGTTCATTCGTTCGGAATATATAGAACATTTTATTTTGTGACTTAATGCTTTCCTATAGCAATTCAGACGATTTTTCCATTTTTATTTGTTGAAAAGAAATAAATCATATCATTGAAGGATTTAAATGCTAAATTAAGAATGATGAAATTTCCTAATTAGAACCATACATTATTCATATTAGTTTGAAATTTTGTGTATACATTTGTCAAAATTTTTAAATTCGGTGTACAACTTTTATGGAGGGATTTTATATATGTGTTTCAATAATATAAAAAATTTTTTTTAATATAAATTTTCTTTTTAAGCACATATTTAATTGTTTTTATTATGTTTTAACTGTTACCTAGCAGCGAACTACACCTAAAAATATCGTAAATGTGAAACTATGTGTAATTGTTTGAAGTTAAATCAAAGTCAAAAGGGACGAATTAATGCCTTTATGTCTTTACATATAGAAGGAATTTACCTCAGAAATAAAGAAAGACTATGTTCTATTTATTTTGTTCAAATATATTTTTTTTAATTAAAAAGTTCATTATTTTCATAAGGAATAAATCGACATTTTGCTATGAAATTTAACAATAATTTTTTTTTTCTTTTGCCGTTGCCACGAAAATTCAATCCCGGAATAAAAATTTATCCAAAACAGTTAATTTTGATTTGAAAGATTTTTATGTGCGAGAGGAAAATGAAATAAAAAATAGACATGAATACGCCTTCATATTAGAAATAAAGTGAAAATACGAAAAGAAGGTGAATTTGATCTCATACATCAAAAATAAAACTAATACGCTTTGAGGTTGAAATAAAAGGGGGTTGTGTTATGATATTAATTATTATTATTAAAAAAAATGTTACTAATATCTCATGGTTTATCGTCTGCACACGGAATTCTTAATCGAAAATTCCAATGAAAAAAAAAAAAAAAAAAAAAAAAAAAAAAAAAAAAACTTTTGAAAAGCAAATATATAGTAAATATCAAAATTATGCACCACAAAATTATCGCTGTCGAAAATGGCGTCATTGTATCGGGAAATAAATATTTTCATCCTTAAAAACCAAGCTTTAACTAGATTGCCTGAAAAAAATGTTTTTTGACGGGTGTTACTTCTTAATGCCGCCTCATTTCATAAAATATGAAAGAGAATTATTTTATTTTTAAAGGAAATTACATTTTCATTCATAAAACGTAAACGTTTAATATAATTGCTTCAATGTAAATCATTTTCTGTGTTACCAGTATTAAAAAATAAGGCTCGGAAGTGTAAAAAGAAATCTAAGATTTGCACTAACCATTAGCGCAATCAATAAAAAGTTACGTATGTAAATTAATAAGACCACGGGGGGTTCAGAGGGGCGGAGCCCCCCTGAAGAAATCTACTTTGTTATTTAAAAAATATACCAGAATTAACAGCTCATGAAAATTTCGAAATATCCTTCCATAACGTTTTTAATTTAATGCTTCTAATGTCTTAAAACTTCGTATTTTTTATTCTTATAAATAATTACATAATTTGGAAACTTTAAATTGCGGTTTGCAGGAAACTGAATATTACCAAAGTGTGTCTAAAAACAAGGACTTGTAGAGCTGACGTTGAGGCTCCTGATCTGCAGATTTACTAGTCAAGTCGGATTTATTGAGTCACAAAGTGGTAATATAGATTATACTTAACTCATAAAATACTAATAAAAAATGTACATATAAATTTATTCGTGATACTTTGGATGACTTGTTATGAAGGTGAAGGAGGCGCTGGGTATCATTATTGTTTTTTAACAAGAAATGAAATTAGGCTAATTCGCTGTTTATAAATCGGAAAATCCATGAAATTCATTAGAACTGGAATTAGTATATCGTAGGGTGACCCCGCCAGTAGTTGATACCCTTTCAGTAGTTGATCAAATTTTTGAAATACTGCGCCATTGCAGGAGGCAATGAGTTTTATACGCAACACTAGACATAATATTTTTGTTTGAATGTTGGAGCACCTTTTGTCACATTGTTGTCAACTGCCTGCTGTAAGGGAAGCCATTTTATGATTTTTTTATTAGAAAATGTAAAAATTTTGTTTTTGATTAGTTGTAGACAATTACAATAAGTTAAAATAATCCACTTCCATCTTGCTTTTTTCAAATATTAGTTTTAAATAAATTATTTTTAATAACAACCCAAGCATGGTATTTTAAAGATTAAATTTTGAATTTTCAACTGATTTCTTAAATTGATCAACTACTGAGAAAATGGCAATTAAAGAAACTATTTATTTTTATCTTTGTTGCTATTTAATTTCAGCAGATTTCCTTTTTGCCCATTATAGGACATTCATTAAGGATTCTAGCAATCCGGTTAGTTTACTTCTAAAACTTAAAAGGAAGGAAATATAATAAAAAACCAATAGCACTGATCTTATTTGATCAACTACTGACTGGGTCACCCTGTGTATGTATGTCTCGCGCCCATAAAAACGAGAAATAAATTTTAAAGAAAAATCAGTTGATTAAGGAATGTTACTGTACAAGAATATGAAAATGTACGAATTTTGTTAACGCAGAGATATCTGCATTTCACATATGTGCGCTTCGCACTCATAAAAAAAAAGAAAATCAGTTAAGTCGCTTTTTCTTACATTTATTTGTTGTTAATAACACCCTGATTCAATATTCTTTCGTTAATTGCCAAAACATTTTATTTAAAACCACAAAAACACAACTTACAATTTTTTTTAAACTGCATGTTTCAGCTCCACCGGAACCTTTCAGTAATCCCAGCCATATTTTTTTTCAAGTTAAAAGATGTATCATTATATATTGTATTTTTACGTGTACCAATTTCGATAGTTCCTCTTATGATGGATGCATATTAAAAACTAGAAGGAAAAATTATTTTGCTTTGGTTAAAATTGATCTGTATTCCCTCTTTCTGATACAGTATTGCAAGTGCTGCAGTTTTTCCATTTAACTTTATATCAGCAAGACATTCTTTCTCTGTACAATGAAATTTTCTTCTAGTCAAACTATATAATAATTCTTTGATCCGTCAGTTTTAATATATGGAACTTCATAAATTATCTTCAAAATGTATTGGGTGAGTTTTAAGGCAAATGGTATCCTTTCATTACGGAGGGAGCTTAGCTGTGGAACAAATATTGAAACGTTAAACTGTTGCATAATTATATTAAAAAAATCACTTCGTATAAGTAAATTAAAAATGTATATGCTTAAAGTGGTAACAGTAGGACATTTTCAAGATCGATAATGATAAATAAACTATTTTCGCAAAAGTTTTTGAAAGTGAATTTGATATACAAAAACCATGAGATCACATGTAACGTTAAACTGTGTTTTAATATTTTCAGATCTCTTATTTTTACAATATCCAGAATTAATTTATTTAGATGTTGAACATTAAAACCATTTCTTAAAGCAAAATCACGTACATTATACAGCTCTTTATGCAAGTAATTTCTTGAACATAGCATGAAGGCTCGTCTTACGAAAAATCTGGGGATGGAAATTTTATAGGTAAATTGAGAATGTGCATTATTCAGAATAGTAGATTATTTTCACATGGATTGTTTTGATTGATTGATTCCGGTTAACATACACTAAGAAATAGGAGGGTTTTAGTATGCTCAATTTCTATTGTGAATTTAATGTTATTGTCTAATGAATTAAGATGATTTACAAAAAGAATAATTTCTGAAAACTGTATTACCAAATAATAAAAAATATCATCAAAATACCTGAGCCAAGTGGGTGTTTCTGGAAGGGAAAGAGTTTAGTCTAATGTATCAAAAACGTTAGTTTAAAGCGACTAAAATTTATTTTTCACATTAGGAAAAAATATAAAAATTAAAATATCAATACAAAAGTTAATTACATACTTTAATTACTGCAGAGTTTAAAAAATGAATACATTGACGTTTAATTTGATTTTACGGTTTTATCTTTTATAACTTTTATTTCCAAGTCCTTTCGAAATTCAGTAAATAAATGAAATTGTTTTTCGAACGGTAACAAATAATGACGATTTCATTAATTTATCTATTTCTTTGAGAGTTTTCTGACATAATAGGGCAGGGGAGTTTATTGACCGTCATTCTTAATTTGTCACCAGAGTTCAATTCATTGTCTAAAAAGGCACAAAGGAGTTTAAACACTTATAAGTTACCGGAATTTTAAAAAATCTAAATTTAGTTTAGAAGTTTGATGAATAATGCGCTCTCCGGAATTATTTTCCTAATAAAACTTTCTTCAAGCGACCAGGAAAAAACAGAATCTGTTTCATTTTCTTCAAAGAAATTGGTCCCTCATGGAGGGAGTACAACTGGGATGGTCTCTGAATGGAGGCAAAATTAGTATTGAGCCTATGGAAATAAATTTCGTTCCATGAAAAACTGATCGTTCAGGGAGGTAGTCGCTTAATGGAGGTAGTCGCAGAGGAAGGTTTCACTGTCTTCTTATAACAAACCGAAAATGGGGGATCCCATTAAGGTTCCATGATTATCTTTATAATAGTTACCATTAAAGGTAAAATAATT
Organism: Maratus speciosus; assembly: GCA_963932465.1. Taxonomy (NCBI): domain Eukaryota; kingdom Metazoa; phylum Arthropoda; class Arachnida; order Araneae; family Salticidae; genus Maratus; species Maratus speciosus. Next base: position 375,947,721 of record OZ010791.1, on the reverse strand, counting down.
ACTGTGAGTAATAAGATTAAGTCCTCTTTTCAATGTTAATTTTGTATCCTTCATCTAATCATTATCCTTGCTAATCTTATTACAAACTTTATGCGTGTAATTACGAACTTGCATTACAAACTTTTTTTCTTCAAAGATTAAAACTCCATCAGAAAGGTTTCAATATCCATTTTGATAGCTAACCCCCTCCCAAGTTAAAGGATAAGATTAAAACTCCGTCAGAAAGGTTTCAATATCCATTTTGATAGCTAACCCCCTCCCAAGTTAAAGGATAAGATTAAAACTCCGTCAGAAAGGTTTCAATATCCATTTTGATAGCTAACCCCCTCCCAAGTTAAAGGATAAGATTAAAACTCCGTCAGAAAGGTTTCAATATCCATTTTGATAGCTAACCCCCTCCCAAGTTAAAGGATATCGTTTGCAGTAAAACTCACCCAATGCATTTTGATGATGATTCAGAAATTTATGAAATTCCATGTAATAAAAATGACAGATCAAACAATTGTTATACTGGTTTCACACTAGCAGAAATTTTAATTGCAGAAAAAAACGAACATATTACTAAAATACAGTTCAATGGAAAAAAATACAACACTTACAAGATTAAATTAAAAAGAAGCCATTCATATAAATTTTAATGAAAGCAATATAATTTTTACTTTGTATTCTTTATAAGAGAAACTATCGAAATTATTGCATGTAAAAATACAACATGTATCGACAAAACATTGTTTAACTAGCCAAAATCTTGTCTTTAATTACTGTAAGATTATGATTATAGACATCACAAAAGAAATAGCAGCTAATGAGATATCTAGAGACACCTCTTCAAAACAATGCATAATAGATCTTCAAGCAGTGAGATATTCTCACTTGTCTTGAGCAAGGTTTCGGTGGACCCGAAATATGAAGACAGTTTGAAAAAACTTTTTTAACATGGGTTTTCGTGGCTTTATATAAAATCTTTCAGAAATTAACAAAATAATTGAATTTGAGTGTTCGGGTTATTTTATGAACAACTAAAAATAATTCTTCTTTAATTTTCAAAATTAAACATTTTTACATCTTAATAATTTTCGACATTTAATTTTCATTATTGCTTAAATATATTTTGTAGTACCGATAAACAAAAATTAAAAAATAAATAAACTTGATATTTTATAGAAACATACTGCAGCCAAAAATCGTTCCACTAGATGGACAAAAAACCCAGAAACTTTTGTATTCATAGAATCAATGTTCTGCGCATTTTAAATATATGAGACATTCTCTTGTTTATGAGGTTGTGTTATTGGATTAAGACTAAAAGTTGAGACGCGAATATTCTGCTCTTTCTTTCTTTATGGTCTTGAGAATGATTTTCTTTCCTTTAAATTACAAAGAGCAATTTATACGCATACATTTACAAACTGAAAATTAGAATGAAATTTTCCTTGTCTCCAAAACGTGTTTAAATAAGAGTGAATTGACAGGGAGACATTTATAATCTGAGCAAAAAGATTAAATAAAAAAAAGATTAAATTCTACTTTAAATCTAAAACTAAGCAATACAAGCATGCGTTAAATTCTACTCTTAATAGCTTATAGTAAATTTTAGATTAAAATGGAAACATGTGATTTATTTCGGTACAAAATAAGATATTTATATGGAAATTCCATAGTCGTATAAATCACAAAAAAATATGTAGAGAGGAAACACTAATTTTCATGTTACAATCCGTTTTAAACATGCTTTTTATTTTAAAACACTGTACAAAGAACGCTGAAAAATGTCATTTCAAGAAAAACGCATTTTACCAAAATACACAATATAAAATTTTTAATTAATCGTTTTTAAACTGTGCTGTAAAGTTCGAACTAAAGTAAAGTAAAGTTTTTAATTAAAGCTTAAGTAAAGTTTTTAATTAATCCAAATCTACAAAGTACAGTAAGTCCGCAATTCCTAAATTTAAACCTACCAAACAATGAATTCAGAACGTGTGCAGCTGTGTACCGCCCTGTCCTGTATACTTATTTTTGAGCCACTCTGCACTCGCTTTCAACTGACTGTATTTTTTTTTTAAATATATTGAATTTCACCAAACCGTTCTAGGAACTTAATTTACTCACTATAAAAATTCGATTTTTTTATAGATTTTTTTTTCTTGAACGCTAATTTTCCTTAAATTCATAAGCATCTCAAGGAACAAATTAAAAATGAAGCATGAAATCGCTCGGCTCTACATAAAAATTTGAATACTGAAATATTTGTTTTAAATAAAAAATATATATATATTTGTGCATTTTTTTTTTTTTAAGATTTCGTTCAATTTGAACTAACGGATGTATGGATGTATTGTCATATGTAATTTTTCGCAGTCAGGTGTGTGTGTGTGTGGGGGGGGGGGGTTCCTGATAAGTAATAAATCGTGACTTGTCAGAAAATCTACTTCTTTATATACTAAATTTGTAAGCATACTGTTAAGAAAACTGTTAAGCTGGGAGATAGTGTGTTACGGCGAAGATGGTTTAGGAGAATACCAATGCCAAATCTGTTCTGCAAAACCTGACCGTCCTGAGAATTTGTATAATAAAAATGCAATACATTCGAAAGACAAGTTGCAGCCGAAAAAAACATTGTAAAGAGTTTCGTTTAAAAAATAGCCGAATAACAACATGGTTGTGCATGTGTGCGTGCGCTCACGCATGTGTGTGTATATGTATGTATATTACCATCTAATATTAAAACCAAATAGTTGATATATAATTAAATAAAACGTTTACATTCTATTAAAAATAAATGTTGTGCATATTCCTAAAAAAATAAATAAATAAAAATAAAAACTGGTAGGAAGTGGCAATCCAAAAACTTTCTTCTATCTCATACATGTTAATAGTTCCTGAAAAATACAGTACATCAGTGCCAAAGATTAGGTGGTATATACCAAATTCTCATCGGCAACAACTTACGTCAACTCCTAACTGAATCTGAAGTTTGATGAAAATCCGTGCATTAGTTTTTGAGATAGAGCTATAACGGAAATCGAAAAAAAATCTGAATAGCAGTGCCACCTATTGGGCGATTTACACCAAAAACTACTCTGGACTAATTTATACCAGGGACTAACTGAATCTGAGGTTTTGGAAAAATTCGTGCATTAGTTTTTGAGATACAGCTATTACGGAAATTATGAAAAATGCAGCATTGCAGGGCCACCAGTTGGACGATTTAAACCAAAAACTAAACAACACTTATTTATATCAGTGACTAACTGAATCTGAAGTTTGATGAAAATTCGTGAATTAGTTCTTAAGATAGAGCTATTATGATAATCATTAATAATGCAGCATAGCAGCGCCACCTGTTGGGCAATTTACACCAAAAAGGAATCAACACCAAATTATATCAAGGACTAACTGAATCTGAGTTTTATGAAAATCCGTGAATTAGTTCTTGAGATATAGCCATTACGGAAATCGCGAAAAAGGCAGCATAGCAGCGCCACCTGTTCTGCGATTTACACCAAAAGGTAATCAGCACCAGTTTATATAAAGGTGTAACCGAATCGAAAGTTTTGTAAAATTCCTTACATTTGTTCTTGAGATAGAGCGCCCACAAAATTTTTGTCATATAGAGACACACTCAAGGAAAGACATTTTCTAAAAACCATCAAATCGTGTTCAGGACTTTCTAAAACGTATAAATCCATCGAAAGCTGGAAGTTGAAAACTTTCACGAATCCGATACTTTATTTTTGTAAAGATAGAAGAAACTAATAATAGAAAAAAAATAATGCAATGGCTTAAAAAATGCAATTTTTCTAATAGTACGGTTGGCAAAAGTCAAATATATTGATTAAAATGCATTTTATAAATACTCTTTACATTACAAATAAGTAATATAATAAATATTAATAATAATTGACAATAATATTAAAACAACCTAGTGAGCGCAATCGATTACCAAAGTTCATAACCACTTTTGTACATTGGTAATCAATATTTTGTGTTTTCTATACAAACGAGACATTTTCTAATTTATAAGCAGTATTATTGGACTAAGGCCAAGAGATGAAACGTAGTTATTCCGCTCTCTTTTCCCTTATGACCATAAGCGTAATTCTGTTATGCCGTAATTGTAAAAGGTAAGAGTGAATATTCATAAATCCGTAATCTAAAACAACGCTTTAAAATTTAACTTGAAATTGTATTTTTAGTCGGTGGTGCTAGGAGTTTCTTTTTAAAAATCAAATCTAGAGGTTTAATTTACATCTAGGAAACTTTAAAAAAATTATTTTTTAAAAGGGGCCTCTTACTTTTTAAACACGATGAAAATCACCAAATATATTCAAACTTTGAATAAGGGTATCTTCAATTTTTTTATTATTATTTAATAAACATTTAATTTTCTCTGGTAATTAAACATATTGTCCTTTTTAATAGAACAACAACTTACATACTGACTACACTTTTTCGGAATTTGTGTATTATTAAAATTGAAATGCTTTTTTTTTTTTTAATTCAGCCATGCATTTCGCGCAACTTAACACCTATATAAATTGAGGTTTGTGTATATTTATTTTTTTTTTGTGTGTAAAACAATGCATTTTTTAAATCTCTTAGATCGAAATTATTTCTTTAATCGTGTAAAAAAACACGATGAAAATCACCAAATATAGTCAAAGTTTGAATTAGGGTATCTTCATTTTTTTTAAATTATAAACATTAAATTTTCTCTGTTAATTAAACATATTGTGCTCTTTAATATACTATATTAAATATTGACTACACTTTTGCGGAATTTATGTATTATTAACATTTCATTTTTTTTTACTCCGTGATGCATTGCGCGCAGCCGAACGCCTATATAAATTAAGGTTTCTGAATATATATTTTTTGTGTAAAAAATAATGCATTTTTAAAATATCTTAAATCGAAATTATTTATTTAATCGTATAAAAAACACAATGAAAATCAATAAATATATTCAAAGTTTGAAGGTATTTTCACTTTTTTTATAAACATGAAATTTTCTGTATTAATTAACCATATTATGCTTGTTAATATACTACCATTATATATTTACTGCACTTTTACGGAATTTGTGTATTATAAAAATTAAAAAACTTTTTTTTTACTCTGTTGTGTATTGCGCGTAGCCTAACGCTTATATAAATTAAGGTTTCTGGATATATATTTTTTTCTGTAATAAATAAGGTATTTTTAAAATCTCTTAAATCGGAATTATTTCATTAATCATTTGCAATATAGATACATTTAATGCCTGAATTTGAACTTTTTAAAAGACTAAATAAAATTAATAAAGTAAGACAGACTTGAATACATATTAAAGTGAAATTTTATAAAAAGTTTTAAAAAATACTAAAAACATTAAAAATACATTTATTTAGTATACGCTTCGACAAGCAACCGCAAGGTCTCATCAGTACAATTCAACCATTGTAAAACGAACCACAAAACAGATCAAGTACAGTAGAAGTTAAAGTTATTTTTTCAGAAACAGACTCTATTCACCAGGAATGAAACAGGCATTTTAAAACTTTTTATAAATTTTTATTTTAAAAAGTATTCAAAATAGAGATTACTTTATTTATTTCATTTAGTCTTTTATTAATCATGTAAAAAATATTCGTTTTAATGCAAAATTTTACATTTTTCAATGGATAAAATTGCTATAATTAAAAATCTTGCTACATAATGCTTATTATAAATATAATATATATATAATATAAAACATAATGCTTATTTTAATTTCGAAAACCTGTGTTGAAATTATAGGTTTTCGAAACCATACAAAAAATGCACCTTATTTTTGCGATAACTTATGTTATAATGAACGTTTTCCATGCGGTTCGTTTTAAAATTCTTCTAATACGTTATTTTATAATAATAAATGAAAATGTCGACTTTTCGAAGAGTTAAAATGTACGGAACACCTTAAAACAAATTGTTTTAAAAATCGATTTCTCAAACAATCTGACAATGCACATTCATTGACAGATTTTACAGGCAAAAATACACATTGGATATTTTTGGTTAATGAGAAGATATATGTTAAATTAAATCATTAAAAAAAAAAGAAATTAATACGTCTGATGCCTTCTACTTCCCTATTGATTGTTCCTTCAACGTATCCCTTTCCCTTACCTTTTCCCCCTCGGTGTTGCTTCTGCTTTCAAATTAGAATAACGTATTTTTTGCGCCTGATGAAGGAAGAAGTTCTTTTGAAAGGCTTTTCGCATTTCTAAGTTTTATAGTTTTTATAAGAAGTTCTTTTTAACAGTTTCCAACAAAGTTGAAAAGTGTTTAGAAATTCGGTTTGTCTGCCCGTCTGTCCGCGCTTTAACTCACGTAAATACACTCGGATTTTCATGCGATTGACATATGTTAGTGATGCCTACCATGGCATGCTTGGTACTGTATAGGAAATGTGTGGCATTAATAGTTCATTTACAGTTACTGCTCAAAGAATTCGGATAATTTTTCGATTGTAGATTGGAACAGTTGAAATTGGGTTTTCAAATGTGTTTTGCGCTTCCATGTGGTTGAATTAGACATAATATTTTAACTTATTAAATGGTGTAGTTTTGTTACATTATTCTAAATATGTTGGAAAGTGTTTCATAATCTATCCTTGACGCATGATTTTTTTATTTCTTGTTACCTTATATAGCATATGCATTGTAAAAAAGAGAAGTGTTTCTTAAAAAGTTGAATGCAGTTGTCGACAGGTATTCCACAAATTTAAGGTTAAACGTTGACAACCGCAGTCAACGAGTTAATTTAGGAAAATAATATTGTAATCACGAACAAAAATATACAGTAACCTTTTCCGAGTTACCCATAATTCCGAATGCGTTCTTTATCTTTAGAAACTTCCGAAACCAATTTCCAGATTTAACCATTTTCGAAATTTAAGGGGGCACAGGACCTTTAAATTTTCAAAAAATCAGTTTGCGGTTTTCGTTTTATTCTGATTTTTTTTTTTTTCAATTTTTCAACAATATGCTAAAATCTCTATTGAAAAATTTACATTATTTCTTGAGTTATAATAATTTATAGACGGTGAGTACTATTAAAGGTCCGTAGATATTGAAACTTTAGAACGCTTTTACTCAGATTAGTAAATTTGGAGTTTGCGCGAACTGTTTCTTTCAAGCTATATAAGATACAGTTTTATGCAAAATTAACCAAATGTGCTCTTTATGCTAAAATCAAACAAATTCACATATTTTGGTTATTTATTTTTTGTATTAGAAAAACTCGAAAAATTTTGAATTTTTTTATGTTTCTATTAAAATTAAATTTTGAACAAAAATTTTTGTGTATATTTTGTTTTTAATTTAGAAGTAGGTGTATTATGATTCTATTTAGTTCAAAAATTGTTTTCTATATGCAGAATTTAGAGTTTTATCATGCACGCAGGCAGCACTTAATGATTTTAATTGTCGCATTAGTGAGATGAATTTTTAAATTTAAAATTTAAATATTAATTTTGTATATACACATTTATTCAATTCCTACTATTAGCTCACACTCTCCCTATATTTATTTATATATTTATATATTTATCTTGTACAAATTTTCAATCGTTAATAAAATACTCATTATTCATCCTATCAGGTTGAAATAAATTTTTTTAAACTTGTACTGGATGACAATTGATGTTAATAAAGTTTTTTCAAATATTAATTAATTAATTAAATTTTAATTAATTAATTTTAGTTTTGCATGGGAAACAAAATGGCCGCCATTGGTTATTGAATTTCAATGAAAGTATTTTCCATAAGGGTTACCATAGGGGGGGACCCTGTTCTGTCGCCAAATACCGCCAAGTTTGTCGCCAACTTGGCGATATAGCGCCCAATTTGGCGGCCAAAATGAGTCGCCAAAAGTGACGCCAACTTGGCGATATCTGTAATATTTCGCCAAATTCCCATAGAGTTCCATTGTAAACCTACTTGCTTATAGAAAATCAACAAATTGAGATATTTTAATGCAACAAAAACTCATATTAGCTTGATTATATTAAATTTTTCTTTGATGGCCTAAGTAGGAATTGACTTTAAAAGCAAAATTTTTATATTACTTGTTTTTCTGGATAATATAGTTAAGAATATATACTTTAGGCAAAAAATGAAAAATAAAATCTTTATTGCATATTATTTGTGTTTTGGTACTTTGAAAAAGGCTATGTTTTCAACCGTTTCGACAAACTCAAAGGTCCTGTGCCCCCCTAAAGAAGCACTTATAAAAGCAAGTTCTTTTTCGCTAACACTGATTTTCAGAAACGTTTCCGAGTCGTATTTATTTATAAAGACAAAGTTTTTTGCTACCACTCATTTTCGAAAACGTTTGCGAGTTGTATTTATAGAAGCGTTTATAAAAACAAGGTTTTTTGCTGCCACTCATTTTCGAAGACGTTTACGAGTTTTATTTATAGAAACATTTACAAAAACAAGGTTTTTTTTTTTTTTTTTTTTTTTTTGCTGTCCGTAATTTTCGGAAACGTTTCAGAGTAGATTTTATAATGCATTAATCAATTCTCTCTACCAGGAAAATCGGTTCTTCGCATGCTATCCATTCTCAAGTAAACATTTTCAGCTGCATAACTGAATTTGCACATGCAGTTGTAAGAAAAAAAATTAATGTTAATGCTGTTTATTTTGTATGTTTGCCTGTTAAACAAGTTTTCTGAACATGAAAATATTTAACTTGAGAATTGATAGCATCGGAAAAACCGATTTTCCGGGCAGAGAGAACTGATTTTAATGAATTGTAAATGTTACTCGGAAAATTTTCCGAAAATTACGGGCAGCTAGTAAAAATTTATTTTTAAAAATTCTTCTTTAAATTTCGAAAATAAATTGTTTTCAGGGGTTTGTAGGGATAAAGGAACGCTTTTCAGACTCTTGGGTGATTCGGAAGACGTTATTAAATATTTTCGTTCGTGATAGTACACTTTTGTAAATTAAGAAACATTTGTCCTTCTTTACAGTGCATGAATGAAAAAGCTGATAATGATTGAAGTTAATAGTTTCTTCTGAAGTCGGTTAAAAAATTCAAAAAGCTTGTTCTTGCTTTAAAAAATCAATAATCGTGTATTAACCTTACTAAAATGACAACTACGCAAATCACTGTTTTAATAATCAAAATATGTTCTAAAGTAATGATTTCTTTGACGGTTTTAAAGCTTTGAAGCAGATATTTGTTGATACGTAGTTAATCGTTCAATTATTTTCTGAAAATAACTGATAAATATTTACACTTTTTGAAGTAACATTATTACGAAAAATATCTGAGGTTGACTTTACATCAGTTACAATCGATATTAATAAAAGCACAAAAGCTTTTTTGGAGTTATCGATTTACTATATTTTAATAGAAGTCTATTTCTAAATAAATTTATCCTTTCTAAATTATTACGTTTAGATTATTTTCTTTTATATTCGTTGAAGTATAGTGCGTAAACAGAAGAATTTCCTTAAAACCAATATAAGTTATTTTCTGCAGACGGAAAATTACGGGGGAGCTTCCGAGAGGGTTAACAGGTGGAAAATGTTAATTATTTAGCTCGATTAATCTAACCATATACTAGTTTATCCGCTATGCTCTAATTTAATTAACAACTTCTGATCAAAACGAGATTTTATGGCATTGCATTATAAACTTAAAATATAAACTCGCTATTCGAAAAAAAAGTTTCTAACGCTACCACTGCTATTGCTGTTTTTGAATCGATCGTGTCTTTTTCACTTTCTCAGCTTTTACTGCAAACAGTATTGCGTATAGAAGCATCACACCTAGAACGTTTTAGAGAAATGCATGACAAACATGCTGAGGCAAATGATTTTTAAGTCTAAAAACTATTTTAACCGCTATTTGATGTTGAAATCGATTAAGATAGTTCAGTTACATAAGCTTTAAAGGTTCAAAAACTGTACATAACAATTTAACCATCTTTTGCAGGGACATAATTGATTAGATTGGGGTGTGCAGTATCCAATGATTTTTTTAATTTGACTTTTTTTGTGACGGGTGGGAAATTTTTTTATGCAAAATTCCGTATTCCGAATAAAGGATTAATTCATATTTTTCAATTAGCCTTTTTTTATTATTTACGGTTGCCAAAATTTAAAAAAACCTGAATAATAATATTATCAAATAATGTATTTTCAATTATTTATATTTTGCACTTGAATACTGAGAATAAAAGAAATGTTTAAAATAAATAAATTTCGACATGGGAAAGACATTTACTGGTAAAAATTACGTCACACTTAATGCGAATTGTGCATTGAATTGTTTTTTATTGATATATGGAGCACAATTTCATAATGATGCATGAATAACACTACATAAAGAAAATTTTTACCTTCATTTTTTCCCTCTGTTCGTGGTTATATCTATATATTTAAAACGCTAAGCGTTTTCTTTCAACAGTCCGTGAGAAGAAACTACTGCATCAAATTACACCAATCTTTTTTCAAATAAAAGATATTTGGCCGCAGATTTGTTATCGTCCATTCGTTTGTTCAAATGTTTTATTAATTAGCCGTAATTTTAAATTAAAATTTTACAGTTGCACATGCGCAGTATATAAGTACAAGCCGGCCTTTGGAGTGACGCGCTGCACGTTTAAGTTCGTCTGCTATTCGATCTTACTGTAAACAAACTTTTCTTTCTTTCACAAAGTTAATATTATTTGGCTCTTTCAGCATTATAAACAATTAAAAAATGTATTGTGTCTATATTAAGAGCTAAATACAGTTTATTTCGGGTGTGTCATATTGTTTTGTTCATATCACACACAAAAGATAAACACAGTGATTTGAGGCTAAAAGTTATGGACTCTGTGATCCGTCTTATGAATTGCCAATAGTTAGACACAAAGGAAATTAGCATATTAAGTTGCAGCTACTTCTCTGAAAAAATAAGGTATAAATATTAAAATGCAAAACTATTTCTGTGAGATCAGAACTCAAATTCGAGACGTTCGTATGCGTCAACTGTTTTTCGAACCTCTTCAATTTAGAAGGAAATTAAACGAGTTCCCGCTAGCGTAGCGGGTTAACGCAGTACTTTATAGCTCTGAATTTTTGTACAGGACGCAGGTTCGAACCCAAGCATGGCAAAATGTGTAATATTTTTGTCGGTAATTCATTTCAATAATGACATATTTTATTAGGAAGAGAAGTTATAGGATTTTTATTTTATTATTATCATTTGAATGTTTTATAATTAAATAAAATTTAACACTCAATAACATTTTGAAAAAATTATGATTTTATATTTAAAATATTTAAGCTAAAATATTTTGCATGTAATTATCAATTAAATAAATTGAGCTGATCTAAAATTTTCGTTATATTTTTTTTACCATTATCAAGAATATATATGTGTATGTGTGTCAGCAAAAAAAGTTTGTCATTCATTTGCGTAAAAAAATAAAATGGAAAGAAAAAAAATCGTAAGAAATTACCTTTGATATCCAGGTTTAATATTTAAAAAATGTATAAAAATGTAAAATAAAATTCAAGTAATAAAAAATATATATTATAAATCGTTAGCTGCATCAAGTTTCAAATTTAGATTTTTAGAGAATGAGACAGATAAAAATAAAATTCATGGCAGCCTTTAATGTCCGTGTAGTTTTCATAAATAAATAAATCAATGAAAATAGATATTGTTATTAAAAAAAAAAAAAAAAAAAAAAAAAAATGAGGTCGTAAAAAGTTTTTAAAAAAATTCTCTATCCGGTGTTTTTAGATAAATTTCTGATAAAAAGCACGCATAAATTAGTTGTAAATTATAAACTTAAAAATCTTTCATTTCATTGAATAGGTTAGACTGGCAGCACCATCTATCGCCTTAAAGAAATAAGAATCACTTATGCAATATAGAAATTCGTCACGTAATTCGTCCTTCAATAATTAATTTAAAAGTAACTAATTAAAAATTCAAGAATTTTTCTGATGAAACATTCAAGTTATTTACCGTGAAATCTTGACGGGCACTAACTAGTTATATTTTATAACATAAATTAATAGAAGATATAATTCCAAATGGAATGGCTACTTTTTTCTCTGCAACAATTTGATGATTAAAACGTATAATATGTACCATACTTTACATGATACGTACGCTTATTTTCCTCAGAAATTACAGAAATCTCTGACACTTGCATAGCCAGTAAGAAACATGGGTATTATCACCGTGGCTGGAAAATCTTTCTACCTTCCAGAAAATCTTCTAATCAAAAACCTAACCTGGGGGGGGGGGGGGGGAGCCTTGTATTTCTATTTTCTCTGAAAATACAGTGATAGCGTAAGTGATTCGTCGGGGTTCAAAAGATTGTTTATTTTCAAGTATACGATGTACAGTCGTGGGGAAAAAAGTAAACACCCCCTATTAACTCCTCAACAAGTTATCGTAGAAGAAAGATACCGCTGCGGCGAGCGGCCTTTCTTCGTCCGCAGCCCTTTATTCTTCCACTTATTCCGACTCTTTTGCGGAAGCAAGATACGTAGGTCCCCAGCCACGTCCCGAGTGAAAAACTCTCTAGCAAAAGCGAGATTGAAAAAAAAATCAAAAATTGATACCGGACAAATTTAAAAGGGAAATTACAGAAATTAAAGACACCGAAATGCGGGAAGGGTCGAGCTCGGGGCGATGAAGCTACCAGACGACCCCTTGCTTCCTCTAGCTTATTATTAGGGGGAGGAGCCTTGTATTTCTATTTTCTCTGAAAATACAGTGATAGCGTAAATGATTCGTCGGGGTTCAAAAGATTGTTTATTTTTAAGTATACGATGTACAGTCGTGGGGAAAAAAAGTAAACACCCCCTATTAACTCCTCAACAAGTTATCGTAGAAGAAAGATACTGGTACTGAACGATTAAAAATAAAGTCTACTTTTAAATTATGTATATAAAATTTGCTTAGGGAGCCATCTACATAATAAAACGAACCCAAACTTCATTTTTTTTCAATGCCAATTATCCAATTTTAACAAGATATATCAAATCCTCGGTTTAAACTATGCCTAGACACCAAATTTCAAGTCATTTGAATAATAAGTTTTTGAATTATAAACATTCAAAATTTAGTGCTTCTAATGCTAAATTACATTTTCATATTTTTATTTCTATCTCCTGAAATTGTACTCCTAATGGGCTAATTTTTTGTGTAGCAATAATTCTAAAATACCCAAACATAAATACGTTGAATTTGCAAATTTTATAATTTTATGATATGAATTATGAATTATGAAATTTATATTCGAAAAAATTATGAATTGCAACCTACAATTTTTTTGACGGATATAGATTTATTAAGTCCTGCTTTATGGAAATCCAAAATTTAACATTTTTATTCCAAGTAGTTTTTCAATTATGCTTAAAAAACGGCAAAATGATGGTTTAAGGGGTCGACAATGATGGAAGTGACCACATATTTTGAAATTTCTTATGTTATCCTGTAATCTAGCAGTCTTCAATGACTGCTTGAGTGGCGCTTAAGACGCCTTGATCAAGAAGGGGGCTCTCTCGGTCAACAATCGAGTACCGTACTTCAATTTGGATACAGCCCCTAAAATACGCTCGTTTTAAAATAATTAATTTCTCGGAAACTTCTCGTACGAATTCCATAAAAATTTGCTTTTAAGCTAATTGAAGGGTGTAGAGTTCATTTATGCCGTCAGAATTGTGTACTGCTATTGCAAAAAACAAAGTTATGGTTCGTTTTAATATCTAGATGGTCCCCTAAGCAAATTTTACATACATCATTTAAAAGTAGACTTTATTACCAATCGTGTGGTACCAGTAACTTTCTTCTATGATACTTTTTTGTGGAGAAGGGGTGTTTACTTTTTTTTCCATGACTGTACATAATACAAATGTTCAATGTGTGCGCCTTTAGTCACCCGGCACACATTCCAATGGTAATCCAGTTCCGTCCATATGTTCAATAGCATGTTTCTGTCAATGTCCATCACAGCAGCAGTGATGCGTTCCTGCACGCGAACCACGAGGCGGTCTTTTAAACTTGATGAGTTTATGTATCTTGTCATGTATCATCCGTCCTTATAGGTCTTAGCCTTTCAATGCACAGTGTTTTGAAACGTGATGAATCGCTTAGTCCTGCATCACCCTCTATTTTAAGTTATAATTCCTAAATATTACAAATTACAAAGTAAAAATAACATAGTAATGAATAAATATTACAAATTTCATTTATACATAATTTCAATATTAAATTTGAGCTGAAAAAGTATTTATAAATTACGCAAAAATATCAAAGAATTATGTATGTAACAAAATACCTGTAGGGGAGACCGGGGTTAGTAGGCGCAGTTTTTAGTTTTTGATTTTTATAAATTTTTTATTTAAGTTTTTTAACAAACTTTAACTGCACTTTTAAAGAACAGACATTTGGTTATAAATACCCGGAGTTTTGAGTTTGTAGCTTTTTTAGTTTATGTTTAGCGGAAGCCTAAAGTAAAAGGAAAATTGTGCGCCAACCTACCCCATACGGGGCAAGTTGCCTATACCTATGGGGTAAGTTGGCACACGTTTTATAAAAATTTAAATGAAGCTCAAATAAGACACGCAGTTAAGCGAAATCAATTTCATTATTACCAGTAAGTTTAAACTAAGGCGTTATAGCCGTACAATGTAAATTCTAAATTATACAGACATAAAAATAATGAATAAAGCATTAACATTGAGTAACTTCTATCCTACTCTATATCATCATCAGAGTTACAGTTGCTACAAATAAAAAATCGAGCGTCTTCGTTTGGGCAAGCCACGTGTGCCCAAAATCTTGCATTGCAACCACTTTTCTCGTTGTTTGCTGATTTTCAAGCTACCAGCGCACACCAAACACCGAGCCAACTTGCCCCGTGTTCAATGCGCCTACTTGCACCATAATAAATTTCTTCACAAAAAGGACACGTAATCCTCTAAGCATAAATATTCCAAGTAAATCACAAATGGGGTAGGTACAGTTAATCATACACTAAGAAAAACTGCACAAGTTAAATCGCAATTATTAAGATAAGTATTAGAAATTAGAAAAAGAATGAAGCAACAACAAATTACTCATAAGTACAAAAAAAACAGAAAAATCATAATAAATGTCCACTGCACGTAGGTAACGATGCAAAACTACATTGAGGATTGTAAAAATCAATAAAAAAGGTGTACTCTGTGACTGGTTGCGCAATCTATCCACAAACAGACGATTTATGAGGACTGCGACTACTTACCCCTGTAGCCAACTAGCCCCGGTCTCCCCTACAATGAGATTAATTATAATTTCTTAAAGAAATTATCAAATGTATTGCATGAAACAAATGATACTCAATTATTTATAAAGAATTGTGGTGAATAAAAATACATTATGTGTTAAAACCAAATTATTTTTAATGAATACAAAGTATGTAATATATTATTAGTTATTCGAAAACAACATTTCATCGGGTTTTTTATAACTTTAACAAAAATAGTTAATTTCAAAATTTCATCCAGTGTTAATCAATTGATTATGTAGTAAATAAAAACATGTGTGGAAATCTAAATCATCAAAAATCAACGTTTGAAAACACAATAAATGCATTAGGTAATGTGAGTAAAACCAAACGTATACGTTTCGTGAGTTCCAGGACTCACACCATCAGCGTATAAAATATGTGTATCTATGTATAACATATATAGATTTTATACACTAATGATGTAAGTCCTGGAACTCACGAAACGTATACGTCTGGTTTTATTTACATTACCTAATGTATTTATTGTGTGTTTAAACGTTGATTTTTGGTGAATTGATTATGTAGCCATCGGTACCCACACTAGTTTCAACAGTTTCAATCATGCATCCACCGTGCGTGCCCTTTTTAATTATTTTGTCTGAACCCAAACAAAATAATTTTTTTTGTTGACATGTAGATTCTTATATGTTGCGCCGTGTCATGGCATTAAATATTTTTTTTATGTTATCAAATGTCTGCGCTGTTGTGGAGATTGGTTATTTGTAAAATAATACATTGACCACCAGGTAAACTTCGATATAGGATACTAGATTACATTTTATCGTAAATCATTAGATTTAACATTGATGTTGATTTGAGAACGACTACAGAATAAATAATACTATACCATTTTTGGTGCGTCGGCAAATGGAAACTTCAGATTATTCAGTGTAAAAAGAGATAACGCAATATGCCGAAATTACTTTTTGTTTCGACTTTATGTTGGCAAATAATTTTTTCACTATATTTTCCTTGATATATTAATGTACAGAGAAATAAGAATGTACAGAAAAAGATGCGCTCATAGCAATTTATTAAATAAAATTTTCGAGAAAATGAGTCAGTGAGTACTTAAATAAAACATAATATTCTGCAGAATA
This sequence comes from Maratus speciosus, assembly GCA_963932465.1. NCBI lineage: Eukaryota > Metazoa > Arthropoda > Arachnida > Araneae > Salticidae > Maratus > Maratus speciosus. The sequence continues at coordinate 375,931,305 of OZ010791.1, read as the reverse complement.
TTTATAGAAATTAATTTACAAGTTAAATTATAAATATAATAAAACTATCAAGGATCTAGGTAATACCATTATATGCATGGTTAATGTTAAAAACATTGAGAATGAGATTCTGAAATGAGATTAATTTGATCATAAAGTGATATTATGCAAATCTAGGTTAAATTTGAATGTTAAACATTTGCATTCTAATGAAAATATTGAAATATTATGTTAATGATGCTGATTCAGTACAGGCAGGTCATGCTACTGCCGAATTAAAAAAGGCAAAGTTTCTAATATTAAAGATAAACAAGTGTTTCTTTTTTCTGTGAACCAGATGAATTTTTAGAATTGAATTCTGTAATTAGTTTAAAACTGCTATCGATAAAAATTGAAATCCAACAGATGTCGAGAAGTTTAGTTTCTTGAAAAGTTCAGTTTTTCATTGGTAGGTGCAATAGTGCATTAGTGCGTTTAGTTTGACAGAAAATAATTATAGAGTGAGTATATCACTTGTTAAAGAAAGGTTATCTCGCATGCTATTCTCGCACATGTACGCTTAAACATTTTTTCTTATATAAAATGTTTGCAAATTCGAAATTTAGAGTCCGGTGTGACGTCGAATACACAGTGGGTCATTTTGCCCAATATTACTCAAGTTAATACCCCGGATTTAACATTAGAATTCAATAGAAACCTAAATGAAGATGATAACTGGAATATAAAGAATCTCATTAGTTTTTCTTGAAAAGAAGGTTGAGAGTACAGAAAGGCTGTTAACAATCCGTGGCTTAGATGTTAGAAAACCTTTTTTCCAATAATTATAAAATTTTACACCTACCAAAACTTATGGAGAAGTAACCAAACTTTACATATATGTACAGTGTGCCCACTAAAGTCCTTTGTCACCCCAATAATTTCTGAACGGCAAGAGCTATAGTCATAAAAGTGGGGTCTAGGTATAGTAAAACAGCCATGCGCTACTGAATTAAACCACCTACAGCGCCACCTGGTGGGAAAACTGCAGAGTTAGCATTCCTATCTCGAAATCGGAAAGAGATAGTGGAAAAGGGTGATTTACCAACACTGAAAAAAAACGATATTTTTACAGTACAAAGTACTGTTCATCTCGCGCTCAAACTCGATCACAGTCGAATGTGCTGTAGCTTTCTTTGGTTTCTTGACTATATAAACATGAAAAACACAGTAGTTGCGTAAAATTAACAGCACAATGTGGTGGCAATTCGGACGCCAGCAGTTTGTGCTGGCAAATCTACATTTTTTTTTTTTTTTTTACAGTGAAGTTGTAGAGCATCATCGATTTAGTAACAAAAGACAAGTTTAAAAGCCGATAGTACGTCGTAGGGTACGCCGACCGTGTCTTTATGTATGTCCAAACCGAAGGAGATCGCAAAGCTGCAATGCCGCCTTGATCCGTGCCGCGTTTTCAATATAGGTTTTTAATTATCCTTTAACCATCAGGTGGCGTATTCAGGGAGCCACTCAACGCAAACTAGTCGCGAATCCCGTAGTATTATTTAATTAGTCTGTTTTTAACAATTTTACGTTTATTACTTTTATACTACTACTGGGCATAGCATTACACAAATATATCCTTAAAAGTTATCTAGGCTTTAAAAGCTGATGGTGCATAGAGTACGCCACCCCTGTCTTTATGCATGTCCAAACCGTCCGTTTCTTTAAGGCTTAATATCTCAGCTAATTACCAACACTTTTTTTTGAAAATCATTATCAACAAACCTTTCATATTTCTGTGAAGATAGGTACCACCAGTGCTCCTCAACTCCTTTGCTGAAGGCCGGCAAATCAAAATTTGTGTGTAACAAAAGAAGGCGATTTTCTCAAAAACTATGTGATCTAAGTTAATCGCTACAGTTTTCCTGCAAGGTTTAAATTAACTTCTACTACCTCTATTTTTTTTTATAATTTTAGTTTTCACAGATTCGGAAATGAGTGGGGGGAATATATTTTTGCATTACATTTTCTACGATATCTCTGAAAATATAATACCTAAAATTAAAAAAAATTATTTTTGAGTTGTGCGTTACGAAAGCTTTCACACAATACCCCGCATGATATACAAAGAAAAGATTTTTTTCATCGAGTAACTTAATTACACCCTCTAAATTTTTTCTCTATATATTTATGAATGGTTAATAATCTATAAATTTGTGAGTCAATAGCCTTTATTACTTCAGTCAATTTGAACTTTCCATGTTCCGTTTTTACTTTTTAAGTACGGAACTCTAAAAAACTATTAGTTATAACAATATAACTTTATTTGAGATGTTCAAACCTCTCACCGTCAGCTGCAATGCACATTTGGATGCACATTTGTCCGAAAGATAATCATTTCTTCTTCCGTTCAAGTTTCGTGACGTCGCAGTGTAAGAAATCACGAAAAAACAAATGCACGTTTTAACCGTTCTATTCTTCGCATTAATGTCAAGAAGGTGTCTTTTCGTATTTAATCGCTGATGTTCTACAACTTTGCATATCACATTTTTTTCATATCTCTTTCCGTTTTCAAGATAGGAATGCTAACTCCGCGGTCTTCCAGCAGTTGGCACCGTAGGCGGTTTCATTCAGTAGCGCATGGCAACTTTATTATTCCTAGACCCCACTTTTATGACTATAGCTCTTGCCGTTCAGAAATTATTCGAGTGACAGCGGACTTTAACGGGCACACAGTATATATAGTATATTAAATAAAATATTTAATTAAGAGGCAAAAAATATATATTTCCAGAAATAGAAAAACATTATTTTTGTTTATAAAGCATTCTGTTTGTTTTCTTACAAACTTTTTCCTCTTACAAATCTTTAAATTACTGATGTACTATATGGGCTGTACTACGTAAACATCACAAATCCCTGTTTTCCTATCAGTTTTCAATGTATGAAAACTGAACTATTCATCAATATAGAACTCTTAATGTCTTATATTCTCTCAATAAACTTTAATCACATTCATTTAAAATATTTGCGATCCATTCAGTTCTATTAAATTATTAAATAAACGAGAGTTTTAATAAACTCTCATGGATTGATATTATTAATAAAGAAATCTGTTTATAAATGCACTTAAATAGGATTTACGATCGTTTATCTTAGATTTTATTGATAATATGCTGCTTTGGAAATACATCTAAATAAATCTAATCGTGTTAGTAGTTCCATTAAATAATATATGAATAGTGGAAACGCTACTTTATAGAATTTATGGTGATTAGTGAATATTAATTTTAGCCTTGAGTGTTTAAAAGCTTTTAGAAACTTTTGAAGAATAAGTCCATTACTGTTACCGTTTAGTATGAATTAAATGCATAAATGATTGTTCGCCCTGCGTTTTAAATCACCAGAACTATATTGCACTATAAAACATGTTCTTAATTATTCAATTTATTTGTAATGATATTCGTGTGGCCACCATTTATTTCCTTTATTAAATAAGGTTATTTTTAACTTTACTTCGGTCTAAAATTCTTTATAGTCTGGCCTAAAAGTCTAATAAAATCATTTATTTTATAATTATCTGAAAATGATTTAAATAAAAAATTATTTATAAAAAGTTCAATATTTTCAACATTATTATGTGAACAAATATTGAACTAAATTATATTGATTTATTCATCTTACATAACAACGGGGTACATTTGAATCCTCTTGGATAATTCAATATTCAATGTAAGTTATCCTTTCGATTGTGGATCCTTAATAATAGGACTTCTTTACATTTGTTATTGTTTTGTCTTCGCATTTACTACTTTTGTTATTATCTGCATACACACGCTAAGAAAAGACAAATGTTAAACCAAAATGTAATATAACCACATTTGAAAGTATACAATAAACTCTTCCGTATTACCAATAATTTCAAAATACGTTTTTTATTATTAAAAACCTCAAAAATCATATATTTTTTAGATTTAAAGAAGCATTCTTAAAACAAAGTTTATTCACTGCCTCTGACTTTCGGAAACATTTCAGAGTACTTTTTATAGTGTATTAATCAATCTCCTCAACATGGAATATCGGTTTTTAGGTTAATGTCAGACGAATGTGTTTAGACTAATGTCAGACGAACGTCTTTTTTCACACTTTTTTCCCTACGTATTATCCCTACACAATGCTAGCGGCATAGTGTAGGGATAATACGTAGGGAAAAAAGCGTGCAAAAAGACGTTCGTCTGACATTGGCCTTAGGCCGTGCGTCTTTGACGAACGTGTTTTAATGTCGGTTTTTATGCTCGCTTTTTTCCCTACATATCATCCCTACACAATGCCGCTTGCATTGTGTAGGGATGACATGTAGGGAAAAAAGCGTGCAAAATGACGTTAGTCTGACATTATCCTTAGGCTGCTATCAATTCTCAATTAAACATTTTTCAGAATTTATACATGCAAGAGTAACAAAATAATAATAATTTTAATATTAAAGGGATTCTTCACGCACTTGATAACACACGCTCCGTAATGTTAATCCTATGGGCAGATTATTTTCGAATTTCTCGTTTCTATTTGAATATTTTTAAACGATTTTTTTTTTTTTTTTTTGCCTAGGATAGTTGAGCTCAATCTTTAATTTGACACTTTTTTACTAATTCGATTTTGGTTGCAGATTTTTTTTAAAAAGATACTTTCAGTTTCGAAACCGGTTTGGAAACTGATAGTACATTTTCAAAAAAAAAATGTGCAACCAAAATCGAAAAAGTAAAAAAGAGTCATATTAAAGATTGAGCTCAGGTATCCTATGCAAAAAAAAAAAATCGTTTAAAAATATTCAAATTCAAACGAGAAATTCGAAAATAACCTGCCCATAGGATTAACATTACGGAGCGTGTGTTTTCAAGTGCATGAAGAATCCCCTTAAGGGATTGTCAATTTATCATGTTTGGCTGTAAAACCTGTTTGTCAGACATGAAAACGTATGCTTGAAAATTGATAGCTTACGAAAATCTAATATTCCGGGTTTAGAAAACTGCTTAAATTACATTAAACTTCCGATTAACCGTCACTCGATCAACTGCCACCCTCGGTTAACCACCAACCTCCTTTTCTCATTTAAAAAAAATCAGAAATGAACAACAATAATTCAAATGCACATAAACCCGAGTGAGACGGCGCTATTTTGAGTAAAATACTTGTCTGACGGGAGAAACAGCAGCCTTAATTGAACAGTCTGTCTCTATTGCGACAAGAATGACATTGATTAAGAAGAATTATCGGATAACGAAATTATTCAAAATGTTTTGAAATCAGGGAAACCTGAAGCGGGTGAATATGATGAATCTGGGAATGATCATCCGAGAGTCAGTCTCTAAATGCATTAATTGGTTTGAGCTACAACAGGAAGCACATACAATTCAAGTACCTTTATTACGTAGAATTCGCAATCTTGCTGTAGTAAAAGCACAAGCAAAACACAAATATAAAAGTACAATGGATTACTTTGTATGAAAACAGATATGTCATGAAGAATCAATTTGATAGATTTATGGGTTTTGCAATCATAAAAGAAAATTACTTTCTATATTACCTTCAGTTTCACTTATAATGCCTGCGTAACGTACTGCGGTTATCATAACAACAGTAACAATAAATAAGGTTATTATGACATATCTGCGTTGTTTTCAACTGCTTTAATTTAGGGCTGCCTGTCACTGCGCAATATGTTGGTTAAAGATGACGACGCCAATCCTGGTTGACCCTTGGCAGTTTTTGTTTTTAATTTTAGAATGCATTTCTTCGTAACGTAAATTTTAGTTGGCCACCTCATCTTACTCATCAAATAAAGTCTTTCCATGGATTCGAACTGTAATTATTGAGTAATTGATTTTCAGCATTCTCTCATTTTCAGGATTGGAGCCTGAGGGGGCTTAACGCAAAAATGTGAGACCATATCAGACACTTACGATTTTCACGACTTGGTACAAAAACTCTTCATTTCAAATTGATAATTTACTACATCATAAGATACTATATATTTATTCAGAAAAATTCTAAATTTGTCTTATAAATAGATTTCTTATTATCAGTTATGCTTTTTATAAACGAAAGTACATATCAAATAAAAAAAATCTTTTAATTATTCTTATTTATATAGAAATGTAATTTTAGCAACGGTCTTGCACTGTCTTTCGACTATCAGTCTATTTCGATTATCCACCACACCATTGGTCCCGTGAATGACGGATAATCGTTTACTGTACTCTATACGATGAAAACTACTCGGAAACATTTCCGAAAATCTGTGGCAGCAAAAGAAAATTTGTTTTTATATAAATGTCTCTGTAAATCTGAATATATTGGTTTCTGAGATTTCTAAAGATAAAGAACGTTTTTCGGAATCCTGGGTATTTCGGAAGAGATTATAGTATACAGTAAATTCTGTCTAAGACGGAATCGATCGGGACCGAAAAAATTTTCCGTAGTAGACAATATTCCGCCTTAGACAAATTTTAATCTATGTCAATGGATTCGAAGGGACTTTATAATCTTTCCGAGTTCGACAGATTTCCGTCTTACACTGAGTCCGCCTTATAGAGAATTTACTGTATTTCCGTTCGTGGTTATATTATATTTACCTACATTAAAAGAAAATTTGTTTTTTATAAATGTTTCTTTAAATCTGAAAAATATATTGGTTTCTGGGGTTTCTAAAGATAAAGAACGTTTATCGGAATCCTGGGTATTTCGGAAGATATTATAGTATATTTCCGTTGAGAATACTTTGTAAATAATTAGTTTAACATTATCTGGAAGCTTCCTTGCAAGGGAAATCATTTTCCAGAAATGTTGGGCACCATACAGGCAATTCGATTTAATTTTTATCTCAAATCTCATTCGAGCATACACCAGCATTGCATACTTCGCGAGTATTATAGGAATTTCGTGACGGTCTTGGAGTGCTAATGTATAACCGTAACAAACGGTTTGCAGTGATCAACCATCGTGCATGACTGAGTTTACCTAGGTTATTCTCAGTCACGTTAGAAGAACAAGGACCATCTTTTATGGCAATACAGATGCGATACAAATATTGTTGGTCAGCACTTAGCTTTTGAATAGCTTTCAGATACATAAGCTGAAGTGCAAACTGTGAATAAACGGACTAAAAAACTGAAATTGTACTGGCAATTGAGACGCCAGTACTATTTCCGTATTTTAACGGAAATTTTCCCCCGCAAATTCCAGAAGAACAGAAATTACTCTGTAATTTAAGGGGAAATGTTGCGTTAAAATACGGAAATAGTACTGGCGTCTTGATTGCCAGTAGAATTTCCGTATTTTAGTCCGGGTTTTTTTTTTTTTTTTTACAGTATACAGTGAACTTAATCAAATTTGACCACTGGATTTTTTTCTCAATCTTTTACAAGCAATCCAATAGGTCCAGAATATGAATTCGTTCCTTTTGTGCAACCGTCCATTTTGAGAATAAGGTGCCTTAGTGACAACTCATTAGTATGTAACATACATATATTCCATTGTAATGGTCTGTCAATCTATGTCTCAAGCAAACGTATTACTCCCATTTCCATCCCGTATTTACACGTGTTCCGTCACATCCGATAACCGATAGGTTCTGAAAACTCATATTATACGTTTTTGTAAATGTGATAATACCATGAGCACTTTCTTTTGCACCTTCACCAGCAGTTAACGATATATGACCTGGACTTGCTACCTGGTTCCTTTATTAATGCTGCATGTGCTTCTCATGTTAATTTTCGATGACCAGATATTTGTTGAAAGGTATCATCTTTGCGTCCACCAAAATACAAATTCTTAAGAGGTTTCACTTCAAATGCCTTTAAATCATTTCCCCTTAGTTCTTTCCTTTTTTTCTCTAGTTCCCTTCTCACTTTGTTTTTATCAACTATGTAAGTTTGTTTCTCAGGTGAAACTAAATCGAAATCAGTCAGTATTGCTGTACTAATTTTAGCCACTGCTCTACTTGAGGTGCGATATTATCAAAATCACTTCAAATTTATAGATTTTGCCCTGATCTGTATTCTGTCTGTGTGCAATTCAATAAAAATATGCTTAATTAAAATTAATATGAAAAATATTAATGTCAATACTAATTTCGAAAAAAAAAATTCATAGTACAGTTTTTTAGAAAATACAATATATTTTTCATTTTTCTTCAATTTTTAAAGTCAGAGGGGCGTGGTTAAAGATTGATAGAAATTTACAATTTTTTTTGTAGGTTATAACTGACCCATTGTGTAACATTTTCACTGTATACTAATGAAAATTTTGGAAAAATTGTCAGAATATATTTTTTCAGAAAAAACGATTTTTTTTCTTTTTTTCTGTTAGGTAGCTTTCTTTACAAAAAGCTACCTATTGCAGCCGTTCGGAGGAAAGCGATTTCAAAAAATTTTGGTATATTTTCATCGATCATGACCCCCAGACCCCGAAACCACCCTCCGTTCAAAATTGATATATATATATATATATATATATATATATCAATATATATATATATATATATATATATATATATATATATATATATATCTGACCTATGTCACACTGTAACTCTCGTATTTATGAACCGATTTGGATGTAATTCGGTGTGTACATAGTACATACCAATGTCTCGACCGAGTTCGTTGGCCAGCTTCATCCGCCATTTTGTTTCAAAATGGCGGCCATTTAAAAATTTTAAAAAAATTTAAAATTTGAAATGTGGCACCAAAAAATTGAAAATGGAAAAATATTTTTTTCTTATGTATTTGACCTTTATACAAAGACTTCGTAGCAGTTTTTGTTTCGTCTATATCTTAAAAAATGGCTGAGTTATAGCATTTTGAATTTCTGACAAAGCTGACATTTTGAAACGTCCTGAATTTTGTCACGCGATAAAAGGCGTATTTATGAACCGATTTGGATGTAACTTCGTTTATACATAGTACAGACCAATGTCTCGACCGAGTTCGTTGGCCAGCTTCATTCGCCATTTTGTTTAAAAATGGCGGCCATTTAAAATTTTAAGAAAAATTTAAATTTGAAATGTGGTACCAAAAAATAGAAAATTGAAAAAATATTTTTTTCTTATGTATTTGACCTCGATAAGAAGATTCGGGAGCAGTTTTTGTTTCGTCTATACCTTAAAAAATGGCTGAGGTATAGCATTTTGAATTTCTAGTGTGGCTGGCATTTTGAAACGCCTTGATTTTTGCCACGTGATAACAGACGTATTTATGAACCGATTTGGATGTACCTTGGTGTGTACATAGTACATACAAATAACTCAACCGAGTTCGTTGGCCAGCTTCATCCGCCATCTTGTTTCAAAATGGCGGCCATTTAAAAAAATTAAAAAAAAATTAAATTTAAAATGAGATACCAAAAAATTGGAAAATGAAAAAGAGTTTTTTCGTATGTGTTTGACCTTAATACAAAGATTCCGGAACAGGTTTTGTTTCGTCTATATCTGAAAAAATGGCTAAGTTATAACATTTTGAATTTCTATTGTGGCTGATATTTTAAAACGACCTGATTTTTGTCACGCGATAACAGGCGTATTTATGAACCGATTTGAATGTAACTTGGTCTGTACATAGTACATACCAATGTCTCGACCGAGTTCGTTGGCCAGCTTCATTCGCCATCTTGTTTCAAAAGGGTTGCCATTTAAAAAAAAATGTAATTTAAAATTTAAAATGAGGTATTAAAAAATTGGAAAATGAAAAAGATTTTTTTTTATGTGTTTGGCCTTGATACAAAGATTCTGGAGCAGTTTTTGTTTCTGAAAATTTGTTCTTTTGTTTATATCTTAAAAAGTGGTTGAATTATAGCACTTTGAATTTCTATCATGGATAACACTTTGAAACGATCTTGTATTTGTCTCGCGATACCACACGTATTCACCTATTTCGATGTAAAAAGGCATGTGGATAGTATACATCAATATCTCGACCAAGTTCGCTGGTCAGCTTCATCAGCCATCTTGTTTCAAAATGGCGGTCATTAAATTAAAAAAATATATATTTAAAGTGAGGTGCAAAAAAAATAGAAATTGAAAAAGGTTTCTTTCTTAAGTATTTGACCTTGATATAAGGATTCAGGAGCATTTTTTGTTTGTCTTTATCTTAAAAAATGGCTCAGATATAGCAGTTTCAATTTCTAACGTGGGTGACATTTTGAAAAATCCGATTTTTTGCCTGCGACAGCACTCGTATATATCAACCGATTCCGATGTGAGTGAGCATGTGCACAGCAATTACTAAGGTCTCGACCAAGCTCACTGGTCTTAAAATGGCAGGCACTTTAAGAAATCGCCGAATTTGGCAGCCAAATATAAGTTACTTTAAAGAAAAGCAGCTTGGATAAAGCTGACTAATTTCGCGAAATTCTCATTCATTATATTGATAAAAATTAGTATTGAATCTCCTATATTCGGATTCCACTAAATTGAGCTTCGTGTGTTTGAATGATATAAGTTGGGTTTTTTTAAATAAAGAATATGAAAGCTACCTCTTCCTCCCGGCACTGGCCGGAAGGACTTTTTTTAAATGTTAGAGGGGCACGGTTAAATATTGAGCAATATTAATAAAAAAATTGTGAGTTTTAATTGACCCATTACGCAACTTTTGCGTACTATGCTAATATCAATTTCTAAAAAAAGTTTTTTTTTCGGCCCATCCTATTCTGCATATCAATTTTCTAATGTGTGTGTGCGTATTTACGTGCATTATTTGTTTCTTTGTGTGTATGTGTTTATGTATTATATTGAAATGATTGATTTTCTTCGATTTAAACATTTTAATAAAAAAATTACAAACGTCATTTAACTTCTTTAAAATACAAATATGATGACGTAACATATTTCGATATACTCTGAGAGGAAATTAGCTCAAAGTTCAATAGTACGAAGCTTCATTTGCAAAGAATTATCGTTAAGAATAAATTCATTTTTATGCAATATATAAAATAGGAACTTAATTCCGTTTCTTTTTATAAAATCATTACTTATGTTATTTTTTACTGTGATGATATTAATATTTCTTTAAAAGCGCAGCAATAAAATTTAAAAGATTAATAGGACATTTATTCAAAATTCTCCCCATAAAATCTTAACGGTAAAATGATACTTCTCTTCAATTCTCAAAATGTGGGATGTGAAGTCATTTTCCGATAATCAATAAAGGCATTTATAAATCCTTCTTTCCAAAGCGCATTATTATTTTCTTTTATCTTACATATCTTTTAAACTGTGATTATGTCTCTTTAATGAATTAAAATGCGTCGCAAATAATTGAAAAATGAGAGAAAGTTGACGTAAAGTGTTCCCGTTAGAATTCAGCATACTTCTTTTACAGAACTGGATTTCAGTTATATACATAAATTACTTATTATTAATGTAACAAAAATGAACGTTCTGTACATGAAAACAGTATGCAAATAAAAACAAGAAAAAATAACAATGAATTAGGATTACTTTTTAAATACACTTATTATCATTGCTATTAAAAATTACATTCAAGAGAAGGCCATCGATTTTGTAGCTTCTACATATTTGCGTATAAATAATAAATATGTTTTGTATGATGTTGGTGTGAAGTCCGTCTTTTTGTGCCTTTAGTTTCAATAACCTGGAAAGACTCGCTAATGCTAATCCTATCGAAGAAATTTTTCATTTGCATTTTAATATTTTTAAATAATTTTTTTGCATTGGATAGTTGAGATTAATTTCTACATCTGCCTTTTTTACTTTTTTTATTTTGCTAGTAGATTTTTTTTTCCAAGAGGATGCTTTCACTTTCGAAACCGGTTTCGAAAATAAAAGTGTCCTAATTAAAAATATCTGTAAACAAAATCGAAAAACTAAAAAATGCCCTTTGTACAGATTGATCTTAGTTAGCCAATGCAAAAAGAATTATTTTAAAAGGCTCAAATGTAAACGAGATATCTTAAAATATTTCTTCCATAGGATTAGCATTAGTGAGCGGTTCTTTTCGGGTGACTGAAGTAGTCTCGTAACTACAATTATAGGTATTGAATATTCTAAATAAGTAGTCTTTGAATTAAAAAGTTTAAACGTTAAAATCAATTATCTCGTTAAAAACACATTAATCAATAGTCATTTATCTAAATATATTATAGAATAGCTTTCTCACATATTTGCTTATAGAAAAGAGATACTATACTGCCTGTGTTTTTCTTATTATATCCAGGAACATAACATTTTAACAAAAGAATGATCCAGTTTGTAATCCAACTTCACTAAATTTTCGATGGATAAAAGTCGTATTAAATCTTTTTTGTCTATGATTAATAGCTTTAAGGGGTCCGGGACACATTTTCAAAAAAAATTTATTTATTGAGTTAAAATTTTGAATTTTTTTGTGATGGTTAACCATATCATTTGTAAACAAAATCAAATGATAAAACTTCTCATAGCTTTTTTAAAAAATTTTTAAATTTAAAAATTATGAAAAAAGTGGTATAAATTAAAATCGTTATAACTCGAAATATTATTTGTAGAATTTAAATTGTTTTTCATTTAAATAAACAGAAATATATATTTTTTAATTTAGAGCCAGTATTTTTAAAAATATTAATTTAAAAAAATTAAAAATATTTAACGAAAAAATTACAAAAAAAGTGGTGCAACTTTTTTAAAAAAAAATCATATTTTCAAAATAAAATATTTTTTTCAAATATGCTGGCTCAAAAGTAAAGTAAAATAATTGAAAAAGATATGTTCCGAGTTTCAACCCTGTATCTTTAACGGTTCACGAGTTATAAAAATTTAAGTATGAGAAATAGTGAAAAAAACCTATCATGAAGAAAAACGCAATTTTACAAGAACTCGTTTCCTTGACAACCATAGCTTGAAAGGCAGATTTTGAAAACAAACCAAAACGAAAATATTGATATTTCCTGTTCTAATTAAGATAGAAACATGATTTAAACATCATTTTAAGCAGAAAACGGCAGAAAAAAATTTAATCCAATAAAAAAAATTTGAAAATTTGAATATTTTTGTGTCCCGTGCCCCCTTAATCTAAGCATTTTCGACAATATTCAACACCTGGTAGTCTGACGTATTAACAGAAATGGTTAAAAATTAAATTCAGAAACAGTTATAAAAAGTCTATTAAAAATTGGCTGAATACTATTGTTATATGCATTGTAAAAATTACTTTAACCCTTTAGCGGGCGGTGTCTACAAAAAAGGATACCTGATATTAATTCCAAAAATTACAAGCGGCACCAAGAATATTTAATTAAAATTTTCCTTTTATAAAGTTCGCGAAAGTAAGCACACTGCAAATAGAAGCGTCTTAAATTTAGACACATATGTGACTGAAAAAGAATTTTAGACACTTAAGTGTCTTAATCTGAAAATTAAGACACTATAGATGTCTTAATTTAAGATACATAAGCGTCTTACTATGACCATGGTGTAAACGAACTGAGAATAATGTCTAAAATATCCGCAAACGTCTTATTTTAAGACACTTCATTGCTTTAAACGTGTCTTAATTTTTGATTCTTCCGACACAATAACCACCAGGGGGCACTAGCACTCCCAGTTGCGCATGCGTTTTAGATGTCTTCGTTCGAAGTGGTATACGTTGTAATTCAAACAAAGTTTGTTTTTATGTACGCGTGTATTTTAATTCGTTTTTTGCGAAATGTGAAGTACTGTGATTTTAATTCGTATTAACTTGGATTATGTATTTATTGAATACATACATCTGACGTGTGTGCTCGGCATCAAATGTCTCTTAGAAGCTGTCGTCGATACAAGGGCGGGATAGACACAGAACAGAAGAAGACGACGGTTGAAGAATACACCCGGAAATTCTACAAAGCGTGTGCAATGGGCTTAGTGTTAACTCGTATCAATTTATATCAATAATATTGTGTTATTCATCTTCGTCCTGTCGAAGCTGGCAAAAAAAAAGAAACTTTTGTCTGGCGGGTCCTGTTTTTAGGATGAAACATCTCATCCTTTAAATATGGCTAGTCGGATGTATTATGGATTACCTTTTAAACTGATGAAAGTCTTTCTCCCTCACTGTGGTTGTGGTAGTTTTTAAAATTTCAAATCGAGGAATATTTCTTACCTCCTGCAGCAACTCAAGTAAGTTTCTTTATAGTAGTAAAATTAGTGTATTTTATGATTTTATTTATTGTACTAAACAAAATCCTGCATGAAATTTAATTAGTTTTGAATCTGTTCGCAAAAAACCCCACTAATTCTAGAAGTATATATTTTTAAACTTATGACGTTCTTTTTTATTACGAATTATATATTCAATGTCAGTTCTTAGTTTCAATGGACAATTTTTATCTCGCAGTAAATGACGGCCACAAGGAAGTAAAGATAAAAAAAAACTTTGAAAGATGACCTAATGCTTTCTTACTTCCTGGCATAAAACCGCAGATTAAAAAAAGATAAATAAAGTAAATGAGACTCGTCTATTATATGAAGCTGCCTGTAAAAATATACATATGTATTTGATTTGCAATCAACTCTAATACTGATTTTTTTATTATTTTTAATAAAAAAGTAATTTGAAATTTATAATGGGAAAAAGTAAAAACCTCTAACTAGATTTCGTATTTAAAATTGTGGTAACTTTATTTATATGCACTTATACGAAAAATACAAAAATGACAGATGTTACTGTATATATTTAAGACGAAAGAAGTTTGGAAATCATAAGTTATTTTTTCCTCATGTTTTTAATATAGAATATGTACTTATTTGTTTTTATTGATAGTTGAATAGCTTTTGTGAGTACCCTCTGATCTACATAAAAACTTGCCCATGTGGAAATATAAATTTTTTAAAAACATAATTTTTAAATAAGTATTTTCATTTTTTTTTTTTTTGGGGGGGGGGGGGGGGGGGGGATTTTGCATGAATTTTTGTAAAGCTGATATCTTAAATCTTGCACTGATTATAATGAAAGTTTTGAACTTTTAGAGTAGGACAAGTTTAAAAACGCAAATATATTTAACAAAATACCAAAGTCCTTTTTTCCCCAATGTTATTAAAGTAGAATATTTATTTATTTATTTTCATTATTCATAGTTAAATGGCTGTTGTGATTATCAAGTGATGTATATGTAAAATTGCCTATGTGGCAATATATTTTTTTATATTTTCATTTTTTTTTTTGGGGGGGGGGGGGGATTTTTGCAATTTTCGTACATCTGATATTTTAAATCTTTTTCCACATTCAACCGAGTATAATAAATATTTTGAACTTTTAGAGTAGGACAAGATTATAAAATATATATATATATATTTATCTATGTACCTTAAAAGCCCTTAATAGCGAACACTTCGGGAACGCGGAATTTGTCCGATAATTGGAGATGTCTACTTTTTTGAGGTAAAAATATACAAATATGTATGTCTGCTGATTAAAAAAGTATTCGTTAAATAGAGGTGTTCGCTATTCGAGAATGTTCATTAACCTCCACAACGGATACTCCCGAATATCGGACATCTCAATTTAGACAACTATAATGCAGGGTTGCGTTTTTTGCAAAAGTACTTCTTGATTAAAGGAAGGGCAAACTGGGAAGTGCCCCGTCCCCCTACGACTGTAGTGCCCCCAAATTTGATGTGCAATATTTGTAAAGTTTATATTTTAAATCTGTTTCGAAATTGTACTGATTATAATCAATATTTTGAACTTTTAAAGTAAAATAAGGTTAAAAACAAAATAAATTTAAAAAAATCTAATATTTAGATAAATATTTTTTGTTTTTTAATCTTGTTCTACTCCTGAAGTTCAAGATATTGATTATAATCAGTACAATGTCGTAAAAGATTTAAATTATCAACGTAACGAAAATTGTATACCAAAACTGAGAGCACAAAAAAAATCAGGCTGTATTGGGGGGGGGGGGGGGGGGCAGGACCACAGCCAAATATTTTTCCAGGATTCAACGTGGTCAAACATGGCTACGTATGATGCTTACAAAAAAAATGGATGCGATTCAGACGTTTGAAGTGTCTGAAATTCAGACGCAAAAAGTGTCTGAAAAAATTCAGACATTATAAAATGTCTGAAAACTGAACATTCCATTTCAGACACTTAAGTGTCTGAATTTCAGACATTTTAATTTAGAGTGCAAGTTTTTATTTTCTAATAAATTCGTTTGTAAATTCTGGTGTCAGTCTATCATTTCATCATTTTAGAAACAGAAATACTCCGCGCCGGAAATCACATGTTATCATTCAGACTGCAAAACCCTTTCTCTGTTGCTAAACCTATGGGCTTCGAATGCATGCGTATTTTTCAGAGTTATCCTCTGAAAATTAAAAATTTTACCTTCTTTTGTCTGTATTATCTTCTTAAGAGGACGCTTCACTCCCTTGAAAACACCTGCTCAGTAATGTTAAACCTATGAACAGGTTGGTTTCGAATTTCTCGTTTAAATTTGAACATTTTTAAACGATTTTTTTAAATGAGATACCTGAGATCTATCTTTTATAGGGCCATTTTGTACTTTTCCGATATTGGTTGCAGATTTTTTTAATAAAGGTCTTTCACTTTCGAAACCGGTTCCGAAAGTGACAGTATCTTTATTAAAAAAAATCTGCAACTCCGAAATCGAAAAAGTAGAAAATAACCATATTAGAGATCGACCTCAGCTATTCTATGCAAAAAAATCGTTTAAAACTATTTAAACTTAAACGAGAAATTCGAAAACAACCTGTCCATATGTTTAACATTGCCGAGCGGATGCTTTCAAGTAAGTGAACAGTCCCCTTAAGGGATGTTTAAGGAAGATGATATCTATGTGCGACAGATTTACCTTTAGTCATACTATTATGGACCTTTAATCAAAATATTTTAAATCATTTTTTTTATTGTTATTTATACAAAGATTTAGTAATATTGTAAATAAACAAATTAATACAGCAGCCCTTTGTTACATCACTCTTCTTGGACGAGAAGGTAAAGGCGCTATATGACTGTGCCTTACGGTCATTGTAAAGACTGAGGATTTTGGCGATATTCCGATTAAAACTGGTATAAAATCATTTCCAAAGTGAAAAGACGCGTCCACTAAACGTTTGAGAGGACGCGACAGCAAGGTTGAGAGACGTGAAATAGGATAAAATTGTTTGTAGCGTTAAATTTACAGGGATTGAAACTGAGTCAAACGCAAAAAAGCCAAAATGAAAACATTTTGATTGACACTGAGGATGATGGTCACAAAAAATTAGTTTATATGCATTATACAATTTTCTTAATAAAATCGATAATAGAGAACGACGGTTACTTGTCATTATCTGGATCCAGATTCCTAAAAACTGCAGTAAAAGAACATTAACACCTGCACTCTGTTTATAACTGGAATTCTTCTCTAAGTCGCAAGTATTCCCAGCTAATATTAATATTTTTTCAAAGTAGAATGCAATTAGATTAAATTGCCAAAAGCGATAATTCGGGCAAATTTAAGCATTTCAACTATATGACGGAAATGTAGACGTTTTCGCTGAGTGGTTGAGAAAATTAGTCTACATTTTTTTACCAACAAAAGAACAAGAAACTAATTTTTTCTCCTTTACCAAAATGATATGAAATATATTCCTCAATGTCTTTCAGTGGTTGAAAATAAATAATAATTGTTAGAAATAGTTTTTAGCGATTTAGCATGTATGGGATTAAAACCAGAATCTATTATCATTCTATTAGGGTAAAAATTCGAGGGGGAAATTTCTGATAAGATATTTTTGTGCACATTATGTTCTTAAAAATAACGTTCAATGGTAATACAACTAGTAATAAGTTTTTATGATGTTCGTTCCAAAGTTTGACAGTCGTTGCACCGTTAATAGCTTTATTTAGAATAGAGAGGAACAACATTGCGAATTTAAAATTTTAATCCATAACAAAATATATTTTTTGATTTTGTTCAACGTAAAAAATTGCGTTTTTAAGGTGTAGGGCAGAGATGGCGAAACGATGCACGCGTGTCATAAGTGGCACGCTGCAGATTATTATTGGCACGGCATAGATTGAGGTTCTATATGAAAATATTGTAGAATTTCACAAAATGCATTAATTAATCTAGATGTTGTCTCTGTTTATCTGAATGCGATTAGATCGGTTGAAACCGAAATTGTATAACTTATTGTAAACCCAATCTACCTCAATCCTGTCTTGCATAATTTTAAGAATAAGAGAGAACTAGAGAATTATTGCAAAAGAAAGATTAAAAGGCATTATAAGCAAAAATGTCGATGGTAAAATTATAACAACTTTGAATTCGATACCAGACACTAAAAGTTGTAGACTCTGGCGTTTGCCAGTTTGACCATTTTTTCTGCGAAACATTCTTTTCGAAAAAAAATTATATGAAATATTCAATTAAAAATATTTTGCTAAATGAGTCCAAGTCAACATGTATTTTCTTGGAACGGAGCTGATATAATTTATTTGGAAGGTGAGGACAATATAATTAATATTTTTAAAACAAATTAATAAAGTATAACATAAAATATTACTCATATTTTTTAATACTAAAATCAAACTTTTAAGTAATTTTGATTCATTATTATTTGATCCATTAAGTTTTTTTTTATTTTATTGTTGGCACGTCATATCACGTAAAATAGATATTTTTTAAAATGTGGCACGTGGGTGTAAAAAGGTTCGCCGTCCCTGGTGTAGGGTATCATTTACACATTAACGAGAATCAATCAATATAAGATGCCTAGTCATGTTTTATAAACCTCACATAAATATCAGGAATGGCACTTTATAAACTAACGTCTAAATACAATCACCATTTTAAATATTTCAAATGATGTAAAATTCATGCTTCATGCATGCCTTCTTAAACTACCACAGAGAAAATTACTCTGAAACACATACTGATTATATCATCAACATTTTCCAAAGTCATTGACACTTCAGATCATATGTATTTCTCAATAGAAGTTCGAAATTTCCTGCATTTTGTCACGCGACATTCAGTTTTTGCACACAATGCTAACATTAAAAAGTATTCGGAACTAAGTCGAATATGTATTATACGTCGATGTTTCCAAGCATTTTCGCAATTTTGAAGCTTTTAAGAAATTGTGTGACCAAATCACAGCACCTAAAAAATGCATTAGTACAATTGTAATCGTCTTTATGTTATCACAATTTTGTAAGTACTGCCATGTTTCTATGGGTTTGGGTGAGAGAAATGCTACGTTTAATGCCTAAATGTAAAAGGAAATTCGTGTCATTTGATGAAATTCTGTCGTTAGAAGCTTTTTGAATTTGTCAAAGAATTTTTTAGTTTTAGGTAATCATTAAAAACCATAATTCTTAGAAAAGAAATAGTACGAACTTTTTTTTTTTCAAATGTTCCCCTTTTTATGGATTTCCAATATAAATGAATTCAAAAAATTTTGACCAAATAAATTTTGAAACAAAACAGAAGTTAACTTTATTAACCTAACATAGACCAAGAATGATTTCAGAACAGAACGCGCTATATGTTTTATTTTAAATATTTTTGTGATGCTAAATCATGCTTACCTTAAAATGTCGCTAGCAGTGACATATTGTTTTTCTTTTTTGTTATGATAATTTTCTTATATCCGTATTTATGCATTAAATGATCTATAATGCGCATATACAGAATGAATATATATATATATATACAAGATGCATAAAATCTCATAATACAAATGTTCTATTACACTGAATTTTATGGCACAGATAAATTTTTGATTTTTTTTTTTTACTTTTAAAATATTTAATTACAAATGAATATTCAGTAAAATTTTCAACACTGGATTTGTTTCATATATTACGTTTTACACAAGAGAAGAATTATAATAGACTATTGAAAGTATTTATTGCTATTTCATTTACCGTAGCGAATAAATACCACAAAGAAATCCTAGATAATATGATATAGATAACTTTCATCCCTAGATTGAGTTTCTTACTCTAGGATGTGTGGTCATTAACCGTGTCGTCCATTCACCTTCCCGTATAATGATCATCAATAAATGGGGTTTAATGGGAGTTCATCATCTTGATGCCCTTGATGACGTTTCCGGAAAAATAAAGAAAGAAAATAAATATATTACAGAGATTATAGAAATCCAATGATAATGGTTATAAAATATCGTGTCTAAGAAAAGTATTACATTATTATAGAAATCCTTTGGTATTATACGAATTCCGTGATTGGAAAAAATTATAGAATAGAAAAGTTTCTTGTCATATACATCCACATGAAATTATTCTTTATTTTAGAATAATCTAAACATATCAACAAAAATTTTTTTTATGATAAATAAATTTTCTGAATATAAACAAAAAATATATGACTTATGAAATCAAGTACACTAATGCCCATAAATTAACAATAATCACCGGGCACTTTCAATTTTAAACGTTTTCTCATATATCTACAGAAATGCTTCGTGAATCCTCTTAAATCGCCCCTCTAGTTCTTGAACTTCGAAGATATAAAGAAAATATTTGATCTCATATTTTGAAGTGAAGATTTAGCCACGAGGGCAATTAAATAAAAAATAACGTTTTCCACCATTCTACAGTAGAAAATGTTTGACATAGTATGTTATTGTAGCAAATGGCTAATTCACTTTTTTTGTTTCCAGCATGCAGATTTTTCTACCAAATTTAACGCCACTTTCAGAAAACTTGAAAAAGTGCAGTAGAAATGTTATTTTGCTATTAAAAATGGAATATATTGAATATTTAATGAAATGTGAACATTTGTATGAAATATTTTTTAACTGTGCATGCGGAACGATAAAACCTTTTTTTTCCAAAATTTGATAATCAACTATATGGGACAACTTACATAAAAAGGCAGTGGAATGTTGTGAAAATTCAAAAGCATATCGGCGATACAGTTAGCTTATATGCATTGTGAAAGAATAGCATGCATATTCTTGAAAATACACACGTTTCTCTAAAAAAATTCACTTTTTTTGTTTCCAGCATGCAGATTTTTCCACCAAATTTAACGCCACTTTCAGAAAACTTGAAAAAGTGCAATAGAAATGTTATTTTGCTATTAAAAATTGAATATATTGAATATTTAATGAAATGTGAACATTCGTATGAAATATTTTTTAACTGTGCATGCAGAACGATAAAACCTTTTTTCCCCAAAATTTGATAATCAACTATATAGGGCAACTTACATAAAAAGGCCAGTGGAATGTTGTGAAAATTCAAAAGTATATCGGCGATACAGTTAGCTGATTGACAATTTGTGTAAAATCCGTTATCATCCAGCTACTTTTAGAAAGAAACTGACAATCAGTTTACCATATTACCAATATCCTTCTAAATTTTCGCGACATTCCACTAGCCTTTTAATATGAGTTACTCTATATAGTTCACAATAAAACTGTGAAAAAATTATATGGTTCGGACATGCGCCGTTAAAAAATGTGTCATACAAGTGCTCCTACCTTATCACATATTCAATATATTCATTTTTTAATTGCAGTATAAATTTTCTACTGCATTTTGACAAGCTTTTGAAAAATGGAGCTAAATTTTCTTGAAAGTTCTTCATGCTATTAACAAAAAATCGTTTAATGTTTTTCAGAAACGTTTATGCCTTCACGAATATGCGTGCCATTCTTACACAAATGCAAACAAATGTTCTACAGTGCCCACATAATCAGTTATAATGTTATAGTGAAAGACTATTTCAAGCATTTTCTGTTACAAGGTGATCGCATATGTTATTTTTTAGTCAATTTATTGCCCCCCCCCCTAACTGCCCCCGTAACTAAATTTCCACTAAAAAAAGAGACCATACACATTATTTACAATGCGTATAAAAACTTTAAAGACGGCAAAAAATATAATTTCTTTTGATAAATTTAAAATCAGATGAAAAATTTTTTACTACAATGTGTATCATAAAGTTGAAAGTTAATAAAGATATCAACAAAATTCATCTGTAAGTATTATATTACGAAAAC
Source organism: Maratus speciosus (assembly GCA_963932465.1). Lineage (NCBI taxonomy): Eukaryota > Metazoa > Arthropoda > Arachnida > Araneae > Salticidae > Maratus > Maratus speciosus. Next base: position 375,909,332 of record OZ010791.1, on the reverse strand, counting down.
AAAGTAATTGTTTAAGAAAACACTATTTCTGCTTGTGTAAAAACTTTAAGGACTACAAAATAAAAACAATGCAGTAACAAAGAAATAAATACTTAATATATTACGCAACCACCATTTTAATGACTGCAGATATTCTATCTTTCATGGACATTATTGATTTTTGGCAGATTTTTGGCACAGTTCGAGTCTGGTTTTGTACCATTCATCTTCAATCGTAGATCTGAGCTCTGAAGTTGAGGAAAAAAATGTCTTCCACTTTTATAAACTCGTCTGGCTAGATCTCCCCATAAGTTCTCGATAGGGTTTAGATCGATATTTCTGGGTGGCCAATGCAAAACTTCAATATTTTTCTCTGAAACCAGAGTTTTGTATCACGGCTTGTGTAGATATGCGCGTTACCTTGCTGAAAAATCCATTTTTCTCCCTCCAGAAGTACTGCAACAGGTGAAATTTGGTCAGAAAGAGTTTTTAGATATGCCTTTGAATTAACTTTTCCTGAAAGAAACGCAAATGACTTCGCGCCGTTAAACGAGCCCCATGTCATAACCATTTCGACTCGGCCGTCCCTTACACAAATTATATTCGGTTTACACCATTTTTTTAAAAGAAGTTTCCTTCAAGTTACCAATTTAAAAAATGCTCTAATTAAATAGGGCAACTTTTATTTTCCTTTATTACGGGAGCCAAAAACAAATTTTGCAAAGAAAGATTATATCCAGTCAGACTGGACATTCGTGTGCAAAGGGATAATAGATCAGCTACCTAACTGACGCTTTCAGAAAATTTCTTTTTCTTTTCTCAAATCATGCCAATAACATTTCCAACCATCAGGACCATCTAAGTTCCATTTCTTTTCATCACCGAAAATAATCCGCAGCAATTTGTCTTCCCAAGTCATCACTTGTCTTGCAAACTGTAAGCGCTGGGTTTTGTGGCTAGTCAGTAAAGTGTGTTTATACAATTTTGTTGTGTATGGGAAATTCCGAAATCGATTAACTGTATTGCAGATTGTTTTCCTGTACATTTGGAGCCCAGTCGTTTGTAAAATTTTTTACTTGACTATTTTCCAGTTGATGCTAACTTTAAAGCTCTCCTTCCATCTCTGAGTGACAAGACTTTTGGTCCGCTTTCAGCGGGTTTTTTTTCCTATACTCATCTTTTAATCTTAAGAAATTGTTGATGACGGTTTTAGATCTTCCTGTCTCTTTTGCAATAGACCTACAACTAATTTCTGATAATGCAAAAGATTCAACAGCACCTTTTACGTATTCAGTCAGTTTACTTGCATTTGGCATTGTTATAAAACTAACAAAACTCTTAATATAATGCTTCAGAAAAATCATTATACAGAAGAGTTTTTATTGTGCAAATGAATAATAATCACGCATAATACTTCTATAAAAAAATAGTTGTGTCCTTGGAGTTTTTACACGGGCATAAATAGTGTTTGTGTGCATAATTATTATTTTTTTCGCAATAAAAAGCTCACAGATATATTTTGTTAACATTTATATCAGTATTTCCACTTTATGAACAACATTAAATTACCATTTCAACTATCGTATTTTAAATTTAGCAAAATATTTACAATTTTTTTCTGTCCTTAAAGTTTTTACACGCACTGTATATCAAGGTAGTTCATGTATGATTCTCAAAGCATTTCTGCATATATTCAACAAAACATCTAAAATCGAAATTGGCAGGTCATTATCCTTAATTTATGAGTTTGAGTGCATATTAATCTATATATGGATAATAATAAAAATTTAACTATAATTAATTTTATATTATATTTTTGTCTCGCTACATTTAATGGCATTTTGAAATTCTCAGTTTCTCTTCCCATTCCTATTTATATATTTTTTAACTGCTATTGTAAATCACTAGATTCATTTGTCACACATATTTATCCAGAGATTATTCAGTTTTAAAATACACCAAAATACAGTGTACTTATATGTCCAAAAGTTTTTAAAAATACATACTTTTCAAACATACATAAATATCGTACAGATACATAAAGATTTAAAAATATTTTCACCTCCCTTTCTGAGGCATCTTCAGTTAACGCTGTTTCCCGTCTTTTACTTGCTACGTTACTGTCTTCGAACTTTTTTCTATTCTTAACCTGTTATGCCATCTATTGTCAATTTTTGTGTGTACCATAGCTAATTTTAAAATATGTAATGAAATGGTGCACGCAAAAACTGACAATAGATGGCACAACAGGTTAAGAATAGGGAATAGGGATAAGAAAAAGTTCCAAGGCAGTAACTAGCCAGGAAGAGATGAAAACAGCAGTAACTGAAAATGCCTCAGAAAGGGAGGGGAAAATATTTTTAATCTTTATGCATCTCTACGATCTTTATATATCATTGAAAAGTGTGTCTTTTTTAAAACTTTTGGACATCTACACGGTCTTTTGGTACATTTTAAAGCTGTATAAGGTATATAAGTATAACAAATATACATAACAAAGGTATACAGCTGTATATAGGTATAACAAATAAATAAATATAGTGATTTATATATGACATTATGGAAGATTACATATACGAAATACTATTGTAAATTCAGTTTAAATTTGTTTTTGTATTTCTTAATTACTCATTAGATGGTGTTTTTGGACGGTATTATTTATAGGCAGCAGAAATTCGTTCTCGTTGCACTGTTATGAATTGGGTTCATACACATCTGTATAAAAATTGTCTTCTATGTTTACTCTGAATTTATTTTAAAGGAATTATCTTTAATTATTTTTTGTCACTTAGCTTTATAATGGTTGCCTCTATTTAACTCTATTATGTGGCCTCCAGTTAACGCAAATCTGTTAAAAACATAAAGTTCAGGATCTGTTTGTTCCCAATTTGACTGAATTTTATCAGAAGAGAGGGAAAGTGCTTATTTCATTAACTTTGAAATATTTTTTATCGGCAAGAATTGGCTTTAAGAAAACATTTTTCTATGCATAATTGCTCTGGCTAGGAAACCGTTCAAGGAATTTAGATTTAAATTTGAGATGTATATATTACAAGATATGCGCTCAAGAACATGGGGGAAAATAAACATTTAGGCCCTTAGATTTAGAACTACAGTGAATAAATTTTAAACATTTCAAATTGCTACATGCATTTTTTTTCATCATAAAGAGATTGGCGAAGTTTAAAACCATAAATGGCATTGTAATAATATCTGTAGCACAAAAAATGATAAATTAAGGAAGAGGCAAAAAAGCGCAACGGAAACAAATAATGAGAAAAGGTTGGTGACAAGAAAACAAGACATGTTATTTAGATTATAAAATTTCCGAGTAACTACAGTTACAAACAATGAGACGTCACATGTGGAAAATTAAGGACAAAAATACAGCATTTATTATGGTAAGAGAAATTTTTTAAGTCAGACACAGATCATGGATTTGATTGCACAACTTGGATTTTAAATGCAAATGTTAAATGTTTTGGGTATATTTTTTACTTCAAAAATTTTGCATTACGGTCTGAAAGGGTCTGCAGTTTGCGTGTGCGCGCGTGCGTGCGCACGTGTGTGTGTTCTAAACATAAAAATTATGACAGATTGTTAAACATTGTGCATGGATAGGCAAAATAATAAAGAAATATGAAAAACAAAATCAAAACATCAATTATATGAATAACTTTGTTTTTAAATAACTAGTGTTTTTTTACGAAGATAATTATTGATTAGTTGCTTAAATATCTAAATACACTGCATCTATATGCTTATTTAGATATAGGACGATATGTCAATATTGGTAAACACATGCTGCAGAGTAATAAACTTTTATTTCACAAGCACAATTGATTATTGCAATAATTATTCTGCTTAGAAATTCGAAACAAAATCATAAAATATTAATACCTGTTCGTGTTATGCTTCTAAAATTACTCAACATACAAAATTTCTTATGCCACCTCTTTTCCTTTTTTGTCTGATATATTACAAATATATTATGTTTTCGCGTGTTTAATACATTAACTGCTTATTTTGGTCATGAAAAGAAAGAGTTTGCTTGTAAATAGCAATAATAAAAATACATAGGAAAAAATGGAAACGCCTACTTTGTCTGTCACTGATGTTTTTATCTGCATTTTCCCTTGTTTACGGGTAAGTTATTTTCATCGGGAATATTTTTTATTCGTGTAACAAAACAAGAAAAAAACACCCCGATAATGTTAAACGTTTGGAGAAAATTTGATCTTTTAAAAATATTTGTTATTATCATTGCAATGGGAATTTTAGGCATATTCTCGTAACTATTAAAATTATTATTATCTGTCATTAACTGGACCTTAAGCACTTTAAATCTTAAGTCGCTATCGGTGCAACATCAGCATTAACATTTGGTATAAAATAGTACTAGCATTTAATAAGACGTTTGGATCAACAAATGTTCTCGTTGTATTCCATCACGTCTAAATTTGTTTTACAATTAACAAAATTTAAATTCTCAAAATTAAATCATATTCTAAATAGGGCTGTACACAATTCTAACACATGACACATTTATGATTATTTAATAATATAGTTTGCAAATATTTAAAATTACAGTTGAAATATTATTGTGTAATGGATAGGAAATTACCTAGATTAATCCAGGTTTTATAAGTTCTCTATATAGGGCTATTTGCTTGCTAAATCAGACATTTAACCTTTAACTGATGTGACTAAAATTGTCACACAACTGATGTGATCCGGTCTCTCAGACCCCTCGAATAAAATGAATAAAAAAAATAACTCAAATGGTTGAATTTACTTAAATTTTGTCCTAACAATATCGTTGTACTTCTCTTAGGAGCATGTGAATTAAATTGCATGAAAAAAAGTATTTTATTCATATTATTTAACTTCAGTACAGAAAAGTAAAAAGCTGTAAAAGTGTACAGCTGGGAGTCGCGGGGTCTGGGAGACCGCGTGACATCAGTTAAAGGTTAATATGAGACATTTAATAAATAAAAAACATTAATACGTAATTAATATTACAAAATAAAATAAAATAAAAAAATACTGTAGTCGTTTCAAGCTTTAAGAAAACTTCTAATCAGTACAGATATTAATCGAAACAAAACTTGAAATGTCTACAATATATACATTTTCTAATTTGAATCTGTCTTTTTATTTATTAAACTGGCTACCCGGCTTTATTTATTAAACTGGCTACTGGCTATACCCGGACACGCATTGTTGTGGCTCAGTCTGGTTAAATGGTAAAGAAAGAAAAGAGAAAGCGCACGTTTCTAATATGTTTAATTTCACAGTGCTTGTGGTAATTCAATATTTTTTGTTGTTCTATTGTCTGTGCAGCAGATATAGAGATTGTCTGGCTTGCCGATTCTTGAACGCACAACATATAATTGTTCATGTGAGAAGCAATCGTATCTAGATCAAAACTTCAGAATTCTAAAGCTCGACCCTGACCTTTTTTTATGGTGATTGCAAACGCCAATTCAATTGACAATTGCGATCTCTTATATTGAAATGGCATATCTGTTGGAATCATATTAATGCGAGGAATGGGGACATCTTCACCTTTGAAAAGTCCTGTCAAGATTGTTGCTCCTACGACGCTGCTCATTAATTTTTTTACTGTAAGCCGCGTGCTTTGGTTCGTATATATTTCACAACATGATAATTGGCACGCCAATTTTCAGTTGCAGCACGTGCGATGGCATCCCTTGCAGATCATGTGAATTCAAAAATTCTGTTGAATAATTAACCGCTTCATCTGCTTCCACTACACTATCGACTCGTATGTGACTGCCTCGCTTTGAATGCTAGAATGAATAATGTCGTTCAATTCGTAGCCGTCTTTGTTCTTGGCAGCAAGAATAGCTTGTTTACACAGCCAATCGTGATACTAATTGGTTTGAATATTGGGAAATACTTTTAGAACTAGTTCTTCTTTTGACGTCACTAAATTGCAGAAATTATGAGGCAATGAAATTCGGCCTAAGGTCAGATCAACTGGCACCTTGCCGTTCCCAAATTCCAGCAATTGATGAGAGAATATCTCAGCTGATCGATCGTTGTGCAGCTGGACACTCATATTTGTAGTTAATTTTAAAATTTTTGCGTGTCGCCACAAAGTAGAGTATTTCAGGAAAGCATTTATTTCATTCGCTGGTATCGATCGAGGAATTACAGGTAATGTTTGCCCGAAATCACCTGCAAACAATATTAACGCGTTTCCAAATATCTGATGTTTCTAAGCAAATCTTGTAAGGATAGATAAAGTGAAGAGCCTCGAGCGTTTTTTTTTTTTTTTTTTTTTTTTTGTGAGCCATTGAGCATTTATCCCAAGCAATAAGTTTGCATTATGCATTTGAATTCCGACTGAAAATATCTTTAACCATGTTCGATTTATATTTCTCCCATAACTTTGTTGGAGATGAAGGAAAGCAGGCGGTCAATAATATTGCAAACAATGCACAAAATTGATTTGGATGTGACGTATTGCACGCGTCAATAATGCATACATCCAAGTGTCGATCGTTCACCAATAAATTCAGAGCTTGAAACGCACTGCGGAAAGTGGGATCTGTAACGCCATTGACAATTCTCAATTGCTGGAAAGATGTTGGACCGGGCATATTTACCAACAGCATGCGAAGAAAGAAGCATTCATCTTGATTGGGATGCATTGTGTACAGTCTGCCTCTGCCTATCATAGTTTTTTTGGATATGCTAGGTTGTCCGTCGACTCGTTCTCCTAGTTTGCATCGTTCAAATGATTTTCTACTCGCATTCCATGTGTAATACGTAGGCATTTCCGAATACAGCAGTATTTTCGTACAGGCCTGATTTGACTAACGTGAAGGAAGCAGTTAACGTTGTAGTCGGTGGATTCAGAGATATTTGTTGCACATTTGCAGCTGTGAAGTACACGTATTGTCCATTTTCTAGATGTACTGCTAAGTGAACAACAGCTGGACCTCGTCCATGTTTTGGAAATGAAAGAATTCGTCATGCAGCATCAATACTGCTTATGTATCTTCCAGCCTGATACTTCCAGCCATTTTCCGTCAATCATATATGGAGAATTTGGATTTAGTGTAGGACAAGGTCCATGTATCATATTTTTTGTCACAACTTCCTGTAAATCCTTATCGACGTCGGCATCGTGTATTTCAGCGCATATTTCATCGTCAATTTCGTTTGAAGTGATTTCGCTATAGAGCCAGATTAGTACATGTGCGTGTGGCAGTCCTCTCTTTTGCCATTCCAGTGAGTACATTTAGCAGTGCCCAGACGCAAACACTTCATGTTTTAGCATAAAATACATCAGCGATTTCAGCTCCTATCTGAAAACACGGGCTGTGAGATGTCATGTGTATGCACTGCGATTGCCCAGGGAGTAAGAGCTGTTGTATATTTTCCCAAGCTGGATTGCATGTGAATATAATGAATAGGTCTGGACGTCCGTAGTGATGAACATACTCAATTGCATCTTGAGCGTACTCAGGTGTATGACTTGGACTGTCTATATATGAAGATGGTAAAGTAGTTAGTCTTCAAATGTTAGTTGTATTACCGTCATGTACAACTGCATCTAGTAAATGAACGTATTCTTCAGAGCGAAGTTTGGTCTGAATCCAATGGATGAACATCAAACGTTATGTTTCGATTTTTCCATACATATCTACGATGTATTGGTGAAACAATTGACAGCATTTCAAAATGTGATTGCGTTCATTCTTTCGAATTATTAATAGATATGAATAATAGTTAACTGCGCTGCATTTCTTATTTGTTTCTTCTCCACTGAATGGATTTATCATATTAACGTTGAAGTGATATCCATCGGCAGATTCCAAAAAAATGATTGGATATTTCAGGTCATGGTAGCATCGATGAGTTTCTGCAACTTTTGTCCATTGATTGTTTCTCCAATGAAGAACGATATCTCTATGATATAAAAAAAAGGAGTACGTCTGAATTCATTCATATTTATAAAAACTTTTCAAAATAACAGACATGAAAACTGATCATTTTCCGAGTTTTGAGAATGCTTACATAATTAGATCAGGCTGCAGCATTTATGCAAGTCGTATGTTTTTGGAAGCTTGGTACACGAGAACTGCTGATAAAGCAATTAACGAGGCTGCATCTCTACCAATAGGATATTTAGTTTTGTTTTAACTATAATTTTTTGGCAACTTGATGTAATGTTTTTCTATTTGTTGAACTTTAAAACCTAGTATGACTTTTACGTTAGGAATTAGCTGATGAGGGATTCAGAATGAATCCGAAACGTCCTTTTATATTATTTTTAGTGTTTTTATCTTGTAATATAATGTAATGTCTGTTATTTTGAAAAGTTTTTATAAACAATATCTCTAGGTTGGAATTGGTCTCCCATTATAACAATTGCCACTTCGACTATAGTTGGAACATTGGATATTCGTACATGCTCTTCAGCAGGCATTTTGTCAGTATAAATAACAGTCTTGTGTGTATCAGATGGTCTCATGTCAATTGCTATTTTGAACAAACGCACTAAATTGTTTTGTTTTTTTTTTTCATTAAGAAGCTCTTTCAGATGGGAAACAATGGACCATTTGATGCCGATAGAAATTCCGCAGCGTACTTTCAGTTCATCATTTCCATCACCGATGAAATGCATTTGTAGGAATTTATTTGGACCATCTGGGAACGGAAGCAGGGAGTTATTGATTTTATGATAAATTTGTACTTTCACTTTGAAAGTTGGCATGAATTGAGCTGTTACGATTTCTGATCCGAACGACGTCATTTGGAAGCATGAGTTGCATTTCCTGATGTTAGATACGCAATTCTTTAATTCGGTGGTATATCCGTCAAGCAAAGTTTTTAATGGCTCTTGTGATTCTCCAAGTTCGGACAATTTAATTTTTAAAGCAGCGTAACACATTCCTATCTTTTCTCCATTAAATTTCACAGCCTTGCAACAAGGACACATTTCAGTCATAGTGCCAATAAGAGCATGCCGGCTCAAACTATAATCATCAGCTGGGTTGTACCGGAATACAAGGCAATTGTAATCGCGTGATTACTGAGCAGTAGGGTGGGTCGAAAAAAAGAATTTTTTTTATTTTAGGAACGCTTTAGTACGGAAAAGTTGCCTATTATAATAAGAAGAAAAACGGCCTAAAAAATTTTAAAATCGATTAACATCTTCCATTCGCGCATCGTACTTAAAGTCGATGGAAAATTGCAAAAATCGCGCTTTTTTTCTAAATTTTTTAAGTTAATTAAAACTTTAAAAATAAACATGCTTTAGCTTTTTATGCTTGTTTCATGGTTTACATAATCTAAATAAATTAAATTCCGATCAATAATCCAATTTTTTTGTTCGCGCAAGAACTTAGAAAAAATATAAATTTACCAATTTTCCGCAATTTTCACCATGCAAATCTTAGTTAGTTTTTCCAAAACAAAACGACACAAAACTCACCACGTGGTGGTAGTTGCACGTTGAGTTCCACCCACATCCTACAAAACCAACTGTCAATTGTTGGTGGTGGTATTTATATTATATTAACTAGTAAATCTGCAGATCAGGAGCCTCAACGTCAGCTCTGCAAGTCACTGTTTTTAGACACACTTTGGTAATATTCAATTTCCTGCAAACCGCAATTTAAAGTTTTCAAATTATGTAATTATTTATAAGAATAAAAAATACGAAGTTTTCAGACATTAGAATCATTAAATTAAAAACGTTGTTATGGAAGGATATTTTGAAATAATTTTCATGAGCTACTAATTCTGATATTTTTTAAAATAATAAAATAGATTTCTTCAGGGGGAGGGGCTCCGCCCCCTGAACTCCCCGTGGTCTCATTAATTTACATATCTAACTTTTTATTTATTGCGCTAATGGTTATCGCAAATCTTAAATTTCTTTTTATACTTCCGAGCCTTAATTTTCAATACTGGTGGACAGAAAATGATTCACATTGACGCAATTATATTAAAAGTTTAGGTTTTATGAATGAAAATATAATTTCCTTTTAAAAATAAAATAATTTTCATTCATATTTTCTGAAATGAGGCGGCATTAAGAAGTAACACTCGTCATAAAATATTTTTTTAGGTAATCTATTTAATGCTTGGTTTTTAAGAATGAGAATATTTATTTCCCAATACAATGACGTCATTTTCGACAGCGATAATTTTGCGGTGTAATATTTTGACATTTACTATATATTTGATTTTCAAAAGTTTTTTTTTTTTTTCTCATTGAAATTTTCGATTAAAAATTAACATTTCTGTTAGCTGTGTGCAGACGATAAACCATGAGATATTAGTAACATTTCTTTTAATAATAAGAATTAATATCATAACACAAGCCCTTTTTATTTCAGCCTCAAAGCATATTAGTTTTATTTTCGATATATGAGATCAAATTCACCTTCTTTTCGTATTTTAGTTTTATTTCCAGTATGAAGACGTATTCATGTCTATTTTTTATTTCATTTTCCTCTTGCACATGAAAATCTTTCAAATCAAAATTAACTGTTTAGGATAAATTATTATTCTGGGATAGGATTTTCTTGGCAACGGTAAAAAAAAAAAAAAGATTGTTAAATTTTATAGCAAAATGTCGATTTATTCCTTATGAAAATAATGAACTTCTTAATTTAAAAGAAAGAATATTTCAACAAAATAAGTAGAATACAGCCTTTCTTTATTTCTGGGGTAAATTTCATCTATATGTAAAGTCACAAAGGCATTAATTCGTCCCTTTTGACTTTGATTGACTTCAAACAATTACAAATACTTTCACATTTACGATATTTTTAGGTGTAGTTCCGTCGCTAGGCAACAGTTAAAAGAAAATAAAACAATGAAATATGTGCTTTGAAAAAAAGTAAATTTATAAAAAGATATATTATTGAAACACATATATAAAATACCTCCATAAGTTAAACACCAAATTAAAAAACTCTGACAAATATATACACAAAATTTCAAACTAATATGAATGATGTATGGTTCTAATTAGAAATTAAATCATCCATAATTTACTATTTAAATCCTTCAATCATATGAGCCATTTCCTTTCAACAAATAAAAATGGAAAAATCGTCTGAATTGCTATAGGAAAGCATTAAGTCGCAAAATAAAATGTTCTATATATTCCGAACGCATGAACCAAATTTAACCAAAAACTATACAGCTAAATCCGGGGATTTTACCAATATGCATACTTAATTTTAAGCTAATCGGATGCTTTTTACGTCAGTTATCGCGGAACAGACAGACAGACAAACGGAAACCAAAACTTTTCGTGTCTCCACAGTAAGCCTTCACTGACGTTTCGGCAAAAATACCACATGCATGTCAATGTACAATTCTAATTAAATGCTTATGTAAAAAAAAAACATAGGAAATTCATGTGTTTGAGTTGAGGGTCATGATTCTTCAAAGGAATTACAATTTGGAGGAAAATCGTATGTATTTACAAAACAATTACAAAAAAGTTAAATGTGAAGGCCGAGCGGAAAGCTCGTGATCTTCATCAAGCCCTGAGTGATTCCTCAAATAGTTCTAAAGTTCCTAAAGTGGCAGTGTACTTTATGAAATTCATGAGCTCAAACACACTTCTTTTGAAGACTCTGAGTATGAGAAAGATAAATACAAACCGAATACCTTGACTAAAAGCTGAAATGGGAGATAAGAACTAGAATTAACGCAACAGTGCTAAATAGCGATTGTTTCCTTGTTTCTGATTGGCCAAAAGCTGTCATAGCGTCAAGTGTTCTGGATAACCGACAAAGTTTCTTCTGATGGGGTTGATAAGTGTAAAATAAAAAGAGACAAGAGACGTTTTAATTTGAAAAACCGATTCACACCCCTTGAGGAAATTTCGGTCTTTTTTTGACGGACAAAAAGGAGATACTTTGTTCGTCGAAAAATTTAATGCCAAGCAATTTCACAGGAATGTGAAATAAGATCTCTACTCTCTTATCCAGGAATCTGGATCAACTTATTTTAGACATGTATCTCCTTCCTCGAGTTCATCAAATGATATAAGTCAAAGCATTAGTTCTTGTTTGTCTGAACTATCAATATCACTAAAAAACTAAGAGTAGTAGGATGTGATGGTACTGTAACAATCACTGAATGGAATAACGATGCTTTCCACCGACTAGAAAATCATAAAATGTGGAGCATATGCATCCGGCATTTTAATGAGCTTTCTTATCACCAATTTTTCAACATATTTACGGTCAAACTAGAGAGCCTAAATCTTTTAGCGCGTTAATCGGGTAGCAGCTCACTTGCTGTGAAAATGCTCCTGTGGTCGATTGTGAACCCGAAGATTTTTTGAGTCCTGATATATACAGGACATTTTTGAGCGAAGAACAACAGTTTTTGGGACATTTTGAATGCAATCACCTTGGGGCATTGTACAGAAGACTTGGCGAATTATGATCCTGGTACTTTGTCCGATTCCGGATGACAAACTGCGGCCAACCGTGTCCTTAGACTGTATCAGGTTCATCTGTAAACTTAAAAGAAATAGCTGGTTTCATCATAAAATCATACATGCCTGTGTAACTTGCCAGAAAATAAGCAAATATTTTACTGACGGATCAAAACATGTATTTCAAGCAATCCAAACATCACGTTATTTATCCGACGAACTACTACAAGTTGTCGATCCAGCAATAGAACAAAATTCGGAGTTTTGCGTACACAAATAAAGTTCTGTTGGCAATGATTGTTGAATAAAGAAAACATACTTGGGATATTGGTTGCAGAAGGATCGTAAAAGCAAGACAAACCGTAAATAAAGAAGACTGTTAGAAATGTAATGCCACCAAATGGAATCTTTCATCCTTCAATTACATAGAAATTATTAATTGGAATTCTTGTGTGGTGTATCATTCCCCAATGTCGCGGGACTTACGTGAATATGACGTTAAATCATTCATCACTTCTGACAGTACTCTCATCAGAGAAATAGGAATGTTTCCCTGTCACACCGATACTGTTAAGATATGCGTCAATCTTGTGACAGACACCTCGAATAAAATATATGGACATGAATGTAGAGATGGATAAATCGGTTATGCCTTATTTCTCCAAAAATTCAGACTTTAAATGTGTAGTAGATATCAAAAAGAAAACGCAAAAAAACACAGTAAGCCAAAGAATGCTACTCTATGGAAAACATTTGTAAATAATTGCAAATATAATGTAAATGCCACGCCCAACAATTGGATGGTTGGTTGGGTAGGGTGGAGGTGAAACTCTACGTTCAACCTCTCACGTGGTGAGTTCTGGGTCTTTTTTTCAGCAAAACGAGCGACGTGGTGAAAATTGCTAAAAATTGCTAAATATAAGTTTTTTCTAAGATGTTGCGCGAACTGGAAAAATCAGATTATTGTTTAGAATTTAATTTATTTTGGTTATGCAAACCATGAAACAAGCGTAAAAAGCTAAAGCGTGTTTATTTTTATAGCTTTAATTAAATTAAAAAATTAGAGAAAAGGCGCGATTTTCAAAATTTTTCATCAACTTTAAGTACGATGCGCGAATGGAAGATGTTAACCGATTTTAAAATTTTTTATGCCGTTTTTCTTCTTACTACAATAGGCAACTTTTCCGCACTAAAGTGTTTCAAAAATCAAAAATTTCTTTTTTCGACCCACCCTACTGAGCAGGTAGAGAGGAGCAGCGTCGTGTTTGACGCTGATCTGCTGTTTCTCTTTGATGCCTTTCAGCCACTCTCAGCCTGTCGCGTTCATTCTGTTGAGAGCGAAGCAGATATGAAGCTGCAGAACTCACTCGCCCTGCTCGCAACCGTGCATCCTCAAGTCTGGATGCACGTCACTCTGTTGTATCCGCGTCACGCATTTGAGACATTCTTTGTCTGTTTCGCTTTTTCGCTAATGCCCGTTCTTCCTCAGTTTGATTTGCAATTACTCGTCGCACTGCTTCAGCTCCGCGAATACGACGTCCTAAGTTTGATCTTCTGCGAGGCATTATTTCAATGAACTGAAGCAGATAGATTGCACTGAAATAGAAAAAAGAATGTTATAACAAAAACATATAAAATTTCAAAATATTAAAAAAGGAAAAAACACGAACGAAAAAAACAAAAATAATAAAAAATACTAACGAAATATTTCAGTACTGTGCCCCCCCGGGGGGCAAAGTTTGGGGAGGGGGGCGAAAAGTGCATACTATGAAAGGGTGGTCAAAGAGTTTTCTGATGATTTATCACATAATGGGTGTCGGAGAAAATTAAAAAAGTGCCCGCCTAAAGGGTGCAAATTGAGGGAGAGGGGAGGAGCGAGCTTCATAATAGGTATATAAAAACACACCCGTATTCGAATGCAACGCAATCGGTGAATTTCAATGCAACCTGTGAAGAACTTTCGGAGATTTAAGATTTTGTATAAACGAACATTTACATTTATATATATATATATATATATATATATATATTTCTCTCTTTTTAATTTTAAATTCTGATCACACGTAATATGCATTTGAAATATTTGCTTGTCATTCATTTAAGGATAAGTAATTATATTTTAACAGTAGCAGAAATGTGAGCTCTTAATTATTATATATTCCGTTACTTTTTTTTGAGTATTTTCATGTAAATTTTATGTTATACAGGAAATATAAGATACAGGTAAAATCTGAAAACAAAATCTGTTCACTGAAATCTGCATAATTCTTATGCAATTAAAATTTCATCAAAATATGAACAACTTTCCTCGTAAAATCTGTATAATTGTAAAATGGGAGGGATTTATGAAGGAAACTACTGCATAGTAAATGCTAATGCATACTAATATACTACATTTATATATTCATAAATATGTATGCGTATTTATGTATGTATGTGTGAAACATGCAGCAATACATGCAAAAGAAAAATTATGTCAAACTTATCCAAATACAAACGATATAAAATATACAAAAAACATTCTTGAGGTGAACCTATGTATGATCCCGAGAAGCTAAGCTAATTTTTATACAGTAGGTCAGTGCGACGAAAATTATTAAACATGTTTCCGTATTATAAATTTAGCCATAGAGATAAAGATAAAGAATAAGGTTTTTTATGTGATAAAATGAAATAAAGTCGCACATCGATCAGGATTGGAGATGAACACACGAGTGTGTAAAAGAGGGTCAGGGTGACCAGTCCTGTAAAGTCCCATAAACTGTCCATAAATAGTAAATATTTTAACAAATATCTTCAAAGAGGCAATAGGTTTTTTTTTTTTTTTTTTTTTTTTTTTTTTTTTAAGAACTGCTTGCTTTCAAAAATATGTTAAATGTTAATTTTGATTCTGCTCAAATGTAGAAAATTATGCATATCTTCTAACCTAAAACTATTTATTATAACGTTGTTATTATTATTACTCTGAAACTCACAATTCAAAGTAAATTATATAACACGTTGTACGTAATTATTAGGGATATTTCATTACAACTGTATTTGTACTATTAAAATAGATAACATAGTATAAGTATATTATATTTTGATATACATCATTTTTCTCCCTTGAAAAGTTTGTTAATGGATTGCCAGCAAATAATCAAACTTTTATCAACACAATAATACCCGCATAAGGGATAATAGTGATAACCATGATAATAATCATTATCCTTCGAGGGAATACTAGAAAGAAACCCATTATTTTGATGGCCTATTATAATGGAATTGATTCTTGAAAGAAAATTGCTAGTTGATTATCTGTACTGTAATAAATAAAGTTTTAAAAGAATTTTCAGTACTTCTGATATCTTTTATTTATTATATGATGCGTTACTTGAAATATGTAGTGATTAATTAATTTCATACTTAGTTCTAAAATAGTATTACTGATTGGAATTTATTCGGAGTAAACATGCTCTTGTATCTATGCATGAAATTTGGGTTGTTATTTTGAAGTAATCTCCAAATACAGGCTGTCCCAAAAAGGACCACCTATTTTTAAAAATGAATAATTAACAAACGAATAGAGTTATTAAAAAAATTCTTGCAGGAAACGAATATGTGAAATCTGGAATTTTGTTTAGAACTCTTTATTATAATAGTTCAAAATCTGGCCAACAGATGGCGCTACAGCACATTTTGATGGCTATATGGACGAAAGGAGCATGCGTGAAGACCACACAGAAGTAGACATAGTCAATGAAAGTTCAGTAGCAACCATTTCAAGGGAAACAGGTGTTGTCGTTGCGTAAATTCTTCAAAATGGTGTATTCGTTGGCGATATAACCACCAAAATGTGCTAATGCGCCATCTGTCGGTCATATTTTGAACTATTATAATAAAAAGTTCTAAACAAAATTTCAGACTTCACACATCCGTTTCCTGCAAGAGTTTTTTTAATAACTCTATTCGTTTGTTAATTATTCATTTTTAAAACTAGGTGATCCTTTTTGGGACACCCTGTACATCTAAGACTACACAACAACAAATCTGACCGTTTCATTCAAAATTCTGAGAATAACGAGGCTGAAATCCTATAACTATTGAATAATATTTATCAGACATTGTTTTGGGGGTTAAAAAGAAATTTGCGGGTTAAAAGCAATATTTTAATGTACTCAGTTTGAAAATTAAATTGGAAGGAAATTAGCACTATTATTTGTTATATATAAGCCACTATATATTCTTCGTTTCAGTAAAGACATACCTGGTTCGAATCCTGGCCCGGACTTTTTTCACTCACTTGAATGTTATGATTGGACAACTGTTATGATTTATTTACCAATTGAATAATTGCGTTAAAAATTAATCTACTATATTTTATTGTTTACTCAATGTGAAAATAAAAAGTTCATAATAAAATGTGAGCCGTTAATAATTTTAACATTTATGAAGAATAACAAAATTTTCAACTGGCTGAAAACGTTTTGTGTAAAGTATAATAACGTCATCACAAATGCTGAAAAGTACTACATCTGTATTAGACTGGGAGGCAACAGCACAAACAATCACCTCATCGAGCTCATGGCTGAAATTCCACAATTAGTTAAAACTCGATTCACATATTAAAATGCAATCGGTGTTCCAAGCCATATCTTGGTGGGAAAACACGTGAAATCCCGATTTTATCGGTTGCCTGATAGGTTTAACATTGCGTTTTCCTTCTCCCAGTCCTCCAACTTTTCGTAACTTTGGGTGCAGGAAAACATAATGGTAAACCTAGGAATCGACCACTAAAATCGGGTTTTCAGGCGTTTCCCACCAAGAAATGACTTGGAAGACCGATTGCGTTTTAATGTGCGAATCGTGTTTTAACTAATTCTGGGATTTCAGGCGTGAACTCGATAAGGTGATTGTCTGTGTTGCCACCTCCTGGTCTATATCAGTGACACTGGCATCTATACATTCTAGAATCTGGAATTCAGTGTTGTTTGGACGTTGATGTTAGCCGATAATAGCATTCGTCATATTCTCATACTATTTAATATAAAGTTAGGCAATTTAATATTAAGCTCGGCTGTTAAAAGAAATTTCCACTTAAGGTTAATACATTCCCAATTCCACACATCACATAAAATATCTTCCATACTATAAAGTTTAGCTAAAGAATAAGTCAATTTAAGGAAATATGTAAACTCTTTAATCGTGAACTTTGCTTCCACTTATTATACTTTGTTTCAGATATTGTTTTTTGAATAGTTGTTTTTTAAAACTTTTTATTTATTATCTGATATAAATATTGCAGATTTAATGCTATAATACTAATCTTAGAAAAAAGTACATTGTAAATGTATGTTACGAGTACAAAGAGCCCACAAAACTACATCTTCTCAAATAAACAAAAGTCTTTTATACCCAGCGTTAGTGAAAGCATTTCATCACTTTAAATTTATTTTATAGTTACAAACCATCGAATTCCCAAATGCTGCGAACAAGTAATATTTTTAGGTAGCTTTCATTACAAAAAGCTACCTATTGCAGCCATTCGGAGGAAAGCGATTTCAAAAAATTTTGGTATATTTTCGTCGATCATGACACCCAGACCCCGAAACCACCCTCCTTTCAAAAGTTGATATATATATATATATATATATATATCTGATCTTTGTCATACTATAACTCTCATATTTATGAACATATTTGGATAAAATTTCGTGTATATATAGTACATACCAATGTCTCGGCCGAGTTCGTTGGCCAGCTTCAACCGCCATCTTGTTTCGAAATGGCGGCCATTTAAAATTTTTTTTTTAATTAAAATTTAAAATGAGGCACAAAAAAATTAGAAATAGAAAATTTTTTTTTCTTATGTATTTGAGCTTGATACAAAGATTCCGGAGCATTTTTTGTTTCGTCTGTATCTTAAAAAATGGCTGAGTTATAGCACTTTGAATTTCTAGCATGACTGACATTTTGAAACGATCGAATTTTTGTCACGCGATAATACGCGTATTTATGAACCGATTTGGATGCGACAAGGCATTTGCATAGTACATAGCAATGTCTCGACCGAGTTCGTGGGCCAACTTCATCCGCCATCTTGTTTCAAAATGGCGGCCATTTAAATTTTTTTTAAACATTTTAAATTTAAAATGAGGTACAAAAAATTTAGAAATTGGAAAGATTTTTTCCTTATGTGTTTGAACTTGATACAAAGATCCCGGAGCATTTTTTGTTTCGTCTATATCTCAAAAAATGGCTGAGTTATAACACTTTGAATTTCTAGCAGCATGGCTGACATTTTGAAACGATCTGATTTTTGTCACGCGATAATACGCGTATTTATGAACCGATTTCGATGTGACAAAGCATGTGCACAGTACATAGCAATGTCTCGACCGTGTTCGTGGGCCAGATTCATACGCCATCTTGTTTCAAAATGGCGGCCATTTAAAAAAAAATTTTAATTAAAATTTTAAAATGAGGTATAAAAAAACTAGAAATTGAAAAAGATTTTTTCCTGATGTGTTTGAGCTTGGTACAAAGATTCCGGAGGATTTTTTGTTTCGTTTATATTTTAAAAAACGGTTGAGTTATAGCACTTTGAAATTCTTGTGTGGCTGACATTTTGAAACGATCTGAATTTTTTCACGCGATTACACGCGTATTTATGAACGGATTTAAATATAGCTTGTTGTGGGCATAGTACATACCAATGTCTCAACCGAGTACGTTGGCCAACTTGATCCGCCTTCTTGTTTCAAAATGGCGGCCATTTAATTTTTTTTATTTTAATTCAAAATGAGGTACAAAAAAATTAGAAATTGAAAAAGATATTTTTCTTATGTGTTTGACCTTGATACAAAGATTTCGGAGCATTTTTCGTTTCGTCTATATCTTAAAAAATGACTGAGTTATAGCACTTTGAATTTCTAGCATGGCTGACATTTTGAAACGATCTGATTTTTGTCACGCGATAACACACGTATTTATGAACCGATTAGGTTGTGACAAAGCATGTGCATAGTACTTAGAAATCTCTCGGCCGAGTTCGTTTGCCAACTTCATCCGCCATCTTGTTTCAAAATGGCGGCCATTTAAAAATTAAAATATTTTTTGTATTTAAAATGAGGTACAAAAAAATTAGAAATTGAAATTTTTTCCTTATGTGTTTGAGCTTGATGCAAAGATTCCGGAGCATTTTTTGTTTTGTCTTTAACTTAAAAAAATGGCTGAGATACAACAGTTTGAATTTCTAATGTGGGTGACATTTTGAAATGATCTGATTTTTTGCCTGCAACAGCACTCCTATTTACCACCCGATTTAGATGTGAGTGAGCATGTGCACAGGAATTACTAAAATCTCGACCAAGTTCATTGGTTAGCTTTGTTGCACCCATTATGTTGCTTTAAAATGGCGGCACTTCAAGATATCGCCGAATTTGGCGACCAAATATAAATCACTTTAAATAAAACCAGATTTGATAACGCGACTAATTTCGCGAAATTCTCATTCATATTCAGTATTGACAAAAATTAGTATTTAATCTTCTTTAATCGGGTTCCACTAATTTGAGCTCCGTGTGTTTGAATAATATAAGCTGGCTTTTAAAAATTAAGGAATATGAAAGCTACCTCTTCCTCCCGGCACTGGCCGGAAGGACTTTTTAAAACCTATGCGTATCTTTTAAAACCTATGCACACAGTCAGACGTCTGTTTAACGAAGTCCCTATTCAACAAAGTTTTCTACCTAAATAAAATTTCTGCTGAACCTTGACTTTAACCACTATTAGCATGCAAATTAATCTCCATATAACAAAAAAAGTATTCTATATAAATAAGTTTATTCCACTTTCGTGCGTGTTCAACATTTAAACGGAGAGGTTACTGTTGCGATGGATGTGTGAATTTATTTCAGTTGATTGTATGAAAATGAAATTATTTATATATTTAATCATATCCATTTAAAAGAAGAAATGCTAAAAGCCTTCAATACAATAAGAAGGGGATTCCAGTTTCACGAAAATGCTACAGATAAACTGTTCGGATACTTACAATAGTGCAAAAATAAATATGAACAGTGTATTTTATATATATATATATAAAAAACCTGTACAAAGTAATATTACAGTTTTTTTTTTTTAAGTTAAGAGTTTGAAATACTGGGAAAAAAAAGCGAAAATATACGCTGCTCTTCAGTTTTATTTACCTCTGTTTATTATGCGTTTTTCTAGACATTATCCTAATTAAATTTCCCTCATACCGTCGGTACCATGTCAAACTATCCAATGTGAAAACAGTGGGTTACTTTTTTAAAATTCAGATTTCTTGATTGGCACCACTTTTCTGAAATGGTAAAATTCCCCTTGTTTACTCCTTAAATAATATTTCATTAAATAAGGTTCAATAAGGCGAATTTTGCTATTTCTAAAAAGTGGTGCCAGTCAAGAAATCTGAATTTAAAAAAATAGCCTATTGTTTTCACATTGGATAGTTTGACATGGTACCGACGATATATCTACATTTCATAAAACAAAAGCTACTGCCTGGATTAAAATACATTTTTATAATATTTCCATTTTAGGAGTATTTTTGCATTTTATGCATGTGTATTTTATTATAACAATTTCATGAATTTGCGTTAATGTCTAATTTTCTTCACAACAAAGGGTTTAAGTGGAACGATGAGACTTCGTTAAATGAAAGTTTCAGTGTATTACTTTATCTAGCGATTATAGCAATGATTTTAAATGCGATCTCGCTTTGAAACACAGTATATACTTCATTGTATTAATGATAAATTAAATATTTGATTCATTTTCCAGCAAAAGTCGTATTACTTAATTGTTCTTTTTTGTCTAAAATTTTGGCCGATGCATTTTAAAATAAAATAAATCTTCATTTATTTTTTACTGAATTGAGCAGATGCGCTTTATCTTATAACTTTTATGTTAAAATAAAAGTAAATTTTTGAAACCGAATAATAATGGATATTGTTTGGACAGTACTTCGTCAAGTTTCCAGTAAAGAGCATTAAATTTGGTTAAAACTATGCATGATATAAACAACTAGTATGTTCTGGCCATCAAAAATCTTTCTTCTGTATAAATCACATAAACAGCACTAATTGTTATCAAGGTATACCTGATTCTGAAGTTTGATGAAAATTCGTGCATTAGTTCTTAAGATAGAGCTGTAACGGAAATTCTGGAAAATGCAGCATAACAGCGCCACCTGTTGAACTCTTTGCATCAAAACATAAACATCACTAATTTATATCAAGGTATACCTGAATCTGAATTTTTTTGAAAATCCAAGCATTAGTTCTTGAGATAGAACTATTGCGAAAATCGCAAAAAATGTAGCATAGCAGCGCCACCTCTTGAGTGATTTACACCAAAATGTACAAAATGTCAGTTTATGTTAAGTACTAACTGAATCTGAATCCTGATGAAAATCCGTGCATTATTTCTGGAGATTGAGCTATTGCGGAAATCTTGAAAAATGTTGCATAGCAGCGCCACCTGTTGAGCTTTTTACACCAAAAACTAATCAGCACTACTTTATATCAGGGACTAAATGAATATAAATTTCTATTAAATTTCGTGTATTAGTTCTTGAGATAGAGCGCCCACAAAATTTGCGTCACATACAGACAGACAGACATTTTGCAATAACACGTTTTTCGGAATCTCTGACCCCTAAAAGGTGTAAAT
Source organism: Maratus speciosus (assembly GCA_963932465.1). Classification (NCBI taxonomy): domain Eukaryota; kingdom Metazoa; phylum Arthropoda; class Arachnida; order Araneae; family Salticidae; genus Maratus; species Maratus speciosus. The sequence continues at coordinate 375,887,209 of OZ010791.1, read as the reverse complement.
CCGTCGAAAACCGAAGGTTGAAAATTTTCACGAATCCAATACTTTCTTCTTGTAAAGATAGAAGAAAGTAAAAACACGCGGAAATTTCTTGAATTTGAAACCACGGATATAACTGCTATTCTTACCCAAATGAACACAGGTATTGTACAAGATCCACATAGTCATGTGCTACAATCTACGGATTATTTCGAGTATTTTAATTTACAGGGTGATCGCAAATATTTTTTTATTCAATTTCTTGTTGGCCCGTGATCAAACCTTCGCTGAAAATTATGAAGTCAAATATGAAGAGCTGAGTGGATGAACATCTTATGCTACATTTCCTGAAAAAAAATTTTATCTTTTGGATGAAAGTGTTATGAGGTATCCCATAACATGGTGAAGATAAAATACTAAGATTCTACTTAGTCTTAAATATTTAAGACATTATTCATTAATATTTAATATTTTAATATTTAATAATGTCGATAATATTAATAATTTTTAATATTTGAGAATTAAATATGAATAAGTTATTCTGAGAGAGTTTAGTACCATACCTGTTAATATTTAAACACATGGTATCAAACAGAAAATAAATCATTAAAATATACAGCAAAAACTTTCACTTCAAATTTCTTCAAATGTAATTTTTGTTACTTAACATGTTCTTCAACTTAGCTCCTTATATGTCCCTTATGTTATAGAAGAATGCATCAAGGATCCCTTTAGATAGTCGAGGAAAGTCTAAATCAAGAGTACCGGGTGACTTTTGAACATATAGTGTATGTAAAATATTGGCTTTACATTAGAAATATTTGGAATGATATGCCATTATTACATAAATATTTGCTTTGCATTGGAAATATTTGGAATGAAACAAGAATATCGAAGAAATATTGACTTTACATTAGAAATATTTGGAATGATATGCCATTATTACATAAATATTGGCTTTGCATTGGAAATATTTCGAATGAAACGAGAATATCGAAGAAATATTGACTTTACATTAGAAATAAGTGCAATGAAACGGAAATAATGCACGATAATATGGAAGAAATATTAACTTTACATTGGCAATATTAAGAAAGAAATTTAAATATTGACAAACTGTAAACACTCCAATGTTGTAGCAATTATTGATGCCAATATTAATCAACATGCAGCTAATACAAACAATATTGGCGCGATATTATTTTGATATAAGGGTATTTTTAGAATTTCCTATACTATAACACAAATATTTTGTTATCCGTATTTGCGTTGGATAAGTATTAGCAGAGCACAGGCATAAAAATATGTTAAAAACGATGTACAATATATTTGAAAATTCTTAACATTATAACAGTCAAAATCACTAATAATGTTTTCTTTTCTAGAAAACACACGTATGCTTTGGTGCCATCCTTAATGTATTTTTTCCTTTAATGAAAGGAACAACATCTATAATATACATTATTTTCAGGATTCCGTTCGAAAGGTAATTTGAAAACTTCAGAAATAAAGTTCATAAGAAGAAGACACTGGGATTAAGAAAATGTATTTGGGCCTTCAACATCAAGATCGTAAAGTATTCTTTGATTTTCAAAGGAAACTTTATTTTCATTTAGGAGAGGTATTCTGTTATTCATATTTCTAATATTTTATTTGAAATAACAAATGAAGATGCTTCTTTAAAGATGAGAGGAAGAGGGTAATAACAATAAGTGAAATATGACAATTTAGTTATTTTAATTCAATAAAATGTACTAATTTTAGTGCTTTAAAACCCTCTAAGCGTCTTAATCGTTTCTTCCGTCACGTAATTTTTCAGTTCAAAGGCTCTTTTAAGAAAAATTTTATATTGATTTTTTTTTTCATTGCATAAGATAAACAAATATATAAGATAATTAAATACAAATTCTCATAGTAACATTTTTCAATGCTATTATTTTATGAATCGTTAAGTATAATGCAAAAATACTGCATAGAAGGATTAAATTAAATTATATTAATAAAAATTGAGTTATTTTCTCTTCCGAAATTAGTTTCCTAAATAATCTGCCCTATATATATGAAATACTAATGAAACGAATTTATGAAACGACTTTATGAAACGATTTTATGAAACGACTATATGAAACGAGTTTATGAAACGATTTCATGAAACGACTGATTAAACAACTCATTATGTTTCACGGCGATTTTTCCTAAAATATGGAATATTATGCGGTGAAATTAGCACCAAAAATCCGTATCGATCAGCAGATCTCAAAACTGGTAATAAAAATTTTTAATTTGAAATATTTTTCGAGATATTATTTTTTTTCTAATTTTAAACACTTTTCTCTAATGATGGCAATTCAAATTTTAACCATAACGGATATTTTTTTTTCATATTTTAGAAAAGGTTATAATTTTAAACTAATTTAGCGACCAGTTTGGCCTCCCTTAAATATATGCTAAGAAATGTATCATGATATTTTATTCATAATTCAATTTACTTAAACAATCTTTAGCTAAATCAGAAGATTCTGATAGAGAAATCAAGAACTCGGTATTTTTATGATAGTTTGTATGTTTGTGATAATTCGCCAAACATTTCTTCCGTCGCATATACTTTTTTTTTTTTTTACATTATCATTTTATTTAATACAAAACTTTCATTTAAAGTTGAAACATTTAAAATTAACGGCTTTCACTTCTTTCTTTTTTAAAACGAAACGAAAAGAAAAATATTAGGCACAGATGTAATCTACGCACCGGGGTTCCAAAATGGCCTTATTTTGCTTGACATGGTAACCCGGCTATTATTGCTTATATATTAATAAATGTTTATTTACGTTTATTTTCTTTTTATTTAAAAGAAAATGTTATAAATTGTTTTGTTTTATAGTTATTATTTAAACATTTTTTTATTTCTTGTTATTTCATTTTAAAAATAACAGAAAATAATTGTAACTGGTATTCGAAAACGAGGTTTTCGCCAAATTGTCGTAAAAAAAATCACGCCAAAACCGGTGCGTATATGATATCTGTGTCAAATATTAAATAATGAAACAAATCATGACATTTAATTTCAACTTCAAAGCAATGTTTTAATGGTACTACTTAGTTAGCCCATCTACCAATTTCGCAAAATTATATAAATCGCCAAATTATACAAATTGACGTAATTTTTATTTTAAATAACGAAAGAACAAATAAATTAGTATAACATTAATAAAAATACAAAGAAAACGTTGAAATAAAAATGACTTGATAGCGTAAACACGTGTAGCTCCTTAAAGTCAAGTGAATGTGACATTTATGATATGACCATTATTGGCATTTAATCTTATAGATTGGCGATAGATTTTTGGTCGATGGGATAACCAAGTATTACCGTTTTAATTCACCACTCGAAAAATAAAAAAAATGCTAACTGGCGAGTTAAAAAAAAAAAGCTGTTGGCGAGATTTTCACCCGGCTAACATAAAAGTACCAAGAATTCTTTGCGATCATGGCAACTTTTATGTAGTTTTATTCGAAAAAATAATTTTGATTCTTTAATCAAAATGGAAACCTTTCTTATGAAAAGCGAAGGGATCAGCACGTAATTGTTTATGGCAGTTACATGACTTGGAGTATTTTAATATAAGTGAAATGATGGCGATAAAATAATACTTGGCTACTCATCGCCTGTGGCTGGTCAACATTAAAGTACCAAAATGGCCTCCTGGAATATAAAAAAGCGAAGGGATCCGCCTGGAACTGTTGATGATAGTCACATGACTTACGCTATTATTCTAGAGATTGTTTTCAATTCTAAAAACAGCGCAAAGAATAATATTTCCTAACGATTAAAAATTTATTTACGCGTGACTATTTAAAACAGAAAAATAAACTTTAAAATTACTATTAAATGAGTACGTGTTAAAAGCAGGAAAATATTGAAAATTGTATTTGCACGTGAATATTAAAAGAGAAAAGAAACTTTAAAATAATAAATACATTAATATGCGTTTAACCCTTTCAGGGACAAGGTACTTCTATTCGTAAAATGCTGAAATCAGTGAATGGCACCAGAATTTACAAACAAACTTCGAAATACGAAAATGCTTTTGTTCACTTACTTCATCACCCGACCGGAGCACCAACTAAAGAATGACATAGGATGTAACGCTCCGACGGAAAATTCCCACAACAATCACCGATGCCGGACATCAGAACTCACCCAAAATAACAAGTAGAAAATGGCACATATTCTAACGCATTTCATCAGGAAATCATAAATTTACAAAACAATTGACGTTGCTTTCATCGTAATAATAAAAATATAAAAATATAAAACGATAGTGAGGTGACATAAATGTACAACAAAAGTTAAGACTAAGATCTTTGTCCAAGATTATGACGTGTTAAAGTTCATTAAAGTTCACTGTTCTCTAATGTTCATATGAGTTCAGTGTTCGAAAAAATATGTTCATAAAAGTTTAATATAGGAAAAACTAACTTGAAAAAAGATCACCATAAAGTTCAGACTTCAAGAGAAAATTACCGTTAAAAGAAATGTCAGACAAAGCACGGTGACTATACAAGGCACAATGGTGAGCTCGATTTTGATGTAGTGTCACAAAACCACGTAATATCCGTAGAAAACCACTAATAAGTATTAATAGTATGATAGAAGAATAGTTACAAAAGTAAAGATTATCAAAATTTATATCCAATAAATGAGTATTCCCTATTAAGTGCGTTGTACATAGCACACAATTTTCTATAGATTGAACGGATGAGGAGAACGTTTCGAATGTTCCATCTCACTGTACAATTCCTGTTTAATTTAAATGTACAAGGCATTAACAAACAATGTCCAAACAAATTAACTTACTTAATATAAGAAATATTTTCATTACAATATTCTGGTGCTAATGTGGCATTTAAGAATTAAAATTAAGTGGTCCAAAAATGAACCACCGACCTTGAAGCGGTTAAAGTAGTAAATTGTAGTAATTATAGTAAATTGTGTTATGTCAATCATTTTATAACGCTGTTAAAAAATACCGGGAGGCAAAGACTCTGTTTACTTAATTCATTTTATTTTAGCTTCTTTTCAAATGTTTAACTGATCTTCTTTAATCAAAAACGAAAACAACCATTGGATGTCTCAAAAGCAACTGATTCGGCCTTAAATTTTCGCAATCAAAGGGAATTGAACGGAAACCCGTTTACACGGAGATCGCTACAGATTTTGTCATTAAAATTCAATCTTCTCTAATCTTTTTAAAACCGATCAGATTAGCGTGCTTTTAGATTCTGTGGTGTCTTAACGGGGGTTGGCGAGCATAGCTTTCAGGGGGTAGAGCCCCCTAGTATATATATATATATATTATTTATTTACATTACAAAATACAGATAATGTATAAATTAACATCTTGATTAATTCAGATTTAAATACGAGTAAATAGTGGAAAGAATATCTCAGATATACCATAAAAAGTGTAAAAAACACAACATGTTTCAAAAGATTTTATCTTTCTTTTTCGGGCGAACAAAAAAGATGTTACCACTTCCAAAGCTGGAGAAAGTGTTGAAACGAAATAGAAAAGAAACAAGACAAGTGTGAGGGAATAACCAATCTATTAAAACATATTAAATGTACAAAATATATAAATGTACAAATCCCCCCCCCCCCCCTTCGGGAACACCATAGCGTCCCCAATAGAGCTGCTGAAATTCCTTTCAGAAAAAAAATGTTTGTATTCAACGCCGCATGTCGTCATCTATAAAATATTAGACATTCGGAGAAAAAAAAATCAATGCACGTAATAGTATTAGCAGAGCAAAATCGAATTAAATTACCTTTATACATTTTTAATTTTGCACTAATGTAAGCTAGATAAGAATTTTTTTTTTTTTTTTTTTTTTTTTTTTTTTTTTTTTTTTGTGCAACTTACTGCAGTTCCTGCAAAAATATTAATGAAAACTGAGATTCCATGTCTGGAAGCCAGATATTCAATGTGTTTTCTATTTAGCGGTTTCCTTGCATTCAAAGAAATTTATTTATCAAGATACTCAATAATTGCTATAAGTGATAAACATAAACTCTAAAAAGGCAAAATACCTTTATTTATTTACATTTCGACATATTTCATTACATCAGACGGCAACATTCTCAAGAAAATAAAATTATAAAAATATTTTAGCAAAAATTCAAATTGAATAACTACCGTATACACACTATATGGCCAAAGGTGACTGGTCACTTGCGATTTTAGACGTTTTGTTAAATATCTAGAAAAATACATGAGGAATTAACCTGAAACTTCAGGTGTCTAAACAGTATAGTATAGGTCATATATTTCCGAGAAGATTTTTTCCCGAAACCCCATAGGGGACCGTCAACAAATTGAAAAAGAACGAATATCTTTTGGATAACCCTGTAAAAACTAATGCAGCAAAAGCATTCAAACTCGAGATTATTAATAAGTGGCTTATTGTAATATACTGCGTTTATTTTTATGAGGATAATATTTATACTCGTAGAGAAATTAAGGTTTTTATAAAAACAGTCCCAAATTTCGCCAAGTTTTTTGCTTATAATTTGCAGAGTTCTTAATATAAAAATAAGTTCTTTTCAGAAAATATGGCAAGTAACAATGTACATAATACCCTGCAATCAGAATTAAAAAAAATAATAAACATTGGATGAAAAATGAGCAGGTTTACTAAAAAATGTTTCACTGCGCATGCGCGAATGAAATCAAAATATAATATGCATAATGTATTAGCAACTTTTGTGAAAGTCTCAAAATCATAGCTTGAAAATTCTGAAAATTATCGTCGATAGAATAAGCTTAAAATCCGTTGCTCCCAAAAAGAAGTAAAAATATGAGAGGTTTTATCAAATATCTGTTGATTAGTGTCAAGATGGCGTACACAATATCACGTACTACTATATTTCGATACAACCCCTCATCATTTTGCTTCCTTTTGGGAACAACGAATTTCGAGCTTATTCTATCGACGGTAATTTTCAGAATTTTCAAGCTATGATTTTGAGACTTTCACAAAAGTTGCTCTATATACCTAGCTAATACATTATGCACATTATATTTTTATTGCATTCGCGCATGCGCAGTGAGACATTTTGTAGTAAACCTGCTCATTTTTCATCCAATTTTTATTATTTTTTAATTCTGATTATTTTGTACAATGTTGTTTTTCATATTTTCTGAAAAGAACTTTTTTTCATATTAAGAACTCTGCAAATTATAAGCAAAAAAACTTGGCGAAATTTGGGACTGTATTTATAAAAACCTTAATTTCTCTACGAGTATGCATGCTATCCTCATAAAAATGAACACAGTATATTATAATAAGCCACTTATTAATAACCTCGAATTTGAACGCTTTGGTTACATTTGTTTTTACAGGGTTATTCAAAAGATATTCGTTCTTTTTCAATTTGTTGACGGTCTCCTATGGAGTTTCGGGACAAAATCTTCGCGGAAATGTATGACCTATACTATATTGTTTACACACCTGCAGTTTCAAGTTAATTCCTCATGTATTTTTCTAGATATTTAACAAAACGTCTAAAATCGCAATTGACCGGTCACCTTTGGTCATATAGTGTACTCGAGTATAAGTGGAAGAATATTAGACAAAATTTGGGAGTTGAAAATGGGGGGGGGGGGGGGGGGTCGACTTATACACAAGGTAGTGAAAAAAAACACCGCAGATAATCGGCGAATGGGCAAGTAATCACCCGAGAGATAAAAGCGGACAATGGTCATTTCCCTGCGATTGGCAAAAAAAGCTCAACAATAATGTCCCTGCAATTGTTCTGTATCCATTTTCTTTTGGGACTGAATTCCCTTTAATACAAGGGATCACCTTTAATCAACATTTTAATCCCCTTTTTATAAAGAGTTCTACTTGAGAATGCTTCCAGATATTTCTCCTAAAAGTACTACAATAAAAAGAAGTACTATATTTTAGCAGTCTGAGAAGTTGTCTACCCTTGTAAATAAGGCTTGAATAGATTTTTGAAAGATTTTTTTTCTTTTTAAATATCACAAACTTGACGTGAATAGGTTTCAAAATAGTTTTAGCTTCTTCGGTTTTACATAATTATACAGTTTTAAAACGTTGAATTAAAAAAAGAATTCTAATTAGAAACGTAAAAATGTTTACTAATTTAATGAAAATTTATTACTTTTTTTATTCTCGATTACAAATCATTCTTCAACATACTACCAAAAATGTGGTTCGACTTACACACGAAAATTCACTTTTTTCGAAATTTTGCATGAGAATGGGGGGTTGACTTATACACGAGTATATACGGTAGTAAATAAAAACAAAAATCACGCGAACACAAGGATAATGAAAATTAACTGCAATATTAAAAATGGAAATTTGTGAACGTGAATTATTTTACATTATTGTTTCATTTTCCTGTGTAGCATTTCTTTCCAAATTTTAGGAAGCTCCATGGATGCTGAATCATTGCAAATATTATCATTGCGTAAGAAGATCTCTATTTATGCTCTGATGATGGATGGCAAATAAGATCTTGATGGATAAATTATTCTACTATTTTTAAAATCTATTTGTAAAGGTTCTCTGTTTAAATTGAATCCCGTATGTTATAATACCTCTATACCATATGATAGAGGCTAAAATACACTTATGTCTTAGTTATAATATGGTCATCCTCTCAAATCTCTAGACAAAAGTGTATTAAAAAAAAGAGTGGGTAGTAAAGTGGACAATAAAATTCCAAATATTCGAACTCTAGTATTCAGAATCTCCAAATATCCGGATCAATTTCAGAAAATGAAAAATTTCATTTAACAGAAAAACCCTGATTATTGAAATGCGAATCGTATGTATTCGTTTGTTGACATTCCTATTTAAAACAGCGTTAAAATTTATATCTAATTCGAATTTTAGAAAATTTTCATGTAAATGGACATGCTCAACTAACACATCTAAATTTATTAAAAGTACTGTATTTTTCTGTTGTTGTTGTTTTAAGAACAAAAATGAACTTTTTAAACGATAATAAATTCAATTTTATAGACCTACTTTTTTTACTAATTAATTAAAAAAAAAACATTTAGGTAATCTTTTTATAACATAGCCTTTTTTTATGATTGCCCAATTACCTAAATTTCTATACATCTGATCTACGTTCGGAACACATTAGCGCAAATAATTACAGTTATATTTTATACATTTAGAATAAGAGACTTTTTTGCACATTTTTATTGAACTTAAATTACTTTTTGTATGAAAAGGCGAAATTTTATAACCAATTTTTCATTCATTTCCTGTTAAGTTGGAAGTATAGGGTTAGAAGTTAGGTTAGAAGTATTAGGTTTTATATACATTATGCACACATGTGTGTTTTTGAATGGCAATACAACATTTTAATATTTTTAGCACTTAATTATAAATTAATAAATCAATTTTATGGCATTTTGTTTCGTTAGCCGGCCCTCAAATGATAAATCGACAAATAACCTTTATCGCTACAACTGTTACAAAAACTTTGGAGGTAATTATGCTCCAAATCACTCACGCACAAATATGTCAAATAACTGTGAAACAGAAACAACCAAATATTTCAAACACTAAAAAGTAGAAAAAAAGAGAAAGAAAAAGAGTGTAATATTTTTTTTTTAATACACTTTTCATTTAATAGTTTAATATTAATTAAATTGTGAATATACGTTAGGAAAACAGTTTGAAATCTTAAATTGACAGCTTAAATAATGTTTTTTTTTTCCTGTTAAATTTCTTAAAAAAGAAACAGAGTAGAAGTTATACAGGGTAACCATCAAGATTACCCAAACTCTGCACAACCAGATTCCATTTCACTTGGAGTGCATAAGAAATTCCTCTACGACTTTTAGTTTTCGAGAAAAATGCGAAAGAAAAGTATTACGTCATATCCGGTGCAAGAGAAAAAATTTTGGTCGAAACATTAACTCACATGAACAGTGACTCACAGCTACATTCAGTATACTAATAGACCAAAATGTACCAAACTTCAATTATAGCATATTTATATGCTTATTAGTTAGTTTATCAACTTCCAATACCGTTATTCTTGTTTCCAACAAAGTTTTTTTCTTTGCAACGGTTATGACGTCGTACTTACCTTTCGAATTTTACTCGAAAACTATGAGTCGTACAGGCATAGTTCTTTGTGTATTTTTATGTAATCCAGACGAGGTATTTGGCTGTGCAGAATTTGGGATACTTTGATAGGACACCCTACATATATTTTTAATATTTTCAATAGTTCGTAATTACCGACAAATGCAAATCAAAGTGGGGAGTTTTCAATAATCGAGACCCGCGCCAAATTAACCTACTGGAACCGATTTTTTTTCTTTATTACGTGAATTGCAGTCATGAAATTAGGCGTGATTTTTAAAATAAACTTTGAATTTCTAAATGAGTGCTTTTGAAAAAAATACTTTTACTTTTTCTTCTTGCTGTCTTCTGTTTTCAAATATTAATGCTTATTATATTTATTTTAGCCGGCCTTCACTGGACAAATTTTGCAATGAATTTTTGCCTGACGATTACAAAATATATAAACCTCCTGAAAATTTCGGTAAGTTTCAATCTAGTTTTTTTAAACACGAGGATTCATAAAATATTATTTCTACGAGAACGTTTTCTCCATTAAATGAATTAACTGTAGGCATTTTGCTTTAAAATAAATTGCATTTTCTTTAAAACAAAATGGTTTTTGATTTTTTGGAAAAATATGTCTATGAAAACTTTTTTTTATTTTGTACATTTTGGAGGTCTATTATTTACTGAGTTAAATAGTAAAATGTATCGTTTAATAATTTATTACCTAGTAAATATCTTTAAAATTGTTATTTAAAACATGATTTTACTGTTATAACGACAAGATTTGTCTTAAACTTTAATTTTCAGATTTATCGGAATTCATACAGTATATAAAACATATCATTACATTGAATTTGAATCTAATACAGTGACTTTAAGAAGATTTCAGGGATTTTTAATAATAATTGTCCGTTTTCTTGACTTGTGGTATTATAATAACATAAATTATACATACAGTGCGTCTCATAAATATAAAGGCATAGATGTTTTTGAAATTAAATTTTATTAATTCATTTATAAGAAAATTAATTTTATACCTCATATTAAGAACAATAAAATGAATCTATTACAGGGGTTTAGATTTAAATAAAATAATTTCGACTCGAATAATAAAAAAAACCAATAAATTACGCTGTCACATAAATATAAAGACAAATTTGAAACTGCTTCATATGCAATTTTTTTTCGAATGCGCGCGTACAGAAATACACTTTACGTTACCCAAATGAACAAAGTTGTTTGACTTGTTTCAATTGTAAAGATGCCGCGGAACATTGAAATTTCTAAAGATGAGATTTGCAAAATACGTAGATTTAAAGCTAATCGTTTAACAGCTTCTCAAATATGTAAAAAAAAAAAACAGAAGCACCTCTACTTTATAAAATTTTATCAAAAACTTACAATTTTATTCGAGAAAATGACCTGGCAGATCGAGAAATACTAGTTAAAAACTCGATCGTAAGATCATGTGACTTGTTTCCTTGCAAAAAATGTCACTCCGATAAGTTTCTCAACGAGTTTATGGTATGGTATCAAAGGACACAGTACATCGTCGTATAAAAGAAAGCAAAAATATTGTGTGTCGGCATATGTGCAGATTTCTTTTGCTGAAAAAAAGAACACAAAGAACGGAGGCTACTCTGGGCTAAAGATCATACGCATTGTAAGGACAAATGGATGCAAGACATTTTTTCAGATGAAAAGAGATTTAATTTGGATGGCCCAGATGATTGGAATTCCTACTCTCACGATTTAAGACGTGAAATTCGAACCCTCTTCAGTAGGCAAAGAGGGGGACGTTCTGTTATGGTTTGGGGTTCCTTCTCTTTTAGTGGAAATACAGATATTGCTTTTCTGAAAGGCAAACAGACATCTAAAGAGAATATAGAACTGCTTGATAGTCACTTGTTGCCAGTTGCTGAAGCTCTTGGTGTTCGGAATTATTTGTACCAACAGGATAATGCATTGATTCACACATAAAGACTCACAAAAAATGTTTTGCTGAGAACAATGTTCATGTCATGGTGTGGCCCGCACGTAGCCCTGATTTAAATCCAGTTGAGAATCTTTGGGGAATTCTTGTTCGCAGAGTATCTGCGTCTGGAAGGCAGTTTTCAAACGTCCTTGAGTTGAAAAAAGAAATCGAACGAAGTTCGTTTGATATAAAGTCAAAGTACTGACACAACTTAATAAACAGCATACCAGCTAGAATATTTGCTGTCATTAATAAGAATGGATCATTTATTGGACGATAATTCAAAAGTATGTAAAATATCTTTATATTTATGAGACAGCAAATTTGTTTACATTTATCAATTTTCGAGTTTAAATTATTTAATTCTAATATAATTTATTGTAAAATGCGTTTTTGATACATGATTTTTATTATATGCATAAACATAATTTTGAATACTGAATTATTAAAATATTATTTCAAAAATATCATTGTCTTTATATTTATGAGGGGCACTGCATTGCACAAAAATATAAAGTACCTTTTAAAAAAGTTAGCGGGTCAGGATTACATTGTGAATTTATAAAACACTATCACAAAGTTTTGCATGTAGCTATTAAAGTTTAGAAATAATCATAGAAGCGAGCCCATCTGACATATTTAAAAAATGAAGATTATAGATGGTGAAACCTTTTTTCTTCTTTAAATCCTGGGTTATGGCTTCCCCGTAGAACATGAATTTATTATTATGCAATACGTGATACAGTGAAACGTATTGTTTACAATAGATAACATAATGTGCAGCCAGTTTCATAGACCACTAGTATAAGTAATACCATTGTGGTAACAACAATAATAAAAGAAAATTTAGACCATATGGCAAAAATTAAAATATGGATAGTGAACATTTTTTTTTTTGCTGTAAAGGCTAAGTTATGGCTCCCCTGTAGAACATGAATTTACGTATTATATACGTATTACGTAATATATATATGTAGTACGTACGCTATACGTATTATATTGACGCATATTACTTACAGTATATAACATGATGTGCACCCTGTTTCATGGACCACTGATACTATAAATAATACCATTGTAATAATAATGATAATGAAAGAAAATATTTGCTAATAACAAACCATGGAGTAAAGCACCGGTTCCTATCCGAAAACTGAAGTAAAGCAACATTGAGCATATTCAGTACTTTATGCTCTAAGGTACTTTATATTCTAAAATACTCATCCTCTAAAGTTTAGTGGGTGACCAACTGGAAATAATACACTGATGTTGACTCCGGATGTATGTCACATATTTGAAAATAAAATCAGTGTCTCCTTATTGAGCTCAGTAAGTAAGAGAGGGATACCGTGCCGGACGATTCTCCCTTTACCGTAATAGTAGAAATTGGGAAGAAAAAAGTTGAAGCCTAGTCAATCTTTTGCCTGTATAAAATAGGATTTTATCACTAACAAAGAAAAACTTAACAGTTTTGTGTCCATCTATTCTAAGGTGTCGTATGTTAAATTACTAAAAACCTTTTACTTCGCAACTGAACGCAAACGCAGCTCCCAATACTCCCGGTGCTCATTTAGAAAATATCGAAATCGAGCTCGAGTCGGATGAACGGCCGGTATCTACTGGAAATTCCAACCTTTCATAGTCAAAATCAAAGTTTCCTTACATCGCTAAAGCATGCAACGCCCCAGTTCTATAACGTAGGGGAGAATCTTATACAGTGAGACTGTGTACAATGTTAAACAGAATATCTTTTAAAATGGCGTTTGTGTTTGTTTTGCTAGATATCCAGCTGTTCAGTGATGCTTTATTTAGAGTGTTCTCAGACCACATTTAAATGCAGCTATTGTTTCTCTTGGAAGTTACGAAAAGAAAGTATTTTTGTAATCTGAAAGTTACTTATTTAACTGGGTTATAGATCATATATCGTCAATCTAGTTGTATTTAGTATTTCTGTGCAAAAAGAACACATATTGTGCACTATTTTTGCACTTAAATGCCAAGGATTGAACTCTTAACAAAGTCGAATGAAGAAGTATATAACAAATTTTCTTTTCAACAAATCATCGTGGTACACGGTGATACATGACATGCTAAGTATACGGTGAAACAGAGTCTAGCTATGTAGCTAGACTCTGTTTCAACAATGTTCAAACTATCATTACAATCATATTTATATATACCAATAAAAGAAAGTTTTGCTCTGTCTGTCGGTCTCTGTGTGTGTGTGTGCGATGGCTAGCGAAATCTACGGCACGTACGAGGCTGAAAATTTTTGTGAAGATATTCGAAGGCTTCTCCTAATGGACCCGAGTGTCAGAATTTTAAAATTTTAATAATTAGTTGATTAACAATCGAAACTCACTCTCATAAAAAAGTCATCCGTTTAATATCCGGTAGTCAAGAAAAGTACGTGCGCATGCTAACAAACTCATTTAAGAATCAGAAGGTAACGGAGAAAGGTTTTCGACTGTATTTCTGTTTTTTTATTATTTTTATTGTTTTGTTTTAACCCAAATTGACCAAACTGCTCAGTACACTTAAAATTGAAAGGCGTATTCCGAAATATTGTACTCTTATGTGTCAAATGGCTTAATCATCTCTAAAAAAAATGTCGCAGTTAACGCTTTGAAAAAAAATTTCAAAAAGGATCGTTTTTTTTTAAGTTTTTCCCCCTTATTGCAACACTCTTCCAGGACGCAATTTTAAAAGTACTGACAAACCAAAACAACGATCTTAAAGTTGAAACCCACTTCTAATCGAAGGTGCAATCGGTTTTTAAAAATACGAACTTTAACTCTTTCAAATATAACTTCGAACGTAAGTCACTTCGCGCCTCACGGAGACGATAGTTTTTCTGCGCTAAAAGTAACTAAACGTCAACATTCTAGCACAATCTTTTTATTGCAGCTCAATAGACTAGATTTACATCATCTACAAAAATTTTGAAACGTTTGGACGATAGAAATATTTTTTACAAAATAAAATGTGTGAGAATTTCGATGAAATTGCCAAAACCCAAGTGTTTCGTCGCGGTTTTACCTCTCCAGCGCGCATATTTAGAGGTACTCACAAACTAAATATCTGTTCTTAAAGCTGAAATCTTCTTCTAACCAATGGAGCCGTCGATTTTTAAAAATATGAATTTTAATTCTTTCAAATATACCCATAAACGCAGGTGGCCTCGTGTTACACGGAGACGATATTTTTTCTACACTTAAAAAAAAAAAGTCAGTATTTTAACACAATCCTTTTAGAGCATCTGGATTTGAATAGACCAGATTTACATCACCTACAAAAATTTTGAAAAGTTCGAAAGATTAGAAATATTTTTTACAAAAACAAAATGTGTGAAAAAATTTCGACGAAATCAGTGAAAACCTGGGTGTTTCTGCGGAGTTTCGCTCGCTTTCGGTACGCATAGATTCCAAAAATAAAATTACACAAAAAATAAAATACTAAATAGCATATACTTTCAATTCAGTATTTTTTTGTGATTTTTAAATTTAAAAATATAAAATCGACAATTTAAGGGTCATTCATCACGGGTTCGGGCAACGCCGGGCTGATCAGCTAGTTCTATAATAAAAAATATGCCTTATATGTTACTTTAATATGCTTTTATGTTGGATGTAAATTTCCAACTGGGCGAAAAATGTCCGGACCAGGATTCGAACCAGGGATCTCCTGGATGAAACCGCCAGTGCTCTGCCATCTGAGCTATCCCGGACGAATCGGGCGGAACTTTTTCACCCAGCTAATCTTAATGGTTATAGCATCTAGCTCCTTAAGGTTAGCTTGGTGAGAAAGTTCCACCGGATTCGTCCGGGTTAGCTCAGATGGCAGAGCACTGGCGGCTTCAGCCAGGAGATCCCTGGTTCGAAGCCTGCGCCGGACATTTTTCGCCCAGTTGGAAATTTACATCTAATAGGATTTATTTGCCAATTTGAATAATTGTGTTAAAATTAATCTAATGTTTTTTTGTCTTTGAGACATGAGTGTTTACAGGACATTTTTTCTCACCTTACCACCACATAGAGGCTTAAAACTGCAGTTCCTCGATTTATCACGTTTCGTATCTTTTAAAACATTTCACAATGTGGCTTTTGCTACATGGATGCCCAGAAACACATGCACAACCAGGTTATAGCTATACCAGATTGATAAATGTGTCGGTAAACCAGATAAAAAACCAATACTGTCTCATTGCGTACTAGGCACTGTCTCATTACGTACTAGACATTGTTTCATTACGTATTAGGCACTGTCTCATTACGTACTCACTCTGTAAGATTCTTATCTATTAAATATTGACCCTATTTACCATGATTTCAAAGAAATTGAGAACGCGTAGAAGAACGTTCAAACAAAACAACAAATTTTTAAACAAAAATGATAATTAATTTCTGACAAGACACCGATAAAATATCCCATTGGTATCATGAACCTGTGTAAGAATATTTCGAAATCAATTGGTTCCCAACGAGGTATAAAAAGAATATTTCCAAAATTTGAATATTCAGATGAATCAAACTTAGAAAAGACATTTAGAAATCCCATATTTTAATTCTTAATTCAAAGGTTATCTTCAATATTTATTGGATAAGCTATGAGAGCCATTTAAATATGCATTATGATAGTTAACATATCGATTTCCATTGTGTTTTAAAATAATATTTCTAGTTTTAAAAAGCTAAGAAGATGAAAACACATCATTGTAGAAAGTTGAATTTTTTCCCAGCGCTCAAAATAAATAAATAAATAATTAATCCTGTAGAAAACATCCTTTATCAAAAAATAAATTGTATTTGTAATTTTCTTTTCCTAAGATTGCGTAACATTAAATTATGTTTTTTAGAAATTGTAAGTGATAATAAATCTATAAAAAGGGGGAAAAGATTTTTAATTCATTAAGTGGATTTTTAAATGTTTTCATTGAGTCTTCAGAGTTTAGTTTATATTGGAAAATCTGATCAATCAGATATTTTTTGTCGTATAAAGTTATATTGTAGGATAAAAAGTAATATCACGACAAACTCTTTCTTTTATATTCTTAAAAAATTGATGGGGAAACACAACAACGGTAATTAACTAATAAATCTGCAGATTAGAGACCTAAACGTTAGTTGAGGCACTTTTATTTTAATCTCACTTTACACAATATCTCAATATTCTGTAATCCTCAATCTATTTTCTTAGGTAGTACATTATCGAGGTGATGCTATTAAATAACTAGACTGATGTCATAAAACTTTTTATTCGTCACCAATTATATCAGAAACATTATCGCCTTCAATATACAGGGTTATTCTAAATGATGGACGCATTTTCAAAAAATTGTATTTATTAAAGTACAAATCCAAAATGAATAATCTTTATACCAATGAAAAGAGGAAGTTTCAAAGTTTTCTTTAAGATATTATAAATGTTCAATGTGTCCACCGTTTCGAACAAAACTTTCTTCAATCCGTCTGACATCATCCTCTGACACACGCGGTCGGCCTGTGCTTTTTCCTTTACACACGCTTCCAGACTGTCGAAATTGCTCATACCATCGGCTAATGCTTTTTCTAGTTGGTGGCTTAATACCGAATTTGGTACGAAATGACCGCTACACTACAATTTGCGACTCGCTTCTTGCGAACTCAAGAACGCAGAAAACCTTGTGCTCCATAATAGCCATCTAGTTTGGCTATCGCGTAGATGTTTGCCGTGCAACAAACGGTGGAAACATTGAACATTTATAATGTCTTAAAAAAACTTTGAAACATCCTCTTTTAATTGGTATAAAGATTGTTCATTTTGGATTTGTACTTTAATAAATACAATTTTTTGAAAATGGGTCCATCATTTAGAATAACCCTCTATTCTCCTTGCCGATCCCTACACCGCACCATACGAATTTTCTACTACGAGAGTGTATCAATATTTTTTCCCTCACATAGAAATGATTGAGTGAAATGCATGAAATTGCTACATTTTATGAGTCCTTTTCTATATAGTCTGTATGCACAGTAACATATTTGTGCAACCAGTATTTCAAAGAGAGAGTGGAGGATATATTTCAGAAGGCGCGATATTAGACCCAAAGGGGGGCATTTTTCTCACTTTTGCTGACCCCCACATGTGACATATTGTTGGAAAGGCTTGTGACCACTTATTGATGCAATGCATCTCCCGAGACCCTCCCCCCAAATTTTCCCTCCGGGGGACACTTTTCTAAATTTTGCAGACATCATACATGCTCCCTGGGGGGAAATTTATGGGGAGGGGCTCGGTAGGTGCATATCATGGATAAAGTGTCACATGCCTTTCCAACAATATGCAACATGTGGGAGTCAGCAAAAATTAGAAAAATGCTCCACTTTTGGTCTACTATCGCGCCTACTGAAATACATCCTCCCCCTTCTCTTTGAAATATTGTTTGCAGAAATATATTACTGTGCACGGTGACTATATTGAAAAGGACTAATACAATGTAGCAATTTCATAAATTTCACTCAATTATTTCTATGTGAGGGCAAAAACATATTGATACACCCTTGTATGTAAAGCAGTTCTGGAAGTCCTTTTCTGTCATCTTCTTGAGAGTCACAGCCGCTTTTGCTTTGACAGATTCCACGCTCTGAAAGCTTGCCCCTTCAGTTTTCTTCCCTTAGCTTGCATCAATATAGGTCTAATATACACGTAAGCTGCTATTAGCAGAGAAAATATAAACGTGCTTAGGAAGATACCTGCAATAAAAACTGTGTGTTGAATCTTTATAAGACATCGAAAAGTCAAATATTGTTGACGACAGTTCTTTATTGAAACTTCATTTCAGTCAATGAAAACTTCATTAAAAATACTTTCAAAACAGCTGTCGGTTAATTAAGATTCAGAGCCAACTTTGTTTAAAATAGCTAAGTAAAATGTTAAAATTATCTTTGGTCAAAAACAGTATCAAACTTTATTACACCTGGAGCTTCTTCAACATAACTTAAATTTAAATAATAACTAAACCCGTTCACTTAAAACTTTGTAAAACTCAAAATAGTTATCTTATTGTAACCTAGGAAACTCAAACAAAGTTAAGCATACCAAAATCAAGGTGATAACTGTGAAAGAAACGAAAAAAGAAAGAGCGAGCGCCGCGTTTGATTATCGAAAAGCATTTATACCTTTGAAAAACTGAACTGGACGATTCCACTATATAAAAAGGTAGGTCTGAGAATAGTCGACTACGGAACAGCTAACGCCATCTATGAAACACAAAAGTTCAATGTAGATTATTTTTAATTAATTTATGCTTTCGAAAACAATTAACATTATATCCTAGGCAATGAAGGTATTACTTTCAAAATAAAGAAGTCCTATAAACATTAAAATGTAGAAAAAAAGCTATTAAACCAAGTTTATACAAAGTTTTAAACCCATGTTAGCCATAAGTGACAAGTAAAACCGACTGATTAGCTAACAAGTTCCGATGAGACCTTTTGAAATAAATAGAAGTCACAGAGGTTCTACTTCGAGCGAGTATGGTTGGATTATTCAACACGGGAGAGGGGGCGGAGTGGTATGCTTTGACCAGAACGTCTTCACAGACAAATTGGAACGGGGTGGCAGATTGTCTTGGTGAAGGATCCAGGATTCTTCATGTTGAATATTTCATTCAAAATCTGACAAACATTTTCTTTATCGATTTATGTCAACTCAGCAATAGCTCAGATACTGAATTCACTATTTTTGCGGATCAATTGTCCAATTTAATTTTGTGTCCGTTTTTTATGTGCAGGGTCGTCAAAGCGGCATCATCTTCTGTCGTTTCTCGTCCCTCTTTGAACCTTTTAAACCACTCAAAAACTTGAGTACGCGATAAGCATTCATGTCGATACACTTCTTTTAACATACCATAAACTTTTGTGGCAGTTTTGCTGAGAAACTTTACAAGATACCCGATGTTAACTCGTAGCTCCTTCAGA
Organism: Maratus speciosus; assembly: GCA_963932465.1. Lineage (NCBI taxonomy): Eukaryota > Metazoa > Arthropoda > Arachnida > Araneae > Salticidae > Maratus > Maratus speciosus. The sequence continues at coordinate 375,867,172 of OZ010791.1, read as the reverse complement.
GCGCTTATCGTTTTTCCGGCGAGTCACTGGCGCACGGTTTACTCAGAGCAAATGTCACAGCCAAACTAAGCGACACGTGACCCCAGAAGATGGAAAATATACCATTTACCGGTCGATTCTCCACCAAACTTTAACTCGCGGTTCAACTCTCAGTTGAGAAAAACTTCGGTTGGCAAATCTAACCGCCGGTTAATATTTCGAATTCATCGATAACATTCAATCCGCAATTAGTCGACCTTAGATTAGTCAACCCTCGGTTGAAATAAACGTAGTTGTTGGCCAAAGGAATCACATGACCTAGTAATCGTCTCTGCGAGTTCTGTCCTGCCGTGATCTTTATCTTTATCTGTTTCTTTTCAATAACGAAACTAAAGGCAGTATTGGGAATGCATACTTATCTTGTTTAATTTTTAAATAAAAATTTCTTATAAATAAATTTGGAATTACCATTTTGATTTCATGGTTTCGCTCGCTTACAGAACAAAATTTTCAATAAAATTCTTAACTACAAAATTCTTAAAAAACAGTTGATTAAAAAAAAATCATTTTCTTTAATATAAGTTTAATAAACAATTATCTGATCAAACTAGTAGTATTAAGTAGAGTAAAAGTAAATAATGCAATAGGTATATTTATTTATTTTTTACAATGAATATTATATATGAAGATATTTTCATATGTTTATTTCTAATGCATATATTTTTTATTTAACAAATGTAATTTATTACAGATTCAATTAAAGTATCTTGGATAAAATAGCATGCCGGTAGCAAAAAAAAAAAAAAAAAAAAAAAAGACAAGAGGCATTTTTTTAAAAAATCATGCGTCGATTATTAAACACTTTTTTAGAGATCATGTTTAATAACTTTAGAAGAAGGCCGAAAACATGTATTAATGTTCTTAATGTATTGCGAAATTTAAAAAAACTCTTCTGAAAAAAAATCTCTCTAAAACAAAAATCATTATTTCAAACTTACTAAGGGTGTTATTTGAAAAATAATTATTTATCCATTATGAACAACTGACCACATATACACAATTTGGTAGAGAATTCATGCTTTAAGAAACTATGAACGGTACGACGAGTGAACTCAAATGGAAGAAAATTTGTTTTCTATTTTTTCATTGTTATTAAAAAAAAGAGCGAGAAAGAGATTTGAATCATATTTTTTTACTAAATTGGCATTCAAAGAATATATTTCTATTTGGATTCGTTAGATGGCGCCACCAAAAAATACTTTGTAAATCAGTAAAATTTGAAGCTTTGTTTTTGACACACAAATTAATATAATTTTGCGTTCATAGAGCAAAAATATCCAAAAATATCCAAAAAAAGAGGAGAAATGTAAGTGACACATTCCTTTATAATACCATCTTTGATAATTAATGCTTCGTTTAATTAATAAATCCCAATCAGCTTTGTTTTAAGAAAAGAAGCATCAACGCACAATTGAAAACGACCTCCATCTTTCTTTCTACTAGGCATGCGCGGTTCACTAATCTAGCACCCAGAGCTTGGTTGAATTAGTCAACTCCAGGGTAGTATTTACCTCTTATTTCGTCAGGTTGGGTAAATGGTGAATTGGATTTCGCATTCAACCGAGAGTTAAGCTCGAAACGCGAGGTTGAGGCTGACGGAGAATTACCGAGTTAATAGCGTCAAGGAAAGTTCGACTGCATTACAGTTGCTGTTTGCCGGTGGCAACACCAGTCCTGTTATTTAATAGCACACCTCTTATATTTAAGTGTAACTGCAACCTATTAACTCTGAACATGTAATCTTTCCATATGATTGTAGCACTTATTCTTTTAGTTCATTTGGTTAGAATAATATTAATAGGTGATTTTTTCTCTTGTTTCCTTTTTTATATTACATTTATTTGTAGTTATTTTTTTTCTCCATTCACTATGGGAATATATTTATTATGAATTTTTCTATTGGTATATTGGTATTATTTTTCTAATATGGAATTCAAGACTTATCCATTATTAATTTATACTATTTTGATATGCGTTGTGGCTATTGATCTGCAAGTTGAATATAGAAATTTCTGATTCATCGCTTTCTATATTCAAAAAGAAATCATTTGCGACTTCCTTATATTCTGGAATGCCGACCTCGATGATGATTTTTTAAAATATAATTTTCCATTTTCTTACTGTGTTGTGTTTTCCTCCTGTTTTCCTTCTTTAGCCAGTGCATTTAGCAATATTGAATTGGAATTATTTTCCAATGCATTCTAATAATTTGTTAATTTCTATAATATCGATTTTAACTTGTGATTAAAATATAAGGTTACCGAATATTATATAATATACGGACATTATAAATATAATGTTACCGAAAATTCAAGAAAATGAACTTTTAAGAAATTTTATATTATACTTGATTTTCTATAATGATGTTCTTGAACTACAGTCCGTCTCATAAATATAAAGACACAGATGTTTTTGAAATTACATTTCATTAATTCAGTTAAAGAAATTAAATTTTATACCTCATATTAAGAACATTGAAATGAATCTCTTATAGGGGTTTTAATTTAAATAAAATAATTTCCTCTCGAATAATTAAAAAAAATAAAAAAATACGCTGTCTCATAAATATAAAGACAAACTTGAAACTGCTTCATATGCAAATTTTTTTCGAATGTGCGAGTACAGAATTAATGCGCACGCGCAGAAATACACTTTGACTTACCCAAACGAGCAAAGTTGTTTGACTTGTTTCAATTGCAAAGATGCCGTGGAACATTGAAATTTCTAAAGATGAAATTTGCAAAATATGTGAATTTAAAGCTAATGGCTTAACAGTTTGTCAAATATGTAAAAAAACTGGGAGAATCAGAGCTGCACTTTATAAACTTTTATCAAAAACTTACAATTTATGTTCGAGAAAACGATCTGGCAGACCGAGAAAAGCTAGTGAAAGACTCGATCGCAAGATCACGCGACTTGTTTCGTCACAAAAAATGTCACACCGATAAGTTTCTCAACGAGTTTATGGTATGGTCCGAAAGGATACAGTACATCGTCGAATAAAAGAAAGAAAAAACATTGTATGCCGACATACGTGCAGATTTTCTTTACTGAAAAAAGAACACAAAGAACGGAGGTTAATCGGGGTTAAAGATCATATGCACTGGAAGGCGAATGGATGCAAGACATTTTTTCAGATGAAAAGAGATTTAACTTGGATGGCCCAGATGGTTGGAATTCCTACTCGCACGATTTAAGACGTTAATCTCGAACCTTCTTCAGTAGGCAGAAAAAGGGAGGTTGTGGTGTGGGGTGCCTTCTCTTTTAATGGAACTACGGATATTGCTTTTCTGGAAGGTAAACAGACATCTAAAGAATATATCGAACTGCTTGATAGTCAGTTGTTGCAAATTGCTGAAACTCTTGGTGGTCGGAATCATTTGTACCATCAGGATAATGCATCGATTCACGCATCAAGACTCACAAAAAAATGGTTTGCTGAGAACAATGTTCATGTCATGGTGTGGCCCGCACGTAACCCTGATTTAAACCCAGTTAAGAATCTTTGTGGCACTCTCGTTCGCAGTGTATGTGCATCTGGAAGACAATTTTCAAACGTCCTTGAGTTGAAAAAAGAAATCGAACGATGTTGTTTTATATAAAGCCAAAATAGTTATACAACTTAATAAAAAGCATGCCAGCTAGAATATTTTCTGTCATTAATAAGAATGGATTATTTATTGGACGGTAATTCAAAAGTATGTAAAATGTCTTTATATTTATGAGACAGCAAATTTATTTCCATTTATCAATTTTCGAGTTGAAATTATTTAATTCTAATTTAATTTACTGTAAAATGTTTTCTTGGCACATACTTTTCGCTATATGCATAGATATAATTTTGAATACTGAATTATTAAAATATTATTTCGAAAATATCAGTGTCTTTATATTTATGAGACGCACTGTATATATTCTTTTAATTAGAACTGTTTTTTTCTTGTATTTAATCCATGAATAGAAAAACAAACAAAACAAAAATATACTTTCTGGAAATAAAACGATAAAATATCCCATTATTATCGTGAATCTATATGTGAAGATTTCGGAAAATAATTAGTGGAGGAAAAGGATAGCTCCAACATTTGAATATCAAGAGAAACCAATTTCAATGAAAGCATTTAAAAATCCTGTAACTTATTTCTTAATTCAAACGTTTTCTCCAATATTTATTGGATAAGCTATGACAGACATTTCAATCTTCACGATGATAGTTAACTTATCGATTTCCATTGTGCTTAATAATGGCATCTCTAGCTCTAAAAAGTCGATAAGCTGAAAAAACGTATCGTAGTAAGTTCGTCCCTTTCCTTCCCCATGCAAAGAAGAAAAGTCGTGTAGAAAAATTCCTTTATAGAAAAATAAATTGTATTTATGATTTTTTTCTAAGCTTTTGTAACATCAGTGCTCCTTTTTTTAAGTAATTTAAAGTAATTATAAGTAATTTCAAATTTATTAAAAATGAAAAAAGTTTTTACTTATTTAAATGGATTTAAAAAAAATTAATTTAACCTTCTGGGTTTAGTTTCCTCTATATTCAAAATGCGAATAAATCAGAGATTTTGCTGTAAATAAAAGTTGAATGAAGTGTAAAAAGCAATATCATAACGGAATATTTTTTTTTTTTTTTAATCTTCTTAAAAACGAGAGTGGGGAAGTAGAGGCACGAAGTCGATGATTAGCTAATATATCGGCAGATCAGAGACCTCAACATGAATTAAGTCACTTTTATTTTAATCTCTCTTTATATAATATGTAATATGCTATAATTCACAATTTAATTATTTTCAGATTACATATATATATATATATATTTATAAGTACATAAAGTTTCAGATATTTCTGCTGTAAATAAAAATATATTAGAGAATAAAAAGCAATATCGTAATAGAATCTTTCTTTCATCTTCTTAGAATCGGGTGTGGAGGTGGGGAGGAAGAACAATGTCAATAATTACCTAATAAATCTGCAGATCAGAGGCCTCAACGTGAATTAAGTCACTTTTATTTTAATCTCCCTTTACATAATATGGTATATGCTATAATCCACAGTAATCCATTTTAAGATTATATATATATATATATATATATATATATATATATATATATATATATATATTATATATATATATATATATATTATATATACATATTTATAAGTATATAAAGTTTCCGGAAAACATTAAAAATCTAGTTTTTGAGACAAATATTACACACGAATACTTGTAATGGTCGTCTTGAAATGTATATTCTTGTCACTAGAACAACTTGTTCTAGTAGTTAGTTCATGAATGGAAGAACAGACAAACCAAAAAGATCTGACAAAAAACCGATAAAATATCCCTTTGTCATCATAAATCTATATGTGGAGATTTCTGAATAAATGGGATCCCAATTAAGGGGTAAACAGAATATTTCCAATATTTGAATACCAAGTGAGATCAATTTCAATAAACCCATTTAAAAATCCTATCATTTATTTCTTAATTCAAACGTAAGCTTCAATATTTATTGGATAAACTAGAAGAGGCATTTCAGTATGCACGATGCTAGTTAAGTTATCAATTTTTATTGTGCATAAAAATAATATCTCTAGTTTAAAAAATTAAATGAGCTAAAACACAGTGTTGTAGTTAGTAAGATAATTTTTGCGAAAAAAAAATCCAATGGAAAAATCCTTTATCGAAAAATAAACTACATTTCTGTTTTTTTTTTTTTTTTTCTAAGTTTAACATCAAAGTTCTGTTTATATATATATATATATATATATATATATATATATATATATATATATATATATATATTATAAGCAATAACACATTTATTAAAAGCAAAAATTATTTAAAATTGTTTTTAAAACTAATGTTCGTAATTGAGCATTCAGGGACAGTATCTCATTATGTAGGTCAGACTAATCAATCAGCAATTTTTGCTGCTGAATAAAAGAAAATTGAGAGATAAAAAAGGATGTCATGAAAAAAAAATCTTCTTTTATCTTTATAAAAACTAAGGATAAAACACGACAATAGTAATTAATTAGTCTCTTTCTTCATTGGGGCAAAGTATTACTTATATTAACAAGGATAGACAAATATAATTTTAATTAATTTTCAGCAGTGAAATTACGCTCGAAATTATTGAATAGACAATAGGTGAACTATCACATTGATAACGAAGCATAGAACCAACAATGTGAAAAATATCCATGCCGGGAATCGAACCCGGAATCCTTTGTATAGCGCTCCAAGTGCTCTACCATTTAAGGTAAGAGGACGATGCCCAGCTTAGCATTTCCCACATATGATAATAAGGCTTCAACTTCAGCAAAAAATGGAATAGTCTTCATGAGCACACAATCCTACGACGCTATGCTAAGCTGGGCATCGTCCTCGTAGCTTAAACAATAGAGCACTTGAAGCGCTATTCCAAGGGTTCTGGGTTCGATTTCCGGCTTGGATATTTTTCACATTGTTGGTTCTACGCCTCGTTAGCAATGTGATAATTCACGTGTTGTATATTCAAGGATAGACAAACCAAAAGGATTTAATATCTGACAAAAAACCGATAAAATATCCCTTTGTCATCATAAATCTATGTGTGGAGATTTCTGAATAAATGGGATCCCAATTAAGGGATAAACAGAATATTCCCAAGAATTGAATACCAAGTGAGATCAACTTCAATAAAGAATATGATTCAATAAAGCCATTTAAAAATCATATAATTTATTTCTTAATTCATACGTTAGCTTCAATATTTATTGGATAAACTAGAAGAGGTATTTCAGTATGCACGATACTAGTTAAGATATCAATTTCCATTGTGCATGAAAATAATATCTCTAGTTTAATAAATTAAATAGCTAAGCTGAAAAAAAACCTTATTGTAGTAATATAAGTTTTGAAAAAATAAATCCAACGGAAAAATCCTTTATCAAAAAATAAACTATATTTGTGATTTGATTTTTTTTAGTTCTGTTTATATATATATATATATTATAAACAATAGTACATTCATTAAAAGCAAAAATTAATTAATTTTTTTTAAAAACTAAGGTTGGTAATTGAACCTTCAGGGTCTAGTCTCTTAGTATGTATGTAAGACTGATCAATCAGCAAGTTTTGCTGCTGAATAAAACAAAAATGAGAGATAAAAACGAATGTTATGAAAAAAATCTTCTTTTATCTTTATAAAAACTAAGGAGAAAACGCGACAGTAGTAATTAATTAGTCTCTCTATTCATTAAGTGCAGAGCATTACTTATATTAACAAGGATAGACAAACCAAAAGGATTAATATCTGACAAAAAAAACGATAAAATATGCTTTTGTCATCATGAATCTATATGTGGAGATTTCTGAATAAATGGGATTCCAATTAAGGAATAAACAGGATATTTCCAAGATTTGAATACCAAACGAGATCAAGTTCAATAAAGCCATTTAAAAATCCTATAATTTATTTCTTAATTCAAACGTTAGTTCAATATTTATTGGATAAACTGTGAGAGGCAATTCAGTATGCTATAGTTAAGTTATCGATTTCCATTGTGCATAAAAATAATATCTCTAGTTTAAAAAATTAAGTAATCTGAACAAGTACGTTAAATGTTTGCGAAAAAAAATCCTTTATCGAAAAATAAACTAAATTTATGATTTTTTTTTCCTAAGGTTAACATCAAAGTACTGTGTTTATATATATAAATTATAAGCAACAAAAATTAATTAAAATTGTTTTCAAAACTAACGTTCGTAATTGAGTCTTCAGGGTCTAGTCTCGCATTATGCAGGTAAGACTGATGAATCAACAATTTTTGCTGCTGAATAAAAGAAAATTGAAAGATAAAAAGGGATGTCATGAAAAAAATCTTATTTTATCTTTATAAAAACGCAGGAGAAAGCGCGACAATAGTAATTAATTAGTCTCTCTATTCATTAGGTGCAGAGCGTTGCTTATATTAACAAGTATAGAAGCGACGTAAGTATTTGACATATAGCATAGAGAAATTTACAAGACTAAATAAATAAATTGTACAATACAAAGACGATATTAAATGAACATGACTTAAGAGCACCAGAAAGATTTGAAAAGACGAAAATTAACTAAAATGTGATTGTGGACTAGAAACCCCATAATTAATTTAGATTGTTATTTATTTTTGCATTTATTTATATATTTTTAAGAGAAATAAACAATAGTTATTAAATTGTCAAAAATAAAAACAAAAGTTTCGATGTTGTACTACAACAAAAAATCTTCTTTTATCTTTATAAAAACGAACGAAAAAACACAACAGTACACTGTAAAAAAAAATCTGTAAAGTTACTAAAGATTTTCTAGGAAACTGGGATTCCTAGAATATTTTATGTAATGACAACAACAAAAATTCCTGTAACAGCGTCTGTTACAGGAATTTTTCTTGTTGCAGTTACATAAAAAGTTCCTGGAATCCCAGTGTCCTAGAAAAAGTTTAGTAACTTTAAAGATTTTTTTTTACAGTGTAATAATTAGTTTCTCTCTCAATTAGGTGCAGAGCGTTACTTAAATTAACAAGGATAGTAGCAAGTTTGTGACTTAATTATTTGACATGCATAAATAGAATAGCATAGAGAAATTTAGAAGACTAAACGAATAAAATGTAGAATGAAAAAAAAAATTAAATGAACAAGACTCAAGGTTACCAGGAGGATTTGAAAAGCCGAAAATTTACTAAAGTGCAATTGCGGATTAGAAACCCCGTAATTAATTTAGTTTGTTACTTCATCTGCATTTATTTATATATATTTTAAGATAAATAAACAATAGTTGTTAAATTGCCAAAAATAATAACAAGAGTTTTAATGCTGTACGACAACAAAAAATATTTTATTTTTATAAAAGCGAAAGAAAACGCGACAACAGTAATTAATTAGTTTCTCCCTTCAGTAGGTGCAAAGCCTTAATTATATTAACAAGGATAGTAGCAAGTTTGTGACGTAATTATTTGACATGCGTAAATAGCATAGCATAAAGAAATTTAGAAGACTAAACAAATAAAATGTAGAATGCAAAGATAATATTAAAGAAAAGAGACCTAAGGAGATCAGAAAGATTTGAATTGACGAAAATTGACTAAAGTGACACTGTTGATTAGAAACACCGTAATTAATTTAGATTGTTACTTCTTTTTGCATTTATATATATATTTTTTTAAAGAGAAATAAACAATAGTTAATACATTTTGAGAAATAATAACAAAATTTTTATTGTTGTATGACAACAAAAACTCTTTTACCTTTGTAAAAACGAAGAAGAAAACACGAAAATGGTAAATAATTAGTCTCTCCCTTCATTAAGTGCAGAGCGTACTTATATTAACAAGGACAGAAGCAAGTTTGTGACGTAATTAATTGACATGCGTAAATAGCATAGCACAGAGAAATTTAGAAGACTAAACAAATAAAATGTAGAATGCGAAAACGATATTAAAGGAACAAGATCTAAGGGGATCAGAAATATTTGAATTGACGAAAATTGACTAAAATTTGATTGTGGATTAGGAACCCTATAATTATTTTGGATTATTACTTCTTTTTGCATTTATTTATGTATGTTTTAAGAGAAATAAAAAAATAGTTGTTAAATTGCAAAAAACAATAACAAAAGTTTTAATAATGTACGACAACAATGATATTGCAAAACTACACTGTAAAAAAAAATCTGTAAAGTTACTAAAGTTTTTCTAGGAAACTGGGATTCCTAGAACTTTTTATGTAAGGGCAACAGCAAAAATTCCTGTAACAGCGTCTGTTACAGGAATTTTTGCTGTTACCGTTACATAAAAAGTTCTAGGAATCCCAGTTTCCTAGAAAAACTTTAGTAACTTTACAGATTTTTTTTTACAGTGTAGTTTATCTGTGATTTTGAAGTTCATGTTCCGTATCTTTGAGTCATCATTTCTTTTCATACATTGCTCTACGTTGTCTCTGGAGTTTAATTTTAAAAACAAACAAATAATTCGTAAAAAATTAAAAGAATGAAAAAATACAAAATCTATAAAATTATATCATATTTTTTTGTTTTAACTGTTAAAAAATGCTTTTTCTTTTTTCCTTTTCAGGTGGAGCTTGTATAGAATTTAATTTCCTTTATTTGAAAAAAAGTAACATCCATTAACTTGTTCAAAAGTTATCATGACAAAACCGTTGAAAAATAGCGTTTCAAGAAAATTAAGTTTAATGGTTTACCTTTCCAGGTATCAGAAGTCTGCGCAGCTCAATCTTTACGGGCTCGTACGACAGGAATTTTAGGAATTTTTCTATCAAAACAACTGTACGACATTCTAAAAATAATTATCATTATACTTTTTCGCCATTGCAAACTTTTCTAGCCCCCTCAACCAGTGCCTGCTGCAACCAATCAAAGAATTGAAAATAATAAGTAAAAGAAAAGAAAATAAGAGTTGAAAACGATAATAAGCCGTATTTTTTAGAATTACAGTATTAACTATAAATAATAAGAATTTTATCATTAGAATTTGATGAAACTCCCACTAAACATCATTCTTATACTAAGCTGCTTTTTGTGTACATATAATTGAAATCCTCTCATACTTAACCCTTAAATGCTTGATTTAAAAAAATCTTTTTAATAATGTTTTTCGGCTTTCATTTTTTAAATAAAACATGGGAAAAATACTTTAAAAAATCATATTTTGTTTTAAGTATGGTTTACGGCTAAAAATTTCTTTGTTACTAATCGGCAATACTGGTCTTTAATTGCAAAAATAATTTTCCTCCATAAAATTCTATTATATTAAACACACAAGAATTTTAGGAACTATGATGAGAAATAAATTTTACTTGCACACTACAGACCAAAATAGGGTATTTCGCAAGCTTCCAAACAAAACAAAAAGAGCATGTAACAACAATTGAAAAAATAAATCTATCTTTATTCTTAAACAGCACAAGTGTTGCCATCTACATGTTGAAAATCGATTTAATAATATTTTCAGAATGTATTTTATTGGCAACATTAAACATTATAGCTTCAAAATTATTCTAATAGTATTTTAGAAGCCTAAATTGGGTATGTTGCCGAAAAGCAACACCCGCATTTAAGGGTTAACGAGCTATCATTTGGTATAGATAAGGAATAATACTTAAAGATAAACTGAATAAGTAAAATAGTAATAAGTAAAGTAAACGATTATAATAAACTGTATTTATTATTTTTCATTGTGCCGAATGAAGAATATCAAGGGAAAAAAAGAAACTCGTTATATAACTTTGTTATACAACTTTTCAATTGGATCAATATCTCGACATGCTGAACATATACTCGATATTCATAGAAAAACGACAAAATCAGTCGAACTTATTCTGAACTTGTGTAAAATGAAGAAAATAAATCAAAGGATAATTTAAATGAAACAAAACGAATGGAAGTTGTAACTGTTTGGCGAAATCTGTACGGTGAATTAAAAGCAACTTTGAAAACAACGAAATTCAGAGCAATAGAGTCAAATTTAATTGCATTGTAATAAATTTAAGCAATTATAAGTTTGTTTTAAAGTTTATATTTCAGAGCAATATTCAGCTATTTCATTCATCTGGTTTCATCATTGAACTGAATGGAGAACAACAACCCAATAACACAAAACTTATGATACTGGTAGTTTTGCTCTATGTTCTTAATGAGACCAACAATAAACAAGTCGGCAATTGCTCGTCAAACGTGGCAAATGAGGTGCGTTCGTACTATAACTAGTTTTATGATTAATTTTTGCACCCCATATTATACTGAATGTATATTTTTTTCCACTTCATAAGTCCATAGTCTGTAACATCATTAAAATGCACTTGCAATAATTTTTTTCCCATTCCCCGTAATGTAACGGAAAACTTTTGACTGTCCCTGTAATTAAACTATACATCCAATTTTCATAAAATTGGAAATGGCTCGACAAAATTTTGCAGCAATTATATATTTAAATTTTCAGACCATTCGGAAGGCTGTAACATCATTAAAACGTACTTGCAATATTTTTTTCCCATTGGCCGTAATGTAACGGAAAACTTTTGACTGTCCCTGTCATTAAACTATACATCCGATTTTTCTAAAATTTCAAATGGCTCTACAAAATTTTGAAACAATTATATATTTAAAATTTCAGACCATTCGAAAGGCTGTAACATCATTAAAATGCATTTGCAATAATTTTTCCCATTGGTCGTAATGTAAAGAAAAACTTTTGACTGTCCCTGTAATTAAACTATGCATCCGAATTTCATAAAATTTGAAATGGCTCGACAAAATTTTGCAACAATCATACATTAAAAATTTCAGACCATTCGGTTGGGTAGTTTTTGCTCTGTTATATGCGGACAGACAGACAGACAGACGGACGGACGGGCTGAACGACGACTATAGGTGCTACGTATTTATATAATTACGAACGCACCTAAAAAGGAACTTTGTGATATTATGCGGCTATTCATTTCTGAATAATGGATAAAGAGTATCAATGAAATCTATAACAAATAACAAATTCCAATAAAAATTTAGGCAGATACTATTTCCTAAAACATTTTTAAGTAATAATATTAATAATAAAAACATAATTCTAAATAAAGACATATTTCACCATTAAAAAAAGGAATGTAAAATAATAATGGTTAAAGAGAAATTCCTTCCAGTGTTTTTTAACTTGTGGTACACAGGTAAAATAAAAATAAAGGGATGTTAAAAAAGCTGTATATAAAAGCTACAACAAAAAAGAAAACTAATTCAGGTTCTTAATCTTTAAACAAATATTTCTTCTAGGGATTTTTTGGTTGCTTGTTTGCTTATTTTAGCTATCGATATTTAAAATAGGGGAAGCCGGACTTAAAGGGGAAAATTCTCAACCCGTAAATTCAATGTAATTATAAAACTCTGAGGATAATTAAGGCTCGTGTACGTATGTAGCAATGCACTTTTTTCCTCCTCCTAATTCACTTTAAAGGAGTAAATGTTACCCTCGGATTATTTTTATACTTTAATTTAATAACAGCTTTCCAATTATTTATTTTTTTTTTCTTCTACATTTACAATGTATGCAGTTTGGATAATTATACAGATACAAAGTTGAATAAAATGTTATTCTCAAAATCAACGTTCAATGTGAATTTTTTATTTATCTATTTATCTTTATTATTATTATTTATTTATTTATTTATTTATTTATTTATTTTGGTTTGTCTTCCTTTCTTAAATGTATGGCATTTCATAAAAGTTCTTTTGAAATCTTTCGTAAAAATATAAACAAACGAAGAAATGGTGGATCGAGTCGTCTAGTGTACGAGCGGAAGGTCAAGGTTTCAAAACTTTCATAATAATACTTCCCTTGAGTACTTTGGAATGTACGAAGGTGGTCCAATAATTATTGTTCCGAGTGTGTATAAAATATTTGTACTGCGATGGTTGATGTGGAATATTCAAGCCTAATGTCTTAGATACCTATATGCCCAAGTTCAGAACCGTAGCTGCTATGTTTTTTTCTTTTCGTTTTAGGTGTAAGAGGTGGCACTTAACTTCAAAAAGGGGTTTGGGGGAAAGGCTGGTTTGGAGCTTATGGGACCAGACCTGAAGCAGTTCTGGGATAGATTTGTGACACCTCTCATCCACTGTCACAAATCTATCACAGGATTGCTTCAGGTCTGCCTCCCCCCCCCCCCCCATAAGCTCCAAACCAGCCTTTCCCCCCTTCCCTTTCAAGCTAAGTGCCACCTCTTTCACCTAAAACGAAAAAAAAAATGTTAATATAGCAGCTACGGTTCTCTAATTGGGCATATAGGCATCTAAGATAGGCTTTAATATTCCACATCAACCATCGCAGTACAAATATTTTATACACACTCGGGGCAATAATTATTAAACCACCCTCGTAATACTGTTTTTGAAAGTTTAAAATGTGTCTTTTAATGCAAATACATACATATTTTTACTTCGCCATAGCAATTGCATAATATATGTTTACTTTTCAAGCCTAAAAACTCCTATGTACGTTCTTTCGTTAAGAGAATTGATAAATGCCATTAATCTTTCCACGGACCTCTAAATCAATAAAGATTCGAGGAAAGAAAATCTAAATTAATCAAGCAATCTCTCTTTATTTTTTTGTTAGTTTTCTGTGAAATTCTTTTTTATATTATCTGGTAGCTAAAGGGTATTATCTGTCTGATTTACAAAAATAATATTCAAATTAGGGTAATTCGACCATAAAATACAAGATTAATTACATCTTAGGGAAATTTCTTCGATCTTTGTGTACCTTGTAAGCTTTGCATGTTGAAACAAAAAAGCAATTCAGCTTGATGAACGAAGTACTCAGCTGTTTAATCCGGGAGACGCATCTCGTGAGCACGCAATGCAGTAAGCATTAATGCTTCATTTTATCACGCGAGGTAAGTATGTTTTCGAACCCTAATACAATGATATTTCGAATTTGCAAATAATCATTTTACCTAAATTTGTTCTAAAAAGGGAAATGTATTAATACTGAATAATCAATATTTATCATTTATTATTAAGTCAAAATTTCAATATTTTATTCGCTGATATGTTTCGTAATTACTAAACTATTTTATATAATTATTTAATTTAATATGTGTGTGTAATATTTGCAATATTTGTAAATTCAAAAAATGTTAATTAAACTAAATAAAATGAATATTATTATTTTTTTCAGAGACAAGTCATAAATTTACATCTTAAAGAAACCTTAAAAGTAAACTATATTTTATTCTATACAGTAAATTATATCGAACATAATTATACGTGGATATATATTTTGACTGAGATAATTATTAAAGATGCAATTATTACATACCACTCTAGATTTGGAAATACTGAAAACCAGTTTTTAAATATTATTTTAAAAGTTAATTACATAATGTAGCAATTTTAATTGTAATTAAAGTGGTTTTGTAGAATAAACTAGGCATTAGGAATTGTGTTCCTAATAACCCCTTTGTGACGAGTATGTTTTACAGAATTTTTTATCTTTTATCACCGGTTTTTCAAAACAGATATTTTTGCCTAATTGAACTGAGAAAATGGCCTAATTTAGTAAGGTAAAATTTACAATAACAAAATAACTGGTGGGAATAATCAAGAATTCTAAGCACTTTATGCGTCATGTATGCATGACATCGTTCCGAAGGGATTAATGTACAGAAATCACAAAACTTTCTTCCGGTGCAAAAAGTTAGTTTTGGATTTTACATTAATGAAATTCTGCATGCTGCCTCCCACTTATGACATCACTCTGATATTGTATTATGGCTTCCCCTCGTCTCGTCTAGGCTCAACTAGACAATTAGATGGCCCGGTTACAAATTGCCTAAAAGACAAAGAGGATTTTGCTGCTTTCTTTATCGATTATGTGATCAATGGAACAATGTGATCTGTTTTTTTAGACTGCCTAGTTGCGTGGCAACTCTACATCGTTTTACATTTTACTTTTAGTGGAGAGGTGATCGTGTTGCAAGGGCATAAGAAAGCCTTAAAAAAGAAATGTTTAGACGTGGCTGATAGCCAATAACTATAAAAAGTTAAGAAAAGAATAACTTTATAAAAAGCACATAAGTACTTTAAGTATAACAATATAAGAGAAAAAAAGAGAAAGAAAAAATAGTAAATTATGAAAAATTTAAAAAAAAAGAAAATTCCATTAGTTCCAAAAAAAGAAAAAAAAAAGGATGGCCGAAAAAGCTACCAGGGGATACCCCATCATAAAGAAAAAGACTCTTTTCAGAAACCATACATTAAGTTAAGCAATTAAAAATGGTAATATATAACCAAAAAATCAATATTTTTTTTTTCTAACAGGACAAAACAGACAGAAAGATTAAACATATTAGAAGGGGGAGAACTTCAGTCTTCATCGTTAAGCAAAAGCGAGTATTTAGGGCGTTTTCTATTAGTGGGGTCGGACACCTCGTAGTCGAGTAGTTCCGCAATGATTTGGTTAGGTAGATTGTATACAGTTTTATAGAACTTTTTAGAAAGTTGATTTATGCGCTTTTTGTAAGGAAGTGGTTTCAATATCCCTGCGGATAGTTGTATTATGTAGGTAATCGTGACCATTACGGACATAACGAAGATTTTTATTGTAAGCACGATAGAGATAGTCCATACTAGTTTTGCATGCGAATCCCCAGATCGGACAGACATAGGTTAAAACAGATCTTATACAAGCATTATATAAAATAAGTTTATTATAAATAGAAAGTGTGTTACACTTTAGTAGTGGAGAGAGATCTTTGGAGGTACCGGCAACTTTGAAATTTACGTTAATAAAGTATTTTTCCAAGTTAATCGTCTACCAAGGGTAACCCCCAGATACTTAGGGTGGTTAGTCCAGGGAATAGTAGTGTTTAAAAATAGCAATTGAAGCTTTTGTGCAGGAATATTAAAAAGCAGTAGCCTTGCTTTTTCTTGCAATATGTTCCTTTTTCCCTATCTTGCACTGAAGAAAAATCTCGCTGTAGATTCGAAACAGCTGTTTGCTGCTCTTTCACGCGTTATTTGTGCATTTTAAACGTTGGTTTACTGTTTTTTAATAGTAGTGTTGTTAACAGTAATACGGTTGGGAAAAGTTAATTTCCTATAAAAATAAACAGCTGCTGTTTTTGTTCGTTGAGCTTAACACGCCAATGGGTACACCAGCTAAGGAATTCGTCAATATATTTTTGAAGTATTTTATATAATGTGAATGGATGGTGCGCAGAGGCGTACATTGCCGTGTCGTCCGCGTATAGGGGGTATGTATATAGTCCTCAGTGTTCTTGCATCGTTACAAATATTTATCGATTATTTATTTTCTTATATATATTTATGTCTTTATTTTTCCAGTATAAATATTTAATCGTCTTTTTGCCTGTACACAAATAGATTAAAATATGATTTCGTTTTATTGTCATTTACTTTTCAGTTTTTCGTGAAAGTCTCTTATTCTCTGCTACGAATAAAACATCAACAATTTTCTTTCACACTTTCATTGAAAACTACCAACAACAGTAATTCCGTCGACACCATTCAGTAAGGTTCTATATTCTATGTACGCGAGTTATACGCTTAATTAATGCATGTTGTTAAAAATTATGTGACATTGAAAAATCTTCAACCGTTCGCAGAGTTTTAAAACTACAACATGAACTTAATTTACTAATTACACTGTTGCGTATAATTATTATTAAATAGATTAACTGATTAAAAATTTTTATTTCTAAGGTTTCTGTATCGGTAAAATTTAATTATAATTGATGAAAATGTGACAAGTGCCAGATGGGGCGTAGTTGAGAACATTTAATTAAGTAATTTCTTTCCACAGATATTTCCAGTAATAAAGTTAAAAGACTCAGGACTTGTGGCAATTGAAGTTGGTAAATTAACTGCTTGTGTATCGCTTGTAAAACTGAAAATTGCATTTTAAAAAGAATTTATTCATGACTAATACAGATACGAATTAAGACTATGTAGCATATTATCGCATTCGTTCATAATGAATGACGGGTATGAATTAATGCTTTACTATATTTATGGCTGAATATTTGCACATATTTTTTATTCTAAAATATGATTTAATGAAATCAATCTTATTTCACCCAACGATTTATCTATAAAAATACAAATACAAGAGAAAACAATATCTGGAAAATACACAGCTGGTCTGTTGATACTAATATTGATGATACTATTGATCAGATAATCATTTTCACACGTCAGAAGACATTCGTAATACAATGTAACAGCAAAAGACTGGAATGTTTTAAAAGCAATGGGTTTAATGTATGTGTAAGTATATCATTATGTCACCTTAATGAAATCTAAAAACTTCGGGAAATTCATAATTAAAAAAAAAAATGCATCAAAATCTTTAACATTAAGAATAAGAGTTTGCTTATCGCATTCACTGTAATCAATAATTTAACATAGGAACTGAAATCCTAAAAGTTCTGGCACAAAGTTAATTTAGAAATTATTAGATATGTGCTTTAGAAATCTTGAACGCCCCCCCCCCCCCCCCCACTCACACACACACACATACACACACAACTCCTCTCTTAGATCTATCAAAATTAACTAAATTTTACAATATTCTATTTCCCTGATTTACAGTTGTGAAAAAAAAGGGGGTAAACCAGGGTGCGTACAGTACTACCACAGTTTTTCAATTGAATGTTTCGCCTTTTTGATTCGCAGAAAATTTTACAAATTCTGCAATTAATCCCAGAAAGACTTTTAATTTGAAGAAAAAATATTATGCAAATATTTCTGTTCTAAAATGGTGATTCGCTCATTGAAAATTCTCAGTAGTTTACGCACTTTGGTAAACGTCACTACTAATTCCCATACAAATAGCAGTTCTAAAATGAAACCAATTCTATGTTATAGGGAAACCAATTTTACATATATTTGATTTTATTCTTATAATAACGTAATACTTTCCACTAACTAATAATAACTGAAATTAATTTAAACTTTTTGTCGTTTTTTTGCAAACGAGAATCCAAAATTTATATCAAGGTATATTTGAGAGAATAAAATATAAAAGAAATCCGAACGAGCAAAAAATACGATAAATTGATCGAAAAATATCGAAAAAGTATTCTCAGTTTACTGCATCAAAATATCAGAAAAATATCAGTTGCGTCTAATTTTGCTGAACCATTATGTAAGAGCAAATGTCACAACTTAAATGACACGAGACATTTTATTTGTCATTTTTCGAAATCAACGCAATAAAGAAAATTGCATTTCCTTTATGGCTCATTTCGGTTTGGTAAAAAAAAAAGTAAGAGTACACTATAGTCCATATTGAGATGTGTTTCTGCTGGATAAAATATCTCATGAACTTTTTTTTGTGTGTGTATTCAGGGGTCAAATTAAAAGAGCAAATACAACACGAAATTTGAAAAAAAAATTAGCAGTTTTTATTAAAATAATTTTTCTAAATAACTATAATTTTCCCTAGGGTCTGTACTTAGACAAAATTACAAATTGAGCATTATTTCTGCTAAATTTTTTAATCCATTATGAGTCACAAAAAGTATATAAAAAAAAAGGTTGTAATATACGCAAATATTATTTACATAAATTTGTCCAGTTATTACCGATGTTTAGAAATAAGAAAGGAACAAATTTATATATTTTTTTCAATTCCTACTATTAGTTACTCTCTCCCTATATTTATTTATTTATTTATATATATTGTTCAAATTTTCAATCGCTAATAAAATACTTATTATTCATCCTATCAAGTTCAAGCAATTTTTTAAAAACTTGTACTGGATGACAATTGATGTTAATACAGATTTTTCAAATATTAATTCATTAATTAAATTTTAATTAATTAATTTTAGTTTTATATGGGAGACAAAATGACGGCCATTGGTTATTGAAAAGCATTTAATGCATCGCATTTTCATATCTATAAGGGGGGTTACCATAGGGGGGGACCCTGTTCTGTCACCAAATACCGGCAAGTTTGTCCCCAACTTGGCGATATATCGCCAAATTTGGCGAGTAAAATAAGTCACCAAAAGTGACGCCAACTTGGCGATATCTTTAATATTTCGCCAAATTCCCATAGACTTCCATTGTAAACCTACTTGCTTATAGAAAATCAACAAATTGAGATATTTTAATGCAACAAAAACTAATATTAGCTTAAGGGATTATATTAATTTTTTCTTTGATGACCTAAGTAGGAATTGACTTTAAAAACAAAATTTTTATATTACTTGTTTATTATTGAAAACACATAGAATATCTATTTGCATCACAAAGTTTCCCATGAGACTGACTAATGAAGTAAAAATATATAAATAAATGAATAATGTAAAACATAATATAAAAATAAAAAATAATGAGCAATAATGAAAGAGGAAAACAAATGTGACCGCTAAAAAAATAAAGTTTTAATAAAATTTCAAAGTAGAATAAAGCCGACTCAGTGTGAGATAAGTTCATGGTACTTATGGGCTGAAGAGATAATTAAAATTAGATATTATCTGTTAAAGTTCTCTTAATATCCCACCAGCTTGTGTAGGGGCGAGGGACTGGCCACTGGACAAGAAGTAGGGATTCAAATCCCAATTCAGGCATGGGTGTACTTGATTTATACTGAAGTTGCATTTTCACAACATTATCATATCCCACATAAAAATTTGAATCGTTTTTTCTCTTTATTAGTCATTAATATGTATAAAATAAAATTTATTTCATTGATGTCAAGTGTAAAAAGGTTCTGTCCTTAATGGGTTCAGTAACAATTAAAATGTTCTGATATATCGAAAAACAGCTATATCGATAAGTTCTGGCCGATATTTTTCGGATATCGATGTCTCTAAGACGGTACGGTGGATCGGATTTCACTATAAACGGATCCCGTCTGTTTAGTGCTCGGATGCAAAACGTGGTCATAGCGCTTGTATTCAACTAACCAACCAATCTAGAGCATCCTTATCCAGTTATTTAATTGATTTTATACTTGTTAATGTTAAAAATTTGTGTGTAAAAATCTCAAAAACCGTTTTTAAATCTTTAAGGACGTGTCTGAGGTATAAGTCCCATATAAGGTCGTATGATTTCTATTTTTGAATACCAAAATATCTTAGGCATAATATTTGCTGTCTCTGATTGTAGAATTCTTGGATTAAAAAAGACGAAACATACCATATGGAATTACTGCTATTAAAACTTAAAATGTCGTTAAATGACGCCCGCCCTGAAGTGATTAAATAAAACATTATTAACATAAACATAAATAAATCATTCTGCGGGATTAACAAGTTAACCCATTAAAGACTGACGTTGCGTTTTCGTAACATTATGATTGTGATTTTTTTCTATGAATATTTTTTTCAACAAATCTATTATCAGATATTGTATATATGACTTTTATTTTCAATAAATTCTTTTTTAATTGAATCGAGTTGTAAAAAATTAGAAATATGAATGAAATAGTACGGAATGGTTTGAACTTTTTTATCGATAAATTTCGGATTGTGTCAATAGATGCACTTAAAAAATGAAATAAAATTCAGCAATTCAAGTTACGGATATTGTAGCTAACTATGTGTAGTAAATGTAATGTATCGCAACATAGTAAATGCTTTAAAACTTTTCATATGGCGAAAATGTAGTTGATTTATACTGTAGTTGCGTTTTCACAACATTATCATATCCCACATAAAAATTTGAATCTCTTCTTTCTCTTTATTGGTCATTAATATGTATAAAATAAAATTTATTTCATTTATGTCAAGTGTAAAAAGGTTCGGTCCTTAATGGGTTCAATAATAATTAAAATGTTCTGATGTATCGAAAAACAGATATAGCGATAAGTTCTGGCCGATATTTTTCGGACATCGATGTCTTTAAGACGGTATAGCGAAAAGTCAATTCATCACTATTTTGAGAATATTTTACATTTTTGAAGTAGTTTTAACCCTTAATTTCAAACGAAAGCAATATTTGCATAAATTTTTAATTGGTGTTTATTTCCATTTTTTTTTTCAAATGAAAATCATCGGATAGTGAATGCCTTGTAAATTCTTTTAACCCTCTGGCTGCGCAACCCGAGATATACTCGGGCATGCATTTTTCCGTCTAATTAATACTATTTGGTTATTCGCACCAGTTATTTTTTAGCGAAAACTGTGTCTGATTTAATCAGGACATTATCCCCGATTACAATAGGCAAAAATTTCTGCTTTAAAGAACCGGTGATAAAAGATAAAAATTCAGTAAAAGGCGGTCATCGCGAAGAATTACTTACGCAGCGAGAGGGTTAAAAGTCATGGCGTTTTTACACTAACTAACACATATTCAATTTATAAAATAATAAATTGCTAACATAAAATTAAAAATTCTTCCAGAAAAAAGTTCTAAGTGAAAGTTATTCCTTCAAAAATGGGCTAAATACGCAATATTTTGTCACCATCGTTTTCAAATTGTAGATTACTCAGTAACATGGAATGCTATTTTCCCCCCTTACCTTTACGCTCCATTTCCTCCCACATCATGTTCCCTTTTATAACCTTTTACGAAATTTTAAATCTTGATTTCTTCTGCATGTTAAAAGAAGAATGTTCTGTTTAGATAAGCCACCCTCCTATTTTTTCGTGTACGAGCAGTAATATAAAGTATCGATTAATATAATCTTGAAGAAGCAGGGTTAAATTAATTTCAATTGACAGATTATACACTGGGTTTCATAATGATATGAGCACCTAGTAATTTTGTGATGCCCTGGCAAAAATTCATAAATAATTATCAGAAAACTCCATTCGCGAGACAAATACAGTAATTTTACATAATACATAGCTACAAAAGAAATATCAAATTTTAAATTCATTGAAAATATGAATTATCTAAAAAATGGTGTTGGAAAGTGATATGAACATTGATCGAAATTATCACTAAACGAGCATGAAAACTGTACAGTAATGTTGAATGCCATTCCGAGAAGAAGAAACCAAAATATGCAAATTAGTTCAGCATATAAAGATACTTCGCAGACTAGGAAATTTCCAAACCTGATCGCTAAGTGAGTTCTAGAAGTATGAGGCGTAAAAGCGCTTTAAATGGTTTTGAGAAGGGAAAAATTGTGATTTTTAAATATTAAGGACTTTCGGCCAGAGCCAACACAAAAACACTGAAAAGATCTCCAGGTGTAATATTAAATTTTCTTCGATTAAAAGAGGATTATGGAGCAGAGAAGTCTCCGGAACGTCCGCCAAAGCTATCCAAAAGGAAAAAAAGAGCCCATATAGAAAGGAGCAATGAGAAAACAACTTTAGGTTCAGATCATTATGAAACCCAGTGTATACCGAGTAGCAAACAAATATAGTATTGGGCGTTTAAACATATGTTATGTCTTGGTTTAAAGGGGGAGATCACGTTGACGGTTAAAAAAATGATTTTTCACAAATTTAAAAATGAATACCTTCAAAAATTACAAATCCTTTGCAAAAAGAATTTTACAAAAATACCAATTAGAACAGAAGCTATGGCTAAAAACATACTTACATAAAAGCATTTGCTATAATGTTATAAGCCAACTTTGAAGCTATTTTTCTAAAAATTGATTTTTTTTTAGTATTATGTGCACTCTTATTTAAAAACTATCATATGACCTTGAAATTATATATATTATTACTTTACATATGTTAGTTTATGGTGAACTTCATTTGTAGTCTAATTTTTGTTACATAAAATTATGGATTAAAAAATAATTATACATTTTTTGGTGAAATTTAGTGAATATGATTAGAAAAGCCATTAATTATGCTAAAGAATTTTAGCATACTTCCAAATTTAGGTTCAGTGTAAAATAAAGTATTATAAGTAAGAAAATACGAAGCATTAAACATATATCTTCAGTAGAATTTGTAAAATCGTGCGCATACAATGCTATTTAAATATACATATTTTTCAAAAGCCACTTTAATCGTTATGATTTAATTAGTTAATATTACTAAATATATGTGAATTTGAATATTTTAACAAACTATAAAAATGTGTGAAAATAAAGAAAAAAACTGTTGCGTTTCATTCATTGGTTAAGAAACTACAGAGTTTTTCGTACTGCTTTAAATACGCTCGTTTTCTGGCTACTCCACGTGACTTGATCCGTTAAAAGTACTTGTAATATAGTTTTAGTTAATACATACTAGGTAGCAATTGTGATTAAAATGATGAAAGCTATGTTTAATATTTGAAATATAGCAAGCATATTGGTGAGACTGGACGCTCTCTCAATGCTAGATTCAAGGAACATAAAAATTCTTTTAGTATAGGTACTCTGAATTCAAGATTGGTAGCTCATGCACTTGAGTTCGATCATGTCTCCGATTTTGAGAATGCACGAATTGTGGAAGCCAATTGCCCCGTTTATTTTAGTCGTGTCTTCCTTGAGGGTTGGAGGACTGTTTTAGCTGAATCGCCAATAAATAAAGCGATCCTGGTTCCTGCTGATTATTCTATCCTACTTAAACCGTGATTTTAACTGTTTTTTCGTTTGCTGTGGCTCTTGCTGTTTTGTGACTCTGCTTGTTTACTGATGAGGGCTATGAAAATAGCCGAAACATTTATATATTTTTTTAATTATATTTTAATTGTTTTTAATAAAATTTTAATATGTGTACCTCTGTAGTTAAGTAAAGTGTGTTAATATAGCAAGTAATTAAAACCTTCTATTTGTTGCATGCTGTAATTTATGTTGTGAGGACAAAAAAAAAAAAAAAAAAAAAATATTTGTAATAAATGATTTATATCAAATCTGCTCCTATGTGACATTAAATTAGAAATATTGCAGAAAAAATATTTGAAAGGTAAACAAGTTCTATCAGATAAAAGGTGATAGACGCAACATGCTGCCACTATCATTTTCATCGTCGTAAATTACCCATTACACCTGAATGTGAACATTTCACCACTTGTCGTTACACCATATTTGCCTTCGCATCATGCTTACTTTCAACCCCTTCTGGGGAATGTTATCTTTTTAATATGTTAAATGAAGAATATTCCATTTAGATAATACAATTTCCTACTTTTTTTTTCCATGATCAATGAAAAAAGTATTGATAGATATAATTCTTCAGAAGCAGTGTGATTGACAGGCTGTCAACAAAAAAGAAAAAGAAAAGAAAAAATAAACAAAGCATAAAAATAGCAAAAAAAGCCTTTGTGCAACAATACTAAAAAGCAGAAAAACCAACGTTTAAAATGCCCAAATAATACATGAAAAGCAGCAAACAGCTGTTCCGAATCTACTAGTGAGATTCTTGTTCAGTGCAAGATAGGGAAAAAAGGAACAGCGTGCTAGAAAAAGCAAGGCTGAGCAAAATCAGAGACAGAGACGCGCTGGCTTATATACCCTATGCGGGGTTCCCCTTTTTTGGTTTCTTTTTCTCTCCTTCTTCGGTAGATGTTGCTACTTGTCCACCCAGTCGTTTGTACTGCTTCTCTCTCATTGGTTGTTTGTGGCGCTTTCGCTACCCGCATAAGGTATATAAGCCAGCGCGTCTCTCTCTCTGATTTTGCTCAGCCTTGCTTTTTCTAGCCGTTGTTCCTTTTTTCCCTATCTTGCACTGAAGAAGAATCTCGCTAGTAGATTCGAAACAGCTGTTTGCTGCTTTTCATGTATTATTTGTGCATTTTAAACGTTGGCTTTTCTGCTTTTTAATAAACAAAGCAGTTGCATTGAAAACATGAAATAAAAAAATTACTAAGTTAGGTAGTGCAAACTTTTTTTTTTTCCACCAACTGGATTTTCAATGTTTTTTGTAATTATGATATTGTGTGGTGTTTTTCGTATAAAAATAGAATTGTATCAATTTTAAGACAGTATCTTGTTAATCCATAGTTCTGTTAAGTTGTAATATCTACTTTTGAAACTCGTGTTTTCACCTAACATGCAGAAATTTGGTATATTTCAGTGCACGTTAGAAAATTTAAGATTAATATTTCATATTTTATTTTTATTTAGTGAAAATTTATTATAAATTGAGAGAATACTGAGAAGATGTATCGGTCTTTTAACAATAAACAAATTATTTTTAGAGTATATGTGTACAACCTGAAAGAAATCTTTACAAAAAAATTCTTATAACAAATTTTAATCTACAAAATCTGAGTTCTGATAAAGCTGTATATTAAACGTGATGGTCTGCCATCACACACACAACAAAAATAAGAATCTGTATCGGTCTTTTAACAATAAACAAATTATTTTTAGAGTATATGTGTACAACCTGAAAGAAATCTTTACAAAAAAATTCTTATAACAATTTTTAATCTACAAAATCTGAGTTCTGATAAAGCTGTATATTAAACGTGATGGTCTGCCATCACACAGACAACAAAAATAAGAATCTGTATCGGTCTTTTAACAATAAACAAATTGTTTTTAGAGTATATGTGTACAACCTGAAAGAAATCTTTACAAAAAAATTCTTATAACAAATTTTAATCTACAAAATCTGAGTTCTGATAAAGCTGTATATTAAACGTGATGGTCTGCCATCACACAGACAACAAAAATAAGAACAATGGTGGATCTCAATATCATTTATTTAAAGTTACAACATTTTGAATAGTTCTTAAGGGGAGAAAAAAGCACAAAAAATATCTGCACTACTGATGTTAAATATTTGTAATTAAATCAAAAGAAAAGAGCTTCAAGATTTCATAAAATTAATTTGATAGACTACATTTGCTACACATACGAGTATATACACATAATTTTTTTTCATTCCTTAATTTTATGTCTTTGAGGTAGCAATTGTGGAAGCATACTGAAATGAAATATATCCAATTCTGAATAAATGCCAGTTTATCAACTAAATTTGTGTAAATTTTATGCAAAAAGTTAGGCATCCATTGCTGATTCACCATCGTGCAGAAAACATACATTTACAGCACTAAATTTGTTTACAGTTTGAAATGAGACATAAATATTCTTTAAGTGTTTCGTGAAAAACATGAAAAGCAATTTGCTTTAAAAATATAGCCGTATTTCAAAACCTTTATTACATATAAATAAAATTTAGAATACGAATAAGCAAAAATTACTACTATCAAAATACCACTGCCACGAATAAAGGTAATTTATGTTTGGTAAAATTTTGTGTAATCGCTGGAGAAATAAAATTTATTTCATTTCTTCCAGACGGATTTCTTAAGGAGGTTCCATGCATATTTATTGCCGTATTTACGCCAGAGCAATAAAAGATATTTTTTGTATGTTTCCTGGTATGATAAGCTGATTACATAGATGTTTCTGTAGAAAACAATACAAAGATTATTAAAAAAAATTATAAATGATGAAAGATCCAAAGAGAATAATATAAAAGTATTACATAAATCGGTACTTTTCGGTTAGCCGGGCACCAGTGTTATATATACATACATACAAACATACATATATGTATATATGCATATATATATACATACATATATTGTATATATACACACACATATATATGCGTATATATATATGTATATATACATACATGTATATGTACATATATATGTATATATAACACTGGCGCCCGGCTAACCGAAAAGTACACATAAATTTATATATATCTTGGAAATTTTTCACGCCTTGCATTCAATAATGCAATGGTATCGTTCCAAGTGGTTCATTTGGTAGAACGTCGGTGCGCTCTACCGAGCACCCGGGTTCGATTCCCGGCTTGGATACGGTTTCCCTCTGATCACTATACTCCTTTTAAGCAAAAAAATTTTTAAATATTACTGACTTGCGTTTTAAGATTTGAAATTATTTAAAATGATTAATTTTAAATTTATGAAAAAAATATATAAATTACTTCAATATCTTCAATATTTACTAAAAAAGAAAAGGCTATTACACAATGTGAAAATTTCTTCACTGCTTTTATAAGCCAGAAAGACCAAAAGTGAACACTTACGTGGGTAATAATTCAAATGATGCTATTTTGGTATAGATACATCAACTTTTAGCAAATGATTTTGTAGATTACGCAAATGATTTTGTAGATTTTTGGTGTAGTTCTATTTTTCTATAGAAAAGCAAATTTAACTTAAAGGAAAATAACGGACCATTTTGTTTTAAAAATCAAAAAAATCAATTCAACATTTTTTAATTGATTACTCTGCTTATAGTAAAATCCATCTGCAAAATGATTCTTACCTTTGCACTTTTGTAAGTTAAATCTTTTATCATTTCTATTTAAATTACTAAAACATCTAAAGAGATATATGCAGGCTCATCAAAAAGTTTCCAAACGTTACTTTTTATATTTTTTATGCAGACTTATAAGTTATTGAACCTTATCTCTTTAGAAATTCAGTCCACCTTGACTGATGCGTTGCTTCCAGCTTATTTTAATAGCAATTCGTGGATCAATTTCGTTAAGCCTCTTGTCTGTGGGAGCAAGATCGGGAAAGTACGACGGCTGGGGAAGCACAATTGTATTTGTAAATCAAATATTAAAGCTATGCGTCTGAAACTGTGTTGTCTTCGTGAAGAGATCAAGATTCGTTTGTTGACAATGCGTGTCTTTTCTCTGAATGATTTTTATAAGTCGTCTCACAAACGCGAGAGAAAAAGGAAGTCAGAGCCAGTAGAGCTGACAAATTATGAGTTTTATACATCTGTGCTCTACTGGTTTTTATTAAAAAATAGTTTCGTTTTTATATATAAATTTTACACTTGGCATTATAAAAAATATAACGCAACAAAAGAATGTGCAAACTATGTAGAAGTGGAATTAACCCTGTAAAGTTAAAGTTTAGTCTTTGGAAGGATTAAAACTTTATTTAAAGTATCTATTGGGAATAAAGACACATTATGAAAAGGATTTTGGTTTTTTTTTCTATTGTTTTGATGCATGTAATTAATTATTTTACCTGTAAGATCATCTCTCTTTAATATATATGTAAACCATATGATAAACTCTGGCCTGATGGTTTCCTTCTATGGAATTTTCTCAACGTTTCCTGATAATACTAAAGATTCGAATCAACGATTTGAGCGAACGATTTCATGAAATTGAATCAGATGAGTTTCATTAGTTGAGGCCTATGGCCACCCGTAACGGAAATCAGCGTCCATTGTTATGTTCGAATCGCTTAAACCATTCATAAAACGGCTTAAGTATCAATCACAATAAACTTTTTTCAACACTTTATGGGTATCTGTAAATTTTTTTCCAAGCTTAACGGAAAGTTTTATATTAGTAGGCTGATCATGTAATTAATTCGTTTTCGAAATCGTAGAATAGACACAACAAACAAACAAAGCGTCTAAGTACGACGACTAATAACAATTTAAATACAGATGACAACGAGAAGTATCTTGCAAATATTGCAGATGAGACGGACATGTAATGCTACTTACCAGATCACTGTGAAATCGCGCTGAAGCGGTTTTAGAAAAATTTGGGAGCACTTATTGAACAATCCTCGTATAAACTATTAATTATTTTCAATTCATTTTTTTAATGCATTGTTTGTGACTCTATTAAATGTATCTCCGATTATCCATATTAAATGCATTTTCTAACACTGAGAAAAGAAAAACTCAATGTATTTATATAATACTAGCGAACTTCAGAATTTCACAAGAAAACTTCTCTATAAAAATTTGAAATATGTTTAACCCCTTCAAGGGAGGTGGTTCATTTTTGGACTACTTAATTTTAATTCTTAAAATGCCGCATTGGCACCAGAATATTGAAATGAAAATTTTCTTGTATTAAGTTCGTGAACAAAAGCATTTGCTTATTTTTAAATAAATTAGTTTGTACATTCTGGTGTCATTCACTTATTTTAGCATTTTACGAATAGAAGTACCTTGCCCCTGAAAGGGTTACACTATTTATCCTACCCCTAGAAACTATAAACGTCGAACTCAACTCATTAATGTATAAGTATACTCAATTTTAAAACAGGGGTCTACAAAATTTAGGAGAGAAAGAGAGAAAGAACTACTTATTTGTTTATTTGTTAATTCTATTAACGTTATAGTTCAGTCACTTTATTTCAATTTTATATAAATAAAAGTGGGGTTCACAGAATACGTTCTGCTTTCAATGCATATAAATTTTTAGATTTTAACTGAGATTTAAAAATTATAAGGGAGAGTAGCCGAATTTGGACCATTTCACTTATTTTCAGGTGTAACTCACTTAATTTTTGGAATTTCTGCAAAACATCACTACACTGGGTCAATCTATTCATCTATTAACTAAATAAATCTTTAGATCAATTTCTTTTTTAAAATCTTAAATTTTATTTAAATTTGAAAAATTTGTCAAAAGTGGTCCAAATTTAGAAACTGGTCGCCTAAGTTGGACGTCAAGTCTCCTAAATTGGACCAAACAATATCAGGTTGTTTTAATGACTAGGGAATATAACTAATTTTATTAAAAGTAAAATTTGAGATTAAGGAAACAATCAAACAAAATAACAGCAATGAAATTTAATGAAATCAAATACCTCAAAATAAGAGTAATTGTATTAGATGTAAATTTCCAACTGGGCGAAAAATGTCCGGACCAGGATTCGAACCAGGGATCTCCTGGCTGAAGCCGCCAGTGCTCTGAGCTATCCCGGACGAATCTGGTGGAACTTTCTCACCCAGCTAACCTTAATGATTATATCATCAGGTCTGAAACCTGGTTCAGCTCAGCAGAATAAATCTCGGGTAATGGAACTCCAGAAAACGCTGGATATGAAATTACACTAGATTCAATTATCACATAAAAAATCGTAATGTGTAATTTATAACAATCTTTTTATCTACCGCCTAAAACAGATACAGTTTATAGTGCATAATGCAAACCTATTTTTAACATATAATGCATTTTCTAACGCTTTCCTGTACCTTTCTTAGACCTCTTTCGTACATGTTCTAAGAAAATAAAAATTAAGCATTCAAACAAAAGCACATTTTTAAAGCTAAACTATAAAAACTCATAATTTTAACGATTTGAATAAAAGATAACATAATTATATTTTTCCAAATTTTGGTTAAAAAATATATACACAGTTTAAAATATGCAATTTCATGGTCATATAAAGATTCATTAAGTTTGTTTAAGTATATTGATTTGATTTCTAGTTTTTAATAGGAAATTTAGTTGGATTCAGTTCATCTCACTTCTCGCATAAAAAAATTCTTATAAAACCTTGTTCAGTTCTACTAGTAATGCTCATAATTTTCTAAAGCAGATTAATTTCGACAACTTGTTTCCTTACATCAATATTGTATATTAGTTTTCTTTATTTATGCAGGCAGTTAAGACTAGCAATAATTAATTTCAATATGTTGATCGTAATACGTTTTGGACAAAATTTAAACTGAAATATGTATTAGAATATTTAAAATTATTTATCACTCTGTTTAAAAATATTTGTATATTTGTCAATTAAAAAAATAACGAATTTCATGTCATTTATTTGTTAAATGTATACATACAATCATGCCACCTCGGAAAATGTTGTAAGATATTGTATGCTACATTGTCATTGTCTACTTATGTATACAACGTAAACAAGCAGCAATAAATTGGAATAAATTTATCATAATTTATTTCAAACAATCTTTCGTCTAATATATATAAAACAAGTAATATAAAAATTTTGTTTTTAAAGTCAATTCCTACTTAGGTCATCAAAGAAAAATTTAATATAATCCCTTAAGCTAATATCAGTTTTTGTTGCATTAAAATATCTCAATTTGTTGATTTTCTATAAGCAAGTAGGTTTACAATGGAAGTCTATGGGAATTTGGCGAAATATTAGAGACATCGCCAAGTTAGCGTCACTTTTGGTGACTCATTTTGGTCGCCAAATTTGGCGATATATCGCCAAGTTGGTGACAAACTTGGCGGTATTTGGTAACAGAACAAGGTCTTCTCTATGGTAACTCCCCCCCTTATAGATATGAAGATGCATTAAGTGCTGCTCAATAACCAATGGCCGCCATTTTGTCTCCCATATAAAACTACAATTAATTAATTAAAATTTAATTAATGAATTAATATTTGAAAAATCTGTATTAACATCAATTGTCATGAAGTACAAGTTTTAAAAAAATTATTTCAATTTGATAAGATGAATAATAAGTATTTTATTAACGATTGAAAATTTGAACAATATATATAAATAAATAAATATAGGAAGAGTGTGAACTAATAGTAGGAATTGAATAAGTAATGCAAAATGTAAACATTTTAATCACTCTTTTTGAAAAAATCTAAGAAGTTATAAAATAAAAAAATAATCAAATTTCATACTATTCGTTTTTTAAAATTTTACAAACTTGCAGTCTTGGGAGATATTATGTTTGGGAGTATTGAGTATTGTACATAGCCTTTGAGTACGTATGAAGCATATAATTTACTAGTATCAATAAATTGATTGTAATATATTTAAAGCAAGCTCTTGGAAAGTGTATATTAAAATAAATTATACAAAATTATAAGGTTTTTTTTTTTCTTTTAATTATGAAGTTGTGAAAAAAAAAGTCATTTTTTGTACTATTTGTCATGCAGTCTTGGAGGGTATTGTACTTGGTGGTATTTGTGCATTGTATTTGTGTACTTAAATAGCATATTATTACTAGCAATGATAGATTTATCGTAATGTGTTTAAGACAAAAGCTTTTTAACAATATTTCAAGATAAAGCATACAAGATTTTAAAATGTTTATCATTCCGTTACGTCTGTAAAGTTATGAAAAAATACAGCAATACATCATAATATCCATTTGTTAAGTGTTTGCGAACATGTATTCTATTGTGCAATGCTGAAAAATAATTAAAAAATAGAAGTAAAAATGTAAAAAAAAGTATTATCTCATGCTATTACCAAATTGTTTCAGAGAGTATCAAGTGGTAACTTTCGACTGGGAATTATGTTTGCTTTCTGAATAAGAATGCAATTTTTAAAATAGGGATCATCTACACATTCAACGTGTTCGAAATTTTTAAATCATAATACTCACTTTTGACAACATATTCAATTTCCTTGTATCAAAAAAGGACAAAAATTGTATAGTTTAAATACTTTTTCTTAAATTTTCATAAAATCTTAAAAGGTAATGCGTTTGGCTGTTAGGGCTTTATTAGTAAACTTTGATATAATCTTAAAATGGAGAACAGGATTAGTTACCAGAAACATTATGCAGTATTTCTAGATATAAAATATGCTCAGTCTGTAAAAAAAGTATTTTCGATATCTTTTTTCGATCAATATTTAATATTTTGTTTTCTTTGTATGTTTTGATAAAAGGGAACGGTGCTTCGACACCAGTGATACTCGCTAAAATTTCTGTAAGAGAGGTGGAAAGGTAGAGAAGTTAGCTGGAGGTCAAGACAAAATATATGTGCGTGTGTATTTATATGTATTTTTTATGTGCTCAACTTTCACGACCACAAAAATTGAGGTCTAGGGACGCATGCGTCTCACAGGCAGCGTAGTGGGTACCACTGCTTTAGACGTCGAAAAGTAAAATTTCTATATCTTGAACACTAATTATTATAATGATCTGCACACTTACACAACCACGTTCTTCACTATTGTGGTTGTTTTATTTAAAATTTAATGTAAGTCATAATTCGTTACTCTTTTATATGAATTTATTAATAGTTTTCATAATCGAAAATATGGTACTGAATTCAAAACAAAAGTCCTGAAATATATTTGTATATCCACTGTATGTCATTAAAAAAATAATCAGAGGATTTTTAGGGAAGGTATAAATTAAAATTTGTCACTTGTATTCAACATAAGCATTTCCAAACTTTGACATTTTCTAACTGTATGAAGATTTTAGAAAGAAGTATATAAATTATGCCTTTTATCCATGCTGCTTCAATTCAAGAAACTCAAGTATGATGTGAAAAGTGAGGTCATTTGAAAATTTAAAGTACAATTTTTAATATGTAAACAGCTCTTATTTCGAAAATCATATTCATATTTATAAAGTACATGCAATTTCTAATGGCATGATACTGCTCGCATCTGGTTGTGGCTATTTATTAATGAAATGGAATGTGGTAGTGCGCTTTTTTTTTATCCAGAATTGTATATTGTTATATATTGTTTGTCTTTGCTGCACTGTAAATAATTGGTCATGACAGCATGCTGCCAATAATTTTATGGAGTATTTAACTGATATAAGTGGTGTAATATTACACCATAATAATGTGAAAATATCAGAATTCAAATTATTATGGAGTAACATTACACCAGTTATATCAGTTAAATACTCCATGGCAGCATGCTGCCACCAATTTTATGAGTAATGTTATGTTTTTTTTTTTTTTTTTTTTTTTTACAGTGCAGCAAAGACAATGTGCAATTCAGGGTAAAAAAAAAACTCACTACCATATCCCATTTCATCACTAAATAGCCGCAAAGAGATGTGAGCATTATCATGCTGGGTAACGATATGACAATTTTTAGGTAGATTTCGTAAGAAATACTACCTATTGCAGTCGTTACCATGGTACGACTTTTGAAAAATTCCTTCATAAATTTTCATTATACGCCCCCAGGAGCCCAAAACCACCCCCACCTAAAAAGTTTATATATATACACACACAAACACATACAGTAAATTCTGTCTAAGGAGGACTCTATGTAAGCCGGAAATCTGTCTAACACGGAAGTCCCGCGAACCCAAAGCAAATAACATTAATCCATGCTGTTTATGCCGGAATCTGCTTAACGCGCAAACGGAAAGGTTTTTAAGGTCTCACCGAACCGAAACTTTTGCATAAGGCGGAAAAAATGATATTTTAAAAATGAATGCATTTGATTCACGAAACTTTAAAACTGATATGTATATACATAAAATAGTCTCGAACATTTTAATTATATTTCGTAATAGATTAATAAAGTTAATTGAAAAGAACCATATTTAACTTAATGGTTAAATATGGTAATTTTTAATCATAAAAATAAGTAACACAATATGACTCATAATGTGTTACTCAAGAATGCTTGTTAAACCAGAAGTAAAAACAAGCATCGATAAAATATTACTTTCCGTCTCGTCAAAAACTATGTTAAAGATGTAGTATATGATTGTATTTGCTAAAATAATACTTTTCATTAAATTCCAGAACTGAAAAAATTTCTAATTAATACTATTTATTTCAATGTTCGAATAATGTTTTTCAATATTATTAAAGACTATAAATTTAATAAAAAGTTTATTCAATAAAAATTTAATTTTAAAGAACGGTACTAAAGATTACAAATGTAAAAATATATACAAGTTGTGTATTTTTAAAATTTTTAATTTTACTTAGGTATTTATTTATTTTTGGGGGGTATATTGCATAAGGCGGAATATTGTCTACGGCGGAAAATTTCATCGGTCCCGATCGATTCCGCCTTAGACAGAGTTTACTGTATATATATGTATGTACTAAATTTTGTCCGCACGATAAAAGTCGCAAATACGCACGGATCGTCTTCAAACTCGCCAAAACTTTGAGATGGCTAATATATCGGCGGGGATTGAAAATGGGCAAAATTGGCCCAAGGGGGTGGAAATGGGGAGAGTTAAAAATTTTTAATACCGACTGGTTTTATCAGAATCATGTTAAGGCGCCTTAACATGATTCTGATAAAACCAGCTCTTACAGAAAAGTGATAAGAAAAAATAAACATTTTTTCGTTATAGCAAATGCCAACAATTGAAAAAAATAAATAAATAAAAATAAAATAAAATTCTTACCACAACAATTACTTTTCTATTGCAAGATTTCCACGTGAAAAATGAAATAAATAGTTTGATGAATTGATTTTTTTTTTTTTATTATTATTACGTCATAAGTTTTCTAGAGCTAGATTTCCACGTGAAAACTGAAAATGAAATAAAAAGTTTGACCTAATTAATATATATATTACGTCAATATTGGAAATATAATGGACGTCAGCGGAGTGATTATGTAACGTCTTGTGAGTTTGAAAAAACGTACAGACCGCTGGAGTCACGTGGTGCTCGAATGCACCAATGTGGATGTACGAAAAGATCATCATGTCACTCTAGCGGTCTGTAAAAAAAGATATGTAGAATGCACCACGGTAGCCTGTCTTTTCGGGAATTATAATGTATAACGTCAGTATAACGTCATATGAGTTGGAGAATACGTATTGAAACATGGCAAAAACCCGACTATGGAAATATTAACATATTTTAACATTTTGAGGTTCTCTGAATTTGTTTTCGCCATTTTTAAACCTATTCCAGATATATGCGTGTATGTATTCGTGTTTATTACAATTTTCACAAAACGTTTAGGTCCCTAGAGCTCATTATTAGTGAAAAAACTGGGTTTATCTCTAATCTTGATTTAGTTTTTTTTTTTTTTTTTTTTTTTTTTTTTTTGGTGAAATTAGTACTTAACTTCGAAATCTACCTCCGCCTATGGGCCGAGCCCGCAGAGATATTTTTACAGTGTGAAGTAGAAAAAAATATACTGTTTAGCAGTAATAAATAACAACACATTTATCGTAATATATTAAAGACAATCTTTCAAAAAATATTTGTAAAAGAAGTGACACAAAATATAAAATTATTTATTATTCAGTTTTTAAAAAATTCTAAAGTTGTAGCTGAAAACAAATAGTAATATTTCACACCTATGTACTCGTTAAATGTTTGTAAAGAATTGTATAACATGTTGCCTCGAGAATAATTACACACTATTTTATGCTGTTTTATGCCAGGCAGTGTAAACTTGTAGTACTATTATGTTTGTAAATATATATGTGCTGTAATATACTTAAGGTCATCTTTCTAAACATATAAGATATACCATACACAAAATGTTATTTGTCATTGTTTTAGTTATTTATGCCCCCAAATTATGAATCAAGGAAATGCTTCAAGTCAAAAATTATCTTCCTTCATGCCTGAAGACATAGCAGAAAATTTTTGTAATGATAATGAAGTTTAAGTACGTTTTTACATTAAAACTGATTTAATAAATTGGTTGTTATAACTAATTTTGAAAAATATTTACAACAATAATTAATAAAAAATACTGTTATGGAAATCTCTGTCAGACGTGTGGGCTCTAACGATTTTGACTAAATTTTGCATTTTGCCATTTTCAGGCATGAGAAAACCATTGGTCTAGGTCATGTGTTCGAGAAAATTCGATTAGTGGGTCATTTTGGCTCATAATGGGTCAGGGTCAAGCTAATTATATCTAAAAAATGGTTCAATCGATTTTGACTAAATTTTATATCCAACCGTTTTGGGGTACGAGAAAACTATTGGGCTAGGTAACACGTTCGAGAAATTTCGATTATTGGGTTAATTTTGGGTCACTTCGGGTCAAGCTAATTTTATCTAAAAAACGGTTCTAACGATTTTGACTAAATTTTGTAATCTACTGTTTTCGATTACGAGAAGACCAATGCGCTAAGTCACATGTTAGACAAAATTCAATTAGTGGGTCATTTTTAGGTCACTGTAGGTCAAGCGAAGTTTATCTAGAAACTATTTTGACGAAATTTTGCGTTCTGTCGTTTTCGAGAGCGCGAATACCATTGGGCTAGGTCGCATGTTCATGAAAATTCGATTAGTGGAGCATTTGGGTCATAATGGGTCAGATCTCAAGCTAATTGAATCTAAAACAAAGCCTCAAAACATTTTGACAAAATTTTGTAATATACCACTTCTGGGTATGAGATGACCATTGGGCTAAGTCACATGTTCTAGAAAACTCGATTTGTGGATCATTTTTGGGTCACTGTAAGTCAAGCTAATTGTATCTAAAAAACGACTCAAACAATTTTGACAAAATTTTGTATTATACCGTTTCTGGGCATGAGGACAAGTGGGCTAAGTCACATTTTCGAGAAAAATCGATGACTGGGTCATTTTTGGGTCACTGTGGGTCAAGTTAATCGTATCTAAAAAAAGGCTCAAAACATTTTGACAAAATTTTGTATTATATCGTTTCTGAACATGAGAAGACCATTTTGATAGGTCACATGTTCAATAAATTTAGATTAGTGGGTCCCTTTTGGGTTACCGTGGGTCAAGCTAATTTTATTTATAAAATGACTTTAACTATTTTGACTAAATTTCTCTCGTTTTCGGGTTCGAGAAGAGCATTGGTTAAGTCGCATGTTCGAAAAAAAACGGTTTGTGGGTGATTTTGGGTCACTATGTCTCAGGTTCATGCCAATTGTATATAAACAGCAAGATTGATACAGTGGAATAAAATATCGAATTGAACACAATTCTAATTTTGACCGAACTTAGCTCGGTCATCCCTGCTAGTATTTTAATCAGAGGAAAAATTCATGTATGCAAATGGTTAAGAAAATAAGTACTTAAAAAATATTTAGCTTCGACTGTTTCGTTGTAGTATCTAAATGTGATAGAGGAAATAATTATGTATGAAAAGAAAAATCTACTTTTATTAATACACGGATTAAATAAATTTTATATTAAATTTTCTTTAATGATACACAAAAGTAACACCGGAGAATAAAAGGTTAAAAAACAAATATGTGAGCTTATAAAGCAAAACAAGATATATCTTTAAACAATCATTGGTTAAATATTTATAAAGAATTGAATAAAATGTTGCCCTGAGACCAAAAAAGAAAAAGTTAATTTAAATAAAAAGAATTAAACAAACAAAATTAATTATTGTTTAAAAATAAAAATTCAAAGCATTTATTTAAAATAACATCTTTTGCTTCAATTAGACATTTGCTTTTGAATGCATATAAAAAATATTGGTTTTATCAAGTAAAGCAGTGACAGTTAGAAAACGTCATTAATCCTTTTCTTTATGCAATGTTACTCTGCTTGTGTTAATTATTGTGGAATTCATTAAATATTTTAAATCATAAATAATTAATCTCTTGTGATTACTATTTGATTAATGAATAAATGCATAGCTCATATTTTTCTGTTTACATGCAGGAATTGTATTTAATGGTTTCTTAATTTTTTGAACTATTCCCTAAATCCAACTATTGTAGAAAAGCTTTCAGAATAAAAACGAAAAGAATTCAATACTAGACAATCGCTATTTTTCTGATATTATGATTATTTTTGCGTCGCTTTCGTTATTTTATCATAGAATAAATAAAGTGAATAATATAATTTGAAGTTAAGTAGCATAAATGCAAATTAATTCTTTAAGGAAAGATCAAAATGTTGATGGAAGTTCAAAATTTTTCCAAATGGTTTCTCAAAGATTTCTAACATCAAAATGAACCCCTTGGTACTTTAAATATTTTTAATCTTAAATAATTAATCATTCAC
This sequence comes from Maratus speciosus, assembly GCA_963932465.1. NCBI lineage: Eukaryota > Metazoa > Arthropoda > Arachnida > Araneae > Salticidae > Maratus > Maratus speciosus. Next base: position 375,828,289 of record OZ010791.1, on the reverse strand, counting down.
GGTTAATCTTCTATCTATTCGATTAATTAATAAATGTAGTGCTTATCTTTTGTATTTAGTTACAGGGCAAGGATTGTTTGCTAATGGCTTCTGATGCATTTTTGGTTGGTACTTGCTTTTGTTATTTTTATTATTCATCAAATAAGCTGTAATACGAGTTGCATAGAAATGTATTGAATGCGAATTTAACTTTTAGTAAGAGTACTAAATATTGTACTAGTTGGGATATTTTTCAAAAGATTTCAAAAATGAGAATTACCACCTTGGTCAAAGAATTCTAGCAATGAAAAATATCTCTTTAATGATATTATTGTACATTTTAATTGCAACTTGCATACGATATTTAATTTATGTGGCAAAATCTGAGTGAGGGGATAATAGTTTCGAAGTCAAACAATTTTGTTTTGTTGAACGGGTCCACAGCCCGTTATTATACAAAATTAATTTAAAAAACATATCAGTAATAATCCCAAATATTTCAATGAAAAAAAACCTTGAAAGGATCTTTTGATAATGAAGTTAATGTCACAAAACTTTCATCTGAAATCCTTTGTTCTATATGGCTGTAATAGATTAGCAAGACGGGATGAAACTGCACAATGATTCTGTCAATGGCACCATCGTATTATCAGATCTATTTCAATATATCGGAAGCCCAGTAGCGTAGTGGTCAGCACGCCTGTCTGCCACGCTACAGGTCGGGAGTTCAACTACCGGATGGGCAAGATTCACACAACCTTTCATACATGTTAATGTCGATAAAATTAATACCAAGCTTGCTTGGGAACTAAACACCGAGGGTCTCACGTTAGGCTGACCACCTGGCCGGGACGTATGCTGCATAATACCTCAGGTCCCAGGGTCCAGTAAACAGGGTTGGGCACTGTAGGCCCTGATCCTTCATGGTTCGTATAGTCACAGGTTTAGTTTATTTCAAAATCTACATCCTTGTGTTTTGAATGCAAATGGTGACCGCCTTTAGTATTTGTTTAATGTCCATGAATTTCAAACAAAGTAATTTCTAAAACTTTCGCGACAGTATATTGATTATTATAAAAGTTGTAAAAGAAAACCGGTTTCAGTTTGAAGTGAAACGCCGTGTATTCTTAAATAAATGTATAACAACCCCGTTTTTGTAGTGAAATTTAATTGCATTCGCAAGTATTAATATTTCTTTGCTTAAACAGAAAATTATACTTAAATTACAAATATATACTAAAGACATACAGACAAATTAGCTACAAAAAATTTTAATCTTAATACATTTTTTATTTTTTGTAAAACATAAACATCTAGTTTTGAAAAAGTTCTTTTCTTTTGTCATTGGGAGATGTAGGAGTGGTTATTTACGTATAATTTCTGTTTAACAATTCTGGTACACATATGGAAAATCAGGTGTTTTAATATAAACAATTTGCTTGAATAATATCTAAATATCCCCTTAAATCCTAGTGATTAAGTTGTATTAATACGTCAACATAGAATTTCTGAGCTCTTTGAAAATATCCGGATCAAGGAATTTAACGAAAGTTTAATATATGAGTTAATCTTGGTCTAATCACTTCCTTAAGCTTTAAGATCATAAATGAACCGAAATTAGCAGAAATTCTATATTAGACTAATTTCTGTCTGTATTAAAATATCGTAATTAAATATAGTATGTCAATTGACAACTTGTTTATATTGAAATTACCACGTGCAAAACCTTGTGGCATGAGTTTTTATTTATTGTGTTACTTTAAAAAAATCACTTTTTTTTTCATAAATGTTTATTTAAGAATTGGTGATTTTTTTTAACGTTCTAACACTGTGGGAACATTGCAATGGAAAAATACTCAGAACTTAAATTATTTTAATTTTTTTAATCTATATTTCAATACTATTTTTATTTTAAACGTACTTTTTACACTTCTATTTACCTATATAAAATAAAAAGAAATAGCACCTATAAAAGTTTCTCATAATAATGTTTATGTACATAATATTTGTGTGGTGATACATTTTAAAATAGGTAAAACAAGTGATATTTTTAGTGTAAATGCATTACAGCACCTAAAATTCTCAAAAATATATGACGAGTATTGTAATAAATAAAAATTGTAACGGCTGTAAATTGATAGACATCCTATTATCTTTATTTTTTGAAGTAATTAAAAGCTTTTTTGTTAAATATTTTATAGATTTTTGTTGTCTTTAACAAAAATGTTTACATGATTTTCGGATACTCTATTTAACAACGCAATTTGTTTATGTACAATTTACCGTGTAATTGTACACAAAACAAACTCGGTAGTATATTTATAGTTAGAAAAAATGACATGGCCTTGTGAACTAAATTGACTTAAACATGTTTGATATAATATAACACAGACATCCAGGATTGACCCTGCATCAACCCGCCAATATTTATTCAATAATAAAATGAATAAATACCACCAAGGCTTATTTTTCTACGTAAATCCCATATAAGAATGAAAAAAAGTAGGAACTAAAAAACGTTAGTTATTTATCACGTTGAGAAGAGACGTAATGGAAATATATATCCAGGAGGAACTGCAGGGAGCTTTTGTGATCTTTATTTATCTCGCTGTATATCTTTTCGAATTATCTTGCAAAAAAAAGTTTATCTTCTAATGTCAGCCTAATAAAATAAATGAAGATATAAACTGCAATATTTTTTTAGCAAAAAATTTCTACAGGAGTAACTGTGAAAGCATATCGATTGAAGAATAATTGAAAATTATGAAGTTTTAAAGCCCATTATTGACAAATATTACATGATCATCAATCTCTATAAAGAAATTATTTTAATTCCCACATTAAAGTTAAAGAAGCAAAAGGAAACTATTATTATTTATACGGATATGCAGAAAAAGGAAAAACAGTTTCATCGAGACTTTCACGTAATTAAAATATTTTTTAATTGATAAGGTAAGCCGCAATATTTATTTAAATATTAGATAATTTTTATGGTTCTTTAGTGCTCTATTAAGTACAGTATTCAAGTAAATATTTATGTCAAACAGTTTAAAAAATTTAAGCCATATTTGAAGAGAGTTCAATGTACAGATAAACTTATTTATATCTTTATTTACAGACTGACAAACATCATATGAATTTTTAGAATTTAGAGTTTTTATTATTGCATATTACTACGATTTTAGAATAAAGAGGACTTTTCTAAATCTGTTATTTCATTATAGAAATTTTGGAATAATCAAAGCAATATTATTTTAACATTCCTATAGAACTAGGTATTCCTGTAATGACATCTTTAGAATAAAATTACCGTAATTTCATTGCATTATTTTTTATGTATTCGTTAAAGAAAAGATTTTATTATTTTCACTTTCATATAATGATATAGGAACAAAAAAGCATTCTACGGTTTACGAAACTACGATTTCATTTCTAAAATAAAATGAGAAAAAAACTTCCTGTTAAACTTATGCTCAGATCCCATTTCAATAAATTACATAATTCAACAACAGCTGCTCATAGTATAAATTCTTTAAAAAAGTACTGGTAGCATTTCTCACACATACGCTTGACAACATTGATAAATTTTAAAATAAATAAACAGTCAAGTGCGAGTGTTACTCGCGCTCAGAAGAGTTCCGTACGATAAATATATGAACTATTAACTGTATTATTTTATTTAAAAAATCGTTGCTAAAAGAATAATAAGACTTTGTAAAAAACTATACAACGTAGAGTTGGGTATAGCTGTATATACTAGAAAAGTGTAAATGTCTATACAATAAAACTTCAAAGAGATTTGAAGCCTAAATAATATCAAACATTGCTATTCTATGTAACTCTTTTTTTTTTATCTTATCCTAGTGGTTTTTTTTTTTTTACTGAATTCGGTATTAACAATAAAAGTAGTGCATATTTAAACTTCATTTGGCATTTCATAAAACTAAATGCAGGTAGTAATAATAAGGTAGTAAATAAGTGTAGCTAAAACAAAACCCTTGTTAAAAGTTTAAACTTAGCATTGTGCTAAGCCCGCTTCGAAAGGAAGTCGCAAAGTTTCAACGCCTGCATTTTTTCAGATAGCTTTTTAATTAACTTTTAAAGACACGAGAGGCGTATTAGATCCACTTAATGCAAACTAGTCTCGAATCCCATTATATTTATGTGATTAATTCTAATTAAATTAATATGTTTTTAAGAGTTTGAGGTTTATTGCTTTTGTACTGCTACTGGGCATTCATTACACAAATTTATCATTAAAAGTTGTTATCTAGGCTTTAAAAGCTGATGGTACATAGAGTACGCCGCACGTGTCATTATGAATGTCAAAACCGTCCGTGTCTTTAAGGGTTAATATCTCGGTTAATTACAAATATTTTTTTTCGAAAATCATTATCAACAATGCTTTTATACTTCTGCTACGATAGGTACCTCTAGCGTTCTTCAACACCTTGCTGAATGCCTGCAAATAGATATTTGTGTGTAACGGAAAAAATGCGTTTTTCTCAAAAACTATGTGACCTAGGGCAATCGCTTTAATTTTCCTGCAAGGTTTATATTAACCTCTATTACTTCTAATTTTTTCATAATTTTAGCTTCAGTAGATGCAGAAATAGACGTGAGGGGGGGGGGGGGGGGACATATTTTTGCACTACATTTTCGACGATATCTCTGAAAATATAATACCTAAAATTAAAATAAATGTATTTTTGGGTTCAACGGTACAAAAGCTTTCACATGATACCCTACACGATATGCAAAGAAAAGATTTTTTTTTCAAGCAACTTAATTAGCGTCTCTACATTTTTCCTAAATATATTTGTAAATGTTTAAAAATCTGTAAATATGTGGATTAATAATCTTTATTAATGCCCCCGCTTTGAACTTTCCATGTTCCATAGTTTACGAGTAAAATGGCTGTGACAGACACAGGAGTGATCTTATAATGGTTCCGTTTTCACTTTTAAAGTACGGAACCCTAAAAATAGTACTTATTTATCTTTTTAAGTTTATTTTCATGGTTTTAAATAGCTATAGGTGTAACTTTTTAAAAGGATACAGATAATCTATATATATGACATACATGTCACATGACATATGTCAATTTTTACCAGTACCTAAAACTAATTTCTAAACTGTTAATCTTATAATGCTTCCAATTGCATAAAAATATTCAAATGTTGTTCTTCATCAACTTAAGTTAAAATTGCTACTTTAAAAAATTACGAAAGTCAAACGCACCCATTACTAAGCCATAACTACGTACGTTAAAAGTACAAGTACTTTTTAAAGGTCTTTGTGTCCTGTAAGTTACATTTAGAAAAACATTTTTCTTTGCTCTAATAAGTAAAACTACTACTCATTCTGTTACACAAGTTTTGACACTTAAGCTGTTATTCAGCACAATCTGACTCTAAAAACACGTCTTTCATTTTTTTAGTAAAGAAAAATTCTGAAAATTAAAAAATAAATAAAGTAGTTTAATAAGATAAGTTTTTGACCATATAAAAATGAATATGCATAGCTTTAACTGTTGGAGATGAAAATGTTTTTGCATATATAACTTATAGGAACAAGGGACTATTTAAAAATATAAATGCAATAACTTTTATTAAAATAAATTTATTAACATGAATGGCTGTTGGAAGCATACTTCTAAAAATAATGGTATAGGAATTAACAATTGGACAGCGTTAAGAATAATCACCCTATGAAATATACAGAGAAAAAGAGCGACTACTACTTGTAGTAACAGTTGGGAATACGCATATAAAGTCCAAAATGGTCTGCGTATGTTTTAAATATACAGTGGCGGTCAAAAGTTTCCGGCCAGTTAGTTTCTTTGACTTTTTTGCCAGAACGTTTCAGCGAAGAAGAAGCAAAATTGGTTCAAAAGTTAGGGGTCGGTTTGATAAACAGGGGTAAGCAAATGACCTCTGACCACGTGATCATTTTGATTGGATACTGGAACTTGATGCAAAGGGAAATAATTCAAAATCCGCGTGTGCAAATGTTTCCGACCATTCGTCATTCGTTAGTTTTTGCTATCGGTAAAGTGTTTTTTTGACCGTGTTTGTTAAGTAATCAACGTGAATAACGTATTTGAAATTTTAAAATTAAAAGTTGAACAATTATTGTTCATAGACGAGTGGTTTGAGTGTCGCTAAAGGGCCAATCCTCTCGTGAGATTGCGGCAAAGTTATCGATCTGAAAATTTACTGTGAACGATATTTTAAAAATATATAAAGATGGCCATGGCCTTCAGGACTTGCCACTGTCCGGGAGACCCCGGAAAACGACTATTCGTATGGACAGATTTATCAGGAGAAAAGTAGTTGATGACTCGCATAAAAATGCCGCTGCAATTCCCCTCGATATATGGTGTTAAAATATTCTTGAAATAAGTCGGTCTACCGTATCAAGACGCTTACGTGACGTAGGACTTTATAGTAGAATCGGTGTTAAAAAATCTTTTATAATTAAAAAAATCAGAGGGCCCGACTGGCGTTTTTCAAGGAACACAAAAACTGGTCAAACGTAAACTGGAAAAAAGTACTATTATCCGTTGAATCGAAGTTCAACCTTTTCGAAGTTCAACCTCTCAAATGATGGCAAACACTACGTCTGACGAACTAAAAACAAAAGATATGTTACGGGATATGTTATTCCTACAATGAAGCAGGGCGGAGGACACGTTATGCTGTGGGGAGTATTTTCTGGAAAATGTGTCGGTCCGTTAGTTGAAAGATAAATAGCAAGATAAATAGTGCAATGTATAAAGATATCTTGCAAGATCATTTGCTGCCTTATTGGTGGAAAAATTACGGTCGCAACTATTTGTTTCAGCATGGCAACGACCCAAATCATACATGCAAGTTCGTCAAGCAGTGGTTTTAGCACGAACAAATTCCGTTTTTAAAATGGACAGCTCAATCATCCGATCGGAAAAAAATAGAAAATCTTTGGAACGATCTTTAAAACGTGTGCGGAATTATAAATATTCCAATTCAGCAGAATTTTCCCAAAAAATACAAAAAACGTGGAAACTTACCATAGACGATTTTCAACCGTTCTTTAAATCAATGATACGTCACTGCGCCGCATCTTAAATGTACGAAGACAAAATACTGATTATAAATGTTGTTGATCACTGTATTTTCTGTTATAACACCTTTTTCCCAAACTTGCCAAGATGGCCGGAAACTTTTGGGAACATGCGTTTTCTTTTGCAATTAATTTTGACTATTAAATTTATTGATATTTATCTTTTATTCCATAAATATGTTCCTAACTATTATGTCAAAAAATTGCGTAGGTATCACTTTGACATTCCTCTTCATATGGTATACTTACAAATTAACCAAAAATTTTATGCTGAAAGGAAACTTTTGACCGCCACTGTATATGTGTGTGCGTGCGTGCACGATATACCAGGAAAAAGTGTCACAACTTTAAAGGGTCATAAAATATCTAAAACACGTATTTTGTATATTGTTAACCAAGAGCACAATTCATTTATTCAGTCTGAAATATTATTAGTAGAAATATATTCAGTCTTAATACAAACTCAAATTTTTGTTCATACATTTTAAAAAATGGAATTTTACAATGATATATTTTAAGAGACGAATTTTATCTTCTATTATATTCAATGACACAGCCAAAATATGGAAAATAGCCGCAGTCCATGTACACTACAACACTGAAGTAGTCGAACAATAATTCAAAATGAAGGTAACAGCATATAAAATGTAAACAAGAGTACTTTTAAATTTAGAAAAATGTCTTTAAACTTTTCAATCACTTGACTTTTTTTTTTTTTTTTTTTTCCACCAACATTTGGAGTGAATTCACAGAATATTATGCAATTTGTTAATATACTGTAGATTTAATACATAAGATTTATTTTGTTTCATTAAATATTTATTTTTATTTTTAAAAAATCAATATAATTCTGAATCATAAAGTTTTAAACCACGTTTTTATGTGTCCAACTTTAAACGTTTACAGTCAGATAATTTAAATTAATGTCAACCACGTTCCAAATTAATATTCCAAAATAATACTAGCAGACCCATATACTTTGCTATTTAGTTACTCACAATTGTTTTTTCTAAATTAATTCTCATTAAAATTAAATCATTCAAATTATCCGCTTGAAATAACTAATAATGTACGAAAAAAATCTAATAACAGAAGTAATCAAAATTGATTATCTTTCTGGACATTTCGATTATTTTTCATAATCATCTTAAGGCTGTTCTCAGCTGCTCTGTTCAACAAGCACAAAACGTTTTGACAAATTTACAAATTCATTTTTTTTACGGAAAGGCATAAAATTGGAAGGCCTGACTATAGAAGCGATTTGGAATCGAATTGTGTTTTCCATTCTTTGATCAATAAATTACCTATTGAATTATAAACTATTTTGATCCTATGACAAAGACGGTTTCACCCTTCCTTTAGTGGATTTTTTTTTTCGCGCTGAAATTCTGTTCGAAATGCCCACTTTGACAATATTTTCCGAAATATCTATTGCGTTTTCAAAAAAACCCAGCTCCATTACATAGTTTCTGAACAACAACACCAGCTAGTTCCATGCATTTCCGAACAAAAATAAATTAAAACTTATGTCTGAAAGTTGCCCTTCTGGATTTAAGAACAGCCTTAAGATTGAAATAAGAAAGAAAACTCATGCGTCAAGCAAACATTATGAAATATTTTCCAAAACTTACAGAATTACATAAGCAAAATTTCGCTGTTTAATAGGGTAAAGAAGATACCTAAATAAACATTTTAGAAAAACACCTATCGCATATTAAAATTAGATTTGAACAATTACTGCACATAGCCGAAAAGGTAGTCCAATTCTTTTGTGTAGCTCTGTATATTATCAACATGTTTCTATTTATTCTGCATAGTATTCTAAAATTTAGTTTAGTTAGAAAAAGCATAACAAAAGCAACACACACACACGCACACACACACACATATATATATATATATATATATATTGATTTGGGAAAAGTTGAGTAAAATGCAATATGCTATGGAGTCAAAAATGAAAAAGTTTTACATTGCGAAAGTTTTTTCATAAGAATTTCCGCATATATAGAAGAAATTGTATCGTTTTTTGAAAATAATAGCGAATTTAAAAAAATGATGGATTTTCTTCATTTTGTCTTAAAGCAGAAAATTATGCATTATATCATGCATTAAATCTAGAATTAAATCGTGCTAGATATTTGTTTTATGAAATAACCTTACTGTTTTCTGTTTATTAACTCATATTTCACTACTTTAAACATATATTTATAGATTGTTATTGATCTTACAAATATTATTGAAATTTAATTTTCTTTATTGATTTGTATAATTGTTATTTTAACTTATCCATTTTATTATTATTCTGAAATATCACGTATTTGTATCAACATAACGTAAACAATTTCCACGTAGAAGGTATGACGCGCCCTTTCCTCGTGAGAAAAATTACAATGCTTCAACTAAGAGATTGAATCTGGTACTCACAAAATACATCTTTACCTCATTGTTGTTATTCCACTTTAGATATTTTAATAACTATAATAAATATAGGTAAATAGTAATTATATTTACCTATTTAATTAAATGAATAACCGTTATTTAACCATGGATTTACTACATACAGTATTGTAGACTTGTTAAAGGGTACTTTCAGTCCACTTTTATATACAAGGTCTCTCAAAAATATTCAAACGGTTTTGTCTGTTACAGATACGTTGGCAATGTAAATTGCACACGTGTTTAGTATAATAGCCCAGTGGTTAGGGGGTTAAATTCGGAATTAATTAGGTGAAAGATGGACATTGTTTTAATCCCTTCAGTTTAGGTCTAGAATGAATATGCTATGTTTTCCCCCTCGTAAGTGAGCGTTAGGAAATATGTATAGATTTATAGTCAAAAAACACATTTTTTTTTTACATACCATAACAGTATCTCCAAACAGCTAACTCTGTCAGAAACATTATCAACACAAATAATGTAGAGCTTAAAATTCTGAGTAAAAGAGTACCTACACTTAATATTTTTGTTGAACATTAAGGTCACAATTCCACTTTAAAGTTTTAGACTCGTGGTCAGGGGGTTGAACTCAGAATTAATTAGGAGAAAGCTGGAAATTGTTTCAATCCCTTCAGTTTAGGTCTAAAATGAACGTACTATGTTTTCTTCCTCGTACTTGGGTGAATGTTAGAAAATATGTACATATTTATTTTCGAAAAAAACATTTTCTTTAATTACCTTAACAATATCTCAAAACAGCTAAGTCTATAAAAAAATCATTGTCATTACAAATGTTGTAGAGCTTAAAATTCTGAATAAAATGAGTAGCATCATTAATATTTTTGTTCAACATTATGGTCGAAATTCTATATCAAAAATTTTCAAATCACCATAGACGTTTCATAATCACTAATCAAGAGATTGAAGCCAGGAGAGACCAAGTTAACTTAACAATATCTCAAAACTGCGGCCTTAATATTGAACAAAAATATTAAGTGTAGGTACTCATTTTACTCAGAATTTTAGGATCTACAACTTTTGTATTGACAATGTTTTTGATAGAGTTAGCTGTTTTGAGATATTGTTAAGTTAACTTGGTCTCTCCTGGCTACAAGCTCTTGATTAGGGATTAAGGCAATTTGAAATAGAATTGCGATCTTAATGTTGAACAAAAATATTAATGATGGTACTCATTTTATTCAGAATTTTAAGCTCTACAACATTTGTACTGACAATGTTTTTGACAGAGTTATCTGTTTAGAGATACTGGTATGTAAAAAAACGTATTTTTTGACTATAAATCTATACATATTTCCTAACGCTCACCTAGTACCAGGGGGAAAACATAGAATATTCATTCTAGACCTAAACTGAAGGGATTAAAACAACTTCCAGCTTTCCCCTAATTAATTCTGAATTCGGCCTTTTTTTGCTCCCCTACCACTGGGCTATAGGTATGATTTAACCCTTTCATTCCCAGTGAGTCCAAATGGAATCATGATATTCTATATTTTTTTACTATATATCTGGATTCTCCCATATTATTTCAAATGACGGAAATAAAAGCTACATATAATCCCTAATAGATAAATATTTTTGTTTGTCTTCAACAGATGGCAGCACTATGCAAAAAAAATATTTTAATATTTCTAATATGAGATTCTGTTCATTTCGCAAAACAAGTCATGAATAACAGTCGTTTTTATAAGCTTTATAATTAATAAATGTTTTTATTTTTATATATTATATTAAAATATGCTTCAATAATTTATTTTGTCTAGTTCATATAAATATTTTATGAAATATTTTGTTTGAAATGCTTTTTAATAGTAATAATGTAATAAGTAATGTGTAATAAGTAATCTAATGTGTAAGTTTTAAGTAATAATGTAATAAGTATAATATTCTGGGTTACTTCACATGAAATGTGAGTATTATTTAATAGTAATAATGTAATAAGTAATGCGTAACAAGTAATCTAATGTGTAAGTTTTAAGTAATAATGTAATAAGTATAATATTCTGGTGTGTTAAACTATATTATTTAAATTGATCTTCAAGTTGTTATTAAATAATTTAAGAATTTTTGTTATTAGAAAACATTTCCATAATGTTGTATTAACAATAAAAATGTTGGAACAACTTGCGAATACGCCCGGAGTCCGCCATCTTGTTTCTTTGTTGGTCATCGCCGATTTTAAATTTCTTTATTTGGATTTATTTATTTTTGTTGTTATTTATTTTTGTTGTTGTTTATGTCGGTTGTTGTTTATGTTGTTAAATTAAGTATAAAGTGGTTATAAATGACCGACAAAGAAACAAGATGGCGGACTCCGGGCGTATTCGCAAGTTGTTCCAAAATGTTTAATGATATATATAAACTACTCTGATTCACAGTATAAATTTCCTTATATAAATTTTATTATACGTCATGTCCCAATGATGCCAAATGGCGTCGTAAACTTTTTCGATTGATGTGTTATTTAACTCCCAATGATGCCATTTGGAATCAATTAAAATTTTAATGAAAAAATGTAAAAAAAAAAATTGTTTTATTATTTCTTATATTGAGCATAAAAGTAATCTATTTTATGAATTTCAGAATTTTAGCATAAATAGGTAATTTATGGGACTGAAAGTGTTAAGGGTAAGTTGATGAATTTGCCCTGTCATTAATGTTCAAAACTTTGCACTTTTTAAATTTTTATAATGTTCCTTGAGTCTCATAAGTTATAGATAGACAAATAAAATAGAAAAAATTCTATTTTTCTAAGACCAAAAGTTATCGAGTTATAATAATGGAATTATGAATAAGGAGGAGGAGATACATGATGTAGAGTCTACCAGTTGCGAGTGAAGTAACTGAAGAGGTTGTGACAAGATAGCGGCTGATTTTTTGCATCGAATCAACAGTTTCTGGTTACCGCTGAAGCAAACTTCCACCAGAAGATTTTGAATAGAAAATTTCGCCTTATTTTAGCGGCTTATTCATGCAAAATTTCTCTCACAAATATAGTAAAAATTTCTTTTCGTTTTTACTGCTGGAAGTTGCCCCGGATGTTATAATCTCTTTCACTGACACTGACAGAACGTTGTTTAGGTTATCACAATATGGCGGAAACGCAAGATCTGACTACCGCCGAAATAAACTTCCACCTTTAAAAATAAATATCCGATTTTGGCCATAATTACGACTGAAATTCTACAGTAATAAATCTTTTAAATAAGGAGAATATTTATATTCAAATTTACTGGTAGAAGTTTGCCCGACGTTAATAAGCCACTGCGAAATCGGTTACAAATGAAGCTTCACGTTTTTGAAGATGTGTCAATTTCTCTTTATTCAATGTTCCATAGTTAGAATGCGTTTAATTTTAGGCCATTTTCGAGCTTTTTGGCACTAAAAAGAGGATTTTTAATGTCCGAAATCTCCGAAATTTTACAAAATTGAATGTATCATAACTGCTTGAGTTTTAGTCGTAGAATAGGCGAATTTTTACTGTTTTACTCGTCAAAGCACGAAGAATTTTTCTAAATGTAACTTAAATGACCCAGGAATCGTATGAATAAGCAAATGTAGTAGACACAAACATAATCTTATATCTTACCTTATTTTAAACATTTTTGTCTTTATATATCCTACTTATTTCTAAACAGTAAAAATTAAGCGTGTTTTAAACTTTTTGGGACACTCTGTATAAAAAAAATCCTCCAACCTAAAACTCTCCTTAGGAACCAATATTAGATACAGTAGTAAGAAAGTATATAGAGAGGAGAAGGTGTAAAAACGGCACAGGTGTAAATATGGGCATCCCTCCCGAAGTGGCCACTGGAGGTGCTGAAGACTGATGTCCAGGATTGTACATGATGCTACTTGTTGATATAAGATAATACATAGCAGTTGGAACCATTTTTTTCAAATAGTGGGAATGCAGCGTGAGTTATTGTGCAAATTGGTGTTTGTTCGGGACTGCAAACTTTTGACAGGTATCTGATATCGTTTTTTTCATGTACTTATAGTTAATTTAAAGCAATTTTAGAATGATATCGGGAAAGCGAAGATCCTAAGCTACTTTTAGAAACACGCCTTTAATCATACTTGTCCTTAGGTTAAATGTGAAAGTAGTTATCTTCCTTAGTTGAGGCTAATGTAAATATGGGCACCCTTTCTTTGTGTAAGTATGGGCCCCCTCTTTTTCGAATTACCTTGATATACAAGCACATCAAACTCTAGCTATGCTATTGGTGAGGCTGCTGAAACACCGCAATATTCTCCGGGAACTTTAAATGTGGTTTCTTCAGTCGACATACCTCCTGTCCCCAATATGAAGGGAACCTCTACTCGTGGACGCGGCAACGTTCAGCGCCATTACTGGATCACCATGCAAGAATCAGTTGACCAAGTCGCTTAACAAAAGTGCTCTCAAGAAGGCGTCCTTGAGTTTTCCCAGAGTAAGAGACCTGTCAGGGAGCAGGGGTGGGAAGGCCTTAAAAAATCGACCCACGAAACCATGCAATTTATCCTCGGACTCATCACTGACTCTCCCCTTGTGGAAAGTGATGATCATATGAACCTGGATACCAACGATGGGACTAAACCAGTCTCGAGCTCTGGCTCAAAGAGCCAGCTATGTTTTCGATTTTTGAAAATAATTTCTGTATGTAATAAAAAAATTCTGTATCATTTTGTATTGTTTTATCCTGTTTTAAAACACTGTAAACTAGATTTTGTGAGCTTTTTCGGAGAGGACCCATATTTGCACCCCATTTTTTCAAAGCTTTTTTGTAAATCTTCGTTTTTGAATTGAAATAATTGAAATTAACCATTGTCTTGCATCCTCTCATCTAGTAAGACCTCCACGGAAGGCACTCCCCCGCCCCATAGGGCCTATATCCCACGTGCTGATAATTGGCCGACATAAATACAACCAACCAACCAACCTCTCATCTAGTAAAGTACTTATAGTTATTGATGAATGTCAAAAATCTAAAACTCTTTAAAGTGAAAGTCACTTTAAGTCAAAAACAAAAGAGGGTGCCCATATTTACACCTTTTCCTCTACTTAAATAATTAAAACGAAAGCATTTTTTTTAAAGTGAAGACATCCACATAATTTTCTTCATCCCACTTGATGTTCCTAAGGTGTTCGTCCCTCTGTCAGTTTAATTTTTTCTTGTAATGCTACTTTATTGTCATTTAAACTATTTTTTCTTGAATTATTTAAAAAATTCTTCACCGACGTAAACTAATGAAAAGTATCTATTCTTTATTTATCCTGACAGAATTAATGAAATTCTTCTAGCTTTTTTGAGTTTTGTTTAAAGGTTTCGCTTAATTGAACAAGTCCGTTGGGAATACGCTATTTCATTTAACGGAATATATTTAATTTTATAGACCCATAAAGGGAGATAATAATGTTCTTTTTAAAAAAAATATTCATTACAATCTTTAGCATAAGCATAAAATATAAATCTTAAACTAATAAGAAAGTATTACATAATAATGTAATCACTTTCGTAAAAAGTAATTACGCATGAGTAAAAAATAAATATTTAATAACATGAACCAGAATGAAAAAAGCATTTTACGAGACAATCTGTTTATAGAGTAAAATCATCAGATACTTTGTCATATATCTCCAGATTATTTTCTCATCTAAATTTTGATTTCACTTATTTAAACTTCATACTTTTTTTGCATATACACTGAAATTTTATGTACTAGTACTATCTTCATAATCGTAACACATACAGAAAAAAATCTGTTGTCCCTATGCACTGTTAACAGATTCTTAAAAGTGCATACTATATAAATATTTACTAATTTTAATTGCTAAAAGGCATAAATTAAAAATTTTAATCCCTTGAGGGGCGGTAGGATATATTTTATCCCACCTACGATTAATAAAGATTTACACCAGAAAATTTTTATGAAATTTTACTTTTCTAACTTTGGTGGAAAAAAGACTTATAATTGCTTTTCCTTATTTTAAAATAAAATTTTTCTAAATTTCCGGTGGAAATTCAGCATTACACAAACGCAATTGCTTGCCTCTCAAGGGGTTAAAAACAGTAAAAGTAGGTTTATTCAACTGTTTCTATTCTACCCGAGTCATTTTCAAAACAAATAAATAAAAATATTCTTAACTTGTACGGTCTCATTCACGGGATGATAACACGCCATCATTCAAATGTACTCTGTCATATCATGCACGTTATTGTTTTATTTTACTTAGATGTTTATTTTTATATTCGTGACCATTGTGTAACTCAAGCCATAGATTTTGTAAGTTAAATGATGCTGAATCGTTGCATATTGAATTTTTGCGTGTAAAATCTCAATGGTTTCTCTTATAAGTGACGGACGGTATAGACTGGGGGGGGGGGGGATTATCTTACTTTCATTGAAATTTATTTGGATTTTTAGTAATTAAAATTAGTACTATATTATTACAAGGTGTTAATTTGTTACATATTTATATAAACATTTGTTAAAACTTATGCTAATAGTATATTTATAAATATCTGTAACTTAAACGTTTTTTAAGCACTCTTTTAATTCAAATTCTGTGAAAAAAAATGGCATTCAAAGCAAAAAAAATGTTTTCACAACTTCAGTCATCAATACAAAAATGACTGCCTTTTTGTTGTAAAAAAATAAAAAGGAGAGATACTGCAAGTAACAAAAATAACTGCTCTTTTAAAAACGTGAAAAATATTTATTTCGTCCGGAAAAAGCTTACACATTGGTTTATTTTGTATTTTTTGTCATCTGTAATCCTTTTCGAATAGTCACAATAAATTCGTATATGCAGAGAAACAGAAGCAGTATTTTTCAAGCAGTGACATAAATTTTCCATTCCATGAACATGAGAAATATTTTATTTTTAAGATGCAAATATCTGAGTTTGCAACATGCAGCTGTGCTCTTTTATTTTATGATAAATTGCGCGCAACTTTGTGTAGAAGGTACAACACTCTATAACAAAAATAAAAAAAAGAAACTTAGGCAGTAGTGCATTTATATTTCGTTGTACTCTAAAGAAAATTCAAGTGACATATTCATAAAAGTTTTATACAAAATCTAATATCTCTGCTTTTAATTTTTTAATAGTTTTGTCGTGTTCATTGCTATCAATGAAAATTAGAATTGCATAAATATAACAGAATATTTTCATATATTCTTTTTTATAAAAACTTTTTATTGACTCAAAGTTATTATTGCTACTATACAGTGTGTTCCTAAGGTACATGAATTAATAGGACTCAATATATTTTAGCCATAATTTGTCAAAGTAAAATATATTTGAATAGAGAATTTCTTGCTTTATATTCATGGATGAAAATAGATACTTGAGTACTTTTCGCTGGCTAATTTAATTCAGAAAAATCAGCTTCCACACAATATGATTTATCATAATAACGATGAACGTGTGAAAATGATAAGTTGTTCTTTATTTAGTAGGAAAATGTATAAACGCAATTAACAGATACAATATATAAAAAATACACAAATGCCAGATAAATCTTTCCAATCAACGATTGCATTTTTTAAAAAAGCATTTATATTTGAATCATTTATTCTAGCAGTCAAAATCTCTAATGTAATTTAAATCAGTAATAAAGTAATCATCTTTTGTGTGCTGTCAACAACGCACCATTAACTAGCTTAAAATTTATTCTAAGTAGTGTACAATTGTTTGGTTTTGTTTTTTATCACACCATTTCATCGAATCCTACCAATGGGCTGCCTAGACTTTTCTCAATGGATCCTCTTTTTGTAAAAATTGTACATATATTAATATCTCTTTTAATTCAATTTTTTGTGAAAAAAAATTGCATTGAAAAAAAATGTTTGCTCAGTTTTATTCATCAATACAAAAATGACTGCCTTTTAGTTGTAAAAAAGTAAAAGAGGGAGAGGGGGGAAGTAGTAAAAATAACTGCTCTTTTAAAAACGTGAAAAATATTTTTTTTCGTCCGGAAAAAGCTTACATATTGGCTTATTTTGTATTTTTGGTCAAGTGTAATCCTTTTCGAATAGTCACAATAAATTCGTATATGAAGAGAAACAGTATTTTTCAAGCAGTGACATAAATTTTCCATTCCGTAAACATGAAAAATGTTTTATTTTTAAGATGCAAATATCTGAGATTGAAGCATGCAACTGTGCTCTTTTATTTTTGATAGATTGCGCGTAACTTTGTGAAGAAGATGCAACACCTTATAACAAAAATAAAGAAAAGAAATTGAGGCAGCAGTGCATTTACATATCGTTGTACTCTAAAGAAAATTCAAGTGACATACTCAAAAAAATTTTGTACAGCATGTAGTATTTCTACTTTCAATTTTGATATATACTTTTATTGTGTTCTTTGCTATCAATGAAAATTATAATTGCATGAGTGTAATAGAATATTTTTGTATATTCTTAATTATGAAAACTTTTCATAAGCTCAAAGTTAGCATCACTACTATACAGTATGTTGCAAAGACAAATAAATTACACTGGACAACAGTGGTTTTGTCCTAGAACTAAAATTAGTTGATTCTAGATCAGTTTTTAGCGCTGATTCCGAATATGCTTTCCATTTATCTCTAGGTGGTCCAGGTTTTGAGAAATTTGCATATTTAAATTTATGCAAATTTAAGCTTTTTTGTAAATTCTATGCAAATTTTAGAATTCTCAGCTATTCTATGCAAATTTTAGATACAATATATGTCACATATAATTACGTTTTCTAGATAAGGACTGCTTGACCATTTGCTTCAGATAAAAGTCACGATTTACATATTCTTAACATTTATTTATCGGTTGTTAAGCCTAATTTGCATATTTTTCAATGGTGTAATATTTACATCACTATCAACTTTAAAATAGTTGCCACAGAATTGACGTAGTGTTTTTCTAGACTAGGTTTTTATGCTGATTTCAAATCTGCAGTCTGTTTTCTTATGTTATGTCTAGTTTTTGAGTAAGATGAATTTCTACTTTTGCACGGCATTAACACAGGTTTGATATAAGATGCTTTTTAGGGGGGTGTAATTCATTGACAAGAAGGTGAACAGGGTCAGATTCATGTTAGAGACATAAACAAAAATTTATATAATCGAAAAAAAATAAGTAGTAGAATCTATCCAAACTAGTTGAAGTCAGGGGCGTTGCCATGGGGGGGTATGGGGGGGGAGCATCCCCCCCAATATTTGTGAAGTTGGGAAATTTGAGCTTAGAGTTGGGAAATTCGGGATTTTTGAGACATTATGAAATTTTTATTGTTTTGATGATTATGTTTCTGACTGAGTATTGTAACAGTAAGCAAGTTAAATTATCAAAAGAAATACAAAAAGAAATCAGACACACTCAATCTATCATTGTATTTTTCAGTTCTACAAAAATATTATACATCTACCAGACCTAAATTTCTCTACTCCTATCCACCAATAGCTGACTATCCAGTTCCGTTATTTCCTTCAAAACTTTGTTTCTTTCTCAAAATGTTCACCCTCCCAAAAGAGAATCCAGCTATTTTAATCCAAAGGGATTGCAGCTTCTTTTGAAAATTGGAGATCACTTGTAGCACAACAGAAAGGAATGTAGTCACCTACTTGAAACACAGCTGGGCAAGAAGATTTGATGAGTTTTCACAAATTGCACTAATTTTGCGATTTTTGGACAATATTTTACTTATTCTCGTGATTTTTTTTGCTCCGAAAATTAGTTAACCCTTCGCTGTCATGACAAAAGCATTATATGAGCAAATGTGAATATAAGAAGTCGTTAGTTTAGATACATTTGCTACATTTTACCTTTATTTGTATGCGGAAATATATATATGTCCTGTTCATTTATATTTATAGGTGTTTAGTAAATTTTAAACCAAAAATCCAGTGTTGTGTGTTTAAAGCTGTTCTAAAAAATGACTATAAATCTTAGCACGAAAGAACCCTTCATAATAGGAAAAGAGTTTTCATGCAAGATTTTGGAGAATCTAAAAATCCGTTCGAGGATGAAAAAGGTAAAAAAGTGGATGATTTGAATTTGGAACAGAAATATGACCATGAAAGCAGTCCATCAACTGAAGAAAAAAATCGACATCCAGGTTGACATAAACACTGATAGGATGCACTTGAATAAAATTTTGAAGAAATAAAGATTTCCTTATAGACAAGTTCATAAACAATTATGAATATTAGGATGTGATTGAATAAGCTGGCTTCTGAAAGCGCCGTGGGAAAACGTTTTCACCAAATGGAATAGATAAAAATAATAGCATAGCAATGGACATTGATAGACATAAGTTTTACAGGGAAGAGTTATAAGAAATACAAGAAAATTTCGGCAATTTAGTAATGGGCTTAAATGACAATGTTCCCTATATCAGGAGAATATTGCACCAATACATTCCATATTTAAATTGCAATTGTGCAAGGCAAATTTGAGTATCACTAACTGAGAAAAGTTAATAATGTTTCCCCCTGGATATGAGAAACCGGATGTACATGACTTGCAGAGTCAAATAGAAATAAACCAAATCCCAACTCACTTAACAAATCTTTTCTGATGCCATGAAATCCAAAGACTATTTGGGTCACACTGTCAAACTATATACTCGTACCTTAACATTCACAGCAGCTTATCTTTATGGCGTTGCATCTAATGAAAGAATCTTTAGTCAAATAAAAATTTAATAAATATATATTAAAAGCTACAATGAGGCCTGACAGACTTGACAGCCTAATGCTTTTAAAATGTGAAATTGAAATAGTGGATTTTATTAAACTGGACGATGTTAGGTTAGCTTCATCAGAGTTAGCTTGATTGAAGATCAAAAGAATTGATGTTAAATGAAAATTATTTGTATGTGCCAATCCCAAAACCTTATTCTATCCCATACATGTTAATACTTCAAAATTTGCAATCACAATGTTAAAATTAAATAACAATTCTATGCCCATAATAATGAATTCTAAAGGTTTAATTGTGTGCATTTAATTTATAATTCGTTTAATTGTGTGCCTTTAAAAAGGAGATAGAAGCATCGCATTTTTCAAACAAATCATTGAATTTCGACACCTATGCTCTTAGATGTCTGCAACCCAAATTCCAAACCCAAAGAGCTCAAAAGCGATACCTTTGGACAGTATACACCCAAGCCCAATAAGGAAGTGTAACCGAATATGAAGTTTGACTAAATTTCCGTGCATTAGTTTTTCAGATATAGCTAACGCGAAAATCGTGAAAACTGCAATACACCAATGCCACAGATATATACAAAAACCTAATAAGCACTAAATTATGTCAAGGTTTAATAGCATATGAAATTTGATCAAATTCTGTGCAACAGTTTTTGAGATATAACTATCGCTAAAATCATGTAAATCGTGAAAAATACAGCATAGCAGCGCCACCTTTTGGGTAATTTACACCAAAAACTAATCAGCATTAATTTTTATCAAGGTATAACTGAATCTAAAGTTTTATAAAATTCCGCGAATTAGTTCTTGAGATAGAGCACCAACAAAATTTGTGTCACATTCACACAGACAGACATTTTCTAAAATCAGTCAAATCATATTCAGGACCTTCTAAAACGTATCAAATCGTCGAAAACCAGTTGTAGATTTTTTTTTACGAATTCAATACTTTCGTCTTGTAAAGACAGAAGAAAGTAAAACGGGTGTTTGTTTTTTTATTAAACAAACCAATAATTAGAATTTTATATTTCTAGTTTCAAAATTTTTCTTTGGAAAGGAATTTTTTATGCATAAGCTTCATTATCATTATTACACACTTTGTGCATATCACTTTAGTTGAATGTTGGAGGAATTTGTATCAAGTTGGGAAATTTTCGAACTCCCCCCCCCCCCGAAAAAATATCTGTAGCTACGCCCCTCGTTGAAGTTTATCATACAAAGTATCATAAAAAGCTATTTCTGGCTTTTTTGACCAAAAACTAAAATTCCACTTTTTTCAAAAACTAGACGTGATAGAAGAAAACAGATACAAGATTTGAAATCAGCTCAAAAAACTGGTTTAGAAACATGTTAAAGTACTCGTGAGGGAGAAATATTTGAACTTCAAGAAACATTATTAGAAAAACATGAACAATATGCAAATTAGGTACAATATTTCACAGTCACATGTCAGTATAATCTCAGAAACAACGTTTTTATGAAGAAAATTAGGTAGTAATTATAACATAAAGCCAAAATTCCTGTCTGGTATTGCTTTATACCTTAAATGTGCAAATTATTGTATAAAATTTACTAAATTTGCTAAATAAATTTCCTACTAAATTTACTAAATAAATTGAAATGTGCCAATATCTCTCAAACTTGACGTGCTGGAGTAAATCTAAAACTAGATTCGAAATTAGCACAAAAAACCACATAAAAGACAACTAATTTCTCTTTTAGGACAGAGCAAAAGTTCAAATTTGTTGACCAGTGTTATTAGAACTTAATATATTTTAGGCATAATTTGTTAAAGCAAAATTAATTTGAATAGAGAATTTCTTGGTTTATATTCATGGATGAAAATAGATACTTGAGTACTTTTCTTTGACCAATTTCATTGATAAAAAACGGCCCCGAACAATCTGATTTATCACAATAATAATGGACGTGTGAAATAATAAATTGTTCGTTACTTAGTAGACAAATGAATAAATGTTACTAACAGATATAACATATATAAAATACGCAAATGTCAGATAAATCCTAGAAATTAACTATCAAATAAAAAATAAATAAATCATTTAAATTTTCATCCTTCATTCTAGCAGTCAAAAACCTCTAATATTATTTAAATTAGGGATAAAGCAATCATCTTTTTTATGAAGGCAGCGCACCATAAATTTGCTTAAACTCTAAGTGGTGTAGGGTTGTTTGGCGGTGTTTTTATCTCACCATAACCCAGACATTTCTCACCGCGTTCTGTTTTTGTAAAAATTGTACAATAAACTAAGTTCTCTTTAAATTCAAATTTTTGGGCAGAAAAATAGCATTCAAAACAAAAAACATGTTTTTTCAACTTTATTCATCAATACAAAGATGACTGCATTATTGTTGTAAAAAAGTAAAAGGGAGAGAGAGTGGTAGTAGTAAAAATAACTGTTCTTTTAAAAACGTGAAAAATATTTGTTTTGTCCCGGAAAAAGCTTTCAAATTTGTTTATTTTGTATTTTTTGTCAAGTTTAATCCTTTTCGAATAGTCGAAATACATTCGTATATGCAGAAAAGCAGAAACAATATTTTTCAAGCAGTGACATAAATTTTCCATTCCATGAACATGAAAAATGTTTTATTTTTAAGATGCAAATATCTCTTTTGAAACATCCAGCTGTGCTCTTTTATTTTATGGTAGATTGCGCGTAACTTTGTGAAGAATATGCAACACTATGTAACAAAAATAAAGAAATGAAATCGAGGCAGCAGTGCATTTATATTTCGTTGTACTCTAAAGAAAATTCAAGTGACTTACTCAAAAAAATTTTGTACAGTATGTAGTATTTGTACTTTTAATTTTGAGATATACTTTTATAGTGTTCATTGCTGTCAATGAAAATTAGAATTGCATGAGTCTAATAGAATATTTTTATGTATTCTTAATTATGAAAACTTTGCATGAGCTTAAAGTTAGCATCACTACTATACAGTATGTTGCAAAGACAAATAAATTATTAGAACTTAATATATTTTAGGCATAATTTTTTAAAGCAAAATTCATTTGAATTGAGGATTTCTTGCTTTATATTCATGGAGGAAAATAGATACTTGAGTACTTTTCTTTGACCAATTTCATTGATAAAAAACGGCCCCGAACAATCTGATTTATCACAATAATAATGAACGTGTGAAATAATAAATTGTTCGTTACTTAGTAGACAAATGAATAAATGTTACTAACAGATATAACATATATAAAATACGCAAATGTCAGATAAACCCTTGAAATTAACTATCAAATAAAAAATAAATAAATCATTTAAATTTTCATCCTTCATTCTAGCAGTCAAAAACCTCTAATATTATTTAAATTAGGGATAAAGCAATCATCTTTTTTATGAAGGCAGCGCACCATAAATTTGCTTAAACTGTAAGTGGTGTAGGGTTGTTTGGCGGTGTTTTTATCTCACCATAACCCAGACATTTCTCACTGCGTTCTGTTTTTGTAAAAATTGTACAATAAACTAAGTTCTCTTTAAATTCAAATTTTTGGGCAGAAAAATAGCATTCAAAACAAAAAACATGTTTTTTCAACTTTATTCATCAATACAAAAATGACTGCATTATTGTTGTAAAAAAGTAAAAGGGAGAGAGAGTGGTAGTAGTAAAAATAACTGTTCTTTTAAAAACGTGAAAAATATTTGTTTTGTCAAGGAAAAAGCTTTCAAATTTGTTTATTTTGTATTTTTTGTCAAGTTTAATCCTTTTCGAATAGTCGAAATACATTCGTATATGCAGAAAAGCAGAAACAATATTTTTCAAGCAGTGACATAAATTTTCCATTCCATGAACATGAAAAATGTTTTATTTTTAAGATGCAAATATCTCTTTTGAAATATCCAGCTGTGCTCTTTTATTTTATGGTAGATTGCGCGTAACTTTGTGAAGAATATGCAACACTATGTAACAAAAATAAAGAAATGAAATTGAGGCAGCAGTGCATTTATATTTCGTTGTACTCTAAAGAAAATTCAAGTGCCTTACTCAAAAATATTTTGTACAGTATGTAGTATTTGTACTTTTAATTTTGAGATATACTTTTATATTGTTCATTGCTGTCAATGAAAATTAGAATTGCATGAGTCTAATATAATATTTTTATGTATTCTTAATTATGAAAACTTTGCATGACCTCAAAGTTAGCATCACTACTATACAGTATGTTGCAAAGACAAATAAATTATTAGAACTTAATATATTTTAGGCATAATTTTTTAAAGCAAAATTCATTTGAATAGAGGATTTCTTGCTTTATATTCATGGAGGAAAATAGATACTTGAGTACTTTTCTTTGACCAATTTCATTGATAAAAAACGGCCCCGAACAGTCTGATTTATCACAATAATAATGGACGTGTGAAATAATAAATTGTTCGTTACTTAGTAGACAAATGAATAAATGTTACTAACAGATATAACATATATAAAATACGCAAATGTCAGATAAATCCTTGAAATTAACTATCAAATAAAAAATAAATAAATCATTTAAATTTTCATCCTTCATTCTAGCAGTCAAAAACCTCTAATATTATTTAAATTAGGGATAAAGCAATCATCTTTTTTATGAAGGCAGCGCACCATAAATTTGCTTCAACTCTAAGTGGTGTAGGGTTGTTTGGCGGTGTTTTTATCTCACCATAACCCAGACATTTCTCACCGCGTCCTGTTTTTGTAAAAATTGTGCAATAAACTAAGTTCTCTTTAAATTCAAATTTTTGTGCAGAAAAATAGCATTCAAAACAAAAAACATGTTTTCTCAACTGTATTCATCAATACAAAAATGACTGCATTATTGTTGTAAAAAAGTAAAAGGGAGAGAAAGTGGTAGTAGTAAAAATAACTGTTCTTTTAAAAACGTGAAAAATATTTGTTTCGTCCGGGAAAAAGCTTTCAAATTTGTTTATTTTGTATTTTTTGTCAAGTCTAATCCTTTTCGAATAGTCGAAATACATTCGTATATGCAGAAAGGCAGAAACAATATTTTTCAAGCAGTGACATAAATTTTCCATTCCATGAACATGAAAAATGTTTTATTTTTAAGATGCAAATATCTCTTTTGAAACATGCAGCTGTGCTCTTTTATTTTATGGTAGATTGCCCGTAACTTTGTGAAGAAGATGCAACACTATGTAACAAAAATAAAGAAATGAAATTGAGGCAGCAGTGCATTTATATTTCGTTGTACTCTAAAGAAAATTCAAGTGACTTACTCAAAAAAAATTTTTACAGTATGTAATATTTGTACTTTTAATTTTGAGATATACTTTTATAGTGTTCATTGCTGTCAATGAAAATTAGAATTGCATGAGTCTAATAGAATATTTTTATGTATTCTTAATTATGAAAACTTTTCATGAGCTCAAAGTTAGCATCACTACTATACAGTATGTTGCAAAGACAAATAAATTATTAGAACTTAATATATTTTAGGCATAATTTTTTAAAGCAAAATTCATTTGAATAGAGAATTTCTTGCTTTATATTCATGGAGGAAAATAGATACTTGAGTTCTTTTCTTTGACCAATTTCATTGATAAAAAACGGCCCCGAACAATCTGATTTATCACAATAATAACGGACGTGTGAAATAATAAATTGTTCGTTACTTAGTAGACAAATGAATAAATGTTACTAACAGATATAACATACATAAAATACGCAAATGTCAGATAAAGCATTGAAATTAACTGTCAAGAAAAAAAATATAAATCATTTAAATTTTAATCCTTCATTCTAGCAGTCAAAAACCTCTAATATTATTTAAATTAGTAATAAAGCAATCATCTTTTTTTATGAATGCAGCGCATCATAAATTTGCCTAAGCTTTAAGTGGTGTAGGGTTGTTTGCCGGTGTTTTTATCTCACCACAATCCAGACATTTTTCACCGCGTCCTGTTTTTGTAAAAATTGCACAATAAACTAAGCTCTCTTTAAATTCAAATTTTTGTGCAGAAAAATAGCATTCAAAACAAAAAAGATGTTTTCTCAACTTTATTCATCGATACAAAAATGACTGCATTATTGTTGTAAAAATGTAAAACGGGGAGAGAGTGGAAGTAGTAAAAATAACTGCTCTTTTAAAAACGTGAAAAATATTTCTTTCGTCCGGAAAAAACTTACATATTGGCTTATTTCGTATTTTTTGTCAAGTGTAATCATTTTCGAAAAGTCACAATAAATTCGTATATGCAAAGAAAAAGAAACAGTATTTTTCAAGCAGTGTCATAAAATTTCCATTCCATGAACATGAGAAATATTTTATTCTTAAGATGCAAATATCTGAGTTTGAAACATGCAGCTGTGCTCTTTTATTTTATGGTAGATTGCGCGTAACTTTGTGAAGAAGATGCAACACTCTATAACAAAAAGAAAGAAAAGAAATTGAGACAGCAGTGCATTTACATTTCGTTGTACTCTAAAGAAAATTCAAGTGGCATACTCAACAAATTTTTGTACAGCATGTAGCATTTCTACTTTTAATTTTTAAATGCTTTTATTGTGTTCATTGCTGTCACTGCAAATGAGAATTGCATGTGTCTAACAAAATATTTTCATATATTCTTTATTATAAAGACTTTTTATTGGCTCAAAGTTATTATAACTACTATACACCGTTTTCCAAAAATAAATAAGTTATTGAAACTTAATATATTTTAGCGATAGTTTGTAACATTCATTTGAATGGAGAATTTCTTGCTTTATATTCGTGGTTTCGAAATACTAAAGTATTCTTCGTTGACCAATTTCACTGAGTAAAACCACTCTCCAAAAAATATGATTTATCATAATAATAGGGCTGCCACAGGCAACTATTTTTTAATTCTACTTTGCACCACCTTCTCGAAACAAAATTCTTTAATATAAAGTTTGACAACATTTCAAGAGAAATATACTACAAAATTTATTTATTTTTTAAATAGTAGTGCAAATAGAATAGAAAAATAGTCGCCTGTGGCAAACTTGTAATAACAATGGACGCGTGAAGTAATAAACTTTTCATTACTTAGTAGGCAAATTTATAAATTCTACTAACAAATATAAAATATAAAAATGCACAAATGTCAGATAAATCCTTGAAATTAACGATCAAATTTTTAAAAAAATCATTTAAATTTGAATAATTCATTCTACCAGTCAAAAACCTCTAATATCATTTAAATTAAAACACATAAAGTAATCATCTTTTTTACCCAGTCAGCGCACATAAACATGCATAAACTCTAACCTAAGTGGCGTATGGGTGTTTGGCGCTGCTATTTATCTCACAATTCCATTTAATCCTACCAGGTGCTTACCAAGACTTTTCTCCTCATTAGGTCCTGTGTTTGTAAGAATTTGAACTGTTTCTAATATTTGTTTCTAAAAGTCTAATCATAATTTTGCAAATCTAAAATTAGCGTTACATTCAGGTTCATGCTTAGACAATTCAATTTTAACAAGGTACTGTTTTAATGAACAAATATATACATGAATTGAATTAAGATATATAAATTTCTATTTACTTTTCATATAAAAATAGCTGGATAATAGGATCTTTTCTAATGCCAGCTGTTTTGAGACAGGTCACATTTCATTTTAATATGATTCAATTAGTAAAAATTCATTTTTTATGTGAAAATTTTTGTGAAAGGTCCTTTTTCAAGATAGTAGTTAAAAATGCAAAAATACAAAACGTTATATTGTTAAAACACATCTACCTTATTGCACATAGCATAATTAAAGTCATTAAGTCCTATGAAACTTTAACTCGTATTTTTAAAAATCATTGATTACTTTTAATTATGCATCTAAAACACATAATACACAAACAAAAGGCTTTTCAAAATTTAACTCGTTTATATTTTCCGCCTGAAGTATTGTGAAGATTTTAATTACCTGCAATTTATTCTGTAACTGTGAATTACCTTTTGTTCTAAGCATCTGTTTGCGAAACATATTGACACATTTAAGTGTCTTCAAGATGTTTACATTGTTACATATTGAACAACAGAAGGTAAGTGTGTTATTGTGTGCTTATTTCTTTATAAACACTATGCAACAACTTCATGTATAGAATGGTGGAATACAAGTGGTTCGTTAAATATACGATTTGACAGAAGATGCTAACATGTATCGTGAATTAGTAACAAACAATATTTGATTCATTAAACATTTATTCATAAATTTTCGTAAGAATTAAAGACGATGAATTAACATTTCACATCAGAAAGTACTTTAAGTTTTTAATATTTCTCGCTTATCACGGATATGCATTCCCTTTGCAAAGTTGAAATAAAGATAAGGTATGTAATTTTGTGTGAAATTTTTGGTGATATAAGTAATATTAAATAATATTAATATTTTTCTGTAGATTAGCAAGGAGTATATCGCAGATTAAAAGAAAAATAAATATTTGAATATGTGAAATGTGCCAAATACAATTTGAAGTTTTCCCAAACAAAAGAGCACTTTCAAGAAACCCGAAGTACAAAGTTATCAAAAATATTGCGGAATTAGTTTATATTGGCAACTCAATGCTTACGAACTCAATAATATTCACAACTCTGTGAAATTATTTGAGAACTTGAGCATGTCTCTCCGACCGATAGATATTTTTTATTGCGTTTTACTTTCGCACCGAAGTTTTGAAACACCCGGCATATATATATATATATATATATTATATATAAGCATATATATAATATATACTTATATATATATATGTATATATATATATATATATATATATATATATATATTTCTCTACTTATATATATATATATACTAGGGGGCTTAGCCCTCTGCTCGCTAACGCTCACCAACCCCCACGAATTGCTACGCGGTTCATATTGGGATCGCTACGCGGTCCCAGCTCGCTTCGCTCGCTCGCCACTGTTTATGTCAACTCTAGCCAGAATGAGTGCTATCATTACAACGTATTAAATTTACAAATATTTTTAATGTATAAAAAAGTAATGGAAAACTGTTGAAAATGTAAATAAAAGCTTACCTTGGATACAGAATTAATTAAAAACCCTAGTGAAAACAAAATAAAAAATATTTTTAGTTGGGCCGCTATGAGATCCGAGCAAGCAACATATGAAATTTAAAACTATTTTAATTCATAAAAAAGTAATTGAAAATTTTGTTGAAAATATAAATAAAAATGCATTTATCAAAAGTTTGGCGCTATGACTTGTTGATCATCATTAAGAAAGCTAAGCGAACAGGAAATTGACGCCGTTTAAATTTAAATGGCATGTTAGTGTCAGATGGAGTCCTTCTCCTTTCATTTTGCCTATAGTATTGAAAACCACGGCTTAAATTAATTTAAAACTATAATAAGACGCTATATAACGTGCTACGTTTCACGCTATCGAAATGTAAACAAAACGTTTTCGCCTGTGTCTAAATACAACCTTGGATCAAAAAGCTACGTCACCGTAAAACGGACCAATAGCAATTGTCATTCATGTATTGCTCAAACGGTTTGCGTTAAAAGAGAGATCCTGTCTGGATTTTGATTTGCTGAGTGTTTTGGGACATATGACCGTAACTACCACTGAGAAACGTCGCTTTGGCTGTTGCCAAATAGCAAGCAACAAATACAGCCCTTTTTTAGCGCTACGTAAGAGAAATATATCTATAGATATATAAATTTGTAGGATGGTTATATGTAAAATGTTGATTTATTATGACTGGATAACTAGACGTTGGAATAACAACACATGAACTTTAATCCATTTCTATAAAAATAATTTTACACCACTTCGTTGATAGCTTCTTCAAATATTTTACATTTCTTACTTAAAACCTATAATATACTTTTTTTCGAACAATCCAATTAGACCTAACAGTGCCTTCCTTGGCATTTCATAAGCCGATGCTTCATGAACAATATAATTTAATAGACTTACTCTTTTCTAATTTTGAATATCTCCAAACCTTGACCTCGTGATCGTGAATTTTCATAAATCAGACTTTCAAATCATGGATAATAAAAATACCAGAGCGTCAGTTAATTTGCTGATCATTCACGTCATAAAGAAAATAAAGTATGTTTAAATTCAAATCTTACAAATCAGTAATCCTGACATGATGACGTAACGACATCAGCATCTTGGCTTATTATTTTATTACGCATAAACAGCTAAACTTTTGAGACTTTTATATACTTTTCTTTCACATAAAATTTTAATTACATGTTCAATACACATGCACATATACTTAATATATCTGACTTATCCAGGAGTTTAAACCACAGACCACGGCTTCATGTATTCGACCACGGTTGACGTCTTTCCTGGACCTTCATGATCTCCTACTTTCTCTACTTTATACCGATCATAATTCTGGGCTGCAGTTATCTCATATGGCCCCAAATATTTTTCTTTAAACTATTTGTGTGTGAATTTTTGTTTTCTCAAATTTGTTGATAAAATCACTTTAAAATGTTGCAATATGAGCGGGAAAAATATTTTAAAAAATTACGCTAAAATATTTTTTGTATTTATTTCATAAAATGTAAACTTACTAAATACGGGAATATGCATAATATTTCTAATAATATAATATGCATAAATATATAATTTGTTATAAATTTATATAAAATAAGCTTTTAAATTGTATATTATATACCATAATTAGTATTTTTATGAAATACTAAAAAAATATATTTATTTCTTTACCAGGGACTAATAACATTAGAAGTATTAGTTATAATAAACTAAGAATAATCGTATTTGAGGCTTAAAGACAACTTTTTTCATAATCATCTTGAAAAGTACTTTACATAAATGACTGTCCCCTAAATGGCTAATAAAAATATATACCCATTCAGGTTCATCCTATATTTTGTACTTTACAAAAATTCATAAAAATAGGCTTGAACATATAATTTCACAATTTTTAAAAAATACGTATTTTAAAAAAGGCTACAAGCTAATATTATAACTAATTTATTTAGATCCTTAGTAGAAAAAACACAAATAAACTTACTTTTTACATTTCGCCACCTTGAAAAATGAAAAATCCATAAACTCCGAAAAGAGCCTTCATTTTAAGAAAATAAATATCCATCTTATGCTGTCATCTTTCGATAACAGATAAAAACATTTATAAATAATTATTTCATGCAATTTTCATGTTATAAAGAAGAAAAAAAAATAATAGAAATTTGTTAAAATTCGAATCGTCCCAAAAATGGGACGCTAGGCATAAATGGATTAAATTTGATAGCATTGGCAAATTGCGTCCTTTTTATGGCAACTATAAATCCTATTTTGTATTTTCGTGGCTGTTTTCTTTTCTTATCAAACTGCACCTTGTTTTCTTCTTGTATTTTGAGTATATTTTTCTTTGCTTCTTCTCTCATGGCTTCGCGTTCGTCCATAATACATTCAGTAAATTCTTCTTCCAGAATCTTCTTGATGTTTTGCATGTCGCTGTCCTTCATTTTAACTCCCGTCATTAATTCAAAGGGACTATACTTGGTGCTTCGTGTTACTGTGCTATTTATAATTCTTTGTAATTTTGGTACATACTTATACAACTTGGATTCGTCATCACTAGATAATTTTGACAAAACGGATATCATCACTCTATATATTCTTTTCACCTGTCCATTTCCGCTTGGCATCCCATATGTTATCTTTAGAGGCTCAATTCCTTCTTTTGTACAATATTCCTTGAACTCGCTTTCAGTAAAAGCTTTTCCTTTATCCGTTATAATTCTAGTTGGGTTCCCGAAAATTGTTTGTAGTAGTTCCAGTTTGTCTATTACTTCCTTGGCCGACTTTAATTTCACTGGATAAGATCATGCGAACTTCGTAAATGCATCTACTACGGTGAAAATACTTGTATATTGAATTTTTTTATTTGTGAGAGGTAATGGATCGATGTGATCGATGTGATAGGTATCCAATGGTTTGTCTCCTTTTGGTATAGGGTTTAAAAAACCTTCAGCTTTTCCCTGCTTCCTATCATATAAAATACAGTCATCACAGTTCGCGATTACTGTTTCTACTTTCTTCCTTAATACAGCTATGTAAAATTCTTGCTTCACTATATCTTCCGTCTTTGATACAGCAAAGTGTCCTCTTTCATGAATTTTTTGTATAATTTCTCGATGCATCTCTTCCGGCACCACCACCAATTCTTTTTCCGTTCTCGAATCGGTATAATACATCATCTCTTACTAAGTAATTATCGGACGATCCATTTTAAAGAAACAACTTGATGCATTGTAGAGATTCATCTAGCTTTTGTGCTATTGCGGTTCTTTTCGTTATTTCTCCCCGCGATCTAGTTATCATTAATACTGATTGTGTTATTGGCACGTTTCGGCTTAATGTATCTACATGTTTCATGTTCTATGTTCTACTCGTAGTCTTGCGCCTCAATGAGTAATGCCTATCTTGCTACTTTAGGTGCTAAATCTCTTTTATTGAATGTTTCTGGAAGACAGCGCAGTCCGTTACAATCTTGAATTTGTTTCCCATTAAGTAATTTCTGAATTTCTTTAGAGCTTCTATTATGGCTAATACTTCAAGTTCATAACTTGAATATTTCTCTTATTGTGGTGAAGTTTTCTTGCTCATGTATTGTAATGAGTGAAAATTTCCATCATCTCCTTTCTGCAATAAAACTGCGCCATACCCTTGGCTGCTTGCGTCAGTATGGAGTTCCAGTGTGGATCCTTGTTTATATAATTGAAGAACTGGTTTTGTTGATAATATTCTCTTTAACTCATTGAAAGCTTCGAGCTGCTCTCTTTCAAATTTGAAACAATTTACTTTCCTTAATAAATCACTTAGAGGCTTTGGCATAATTCGGGATAAACTTTCTGAAGTATCCTGTTAAACCTAAAAAGGATTTTAATTGTTTTGTTGTAGTTGGTTTAGGAAAATTTTGCACAGCCTGTGTTTTCGCTTCGGACAGTTTTATTGTCACATTTTCGATTATATAATCCAAGAACTCTTTTTTTAAGAAATTGGCATTTTTTGAAGTTAATTTCTAAACCATACGCTGATGCTACTTCTAATACTCGTTTCATCTTCTTTATCCCATGTTCTTCATCATCTGAAGGAATCACAAAATCATTCATATATAGAATGATAGTGCCTTCTCGCAGTAAATCTTGGAATACTGTGTTTACATATCTTTGAAATTGATTACCGGATATGCACAATCCGAACGGACAATGTAAAAATTCATATTCCCTTCATGCGTTACAAAAGCTGTATATTTACGACTGCTTTCTTCAATTTCGAAGTGGAAAAAGCTGTTTTTTAGATCTAATGTCGAAAATATTTTTGTCTTCTGTAATTTTTCAATCACATCTTTAATTAACGGTAATGGATAGCGATATTTTAATATTTTTAGATTTATTTTCCAATAATCTATATATAACCGGTGTGACCCATCTTTTTTCTTACTCAGGACTACTGGGGCCGCTAAATGTAAGTAACTTCGTCTAATGATCCCATCTTCCAACCACTATTGTATTTGCTTACTGATGATTTCCTACTCAACCAGAGGTAACCTCCTTGACCGTTCACAGATAGGTTTTTGATTCGCCAATAGTATTTTCATCTTTAACCCAGAATCTTTTGTTTTATTCGGTTTGTATGATTCTATTAATTCTCGTACTTTTTCTCTGTTAGTTAAATTTGTAATATGATTCAAATCCACCTCGGTATTTACGCAGTTGATATTAACCATATCTTCTCAATTTCGATTACCGTTGTCTATATTTGTTGTGGCTACGTCATCTGTTTTGGAAGGGACTTCACTAATTTTAATGTATCCTACTTGCACTGGTCGTTTATTATTCTAACATCTTCCACTATTCTTAACGTCAAGCCTTCGCCTGCTTTTCTACCTATTATTAAATCATAGTCAGTTTCTTGTACCACGTAAAATTTATCCTGTATTTCTATACCATCTACATAAACTTTATGCAAGAAAAAACCCGTTGGCTTGATTTCTTTCCACCTATGCCCGATATAGATATATTGTCGCTGGATAACTTTGTTGCGCTTATTGCAGTATGATATCTTGAATTGGCGATTGAAATATCACTCCCTGTATCGATTATTATGTTTGTTTTCATTCCTTGAATATCCAGGATTCTTCCTTTCTTACCATTTAACGTGCCTATATTAACTACTTTTCTTTGCGTGTTTTGGCTACAATCTTGTATTCCGTTTCTCGCCAATTTTGCGTTCGTTGCGGGTTATAATTTGAATATTTTTATTGTGTTTTACTCTCCTTGGGTTTTACTCCCCCATTCCCACTCACGTGATCAGGTCGGCCACAACGAAATCATATTATATGCGCCTCGTTTCTTCCGCGGTTCACATTGTGCCTATTATCAACTTGGCGCCTTTTCGAATTGACGTAGTCAACCATTCTCGATCGTTTATCCTCAAAACTCCCACTTGAATTCCTTACTGATTGTTTATTGCAAACCCTTCCAGCCGTTTCGTAAATATCTAATTTGTTAATTAAGTCGTCTATCTTTTTTATTACTAACAATTCCTCTGCAAAATGTGTCTTTGATTCCGCAGGTAAATTATGCCTAATTTGATTAACTACAATTAATTCCGATAATTCTTCATAATTATCTATTTGAAGATCGTCAATCCATTGCTGGAAGTACACCTTGATCTCATAAGCGAAATCGCGCCAGTTAGACGATGGTTCCTTTTTAAGTGAGAAAAATTTCAGCCTAAACTCTTTTGGCGATAGTTTGTAGCATTTTAAAATAAGTTTTTATGTAATCATAATCATGCATTTCGGGTACACTCTCCCTACTTATTATATTAATCCCATCTAAAGGCATTAGGTTAATTAAATAGTTAACCCACTCTTTTTTATCAATGCCCGTTTGCGCAATTTGCCTTTTGTATATAGCCAAATATAAACTAATATCATTCGTACTATCATATTTTGTTAATAATCTAAGCAATTCGTATTGTTTACCAGGATTTGTCCTTGGATTCACATCGATGTTTTGTCTTGAATTTTCCTGTCGTTGTATTTTCTATCTCAAACTCTCTTTCTCGATCTTTTTCTTCCAATTCTATTCTCCATTTTCTCTCTTCCATTTCCATTTTCAGTTTCTTTTCTTCCAGTTTCGATTGCGCTTGTGCCTGTAGTTTCTTCTCCTCAATCTCAGCTTTTTCTTTGCCTTCTCTTCAAGTTCAGCTTTTTCTTTTCTAGCTGTCATAATTACTTCTAAGCGA
The DNA here is from genome assembly GCA_963932465.1 of Maratus speciosus. NCBI lineage: Eukaryota > Metazoa > Arthropoda > Arachnida > Araneae > Salticidae > Maratus > Maratus speciosus. Next base: position 375,792,810 of record OZ010791.1, on the reverse strand, counting down.
TCCTTTATAAAATCTTTGTCGTAATCCTCCCAACTTTTACAGGGATTGTCAGCTTATCTGGTGTTTCAATGCCGCATTCCTCGCAAAGATTTATTAGATCAATTGTCTTATCCTTGTTTAGGGTTCCCATATCTATCTTTCAATATTGTACTTAAATAAATACTATCACAGTTTTTACGCTTGCGTTGCTAATTCACAATCCAATCTTTAGCACTGGCGATTTACAACAGTTTCGTTTTGATTCATGTTTGACTACTTATCCGCTGCTATTTGCATAAGATTCCGATTATTTATTCCAGTACTAGTTGCTTAAGATCTCGGCACCAATCACCCAAATTTGTAGGATGGTTATATGTAAAATGTTAATTTATTGATGATTTGAATAACTAGATCTTGGAATAACAACACGTGAACTTTAATACAATTCTATAAAAATAATTTTACACCACTTCGTTGATAGCTTCTTCAAATACTTTACATTTCTTACTTAAAACCTATAATATACTTTCTTTCGAACAATCCGATTAGGCCTAACAGAGCCTTCCTTGACATTTCATAAGCCGATGCTTCATGAACAATATAATTTAACAGACTGACTCTTTTCTAATTTTGAATATCTCCAAACCTTGATCTCGTGATCGTGAATTTTCATAACTCGTGCTTTCAAATCATGGTTAATAAAAATACCAGAGCGTCAGTTAATTTGCTGATCATGCACGTCATAAAGAAAATAAAGTATGTTTAAATTCAAATCCTACGTATATATCTACCCTATATATATAAAATCCTAATGGAATGAATTTATAAAACGATTTCATGAAACGACTGAAATGAAACGATTTTATTAATAGTTGCTGAATAAACAACTGATTATGTTTCACGGCGATTTCTCTTAAAATATGGAATATTTTGCAATGTAATTAACACCAAAAATCCATATTGATCCACAGATCTCAAAACTAGTATTAGAATTTTTTAATTTGAATTAATTTTCGAAATATAATTTTTTTTTCTAATTTTAAATACTTTTATCTGTGATAGCAACTCAAATTTTAATCATAACCGATATTTTTTTTCATATTTTAGAAAAGGTTACTATTTTAAACTAATTTGGCGACCGGTTTGGCCTCCCTTAAATGTATGCTAAGAAAAGTATCATATTACTTTTATTCATAATTCAATTTGTATTTCATTATCATTTTATTTAATACAAAACTTTCATTTAAAACTGAAACATTTAAAATAAATGGCTTTCAGTTCTTTCTTTGTTTTAAACGAAACGACAAGAAAAATATTAGGCACAGATGTCATATACACAACGGGGTACCTAATTGGCGCCAAAATGGCGTTATCTTGCCTGGCATGGTAACCCGACTATTGTTGCTTATTTATTAATAAATGTTTATTTGAATTTATTTTCTTTTTATTTACAAAAAATATTATAAATTGTTTTGTTCTATAGTTATTAATTAAACTTTTTTTATTTATTGTTATTTCATTTTTAAAATAATAGAAAAATACATATATAACTGGTATATGAAAACGAGGTTTTCGAAAAATTGTCATAAAAAAATCACACCAAACCTGGTGCGTATATGACAATGCAACAAAAGGGGAAGGGGAAAGGGAAATCCGAACCGTAGCTCCAAGCTGCAAGCCTGATGGAGTGTTTTCCTACGGACGGCCGAAACCCATTCGTTAGTCCATCCTTTTGGCAGCAGTTAAAAAGAAATGTTCAATGTTTATATTTATGCTATAGTAAAAGAAAAAAAACTGTAAGATTCTCTATATAGCTGCCTGGTTCAAAACATGACTAAATATAATAAATACAAAATTTTAATAACAAAAACACTACTTGCGATAACTATAATACCAATAATAATAAAATTAATAATAATACTATTTAATAAATATATGTGAAAACTATTTACAATGGAAACAAACAAAATCATAAATCATCGTCTGAAGAAGTGTCCGAGAGGTATGGATAATTATTTCTAAAAATGACTTCATTTTTCTCTATAAATCTCATTAGTGCTGATATTCTGTTCATGAGAACAGGTCTTCACTAATATAATTAATCCAATCCGGAATCGCCATAGCTCTATGTTTTTTAACGTGATAATATGTTGTTAGAGGACAATCCAATACGTAGTGAAGTGAGGTGGAGGGGAGACCACATACACAAAGAGGGAAGTCACGTTTACCTATGGCGTAAAGATATTTCTGAAAAGAGCCGTGATTTGTGAAAGAAAGAAAAAGGTAACGATTATTTACGGTAAATTGAATGGTAACGCTTGGTAATAAGTTATGTCTGTAGGGGCCTGTGCCTTCGTTGTCCCATCTTTGCTGCCACTCATTTTTTATTTTCTGTAGTAATTTATATTTTAAATGAGAAGCCGGATGTGGAAGGAAGTATGATGTGACATTAGTGTCCTCTACTGCCTTTTTTGCCATCGTATCAACTAATTCGTTCCCTGTGACTCCCGAGTGCCCTTTAATCCATTTAAAATGGAAAATTTTGCTGGATTTGTGTATTAAGCTTAGAATATCTGAAATCATATAGCCAACTGTATCTGTGTTTTGCAGAGCCATTAAACCTGAGAGGCTATTTGAAGAGAATAGGAATGATTTGTAATACAAATGAATCTACCCAAACCACAGCGTTTTAAAAGGCAAAAAGTTCAGCTTGGAAAACGGAATTCTCAACGGAAAGACGAGCATTCCACGCATGTATTAAGGAATTCTCTTTAAATGCACATAAGGCGGATCCTGTCCCTTGATCAGATTTTTAACCGTCTGTAAAGATATGTATTGTGTCGTTGTATTGAGATATGTCTCCTTCCTTGATACCATCCCATGTCGGATCTATGACATATTTTGAGCATTTACCGTAAAATTGTGGCGCAAAACAATTTTGAGTAGAGTCCCCAGTCTAATCACCGATGAGAATTCTGCTTCGCATTCCAACTGGATATCTAAAGGTGGCAGGTTGGTTAGGGTCTGAAGTGCTAAAGTTGATGTTTTTTTATCTGCTTTTGAAATTAATAACAGAACTTTACGTTGTGCTGAAGGCAGATATCTTCTGCCATGTGATGACCACATATGTGGAAACCAAACGGAGCACACGTATGCTATTTTACGTAACAAAATCGATTTGTACTATATTACAAAAAAATGCGTCGGAAGTCTACTTTGAATCGATGAAAATCTGTAAAGATTTTGCGTTATTTTTTGAACCTCCAATCGTTAGGGTCTGAAGTGCTAAAGTTGATGTTTTCTTATATGCTTTTGAAATTAATAACAGAACTTTACGTTGTGCTGAAAGCAGATATCCTCTGCCATGTGATGACCACATATGTGGAAACCAAACGGAGCACACGTATGCTATTTTACGTAACAAAATCGATTTGTACCATATTACAAAAAAATGCGTCGGAAGTCTACTTTGAATCGATGAAAATCTGTAAAGATTTTGCGTTATTTTTTGAACCTCCAATCGTTAGGGTCTGAAGTGCTAAAGCTGATGTTTTCTTATATGCTTTTGAAATTAATAACAGAATTTTACGCTGTGCTGAAAGCAGATATCCTCTGCCATGTGATGACCACATATGTGGAAACCAAACGGAGCACACGTATGCTATTTTACGTAACAAAATCGATTTGTACCATATTACAAAAAAAATGCGTCGGAAGTCTACTTTGAATCGATGAAAATCTGTAAAGATTTTGCGTTATTTTTTGAACCTCCAATCGCTTGTTCCTTAAATGTGGCAGGAAAAGAAAGAGATAAGTCAAGAGTCACTCTTAAATATTTTAAACATTTAACGTTTTTTAAGATTCTGGTTGTAAATTGTGAAAATTGGCGAACGTTTCAGATTTTTCGGTTTACCAAAAGTAATGCATGACGTTTTATCTATAGATATTTGCATTTTATTTAAAGTAGCCCACTCTTCAATAACCTTCAAGACGGCGTTCCCTTCCTTTTCCAAAATAGAGCGCGATGAACCCCAGATAACTAAAAGAAGATCATCCGCATATGCTATCAATAAACAGTTAGCACCAAGATACACTGAAAGCAGAGTTTCAAGTAATGCCATCCACAGAAATGGCCCTAGACATGAACCTCGTGGGCAACCTTTAGTGAAAAAAATGTTCGATATGTGGATTCAGCCAATCCACCTGGCCTCGTCTGTCTGTGAGAAAAGAGGATATTAAATTAATATACTATTGCGGAATGTTTAGTCTATGTAAAGAGAGAATCGAGTTTTCCCAGGGACGATTAACAAAAACACTTTTAAAATCAATTGAAATTTGTGATGTATAGTTTTTTCTTTCTTTGTTTAGTTTAATTAGTGAAATTGCCTGGAGTAAAGCTGTTTCTGTAAACCGACGTTCAACAAACCCATGTTGTTTACCTGAAAAGGGTTGATTTTGATACAGTTGCGCGTGTTTACGCCATCAAGTGATTTTTATTTCGACGTTTTATTTGTATTGTTATTAATGTTACACTAATTTATTTGTTCTTTCGTTATTTAAAATAAAAAATTGTCAATTTGCCTAATTTGGCGAGTGGTTTGGCGATTTATATAATTTGGCAAATTGGTTGACGGGAGAAGTAGTACCATAAAAACATTGCTTTGAAGATGAAATTAAATGTCATTCATGATTTGATGCATTGTCAAATCATGACATTTAATTTCGAAATCAATCACACAAATGTCAAATCACTTATTTCGGTGCACTTCCGACACTCACTTCGGCCTCCAACGCCAGCAGCTCTCCTCCTCCACACCACAATACACAACCTCCACAATTACGCAGTGCCACTGGGCTAGAACCGGTGTTTCATATCTACTGCTGGGCTTCGAGTCCAGGAAACTTTTCGGTATAAGATAAGAATCGGTTAAAGACGTTCCCCTTTCACAGGTTTTGTTTTAATTTTTACATGCTTTATAATTTTTATTTGATTTTTTCCATTCATTATATGTAATGAAGCTGAGTGAAGATCAAATGGTATTGTATTTAAAGGATTTAAAATAAACACCCTCAAAACTAAGCCCTAAGGCAGCTTTTCGATTAAAAATTAATATCACACCGGGTCTTGAAATGCAGTATTTTTTATAAATCAGAATGCTGTATCCTAAAAATTATTTGAGCAAATAAGCATAATTTGTCGTAACTTTTTATACTAATGTTTGCGCATTATCTTTTTTTTTTTTTTCAGGAAAACCTGTAGATGTGTTTGTTGCTTTTCAAGTATTGGATATAGGAGAAATAAATCAGGAAAAAATGGTAAGCAGTTTTTAGTGATTACTTCCTTTCTTAGTCAATGCTTGTTAATCATTGTCTAGATTAAACTTCTAACATTATGCTATCTATATTTTCTTTTGCTACGATTTTGACGCTATGAAATTTAAATAAAATTCGGGATATTTTTTAAAGAAATGCGAAGTGTTTATAAAAATCTATTTCCTCTAATTTATTATCCACATATCAAAGTAGGAAACCGTAATTTTGTTTAACTGATGTATAAAAATGGCGGCTTGACAGCATATGGGAGAAAACGTACGAAAAAAAATTATCACAATGTGGAGAAGTAAACTCATCGTAGACTTGGCCAAGAACAATGTAACAAAATAATCAGTTTTCTTAGTTCAAAAGCTAAGGAAATACGTAGCTGTGTTTTAAAAAATATATGCATTTCTAAGAAAATAGGATCGGCTAAAGTAAAATTAAATTTTTCAACCATAAATTTTGTTAATTAAAGTTACACAAAACAATGAAATATCAATATTTTGAAACAAATTCTACGTGTTTCACTAGAAAAATATGTGACGATTAATTATCAAAAAAAATTAAGTTGATTGATTGAAAATTGGCATAGTTAGTATATCGCCCACCACTTTTGAAAATGATACTCTGGAAAAAAAAATTACTTACTGTTTACTTTTTAAGTCTTGCTCTACTTCATATAGCTCCAAAATTGTCCTTTCGATTTCGATTTCTAACTATAAAAATATGGTTTTCGTTTGTATAAATGGTACAAAACGACAAAAAAAAAAATCGAAATTTCGAACCGATCGCGCAGAATCCAAATAAAATAAGACATGAGTTCTGTTTGGGATTCTAGTTTTAAAAAATCGGCTGATATTATATTATTAATTTTTTTATATCAGGCTTTTGAGGGAAAAAAACAATTGAATTTTAAATAAAAAATACGAATTACAGGAGGTTCAGAAACAGCCGAATTCCATTTAAAGTTCCCAAATGCTTTGGAGAATTCTTGCGAAATTTTTAAAGAAAAAACAGAAACAGCTGAATTATGTATAAACTTAGTAGATTTCTTGTTTTGCTGATTTTGGGAATTTTTTGAGAAAACTGCAATTATTTTATTATATTATCAATAATTTATTTTACAGACATAGAGGCTAGACCAAAAGTAGGTAAAAGGTCCCAGTTTAACATTTTGTGATGATCGGAAAAACTTATATTGATTAAGATTATAAATTGAGTACTTCAAAATTAAACTTAGGATAATTAACCCTGTTTAACCATTTAAGTGTTCGAAATCTCATTCGTCATTGCCGTGTAGACTTTTTGAGACTTTTAACAAATGTCATAATGACCTTGCTTATTTTTTGCTTTCATGGATATTCTAGGATGCCCAAATTTGGATGAATTCGACACTAAATCAGATGCATTAAATTTGTCTCTGATATGAGAAATGGCTATATTTACACATGGGAGAGTATTAAAGGTTTCCACCCAAGCCGAATGTACCCTTTCGGCATTTTCAAATTTCTTGTACTGCTTCAAAATCGACTTCCTTTGTCCTTCACTTAAGTTCCCGCACTTCATTTACAGCACCATTAAAGAAGAAAAATTCAGTAATGAAACCAAGTGCACAAATGAATTACTGTATCCAACTTTTTGGAGTGACTCTTAAATTATTAAATCAAAATAATTTTTTTTTATCCAGATCCGTAATGAAATCAAAATGTGTTTCCCTACAATATATTTATATTAATACTAGCTAGCCAGCCTGGCGTTTCCTGGGCCCCGAATAAATGTGCTTAAAATCAAAGTTGAATCCACCCGTTTTTCGCCTGGGGTATTTAGTTTTGGAGACCCCACAACCTTAGGAAGAGTATACCCTCGAATTTGTAAAATTATTTATTTTTAACGAAAATCTTTTCAAACAAATCTAATGTTGGAGACCCTGTTGTTTTCGGCAGCTTATAACCTCAAATTTGTATGATTTTTTATATTTTAACGAAAAATTTTCCAAAAAAATCTAGTGTGTGTGGGGTGGGGGCTACAGGGTCCGGGTGTGTAAACCCTCGAATTTGCATGATTTTATATTTTTTAACGAAAATCTTTCCAAGCAAATCTAGTGTTGGGGGCCCTACTGCTTTCGGGTGCGTACACTCTCGAATTTGTATGATTTTATATTTTTAACGAACATCTTTCCAAACTGACCTAATGTTAGAGGCCACACTATCTTTGGCAGCGTACACTATTTTTTAACAAAAATCTTTGCAAACGAGCCAAATACTGGGACTTCACTGACTTCTGTAGTGCCTTCTAATTTTGTATGGTTTACAATTTTAATTTGTTTGATTTATATTCTTAAGCAAGAGTTCATCCTAACGAAAGTCTATCCTAAGTAAAGTTCGGGGTCCCATTGTCTTCAGTAACGTGCCCTTCACAACAAAAAAAAATATAACTGATATAATGGCTTAGCATTAAAATTTGCTTCAGATCACATTTAAACAAATTTCAAACAAAAATTAATCGGAGAAGGAGTAAATGCAGCTACTAATTTACACTAAAACAGCCAAAACATCTTACAAACAAGAAAAAATATTTTTACCCTATCGGTGGAGAGGAGCAAAAACTTAGTCTTATCAACCCACCTCTTTAAAAAATCTACATTCGACAACTATTGACATGAATTAATATAGAATGAACTTTAAGTTGTAAGTATTTTTTTGTCTACTGTACCCTTGGTGATACAAATGGTAGAATTTAAGCATGAACTACATGCACCTGGGTTCAGAGTGGCCACATTTGGGAGGAGAGGAGTGCTAATCGAAATTTTGATAGTGTTGATTTAAATGTCAAATTTTTAAATGCAAAATTGATAAGCCTCGTTTTTCGCAAACAAAGGACTAATGTAAATAATCACGAAATATTCTCTACAAGGTGAAAAAAATAATTTTATTCTTAATCCACGAAAATATTACATAGCCACGGTTGTAAATGTAAATTTTTACGAGTTACTCACGATTCCGAAAAGCCTTCCCTTATCTTTAGAAACACCAGAATCTAAGGGACTTTCGAAAGAAGCATTTTTTATTCTTTTGCTACCCGTAATTTTCGAAACGTTTCCGAGTAACTCCTGCAGTGCATTAATCAGTTTTGTCGACCCTGATGATCAGTTTTTCGAAAGCTATCAGTTCTCAAGTAAGCATTTTCACATGCGTAATGGAATTTATATATGCAAGTGTAACAAAATTGCATTCATTTTAATGTCAGTGTTAATGCTGTTTAATATAGCATTTTTGTTTGTTAAACATATTTTTTAACATCAAAATGTTTACTTAAGAATTGAAAGTATCCGAAAAACTTACATTCCTGGTAGAGAAAACTTATTAATGCCCTGTAATAACTACTGGGAAACGTTTCATAAAACTACGGATAGCGAAACAGACTTTGTTTATATGACTGCTTCTTTATATCTATTGGTTCCTGAGGTTTCTAAAGATAAAGGGATTCTTTTCAGAATCGTGTATAATTTGGAAGAAGTTAATGTTGCATTTTCGTTTGCGGTTGTATAATATTTTTGTAAAATAAGAAATATCTGTCTTTTTTTAACAGCGTGGAGAGCAGTGATTTATTTCAAACAATTGTTGTCACATTGACCAGAGAAATGGACATTTTACGATATTATTTTTGTTTGGAATTGTTGAAGTATTGGATATCTTTTTAAGCTAAGGGCTAGTTGGCATTTCTTATTCTCTGTTATGTTTTAACAGAATTAAAAATAATATCTTTAAAAAAGTGAAATAATAAAAGTTGCTTTTTTATCATTGTATATAATCCATTTTTATCCCAAACATTCTGGTGATTAGACTTTTAATTTAAAATATATAAAAAAGAAAGGTCTATAAGAAAGGTCATTTCTAAAAATCAATAGACATATTAGTAGGATCTAGTTCATTCTTCTTTGGATGTCTTTCTACGTATGAAAACGGAAGAGAAAGTAATATGTTAATGCAACTATTGTTGGTGATTGTTATTCAGATTTATAAAGTCGGTTGAAATATACCAATAGATACAGAAGATCCTTATATATTTAATCTCTTCGCAACGAGCGAAATATTATGAACTAAGCAAACAAATTAAAGTAAAATTTTGTTAATTCTTTCTTGTTTCATAATTATGAAAATAATAAATTATCAGTTTGCATCTATGCAACTACAAGTATACTAATAATCATTTGATCTGAAGATCACACGTGTATTGCTGAACTCATGGGAACAATCATAAATGTCTACTAAACACAAAATGTAAAAGTCTCAAACTCAAATGAAAGCGTATTCAACGATAGCTTCGGCATGGAATAAGAGAATACAGATTACGCCATTACATAATTCAAATTTAAAATCTCTGTTATGAAAAATAATCAAATGGGAGCATAAGAGTTAATAATCCAGAAAAGTACGCAAAAAGCAGAAAGTATTGTCGCGATTTGGCATATTTTCTGTTTATTAATCTAACTTAATTTTTTTTATTTTATGAGTATTTTCAATTAACTTATTTGCTTTTCGTATCGCTATTAGACACTCAAAAAAGAACATTCGAAAACATGGTAGTATAAAAAAATATTTGATGAAAAATTAGCGCGTAAAACATTTTTACAATTACCAGGATTATATTACATTTTTTACTTAATTTAGCAATTTTCTTTAATAAACAAAAGAGACAAAGAATTTTAATTATTTTTTGCAGGATTATCGTCTTCATACATTTATAATTACCATTTGGAATGATACTCGACTAAATTTGGAGCAGTTCCGGGGGAGACCTGATCTTATTTATCCGGAATGTCGTCACTACATTTGGACTCCAGACATTTTCTTTGAAACAGCTAAAAAGATCGACATGTTTGAAGATACCTCGCCTAGTACTTTTATAAAAGTTTTAGATGACGGTGCACTCTGTATGTCTACCAGGTATAGTGACTTTGATAATACTTAAAAATGTATTCAAAAATATTCATTTTTGCATGTTTTAGTCTCTATAGAAAATATTAGTAATCATTGGGAAAATTCCGCGACGATAATAATAAAATTACAACAAAGCATATCATCTTACTTGGAATATCTAGATGAATTGTGCTCTGTAAAACTCAAAGCAATAAAACATCTTGTTTCATGTAATTTTTTCACAAAATAACTATCCAGAAAAGCTTTTATGGCGGCCAAAAGCATAAATTTTGAACATGTGTTTAAAAGTATTAGATGGTGGTTCGTTCTGTACGCCAACCAACCTTATAGTAGCCGTATTTTCAGTTCAATTAAGATTTCAACATTAACCAAGAAATTTAATTATTCAACGTATACATTTTTTATGTATTTTAATCGCTCTGAAAATTCCTATATTTAGCAAATTTCTCTCTTACAATAGATGTATAACAAAAGCAATTAGGTACCTATTTAATAGTAATACCTGCAACGTAGATACCTACAACATTTACTCCATAAAATTCAAAACAAATTTGCACCATAAAAATCATTAGCTAGCTTGATATTTTACCGCATAGACACTACCGCAAATCAACATAAAAAAAAAGCTTTTTATAAATAAAAACTTCTAAAATAACCTTTTTGAAAATAACACATATTTTAATACAATAAATAATATAAAACGTTATCGAATTAAATTACTGTTACATAATTTATAAATTTTCTCAGAAATTTTCATGCGATCTGTTAATACAACGAAGTTTTTAAAACATTTTTACAAAGGCGTTTTACTTTATGTTTGTAACCATGCAGTATAAAAATTTGAATTCACTGAAATATAACACATATGGGTCGTTGATTTTGAAAGTGGCGCAAGTCCATTCTACGTTATTGCAAGATATCTAAAGGTTTGCATTTGAATGGCGTTTAAATATATTCGTAAGCAGTTTTTAAATCATTTTTACAAAGGAATTTTACTTTATGTTTGTAAAAATGAAGTATAAAAACATATTCACTGAAATATAACACATATGGGTCGTTGATTTTGAAAGTGGCGCAAGTCCATTTTACGCTATTGCTAGATATCTAATGGTTTGCATTTGAATGGTTTTAAAAGTATTCCTAAACAGTTTTTAAATCATTTTTACAAAGGAATAGTACTTTATGTTTCTAAAAATGCAGTATAAAAACAGATTCATTGAAATATAACACATATGAGCTGTTGATTTTGAAAGTGGGACAAGTCCATTTTATATTATTGCTAAATATCTAATGGTTTGCATTTGATTGGGGTTTTAAAATATTCGTAGGTAATTTTTTTAATCGTTTTTACAAAGGAGTTTTATTTCATGCTTGTAATCATGCAGTATAAAAACTTAGATTCACTGAAATGTAACACATATGAGGCGTTGATTTTGAAAGTGGGACAAGTTCATTTTATGTTATTGCTAGATATCTAAAGGATTGGATTTGAATGGTGTTTTAAAATATTCGTAATCAGTTTTTAAATCATTTTTACAAAAGAATTTTACTTTATGTTTGTAACAATGCAGTATAAAAACAGATTCACTGAAATATAACAAATATGAACCGTTGATTTTGAAAGTGGTGCAAGTCCATTTTATATTATTGCTAGATACTTAATGGTTTGCATTTGATTGGCTTTAAAAATATTCGTAATCAGTTTTTAAATCATTTTTACAAAAGAATTTTACTTTATGTTTGTAACAATGCAGTATAAAAACAGATTCACTGAAATATAACAAATATGAGCCGTTAATTTTGAAAGTAGTGCAAGTCCATTTTATGTTATTGCTAGATATCTAATAGTTTGCATTTGAATGACTTTAAAAATATTCATATGGAGTTTTTTAATCATTTTTACAAAGGAATTTTACTTTATGTTTGTAAAAATGCAGTATAAAAACAGATTCATCGAAATATAACACATATGATCTGTTGATTTTGAAAGTGGGCCAAGTCCATTTTATATTGTTGCTAAATAGCTAATGGTTTGCATTTTATTGGGGTTTTAAAATATTCGTAAGTAATTTTTTTAATCATTTTTACAAGGGAGTTTTATTTTATGCTTGTAATCATGCAGTATAAAAACTTAGATTCACTGAAATATAACACATATGAGGTGTTGATTTTGAAAGTGGGACAAGTTCATTTTGCGTTATTGCTAGATATCTAATGGTTTGGATTTGAATGGGGTTTTAAAATATTCGTCAACAGTTTTTAAATCATTTTTATAAAGGAAGAGTACTTTATGTTTGTAAAAATGCTGTATAAAAACAGATTTATTGAAATATAACACGTATGAGCTGTTGATTTTGAAAATGGGCCAAGTCCATTTTATATTATTGCTAAATATCTAATGGTTTGCATTGGATTGGGGTTTTAAAATATTCGTAAGTAATTTTTTTAATCATTTTTACAAGGGAGTTTTATTTTATGCTTGTAATCATGCAGTATAAAAACTTAGATTCACTGAAATATAACACATATGAGGCGTTGATTTTGAAAGTGGGACAAGTTCATTTTGCGTTATTGCTAGATATCTAATGGTTTGGATTTGAATGGGGTTTTAAAATATTCGTCAACAGTTTTTAAATCATTTTTATAAAGGAAGAGTACTTTATGTTTGTAAAAATGCTGTATAAAAACAGATTCATTGAAATATGACACGTATGAGCTGTTGATTTTGAAAGTGGGCCAAGTCCATTTTATATTATTGCTAAATATCTAATGGTTTGCATTGGATTGGGTTTTAAAATATTCGTAAGTAATTTTTTTAATCATTTTTATAAAGAAGTTTTATTTTATGCCTGTAATCATGCAGTATAAAAACCTAGATTCACTGAAATATAACATATATGAAGCGTTGATTTTGAAAGTGGGGCAAGTTCATTTTATGTTAATGCAAGATATCTAAAGATTTGGATTTGAATGCGGTTTTAAAATATTCGTCAACAGTTTTTAAATAATTTTTACAAAGGAGTTTTATTTTATGTTTGTAAGCATGCAATATAAAAACTTAGATCCACTGAAATATAACATATATGAGGCGTTGATTTTGAAAGTGGGACAAGTTCATTTTATGTTTTTGCTAGATATCTAAAGGTTTGGATTTGAATGGGATTTTTAAATATTCCTCAACAGTTTTTAAATAACTTTTACAAAGGAGTTTTATTTTATCTTTGTAAGCATGCAGTATAAAAAGTTAGATTCACTGAAATATAACAAATATGAGCCGTTGGTTTTGAAAGTGGGGCAATTCTATTTTATGTTATTGCTAAGTATCTAACGGCTTGCATTTGAAATGGGTTCAGATATATTCGTAAGCAGTTTTTAAATCATTTTTACACAGGAGATTTATTTGATGTTTGTAACCATGGAGTATAAAAAGTTAGATTCACTGAAATATAATCCATATGAACCGTTGATTTTTAATGTGAGGCAAGTCTGTTTTATGTTATTGCTAGATATCTAATGGTTTGCATATGAATGGGGTTTAAAGTATTCGTAAGCAGTAATGGACTTATTTTATATTTTTGTGGTTTTATTTCATGTAAATTTAATTTGCAATAACGGTTATCCATTTTATCTGGAAAAGAAAAAAATGATTTTTGCACACGCCAAATGCCAATGGACTTACCTTACATTCAAAAGCAATGATTTTTTGAAAACGTTAATTCTCTTCGGATGGAATATAATCATTATAACAAAAAATTGAATGTTTTATTTTATTTGCTTATTTATTTTATTTCAATACCTCATTCTTCTTTAGAAAAGTTACAATAAAAAATTTACTTTTTGGGAAAAAGACGTGAAATTAAGAAAAAGTATTCAGTAATAAGCTGTATACATATAATTATGTTTCTCAATTTAGATAGATTTTTGAAATATTCTGAATAGTTCGAATCATGATGAAATTCTGATTGTGATTTTTAATATTATGCAACATAAAGAAAAAAAATTCTATTCAGAGTGGTTTTGCCTTATTTTCAAAATGAACGCATTTGAAGTATCGTTGACCCAATAAATTGCCAGTAACAAATTTATACTGATATTAAATTATATTTATTGTGAACTGATTAAAAACTTAAATTTTATTACCTTCTTCTATCTTTACTAGAAGAAGTTATTGGATTTGTGAAAATTTTCGGCTTCCTTTTTTCGACGGATTTACACGTTTTACGTGTCAGAGATCATGAAAAAGATGTTTTTACAAACTGTCTGTCTGTGAAGACTGGGACTCTCTTTTTCTGTATGTATGTGTGTATGTGGCACAAATTTTGTGAGCGCTCAATCTCAAGAACACCTGTTTACAATCGCCAAAATTTCACCAAGGCGAATAGATACATCTTTGTGTAAAATTCATATTTATGTATCATAACAGTGGCTTTTTTTTTTTTTCTTTTTTTACTTAAATCAGTTTCATTTAATCAATCAATCGTTTCTGCATTCAGAAATTTGAAAAAAAAAATAAGATACGGAGAGAGATTTTATTAAAATAAACAGCGCACTTCTTTTTCTCGCGGATGTATAATTTTCACAGTATATTCTATACTGTCAATCTGCTCGTTCCCCATGCATAGATAGCATGCGTTCGAATCACATGTCTTCTTTTTATTCCCAACTTTTCTTCTAGATCTTTATTTTTAAATGTTTTATCTGTTAAAATATTCTATTTCGGGGGGGGGGGGGGGGGTCATGTTTTACCGGTAAAATATTCCATTTCAGTTTTTTTTTTTTTTTTTTTTTTCATGATAAATGGAATATTTATAATAAAAGTTAATTTTGATATTAATAACATTTAAGATTTATTTTTATTTTTAAATAAAATACCTTCTTAAATATTATATTTCAGAATTTTTTCCCTACTTTCTGATTTTAAAATGTTCTGCATGGAATATTTTAATAAAAGTTATTTTTGATATTAATAACAATTAGATTTTTTTAATGATAAATTAAAATACTTATTTAAATACGATAAAATAGGTTTAAAATTTTACATTAAAGTGACTTTTAATACTTAAAAATTCATTTTAGAGCAATTTTATCAAATACTTTTTTTTCTTTTCTAAGCAAAGCATATTTAAAAATGTAAAAGGGCAGGAATCTCAGTAATGTTACTTCATGTCTGCCATGAGCCACTAGTCTATATCATTCAGATTTCATTTCATATCAGAACCTTCATTATAAAGGAATTCTCTCTAATAAAACCACTTATGAAATTCGGATGTTCATTGTTCAGTTAATAATCATATTATGCAGAGTATAGCTAATTCTATAATTAGCCAGCAGGATATTCTGAGGGACTCCTTCATCTGAATAAATAATTAAAATTAAAATTTAGTGGGAATTGCACAGATATGGATTTCAAAGTTTCTCGACTTCAAAAGCGACACCAAGAAATAGAAACAAAATTGTTAAAAAAAATTGTCATTTGTTTTCGGTGAACAAAACTATTCCATTAAAAAACTGAATTTAGTCTTTATTATTAATTTCATTAAAACCATAAATTCGTGAAATGCTTTATTGTGCATCTAATTAACTGATTATATTACGTTCATCTTAGTACTGTGAAATATCCTGCAAATGGTCCTTCATGAGAAAATTTAGTTGCAGTGATTACTACAAAGCTTTCAAACGTCTGCATACATTAAACTGAATTTTCCTTTATGCATCCCTCAACATACAAATTAATCTCGATATCACAAATTTTATGAAATCTCATGTATTAATCTATTTTATCATATTATCATCTTAGTTCTATAATTTATTGATCTTTGATCATTAATGTTTTCAAATCTGGGAATCTTTTAATACTTTCCTTTAGGTTTGCTAAATATAATTATTTGACTTCGCATCATATGCAATAATCTATGTAATTGTTTGTAATTTTTCATTGTATATCATGATTCCACCATAGAGTTTTATTAAGTTTTGGAAATTGTATAAATGCATACTTTAATACTGTGATTATAGACAGTGTTATAGACGTATTTATTTTGTCTTCCTATATAAATTTAAGAAGGTTTATATCTCAAATTAATTTCAACGCAGTCACTTCCGTAAAGTGCCGTGGATCCAAATTTGCTATGAATCTCTCCATTCTAAAAAAAAATCCCAGCCGGCTCGGCCTACAGGCGGAGGTAGATTATAATTTTTTTTTCTTCTTCAACCTCCCCCACCCCTTTTCTTCGTATTTTTTTTTTTTTTTTTTTTTTTTTTTTTGTCGGGAAGAGTTGGTCCTATCAAAAACTTGTCAATATAAAATTTTTAGATAGTGTTAAGAAGATTTATAATAAGTTTAAGTGAATGTGATATCTTAAGAATTGACGAAGTTATGAATTTTTTTCTTCTTCAGCCCCCCCCCCCCCTCCTTCCCTTTTTTTGCAACAAGAGTTGGTCCTATCAAAAACTTGTCAATATAAAAGTTGTAGATAGTGTTAAGAAGATTTATAAGTTTAAGTGAATGTGATATCTTGAGATTTAACGAAGTTATAAATTTATTTCTCCCTAAAACCTTATTTTTCTCGCCCCTTGGGCCCATTTTTAATTTTATCAAAAATATGTGATACATAAATTTTTGGCCCTTTCCCTAGAAGTAATAATAACTCTAAACTGATTTGATATGTACTATAATTAAGAAGTTATGGGTTTTATTTTATTTTCACAAAATCGCTTCTTACTTCCACCCCTTTGGTCCGATTTTGCCCATTAACGAACTTGGCCGAGATTTTCTGCCCCCTTGATTTTTATGTATCAGTTTGGAAGAGATTTGTGCAGAGTTATGGAAGTTATCGTCCATAAAAAAGTGGGTTTTTTCATTATCTTTCGGCATATATTATATATATATATAACCATTATAGAATATTACGATTCATCATCAATTTGGAACAACAATTATTAAATTAACTAATCACTAATTATTTTTTTAAGACTAGATCCAATCACTTATAAATAAAGTATTAAAATATTATTAGATATATAGATAGATATCTGTATTATATATCTGTATAAAGTTTTGAACTGGTGTTCTAGGGGTTCAAGTTTTTGAGTTCTAGGGGGTCATGGTCGACGTAGATCGGCAAAAATTTTTCAGAAATTCCAAGATAGGAGAGAATTTTATAGATAGCATTTCTACCTAAAAGTAACTAACGATGCTTCTTTCGTAATTGAATTTTTTGTAATTGGAATTTTGTAATTTCACTTTTTGGCTTATCCTGCAAAAACTACTGCATATAAAAACGTGAATATTGATAGTTTAGAGTTATTATTACTTCTAGGAAAAGGGCCGTATGTATCACAAATGTATCTATCATAATGTATGTATGTATGTAAATGTATGTATCACAGAGTTTTGATAAAATTAAAAATGTGCTCAAGGGGCGAAAAAAAAATGGTTTTAGGGAGAAAAATATTCATAACTTCGTCAATTCTCAAGATATCACATTCACTTAAACTTGTTATAAATCTTCTTAACACTATCTACAACTTTTATATTGACAAGTTTTTGATAGGACCAACTCTTACCTCAAAAAAAAAAAATAATAAAATAAAAACGAAGATGGGGGGAGGTTGAAGAAGAAAAAAAAATTATAATCTACTTCCGCCTGTAGGCCGAACCGGCTGGGAATTTTTTTTTTTTTTTTTTTTTTTTTTTTTTTTTTTTGAGAGAGAGATATTATAAATACGCTGAAGTTTTTAAATCGAAGGATTATTTTAAGAGATATTTAATACTGAAATCTGTCAAGATAGTTCAATTACATATGCTTAGTTTTTGTTCCAATGAAACATCAATTAAGTCATCTTTTACAGGCATATACTTGATTAGATTGCGGTGTGCTGTGTCCCATAATTTTTTTAATTTGTCGAACTATTATCCTTTGTTTTAATTATTTTGTAAATTTCATTATATGAATAGAGAATTCATATTTTAAAATGCATTTCTATCCAATGTTTCCTAATTTTAAAAAGCCCAAGTAATAATTTTGCATACACTTTTCAACTGAAAAATGTATTTACATGTGAATGTTAAAAAAGAAAGAAAACTTTAAAATAATTAAATTATTACGTGAAAAAATCATTTAATGGTGAAAATTACACCATACTTAAAACGATATATTTAAAACGATTTCTTATACCGTCTAACAGAAAATCTTCTAGCCATTATGAAAGTCCTGGAGTCAGCGATATTTTTTTTACCGGATCATTTCATACAAGCTGATTTTCAAATGTGTGATATGCCTTACTCAATCGATTACTAAATAAGGTGCCAGCTGTCGAGATAGCGGTGTGTGTCAAAGGAAAATGAATGACTACTTTGTTACAGACCTACAGACTTGATCGTCGGTGGCCGTGATAATATCACAGAATCTTCCATAATCTGGTAATACTTTTAAAACAGAGCAGATTGGCATGTTTTTACATGTTTTTAGATCCTGCGAGGTCTGTGCGGGGGTTGGCGAGCGCAGCTCGTAGGAGGCATAGAAGTATTACTAAAAATAGCAAAACATGAATTAGGTATAAAGCACCTTCCTTACAGCAAAAATCTCATTAATAAATAATTAATCTACTTTTTATGGAATGAAGTTTTTATAAGTTAGATGTTGCATTAATAATAAGTTAAAAATTACTAAAGTAAAATTTGTGTTTTTTTTCTTTGTATTTTTTTTTCAGTGAATGTCATTTAAATGCATTATATTTGTAAATC
Source organism: Maratus speciosus (assembly GCA_963932465.1). NCBI lineage: Eukaryota > Metazoa > Arthropoda > Arachnida > Araneae > Salticidae > Maratus > Maratus speciosus. The sequence continues at coordinate 375,773,829 of OZ010791.1, read as the reverse complement.
AAAAGATCGTTGCATGAAAGCGATTGATTGTATAAACAAGTGTTTCGTATAAGCAAATACTGTAGTATTTTTGATGTTACAATATTGACACCTTTTTTGTGTGTGTGAATTTTTGACACGCCCACATAAAAAGCTTCCCCATTCCTGATCCAGGTCATAGATTTTTTTTTCCTTTCAGCGATCTTACTACAAATTCCTATTTATGTCATACGTAAAAAAAAAAAAAAAAAAAAAAACCTAGAAATATCTGTTTTAGAAAAGAAAGAAAAATCGAGATAAGGAATTTCAGAAAAAATAAATTATGTAAAAAGTTTTAAAACCATGTATAATTATGCATTTTATGCATATTATGCATTTACCATTACTGCCGTTTATAAACATTTAATGTTTATTGAAGTATTTATTGCGTTATTTATTATTTATAACGCTAAACTTTCTGACACATTCACGAATGATGTTTATCCATAAAAGGATAAAAGATGCAAGGACGTGAAAATTGCTGTTGAAGTAATTTCTAATCGAATTGCACTTTTCAATTTTCGATAAATATACTAACTTTTGAGTTATAAGATATTTTTGCCTCATGATGACATTTTCCAGGTTATAGGTCATCCATTAATTATATCATGCAAATTTTGTAGAGGGTTTTTTACCCCATCCTCCTTTTAGGTTCAAATGATATTATTTCCCCAGTTGTGACGTCACATTTTCTGCACAGTAATTTAATTTTAATTTTACGATTAAAAAGTATTGCTGATGTACTGTATAACTATCAAGAATATTAAACCGTCTTGAATGCTTGTACTTAGAGCTGTTGGAATTCAAAGAAAGGAGGCGCAATATACATTGTATTACCAGAATTAAAATACAATTTTTTTATGAATAATTTTTATTAAGCTACTTTTAAATAAGTTACAACCCGGAAACCCCATACGAACTTTAAACTGTTAAGCACTTTTAAATAATCCCCTACCTAGTTGTTTTCATAGTTTCAGTGTGATGTCACAACATGTTAACCCACCCCTCTCTCTGTCACATTGTGTCACACTTTGTGTACCTCCTCCCTCCATTTTTCTTGAAGTGTGACTTATTAATGGATGAACCCTTATCGTTTCGCAGAGATCAATTCAAAACACCAATTTTAAAATCATTTTTCTGAAAAAAATCCTTTGTTTTTATCGAAAAAGAAAAAACGATTTTCGATTTCTGAGTTTAAATTTTCGTGCATTGAAGAATTAAAATGACGGTGTGAAAGTGTCAGAAAAAGCTAATTTGGATTTCAGAGCAGCGAAGAAATTTAAAAGAAAGTAATTTAAAGCGGTTCCCCCCAAAAAATATCTTTACCCGGTCAACAACGCAAAATTTTCTCGCACATTCGAGAACTCATTTGTAAACGCCGAAGCATAAAATTGTCCAGAATGACTTTTAAAAGGACTTGAGGTCGAATAATGTTTTACATTTTTAGATAAATGTATGATATCTTAAGGAATCGCTATTTCATGATGACCTTTCTTGGATTGTCTCGACTTGAAATTCGGTTCAAATAGCCAATTTTGCCAGCATTTTTTAAAAGATTCTTTGTCTTTAGTAAAAAATAGAAAACTATTTCATTGTTTCTGAATAAAAAACAACTCGCAGTATTAAGGCTCCTGTCCTAGCCGGCGAAGTCACTCACGAGCTAATGCTAATCCTATAAAGAAGGATTTTTCTAATACAGCGAAACTTCTTTTAAAGGCCGCCCCTATTCAAGGGCCACTTTTATTATGTGCCAATATTTTTAGGAACGAAAAATTTTCCTATAAACATAATGTTAAATTTACTCCTATTAGGGGCCACACCTACCCCTCATAAAGGCCATTTTTTTCACATGTGCCTTAAATCTTAAACAGCTGTATTGAATTCCTGAACCAAAAGATAAGAGTTCACTAAACAACTGCACTTGCAACAAAGAAGGCAGGGGGAGATAGGGAGGATTTAGTAACACAATGAAGGACCACAAACTTTTCCACAAGTGAGACAAACAGGTGTTCATCTCACTTTGTTTGATCTTTCAACCTGTAAGGGTTGGGTTGGAGGGGAAACTTGACCTTTTGCTGTGGGCACACAAAGGATAACAGGTTATCTAGAAAAACTGATTCCACATTTACTAAAACTGTGAATGCACATTAAAGCACAATTTTTACACCTGTCAGGAAAAGCGAACAGAAATAAATAGACTAATATCTCACTCTAAGGCATTAATAAATGATGCAAATTAAAGACTTTGTTCCATAAAGAAAAAGAATCATTAAGAAACCAAAATTGTCTGCGAAAAAATTATGAAAAGTAAACAAACTTCAATAGAGAATTTTTTCAATCATGTGTAGAGTTTGAAAATGTTAATAAACAGGTTTTTTTTTACCTATATAGGTTTTGATTCCCTTATTTTAGTAGTTGTTTTTTGTCACCTCTATTCAAGGGACAATTTTCAATGGAACGGCAGGTGGCCCTTACAGAGAGGTTACAGAGAGGCACTGTATTTCGTTTGCATTTCGACATTTTTAAATATTTTTTTTTTACATTGGACAGCCGAGATCCGTCTCTACATCGCACTTTTTTTACTTTTTCGATTTTGGTTGCAGATATTTTTTAGAATGACTCTTTCATTTTCAGAACCGGTTTTGAAAGTGAAAGTAACTTTATAAAAAAAATATCTGCGACCAAAATCGAAAAAGTAAAAAAGGTGCGATGTAGAGACGGACTTCGGCTACCCAATGCAAAGAAAAAAAAATTTTAAATTGTCGAAATGCAAACGAGATATTAGAAAAATCCCTCCCCGTAGGATTAGCATTAGCTCGTGAGTATCTTCGCCGGCAGGGACAGGAGCCTTAAGCATTTACGAATAGACCTTTAAAGACAGGGACGGCGTAACTAAGTGCGCTATGCAGTGGAAAAACAGCTGCAAATTCCAAAGTAATTACGCGATGAACTTATTGATGATTGAATTTTTATGTGCTCTTTCATTATTTTTAGTGGTAAGTCGCCACTGGCGTACAGGATACGTCGCCCGTGTATTTGTGTAGTTTATTTTATTTTATTAATTATTTTTTAATATAAATCTGATATCTATTACTTTTATACGATACATTCCACGATACATTAGACATACGTACATTAGACGATATTTTTCTTCAACATCAAAAGTTGATATTTAGCCTTTAACCCTTTAACTACTGACAGTATTTATAGGTACCATTAAAATAACTTGTTATAAAATTCATTTAATACATTGATTAGTTGTAATACAGTTTAGAATGAGTTATAGATACATTATTTTATCCTCTCCCAAAAGCATTGTTGGTTACACAAAACAAAAATATTTCTAAAATTATGATTTCTTTTGCCTTTGCATCTTTTCAGCTTTCTTGGCGTTGGGGAGGAGGGGGGTCGATTTTCAATTAGGAAATATTTCTATATTTCTATTGTAAGAAAATTGTATTTGTACATTTCCTAATTCTACAAAATACTAAGGAAAATATTTAAAATAAAAGATTTGAGTGGGGTTATAAATATTGCACAAAATCCCTATAAATTCAAATTTAATTAATCCTTCTAAACCCTTCAATCCTTCTAAAATCCTTCTAAAAATGTATTAAATGATTATGTAAATCTTCTAATGTAGTTTAAACAATTCACGAAGAATGCTTTTGAAGATAAAATTTTCATGAATTCATAATTTAGTACATAAAGGGTTAAAAGGCGTTGGTGCATCGAGTACGCAACTTGTGTCTTTATGTTACTACAAACCGTCCGTATTATATTAATTCTAATTAAGTTAGTCTTTTTCTGGTAATTTGATGTTTATTACTTTTATACTACTATTGGGCATTGCATTAAACAAGAATATCATTAGTAGTTGTTATTTAGTCTTTAATAGTCAATGACGCATAGAGTGCGCCACTCGTGTCTTTACGTTAATACAAACCGTCAAAATCTTTAAAGATTAAAATTAATCCAGTAGCTAGTTTGAATTTGAGAAGAACCTTAATCTAAAACCGTATTCTAATTATTTTTCAAACATACAAATAAATAGAAAAGTAACATTCAAAAATTACTTTTTAAATAGGCGAGCGGTTACAAAATTTCTAAACTCAAATGAAATTACTTAGTCTTTTGTTATTTTCCCAGGTCAAAATATATTACTTTTAATATAAACGATTGTTTTAATTTTAGGTATTCGTTCAAGGCCAGCTGCAACATGAATCTAAAGAATTATCCATTTGATACGCAAAAGTGTAAATTTTTATTGGCTTTCAGTAAGTAAATGTTCTTAATCTTATTTCTATAAAATAAACTTAACCAATTAATATTTTGGCTTAAACCTTTTTATCCCCTTTTGAGGAATCTTTCTACACGGTACATTTCGCCCGTGTAGATAATCGGCCGTAACAACTCACCACAACTAAATTAATACCTTCAATATTTAACCTTAGACACCATGCGTAATCTATGTCTGCTGTCATTATGAGTACAAATATTACTTTTTTTTTAATAATTTTGCCACAGTTAAGTGCTATGCGATGAGAAATGCTAGTCTTTATCTTTATAATATTATAAATGCGAAAGTGTGTGTGAAAGTTTGAATGAGTTGAGTTGATTTTTAACGGCCGATTATCTACTCGAGGGGTATAGGCCGAGGGGAGAGTGCCCCCGTGGGGCTCTTTCTAAGAGAACCTAACCCGTATTTACGCATGGAAATCCAAAGTTCGAAGAAAACCACGAAAACTCCGAACGGTTAGGCCGACGGGCGCGATTGGGTTCGAACCCAGCACCTCCCGTCTACCAGCTTCGAGAGCAGAACCTCCCGGCCACTGGTGGGGCAAATGTTTGAATGAAGTCAGCGTCTAAACGGATGAATAAACAAGTAATATAAAAATTTTGTTTTTAAAGTCAATTCCTACTTAGGTCATCAAAGAAAAATTTAATAAAACCCCTTAAGCTAATATTAGTTTTTGTTGCATTAAAATATCTCAATTTGTTGATTTTCTATAAGTAAGTAGGTTTACAATGGAAGCCTATGGGAATTTGGCGAAATATTAGAGATATCGCCAAGTTGGTGTCACTTTTGGCAACTCATTTTGGACGCCAAATTTGGCGATATATCGCCAAGTTGGCGAGAAACTTGGCGGTATTTGGCGACAGAACAGGGTCCCCCCTATGGTAACCCACCTTATAGATATGAAGATGCATTAAATGCTTTAATAACCAATGACCGCCATTTTGTCTCCCATGTAAAACTAAAATTAATGAATTAAAATTTAATTAATTAATTAAAATTTGAAAAAACTGTATTAACATCATTTGTCATCCAGTACAAGTTTGAAAAAAAATTATTTCAACTTGATAGGGTGAATAATAAGTATTTTATTAACGATTGAAAATTTGAACAAGATATTAGGGTTAGGGGGTGGGTTAGGGGGTGGGTTAGGGGGTGGCGAAGTATAACCCAGTGGTTAGGGGGTTGAATTCGGAATTAATTAGGGGAAAGCTGGGAATTGTTTTAATCCCTTCAGTTTAGGTCTAGAATGAATATGCTATGTTTTCGGAATTAATTAGGGGAAAGCTGGGAATTGTTTTAATCCCTTCAGTTTAGGTCTAGAATGAATATGCTATGTTTTCTCCCTCGTACTAGGTGAGCGTTACGAAATATGTATGGATTTATAGTCAAAAAACACGTTTTTTTTTTCATACCATAACAGTATCTCCAAACAGCTAACTCTGTCAAAAACATTGTCAATACAAATGTTGTAGAGCTTAAAATTCTGAGTAAAATGAGTACCTACACTTAATATTTTTGTTGAACATTAAGGTCACAGTTCCAGTTTAAAGTTTTAGACCCGTAGTCAGGGGGTTGAACTCAGAATTAATTAGGAGAAAACTGGAAATTGTTTTAACCCCTTCAGTTTAGGTCTAAAATGAACGTACGATGTTTTCTTTATCGTACTTGGGTGAATGTTAGAAATTATGTACATATTTATTTTCGAAACACACGTTTTTTTTAATTACCTTAACAATATCTCAAAACAGCTAACTCTATAAAAAACATTGTCAATGCAAATGTTGTAGAGCTTAAAATTCTGAATAAAATGAGTACCATCATTAATATTTTTTTTCAACATTAAGGTCGCAATTCTACTTCAAAATTTTTCAAATCAAAAGCTTGAAGCCAGGAGAGACCAAGTTAACTTAACAATATCTCAAAACTGCGCCCTTAATATTAAACAAAAATATTAAGTATAGGTACTCATTTTACTCAGAATTTTAGGCTCTACAACTTTTGTACTGACAATGTTTTTGATAGAGTTAGCTGTTTTAAGGTATTGTTAAGTTAACTTGGTCTCTCCTGGCTTCAAGCTCTTGATTAGCGATTAAGGCAAAATTTGAAATAGAAGTGCGACCTTTTCGAAAATAAATATGTACATATTTTCTAACATTCACCCAAGTACGAGGAAGAAAACATAGTACGTTCATTTTAGACTGAAACTGAAGGGATTAAACAATTTTCAGTTTTCTTCTAATTAATTCTGAGTTCAACCCCCTGACCACGGGTCTAAAATTTTAAACTGGAATTGTGACCTTAATGTTCAACAAAAATATTAAGTGTAGGTATTCATTTTACTCAGAATTTTAAGCTCTACAACATTTGTACTGACAATGTTTTTGACAGAGTTAGCTGTTTGGAGATACTGTTATGGTATGTAAAAAAACGTGTTTTTTCACTATAAATCCCTATATAATAATTGTCCGTGTAACGCGTCCGGGACGAACCCATTGATTTTGCCAATCTCCGATAAGAAGGAGCCACGTTAGGCTTAATTTTGATTTCAGATGTGTAAGAGAAAACTTATATGTGTAAGAGAATACAAATCTTTTCTACCTGAAATCCCTTCTGTTCAACATAATTTTCTTTAAAAGATTCAAAACTGATGATCGTTCAATGATTTGCGCAGTTGAAAAACAATTTCAGAAAACGAGTTCGAAACATACATTATCGTAAAATGTAAACAAGCGATAGCGAGTCATTCACTCGATTCATTGAATTGAAAAATAAACCATTGAGCAATGGCGCAAATCAAATACGGTGTTCATCTTTCGGCCACGAAGCTTCCCACTCCGGATAAACAGCGCATGAGCTAAGACCGATCTCCAATGGGAGTTCCGTATTATTCCTGTCTGTATGCAGATATCGTCACGCGACGCGTATTCATTGATCTCAGCATTACTGAGATTTTGCTGTCTTCTGGGTATAATTTTTTGGATTACACATTATTAGGTATTTTGTTAATTTATTGTTTGTTTTTTAAATCTGATTTGTTGTGATTCCATTTTTAACTTTTCTTTTGATTTACTTAGATTTAACGTGTTATTTGTATTTTCCGCCTATTTAACCTAACAAGTGGAAACTTTAACCCTATTGTTATGTAGATATTACGAACCGTTCAATTTCTCTTGAAATATCTCTTAATGTTTTAATATCCAGCATCAGTAATTATTTTTATAGTACCTTATGGCTTCATAGTTGAAAATTTCTGGATACTTTCTGAAAAGAGCAACAGAAATAAATTTTCTGTACTTTTGTTTTGTTTACATATCGATTACGATAAAAATATTTTAATATCCAGCAGTAATTATTTTGACAGTGTACCTTATAGCTTCAGACATTAAAATTTCTCTTAAAAAAATTGTATGTTAAATTAAGCATGAAAAACTTAATACTTGGAAAGGCTGAGACAAATATAAATTTTTAAAGCAGATATCATACAATGAATGTTTAATCACAAGTTCTAACTAAAATAACTTTAAATATTAACAAATTTAAACAAAATGAAATTTTTAATTCATTTTAAAATGATTGATTTTTCGCGAAAAAGGGTCAAAAAACTTAAAACTATTTAGCTAGAAAAGACTACAATGTTTCTGTTGACAAATAAATGGATTTTTCAATGCTTGCATTAAAGTAAATTTAAAATTCAATGTTAGAGTTACAAATTAATTAAACTGTTTATTGTGGGATCCCCATAACTCAAAAAATATTTGAAAATAAGTTATCACTGTTTTTCCAATTTTTGTTGACAGACAATTGCGATTTGTGTTAAAAACCACCAAAATAACATTCTCTATGCCCTATCATATGATACATACCAATAGATTTCTAAACAATTTCCACTTGAAAATCTGAAGACCATTAAGATTACTAAATCAAAAGAAAAGTTCATGATTAATTCCCAATAAGTCAGAGTGAATAAATTTCAAAACACATAACATGTGTAATCCTATTTTAAAAAGCTTTTTCCAAAAAGGCAGAAATTCATTCACATAACACTGACAATAAAATTATCAGTGTTTCGGTTGGTGCGAAAACATTTAATGTATTTTATCAACGCTGTCCAACATGGCATGATTTTTTTTTTTTTTTTTTTTTTTTTTTTTTTGGGGGGGGGGGGGGGAGAGCACAATTTAGTTGAGGGCAAAATTTGCAATCGCATGCAGGATTTCATGGATCTTTCCCAAAATAGGAAAATGCTGCATAATAAAAAATGCTGTGTGTTCCGCCTCATTAAATTTTTCTACAGACATGTGATTCTTACCGACCCCCCCCCCCCCCCCTAGAAAGGGATTTTTATTCTTGAAGCGATTTTGCAAAATTTTCTGAATTTCTTTGAATGATGGTAGAAAAATATTGTGAATTTTGCCAGTGAGCCACAAATTGAAATGACAAGATTTCCCAATCAACCAGAACGACCAATCGACAGATTTTGCGTTTTTTTCCAACGACTGTTTGAGGAATTTCCGACAGTTTACATATGAACTTCACAATATTTTAAAGCAACCGATTAAAGGATATTGAGTTTTTTCCGATGATCAACTGGCAATCTTCACGATTTTTTCCGATTTTTTCTTTTCCCCACAATTGATGAATTGTGCAGTACTTTTCTTTTTACTCAACCGATTGGATAATTTTTGTGGTTTTTTTTTTTTTTTTTTTTTTAATGTGACAAATTTCATTTTTCCCTCACAACCAACTGTTGATTTTTCTTTTTCCTCTACGACTGATTGATGAATTTTGTGATTTTTTAAGCGATAGATTGACAAATTTTGCGATTTTTTTTTCTTGGCATTACTAACTGAAGAATTTCCTGTAACCGATTGGTGAATTTTTCGATTTTTTTTCCCTTCACAAGAGCAATTTAGAAATTTCTCTACATACATTTATAATCCACAGCGATCATAGACAAAATTCATCCATTTACAAGATTCCTGTTTGCTGAATATTCTGTTCCATTATTTTTATTTTTTTTTCATTCCATTAATGCAGAACTATATAATACAGAGAACCTGCAAAATCAAAATTACTGACCTGTTACTTTTCTGCGGAATTGCGCTTTTTTGGCACTGAATTTTATTATCCCGTGGATCTATGCAAATATGCATTAAAATTTGTTGACATTTTAATGGGGAGTGGGGGGGATAACGGAAGAAATACAAGAAAAACGCGAGTACCAACTGTGCCAAATTAAGAGAATTTCTTCAAAGGATCGCGGGAAAAATGCAAATTTTTTTAAGGATCGAAAAAAAAAAATACGATAAACGTTAAAGGATCGTGAAAAAAAAGTGTGATTTTCTTTAAAGGACCACGGGAAAACATTGCATTTCCAGATTAAGCTAAATAATGCTATAAAAAGTGTTAAAATATCTTTATTAAGATTGACGATCGTTTCATCGCACAAACGGTGACATTTTCAAAATTTTGAAAATGTCGCCATTTGTGCGATGAAACGATCGTCAATCTTAATAAAGATATTTTATCACTTTTATGTAATTTTACAAAAAAAGTATTGTAAATGCTAATAGTGTGTTTATTAGAACATAAAAAACCAAACTTGCTCATCTAAACTCTTACCTGGTGGATGTCTTATACATCGCTGTTAGATGCAATAACATTTTGAAGAAAATTCTATGTTCTTACTGCTGATCCCCAGTTTCTGTGCATACTTTTAATATTTATATGTTCAGTAAGTTAAAACTCAAAAAGTTGCGCACATGCTTATTCAGCCGTTAAAAGTTTTGCTAAATCTTTTTTGGTACTTCTCGGTTAGCCGGGCGCCAGTGTTATATACTCATATATATATTGTATAGATATGTATAAATGCAAATATTCGTATATATTTATACACACATATGTATATATCCATACATATATATGTTATATAAACTTAGATGTATATATATGTACGTATATATAACACTGGGGCCTGGCTAACCAAAAAATACCTCTTTTTTTTTTTTTTTTTTTTTTTTTTTTTTTTTTTTTTTTTTTGCAAAAAATACAACACACTTACCAAGATTTAATATAAAAAAAATCATCAAAAATGTTTAATAGTTGCAGCAGAATTTGTTAATTATGGGGTTTTATTGCATGTTTCTTAAACTTTTGTTCTAAGGATTCTTAATTTTCTTATGTTATATTAGCCAGAAAGCCTGGTCTACCCAAAAGTATTGTTAATGCTAATAATGTGTTTATTAGAACATAAATAAGCCGAAATTTGCTCATCTAAGCGCTTCCATATTGACAATTATTTTCCTCTTTTTTAAAAAATTTTAAATGAAAAACGCAATTTTTACACACCGTCCTAGGACGGGCATTTATACTAGTCTATACATATTTCCTAACGCTCACCTAGCACGAGGGGGAAAACATAGTATATTCATTCTAGACCTAAACTGAAGGGATTAAAACAATTTCCAGCTTTCCCCTAATTAATTCCGAATTCGGCCCTTTTTTTGCTCCCCTACCACTGGACTAATATAAATAAATAAATAAATAAATATAGGGAGAGTGTGAACTAATAGTAGGAATTGAAAAACATAAGCTATGTTTTACTTCTTTTATTTAAATATTTTTCTTAATAATTGAAAATTTCATTGTTTTTTATATAGAATCAATTGGTATTTCTCCGATAAAATTTAACCATCTTTCATTCTCGTTGCCAAGAAAATTAAAACCCGGAATACTAATTTCTCTTCAATAATTATTTTTCAATTGAAAGATTTTCACGTGAAAAATTGAAATGAAATAACGAAATTAACAATTTAAAAAATATATGAATGTGGCGTCATATTAGAAATGAAAAGGAAAATTTCAAGTATTTTTTAATAACTAGGGGGCTCGGCCCCCTACGAGCTACGCTCGCCAACCCCCGTCCAGACACCGCAGACTCTAAATGCACGCTAATTTGATCGGCTTTAAAAAGATTTCGGAAGATTAAATTATAATTTAAAAAACAGTGGCGATCTCCCTATAAACGGATTTCTATTCATTTCTCTTTGATTGGGGAATTTTAACGCCAAATCCGCTGAGGTACTACTTGATTATCCCGTCGACCAATTTCTCCAAATTATACAAATTGACATAATTTTTATTTTAAATAACAAAAGAACAAATAAATTAGTACAACATTAATAAAAATACAAATAAAACGTGGAAATAAAAATAACTTGTTGACGTAGACACGTGTAACAACATTTCAAAATAAGCTAATATAAAAGGAATTAAGTAAACAGAGTCTTTGTCTCCTGGTATTTTTTAACAAAGCGAAAAGAAAGTTCTTTTAAATGAGACATTTTAAATTAATCGTTTTTAATCTGACGTAATTTTGACCAAGCTATTCTTTCTCTTTTAAATATTCACGTAAAAATACTTTTGTTAGAAATGAAATATTATTTGCGCTTTCCTAACAAAAATAGTTGAAAAGATCCTCTCAAAATATCAAATAAATGTCTAGCGCAATTTCTAAATTTAAACTGTTTTGCAATATTATTTTGTGTTCATTTTATGTAATAACTGTAATGTGACGTAAATATGACGTAATTTCTCCTATTTAAGACTTCTAACGCATGTTAATGAATTTATTATTTTACAATATCCTTTCTTGTCGTGCAGAAATCTACACAACAAGGCTTGTTATTAATTTAACGAATTAAATAATTTTCGCACGATCTAATAACATTTAAAAATAATTGAATTCTCGGAAAATAATTCTTTAGTAATTAATTAATACAATAAATTAAATTAACATAAAAAATACTCCAAAATTAAAGTATATTAAAATGAATAATTATATAATGCGTAAGAAAAATAAAAATATATATGTTGCTTGGTATTGGTACGTTTAGAAAAAAATAAGGAATATGAATTGTGAATTTATTTTGTATTAATATTGAAAATTAAAAATTTCTAATTGTAAATATTTATATGTGCAAAAACAGTGTAATAAAATGAAACTCCCCAAATAAGACCAGACAGAAAACAGGAAATTACAGATAAAGCGAACAGTACTGACGCCAGACTTGGACAGAAAATGTATAGCGACAGAATAGAAAATTTACAATGTTGAAACCATAAATTTTCTATCAATTAAGATGACACTCGACGTGGGTGGTGATTTCCATGAGAAACCTGATGCAAGGGGCAAAATTAAGTTAATGCTATGCAGTGAAAAATAAATTGGCACGCCCATAGATGAGGATGTTTAGAGTATAAATAAGGGACCAGGAGTAGCCTCCAATCAGAATGACAGCTCTGGGTTAATTTAGCCCTCCCAAAAAAAATAATTGGATCTTGGAAGATGGAATGAGAGAAGATTATTAAGTCTTGTGTCTCGTCCTCAAGAGGTTCTATAACTTTTTAAGATGTGACTTCCTCTAAGACGATCCAGATACTTAAAATTTTACATCAAGTTCCTTCGCAGCAATTTTTAAGGACAATACGAAAATTAGTGATGGAAATGAATGCTGAGGGCAGACCTATCCTTGTCAAGATCTATTGGCGAAGATTGCTGAGAGCAGACAAGTCTCTGAAAATAAATTGATGCAAAGTTTTACAGAAGATTTCACCTGATGTGGAGATATAAGCTAAGTGGATAGTAGAGAGATGTATGAAGTGTCTGCAGATTTTGCCAATGAAAGCGTACATTGTGGAGTTGGAGTTCGAATAATTTTCATGCGTCATAGACTGCCTAAAGAAAGTGAAATTGGTTAGTGAAAGATCCCCATGAACTCTACATATATAAAAGGAAAAAAAACTTTATGCCCAGATGAACTCATTTGTGTTTGCTTTGGATTCCCTGAACTATATATATATAAACAAGGAACTTTATGCCCAGATGAACTTATTTGTGTTTGCTTTGGATTCCATGAACTATGATGAAACTGTGTAATTTGGAAAATTACAGAAAAGATCGAAGTCTGTTTGGGTGAGAAATTCCTTATATTTATTTCAATATATACTCGTGGCTATTGTTTTCATGTTTTCTTATAATATGTACATTTAATATTAAGCGACTAATTTTCTAAATTTTCACTAAAGTATGAATCTTATGTCATTGAATATTATGATTGATTATGATAAAGATTTTAATGATAACCGGAATATTATTTTTCCATAAATAAAATTTTGGTTAAAATTTTGGCAAAAGCCCCATCATCGGATCGTCCTGTGAACAAAAGGGCAAGTATAAGATAACATAAATTAATAAAAAAAATAAGTAACAAAATATAATTTTGTTGAAAGTTTTGCTATTCTAATGAGAATGGAACTATGTTATGTTCTAATAAAAATAATGGATAATTTGAATCTTAATTTGAAAAGATTATTGTGATATAACAAATCATATTTGAATCATGAATTTGATATAAATGAAAATAAAGTTTGTTTATATATGTATACTTATATGTCTCTCCTTTGAACACCTTCCTTATTCCCTCTTAGATAATATTCATAATTTATGGTGTCTTAAGAACTAATATTTTGAAATTATTAGAATTGGACGTTTCTCTATGCAACCTACAAGTTCGATATTTCCATTTCTGCGTTAAATAAGGCGTCCTTGAGTTATTGTCAAAATTAATTTTATTCCAAAATTTTCTTCTTTCTTAATTTATTAATTTACGTTATCCCATTTGATCTTTTCACAACGCAGATCGGGATAACTGTTTCTATTGTACTAACCATTTTACTATCGCGTGATCCTGTGTGTTATGACGTCCAAATCGTCACAACATACTAAAATTTAATGGTGCTAATACCAGGTGTTAGTAATGGAATTTAGGACTTAAAATTAAAGGGTTGCAACGATTTAACTTATTAAAAAAAATTTATTATTATTTTCCTCTTATTTTTATTTTTCTTCTCACTTACTAACAAAATTATTTTCTTATATTATATGAAAAAATTATTTATTTGTATAACAAAAAGAAAAACTAAGGAAAGTAGTAGTGGATTCACAGCACATTATTTATCGAAATTATCAATCATAATTATTATAATTAACGATTTTGAAAAACAAATATTTTTAAGTATTATGATTCTGTATTTATATATGTACATGGGGTAGAAATTTCTGTAAGTATGAGTTAAAACTTAAAATTATTTTACGAAATATTCAAAAATATAAAACTCTAACTAAAATTTTTTCGACATGACTGGACGTGGCAAAGGCAGACAAAAATCTCCTGAGAGGGAAAAATTCATAATTGGTGTAGACACGCTAATAAATGCTCTAACTAATTTTGAGGACAAACCAGAACAGGACATCACGCAATTTTTCGATGAATTCGAAGAACTGGCTGAGGCTGCACAATTTCCCGATGATTTACAATTAGTCCTAGCAAAATCAAAATTTAAGAGACAAGCACGGGAAATGATAAAAAATAAACAGGAACTACATAAGGCCGACAATTACGAGACATTTAAAGAAAAAGCTATCAAATATTTTCAAAAGGAAAAATCATTTGCGAAAGCACAATCATAATTCATAAATGCCAAACAAACAGCGAACCAGACAATCGAAGACTTTACAAAAAAATTTAACATCGAAGCTCAAAAATATCTAACATTATCAGGCCATGCAACGAAAAACGGTGCTAAAGATTTATTAGAAACTATGAAATTGACTAAATACCTTGAAGCTATAAGACCAGATATTTCCTTTGAATTAAAAAATGATCCACCAACAAAATTTGACGATGCAGAAAAAAGGGCAAAAAACATTGAATTAGCAATAAATACTAAATGTGCAGGGGAAGTTAATAATATAACGCAGACGAGTGAAAACAAATTATACGAGGCACTGATAAACATGTCACAAGATCAGAAGGTAGAAATTAAAGAATTGAAAGAAAGGATAAACAATTTAACACTTGACACTCAGGAAAGTGAACAAAATAAGGTTGAGATTAATCACATCACGCAGCAATTTTGCCATATATGTAATAAACCAAACCACTTAACGCAAAGTTGCTACTTTAACAAAAAAAGCGCAAATCTTAATCACCCTAGAGCAGCGCAACTGACCAGAGTTAGGCCAAGATTTCAGAGAAATTATCGAAATAATAATTATGGAAATTTTCAAAGACTCCCACAGAATTACACGCCTAATTTCCAAATACCACAAGCATTCAATTCTTTCAGACCACAGTACAACCAATTTAGACCTAATTATGGTCACAGTGAGATGCCCTATTATCCAAACGGATATCAACAACAAATAGGAACTAATGGAATTTATCAGGGAAATTATAATATGCAATAAACTGTCCCGATACAAAATACTGGTTTTTCACAAGGGCAAAATCCACAAATAGAATATACAGGGCAACATCAAGGTGGCACAAATATGCAAAATAGTCAAAGTAATGGTTATAAAAATAATCATACAAATATTGATACACAGCCCACAGTAACTTTCCCTAGAGAAAATAATAACAGAAGGGGGAAACAGAATAATAAGGGTAGAAGAGGACACAATCATTTAAACCGGTAAGGGGATCTGAAAATCCAGCACAAAGGCAAACCCGCAGATCCCATAAAATAGAAAAAAAACAGGGTTATAATATAAAAACAAAATTTAACAAAAAATTGAAAAAAAAGAAACATGAACATGGAAAAAAAACGTGTTTGAGGCTAAGAAAAATCAAAATTCTAAGGTTAAAGAAAAATGGATAGCAAGTTCAACTCAGGAAGAAACAATGAATTACCAATATGGAATTTAAAGATAAAAAAGGAACTAATTATACCCAGTTTAGTAGATAGTGGAGCAAGTATTAGCCTATTGCCACCAGAAATTTTTGAAAAAAATAAAACAGACAGATATAAAAATTAAATATTTAGCCAATTCAATTAAAATTACAACTTTGTCAAATAAAACGATTCCGTTCAAAAACTGCGTAAAATTTAAATTTAAAAATGAGAATAATTTCCTAAATGGGACATTTTATGTCACAAAAGAAGAATTTCACCGCGATTACAAGATTATTTTAGGATACGATTTTTTAAAAAATAACAAAATAATTATGGACTTGGAAAACAACATTTTAAAATTTAACAGTACGGTAATAAAATTAAATTCCAATGAAAATCAATTTACAGAAGCTAACAGGATTAAAGAAACAAAACAAAACGACAATTTTCAAACTGTACCTAAACAAATTAATTCTAATGATTATTATAATTCAAAAAATAACATAAGAGCATTTGTAGAAAGCAAAATTACTCTAAGACCTAAAGAATCGAAATTAGTAAATTTAATTTTCGACGGAGTTTTAGAAAAAGACCAACAATTTTTTTTTCAACCCAAATACAATAATAAAAAAATAGCAATTCAGAATTCTGTTCATAAAAATAAAGAATCCGACAATAATTCATTTCGAATTATAGTACAGAATCTCTCCACTAAATATTTAAAATTATACAAGGATCAAGAAATGGGGAAGATTACAACTGATTTTTCTATTAAAGAACAAAATGAAACAAATACTGACAGTATTTATGAAGTTAACAATTTAAATATAACACAAATTAGAGAATTGCGAAGAAAGGAATTGTCAAGAGAGGATTTCAAAGTAGATCATTTACCACCGAAGGTGCAAAAGGAAGTTTTGGATATTGTAATGAGACATGCGACAGCGCTCAGTAAATCTTATAAAACGCTTGGAGCGACGGATGTAATTAAACATAAAATAAAATTACAGCATGACTTCCCGATCCAAACCAAACCTTTTAAATTAGCACACGATATAAAGAAGAGTGCAGAAAAAGAAATAAAAGATCTATTAGACGCAGGTATTATAGAACCTACGAATTCCAGCTATGCATTTCCAGTAATTTTCGTGAAAAAAAATTCCACATCAAAAACTAACGACAAAAATTTAATCAAAGTAAGACTGGCTTTGAATTTTCGATCGCTTAATGATATAGTAGAGAGCGACCCATATCCTGCGCCAAATACAAAAAGATTTTGCAAGGCATGTCAGGAAAGAAAATATACACGGTGTTAGATTTACACTCAGCGTTTTTTCAAATCAAGCTGAGGGAAGAAGACAAGCACAAATTGGCTTTCGTTACGGAAAACAATCACTTTCAAATGACTCGTTTAGCATTCGGATTAAAATTTTCGACGAATTTATTTGCTCGCTTAATGGACATAGTTCTAAGTGACTTAAAAGAAAAATATGACATTGAATATTTCATCGATGATATCCTTCTTGGAGCTCAAAATATAGAACAAATGCACGAAATACTTGAAGAAGTACTGAAAAGATTAAAAAAATTCAATTTAACTATAGAACCTACAAAACTAAAACTATATATGCCGGAAATTGAATTTTTAGGCTATAAAATCAACGAAAAGGGTTATGCACCCTCAGAAAAAAATATAAAGAAAATTACTAACTTTGCAAGACCCACATCTCAAAACATGGTGAGAGCATTCATAGGTCTATGCACATATTTTAAATCAACCATACAAAATTATGCGCAAATTATTGCACCTCTGACAGATATTACGAGAAGTAACCAGAAATTCAGATGGAATGAAAGTGCACAACAAGCATTTGAAAAAATACAACAAATAATAATGGCACAACCGACAATTCACCCACCAGATTACACAAAAACTTTCTATGTAAACACAGATGGATCCAAAATCGCAACATCAGGTATATTGGCACAAAAGCAAGGTGATAAAATGATACCAATTGAATTTACAGGAAGAAAGTTAAGAGAGTCAGAAAAGAAATATCCAAGTCTACAAATCGAGCTCTTGGCAATATATGAAACAATCACCTATTTTAGAAACATCCTATTAGGAAAAAAATTTATTTTGCTGACAGATTCAAAAGCCCTAACGTACCATTTAAAGTCAGAAAAACAGCCTGAGATTGTTGCAAGATGGTTACTTAAACTCCAAGACTACGGCTATGAGATATCTCACATTTCTGGAAATAACAACCCAGCAGATTTCAATAGTCGTTGCTTACACAATTTAACAATTGCAGATAATTTAAATAAACACCTTTTCACGGTGAATAAAAATTTAACTGAGGATAATATAAAAAAAGAACAGATGAAAGACCCTAAACTAAAAGAAATTATAGAAGCTTTACAGCAACAGAAGAAAGCAAAGAAGTATGAAAAGTACACTTTAAATAAAAATGAGATTCTAATTTTAAAAAATTCACAAAATTCTAGTAATGATGACTTATACATTGCACCACAAAGTTTGAAAGAAGACATTTTAAATAGTGCACATGTACCACATTTTGCTTTCCTAACAACTTATGGAATAATAAAAGAGAGATTTTTCTGGTATAGAATGTATCAGGAGGTAAAAAAATTCTGTATTAAAGGTATAACATGCAATACTTTTAAACAACATAAGACGATAAAAGTACCATTAAAAAATGGATAAGAATTATTTAGCAGGGGAAAGGTTAACAATTGATATTGTTGGACCTTTGGTTGTATCATTAAATATATATATGTATATATTAACAGTAATAGATACAGCTACACACTTTCTACAAGCATTTCCACTCAGATCAACAGACACTAAGGTCATAATTAACGCTTTGAACCAATATTTTAGTGCATACGGTTTAGCACGATATATTGCAAGCGATAATGGACCTTATTTTAGGTCAAAAGATTTCAAAGATTACATGCAGAATCTAAATATCGAGCTAATAAGGTCAAGTGTATATAATCCACAAAGTCAAGGGATTGTAGAAAGAGTCCATCTGGATTAAAAAAATTCTATAGCATCCATGTGTACTAAAACGTACGAATGGGACATTAGACTTCCATATTTTGTGCTTATGCACAATACAACAAAAAATCGAATAACCGATTTTACACCAAGCATGTTATTTTTTGCACGGGAAATAAAAACGCCATTCAAAAATTTCACAACACACGAAATGGACTCGTACAGCACTTATGTGCAAAATAAATTAAAAAATATGTATGAAATCAGACACGAGGTCATGAAAAACCAAGAAAAATCGGATCAGGAATTAAATAAAAACTCAAAATTAAAACACAAACAGCTACAAGTAGGTGTTGAAGTTTATTTAAAACTTCTAATAAAACCTAAAGCGTTACACCAAAAACTTTCAGGACCGTATTTTGTAGAAAGAATTTTTAGAAACGACAATTATCTTATCAAAAACAGGGACAAACCGGAGTTAAAACCTGTCACAATTCACATCTCAAAATTGTTCGCGCCTAACATCGCAAACAAAATAAAAAAATAAATAACCAGGTAATTTATTAAATAAAACAATATGCCGCAAAAAAATTAAATCAGTGCAAACTGATTAAACAAAAACATGGTAAAACATACAAATTTTTTTTCAACGGCAACACGAAATTGTAATTATAAAATAATTATACTTATATATTTATATCATATTATTTATTAAATATAGTAATTATTGAAAAATTACAATGGACGAAGACGAAAAGTTCGAAATTTTAAAGTAAAATTTACGGCGAATAAGCATGAAAATTAAAATTTATTTTTGTTAGAAATTTTATAAAAAATAACGTTGTTGGTACTAAAAATAAATTGATAAAAATATGAAAAGGCATAAAAATGAATTTAAAATTCAGTTTCCCTCATAAGCAAAGCAAAATTCAACACAGGAATACGAATAATGACCAAAATATTTAAAGATAAAATATATTTTGAAAAATTAAGCACCCATAAAAGGAAGTCATTTAAAAAGTATTAACTCAAGTACATTAAAAAGTAAATAATAATAATAATAAATAACATAAAATAACATAATTTTTGACAAGATATAGGAATAAGTCTTTCAAAAAAAAAACTCAATTCATTTTATTAACAAGAAACTCCATCTTGGGTATATAATGCAGACCGCACTGAAAACGCGAGTGAGGAGCATTGAGCACGAGCGTCTCAAAAGAGAGAAAGATGCAGGAAGATGGATATAGCTAGCTAGGAGAAAAGATGCGTGGGATAAAAAAAAACCTTTTTCCACACCAGTGATCACAAGGCAGCGGATTTAACCCTACACCCATTTTTTTCTCTCTTCTGGTTGCCAGAAAGAATGCCCCCGAAGTAAACGCGTTTCTATAGCAACGGAAGAACTGGCAGGGGAAAAATGAAATCGAAACAACTGCTTTACTCAAAACTTGTTTTGGGCAAGCGATGGCCTTGAAACTATTTCATCAGGTGCTCAAAAACGGAGCGAAGGTTTAGGAGAATTTGAGTAACACGTATCTTGCAGCTCAAAGAAGTGAGAAAATGCAGCTCATATTCTATCGAAACCCACTCACTATTTTCGGAGAACCAGTTAGGGTCAAAACAGGATATGCAATGGAGCAGATCGCTAGGAAAAAAAAATAAAAAGATAAATAAATGTTTTTCTCACCGAGCCGGTATTAAAGAGGAATTGAAGACGACGACTTTCGCCAGTTATAGAGGACATAGTCTGGGCTTCTTAGTAAAGACTGGTGTTTTGAGCTGGCTGCGGGCTTACGTTGAGTCGGGCAGCCGTGTTGTTTCACATGGGCGGTTCTGGCGGAAAGCGAATCCTTTCAGCGATGGAAAACTTTCCAGGACGCACGATAAGAATGAAGGTGTAATTTGAGTAGACAACACAGCTAAATAATTGAATGACAAAATTAATATTGAATTGCATATTAATTACAATGGCTAGAAAAGAAATATTTTGAGTGAGTAAAAATGAAGCATAACATAAGGATCATCCTGGAAAATAAAAATTAGAAAAAAAATATTCATAAAAAAATAGAAAAACGGAAAACAGGATATATATAATTTGTTTACACTTTAAAATTGTTTTGACGTATTTCAAAACATGTTGGCAAAATATTTTGATCGCTAGTGATAAACAAACCGCATACTTACTTCAAAGAGGACTAAATATATATATATATATATATATATATTAAATTGACACATTTATTAGAAACAAAAACAAAAAAAATTGAAAAATTTTGTTGTACAAAATATAAAAAAACGGTTCCTTTGGAGATAAATAAGTAGAAATTAGCAACATTGGATGGAAAATGTATTTTCCATTATACATATTATAAAATATTAACAAAATGTTATGACTTTGACACGAAAATGAAACATTATGAACACATGGACTTAAATTATGCAAATAATTAAAAATTGCTATGTCACGGATGCACTTTTAAATATGGCATTTATTTTGATTACAATATTTATGACACAAAATGGATAAAATTGTATATAAATTTATATAACATTCCACACTCTTTGTAAATAAAAACGATTTAAAACACCATTTGTCAGAAAATAAAAATTTTCTACACATTACTAGAAATTATAAAAAGAAAAACAAGTAGTAATTCGGAAAATGTAAACGAAGAGTAAGTGTGTAAAATTGCTAAAAATTTATGAAAATAAGAGATTAAACATTAAATAAATCTGAAAAATAATACATAAATAAGTAAACAAATTAATACATATATTAAAATAAACATTACAGACTCATTTAGGCGAATATGTAAATTGGATGACCACAGAAGGGTTCAAAATGAAAAGCACACCGTTTGTAAACAACAGAATAAAAAAAACCTGAAAGTCATATGTAAAACCTTTAAAATTCACAACCACAGAGTAATTTAAATGTAATAATGTTTGAAGAAACTGTGATAATCGCATGGGAATACGTTATATTCCTAGGAAAGTGTCATCTTGATTGCGGGTCGATTGGATGACACTGCTCAAGATATTTTCATGAGATTGTACACGGATTTTTTCAGTATCGAAGCAAAATATTAAAAAACACATACCTAAATTAATATATTAATATAATAAATAAACCATATTATACCTAAAATTCAAATATTATATATGATAAATTTGCAACAAAACCTTAACGGAACGGTAAATAATATATAAAAATTTATTAACTTTATGGTTCGAATGAAAACATATTCGAAAATAAACGGAAACAAGAAAATAAAAACATTGTAGATGAATTATTACAACATACATTAAAAATTTCACAATGTATAAATATAAATAAATAAATAAATACAACGGATGCATAGTAATTTGGGAATCCATCGAACAATTAAATAAATATAAAACGGCAAAATGAGCATGGAATGGCATATTAAAATACTATATTTACCGCTAATATAGGAGTGAATAGAGGGTACCATCTTTTCATTACTTATGTTAGAAAACAGTAGTTTAAAATACAAAAACAAAAAAAATTTTTACTCATTAGATGTCACGCAAAATTCTAATTGAGGTCATACGAAGCACAGTAGCATATTTTAATAAAATTCAAACCAAAGAAAATCGGTAGGAGTATAGGATTAAAACATTTCACAAACATCAAACATATATAAAAACAACACATTAGAAAGAATACGTTTTGCAAAAAAAAAAAAAAAAATTGCATTAACATTGTGTATATAATGACGCAAAAGAACCACACTTGTGCACATGGAAGAAAGCATAATATTGAGTGTGAAATTAAATCAAAATATATAAAAATACACATATGTCAGAAGAAAATTACGAAATATTATAATATAAATACTGCGAGGAAAAATAAAAAGGATACATTTAAGACTCCTAAAAATAAAGAAACAAAATAAATAAAAAACCCACACATATGGACTATTAAGGCATATGAAAGTAAAATATAGTAGGTAAGGAAAATATTTTTAAAATTTAAGAACAATCAAGGTATGCAAATAAATTATTGTTACGTGAGAGACAGTCTTGAAAGCACGCTCATAAGGGGATAAAATGGCGAACAGTGTCCGACATGATATCTGATAAAAAAGAATTGTTTATAGGACATTGTTAAGAATAAGGAACGATAAACTATATAAATAATAACAGTTATTATCTTGTACTAAAATCTTCGGATTTAGAAATTAATCACACTTACCTTATGCCTCGTAGATTTTATCCAATACAGTCGGACCTCTATTTAACGAACCTCTATTTTGCGAATTTCTCTATTTTGCGAACTTTTCCTTGGAACCAAGAACATTTTGCAAATTTCTTCGTAAAATAACCTCCAAATAGCGAAGTACATTCTCTATTTAACGAAATTCTTCTTGTGATCAAAATTTTTTTTCTCCTTGTTTCTCAAAATATTACTGGATATTTCAAACTTATTCTTCTTTTAAACACATTTCATGATGTTCAATGGCCTTGAATTGGTTTTACCAGGCGCCTTCTTTGTCAGCAGTGAGAATTCAGTAAGTATGGAGGACGAAGACGATAATCCCTGAGAGTAACTTTAAAAAATGTGGATACAGTGAGAAAAAAAGTAGAAATTAACCATGATGTGCTGACTGATGATTGTATTTCGCTTAATTCTGAAATTTAGACCACGGAAACACTATCCGAATTGGATATTTTCGACAGTGTGAAAAATAAAAACAATAGAGCAATGAATTGCGATGAATTGCGATGAAGACGAATATGATGATGATGGAAATGATCATGATGCAAGTATTAACGAAACTTCGTATGATGAAATGCTAAAATAATTTGAAACAATCCGACGCGGATTATAGTTAGAAGAAAATACGCATGAAGGGGTTTTTGGTGCATTGCAAAGATGCGAGACGCATTATGAGAGAAAGCACTTTTTAAAATAAAGAACTCAGGCAAAATAAACAGAGTTTTTCAGAAATTAAATTTAAGGGCGCATATGTTAATGTATGGTTAAAATTATTTGTTATATAGATAATAAATACGATAATGTCATTAAATTTCGTTAATTTTAATGACTATTTACTTTAAATAGAAAATACAGTGTATTCCCGGACAATGTCTTGTTTTCCTTGAACATTTCAAAGATTTAAACATATAGAAAAAAGGAATTGATGATGGATATTGGTAGGTAAAATAAATAAAACAAATCGATATAATTTATTAAAAAATATATGATTAATTACTTTTACTAAAAATATTTAGTGTTTATGAATTTAAAATCTGTTTTATGTAGTTTAAAGTATTTTAAAAGGTGAATCTCTATTTAACGAATTTTCCATATAACGAACTTTTTTCCGGGATTTAGCGACTTCGTTAAATAGAGGTTCGACTGTATTATAAAACACACAATATAAACAGATCGCGCACTTTTATAAAGCCATTCAGTGGGTGAAAAAAGTGATTACTATACGTTCACAGACATGTTAACGAGCAAACCTGTTTGGCATGATAGTACTGACCAGTACATCTTGTTCCGAGATTATTATCACTGTCAAGGACACATGGAAACCACCCAGGGATTTTATAGGGAATTTTCGGCACATTTTCTCCGAGGAGAAAGTTTTAAATGGATATTCCGGATTAAGATGCGGGGAAGAAAATACATCCTTAGAAAAAAAAAATGTTTTCAAGCAGAGCGCGATGTACATATATTTTTACGCACTTTGGTTAAAAAAAATTTTGTAAAAACATTGTTCTACGTAGTATCCATACTGTTGGGATATAAATACCGCATATTTTTATTTTATGGCCAGATTTGGAAGTAAACTTTATTACCTACAAGCTACATGATTATACATATTTTTATAGATTTCAGTATGCGTAGCATTAAAAAAAAAATTAGTGGACAGTGTTGACTAAAATTAATATAGCATTTATTTATATATTATAGCAGTATTTTGATATTGAAATAGCCATCTTATATTGGAATAAATATTTCTCACCTATGCAATAAAGAAAATGTATATACCATATTATATTTTGTATTATATTATTCAAGTGTACTTACAGGATTATGATGAACAATCTGAAGAACTTACTATATATATCAGGTTTGATTGATATTTTATAAAAAATATATATATATGTGTTATAAGTGTATTTTTGTGGTGTACGTAATATTTTTTTTTAAAAAAAGGGGGGAAGAAGCAATGTCGTGTAGAAATCTACACAACAAGGCTTGTTATTAATTTAACGAATTAAATAATTTTCGCACGATCCAATAACATTTAAAAATAATTGAATTCTCGGAAAATAATTCTTTAGTAATTAATTAATACAATAAATTAAAATAACAAAAAATACTCCAAAATTAAAGTATATTAAAATGAATAATTATATAATGCGTAAGAAAAATAAAAATATATATGTTGTTTGGTATTGGTATGTTTAGAAAAAAATAAGGAATATGAATTGTGAATTTATTTTGTATTAATATTGAAAATTAAAAATTTCTAATTGTAAATATTTATATGTGCAAAAACAGTGTAATAAAATAAAACTCTCCAAATAAGACCAGACAGAAAATAGGAAATTACAGATAAAGCGAACAGTACTGACGCCAGACTTGGACAGAAAATGTACAGCGAAAGAATAGAAAATTTACGATGTTGAAACCATAAATTTTCTATCAATTAAGACGATTTTACAACACTCGACGTGGGTGGTGATTTTCATGAGAAACCTGATGCAAGGGGCAAAATTAAGTTAATGCTATGCAGTGAAAAATAAATTGGCAAACCCATAGATGGGGATGTTTAGAGTACCAATAAGGGACCAGGAGTAGCCTCCAATCAGAATGACATCTCTGGGTTAATTCAGCCCTCCCAAAAAAATAATTGGATCTTGGAAGATGGAAAGAGAGAAGATTATTAAGTCATGTGTCTCGTCCTCAAGAGGTTCTATAACTTTTTAAGACGTGACTTCCTCTAAGACGATCCAGATACTTCAAAATTTTACATCAAGTTCCTTCGCAGCAATTTTTAAGGACAATACGAAAATTAGTGATGGAAATGAATGCTGAGGACAGACCTATCCTTGTCAAGATCTATTGACGAAGATCGCTGAGAGCAGACAAGTCTCTGAAAATAAATTGATGCAAAATTTTACATAAGATTTCACCTGATGTGGAGATATAAGCTAAGTGGATAGTAGAGAGATGTATGAAGTGTCTGCAGATTTTGCCAATGATAGCGTACATTGTGGAGTTGGAGCTCGAATAATTTTCATGCGTCATAGAGTGCCTAAAAAAAGTCAAATTGGTTGGTGAAAGATCCCCATGAACTCTACATATATAAAAGGAAAAAAAACTTTATGTCCAGATGAACTCATTTGTGTTTGCTTTGGATTCCCTGAACTATACATATATAAACAAGGAACTTTATGCCCAGATGAACTTATTTGTGTTTGCTTTGGATTCCATGAACTATGATGGAACTGTGTAATTTGGAAGATTGCAGAAAAGATCGAAGTCTCTTTGGGTGAGAAATTCCTTATATTTATTTCAATATATACTCGTGGCTATTGTTTTCATGTTTTCTTATAATATGTACATTTAATATTAAGCAACTAATTTTCTAAATTTTCACTAAAGTACATAATCTTATGTCATTGAATATTATGATTGATTATGATAAAGATTATAATGATAACGGGAATATTAATTTTCCATAAATAAAATTTTGATTAAAATTTTGGCAAAAGGCCCATCATCGGATCGTCCTGTGAACAAAAGGGCAAGTATAAGATAACATAAATTAATAAAAAAAATAAGTAACAATATATAATTTTGATGAAAGTTTTGCTATTCTAATGAGAATGGAACTATGTTATGTTCTAATAAAAATAATGGATAATTTGAATCTTAATTTGAAAAGATTATTGTGATATAACAAATCATATTTGAATCATGAATTTGATATAAATGAAAATAAAGTTTGTTTATGTATGTATACTTATATGTCTCTCCTTTGAACTCCTTCCTTATTCCCTCTTAGATAATATTCATAATTTATGGTGTCTTAAGAACTAATATTTTGAAATTATTAGAATTGGACGTTTCTCTATGCAACCTACAAGTTCGATATTTCCATTTCTGCGTTAAATAACGCGTCCTTGAGTTATTGTCAAAATTAATTTTATTCTAAAATTTTTTTCTCTCCTAATTTATTAATTTACGTTACCCCATTTGATCTTTTCACAACGCAGATCGGGATAACTGTTTCTATTGTACTAACCATTTTACTATCGCGTGACCTTGTGTGTTATGACGCCCAAATCGTCACAACATTTCTCTTTTAAAATTCACGTGTATACTTTTTATGACGTAATTTTTAATAAGTTCTTGCTTTTTGTACATAAGTATTTAATTCTAATTCCAAATGATTTTTTCTGTTTATAATAATCACGTGTAAATAAATTTTTAATCTGAAGCAAACATTATTGTTTGCGCTGTTTATACATTTGGAAACTGTATAAATTAATACCAATTTCTAAAATAATGTAAAAAATATCTCTCGAAATGCTGAAAATTTGAACTTAAAACAGAAATAAAACCTCAAAAAAGGAGTCAAATTAAAAAAAGAAATACAATCTGCACACCGGGAGCTTCAAACATATAAAATGATCTAAAAATGATTAAATTCCCATGCACAGTTTTTGCTCCTATAAAACTTTTTTAATGGAAGGATTTTGTCCAAATTTAGCATTAAATATCTCTTAAAATAATTCTTCGATTTGAAAACTGCCTGCATCGCATGTTTATCAAACATTTCTGTATAATACCACCGATTTTCATATTTTTGTATGCATTATTTTTCTAAATATTAACGAAAAAAGACCTCCGGTCACAGAAAATTCAAAACCGGCGGCGACGGTGACAGCGGTATTTACTTTTTTTAGAATAGAGAGATATAAAGTGCATTAATGATAATAATAATAAGTACGGAAAACAGGCGAATGTGACATCATATATGGAAAACAAAACGCATATGCTTTGATTCTGAAATAAAATGGTCTTGAATTATGCTATCAATTCTTATAGAAGAAAATTATTACCAGTACAGTGGAGCGCCGATTATCCGAACACGTTGGAATCGAGCCTAGTTCGGATAAGCAAAAGTTTCGATAAACGGACAGACAATTTCAGGGATGTTCCTGAGTATACTAAAACATCCACACTTTATCCAGGCTTAGGACTCGTAGCACCAATTTAGTGGTTCTGCCAGTGGTAGTTTAAAAATTGTTTTTTTTTTCTTTGTCTTTTTAATTCTTTTTTATCATTCAAAATTTTCTTTTTCTCTTTTTATCATTTTGAAATAAAATGGTCTTGAATTATGGTATCAATTCTTATAGAAGAAAATTATTACCAGTACAGTGGAGCGCCGATTATCCGAACACGTTGGAATCGAGCCTAGTTCGGATAAGCAAAAGTTTCGATAAACGGACAGACAATTTCAGGGATGTTCCTGAGTATACTAAAACATCCACACTTTATCCAGGCTTAGGACTCGTAGCACCAATTTAGTGGTTCTGCCAGTGGTAGTTTAAAAATTGTTTTTTTTTCTTTGTCTTTTTAATTCTTTTTTATCATTCAAAATTTTCTTTTTCTCTTTTTATCATTTTGAAATAAAATGGTCTTGAATTATGGTATCAATTCTTATAGAAGAAAATTATTACCAGTACAGTGGAGCGCCGATTATCCGAACACGTTGGAATCGAGCCTAGTTCGGATAAGCAAAAGTTTCGATAAACGGACAGACAATTTCAGGGATGTTCCTGAGTATACTAAAACATCCACACTTTATCCATGCTTAGGACTCGCAGCACCAATTTAGTGGTTCTACCAGTGGTAGTTTAAAAATTGTTTTTTTTTTTTAATAATATAAAGTGCATTAATGATAATAATAATAAGTACGGAAAACAGGCGAATGTGACATCATATGTGGAAAACAAAACGGATATGCTTTGATTTTGAAATAAAATGGTCTTGAATTATGGTAACAATTCTTATAGAAGAAAATTATTA
This sequence comes from Maratus speciosus, assembly GCA_963932465.1. NCBI lineage: Eukaryota > Metazoa > Arthropoda > Arachnida > Araneae > Salticidae > Maratus > Maratus speciosus. The sequence goes on along the minus strand of OZ010791.1, from coordinate 375,744,663 downwards.
CCAGTACAGTGGAGCGCCGATAATCCGAACACATTGGAATCGAGCCTAGTTCGGATAAGCAAAAGTTTCGAAAAACGGACAAACAATTTCAGGGATGTTCCTGAGTATACTAAAACATCCACACTTTATCCAGGCTTAGGACTCGCAGCACCAATTTAGTGGTTCTGCCAGTGGTAGTTTAAAAATTGTTTTTTTTTTCTTTGTCTTTTTAATTCTTTTTTATCATTTAAAATTTTCTTTTTCTCTTTTTATCATTTTGAAATAAAATGGTCTTGAATTATGGTATCAATTCTTATAGAAGAAAATTATTACCAGTACAGTGGAGCGCCGATTATCCGAACACGTTGGAATCTATCCTAGTTCGGATAAGCAAAAGTTTAGATAAACGGACAGACAATTTCAGGGATGTTCCTGAGTATACTAAAACATCCACACTTTATCCAGACTTAGGACTCGCAGCACCAATTTAGTGGTTCTGCCAGTGGTAGTTTAAAAAATTGTTTTTTTTCTTTGTCTTTTTAATTCTTTTTTATCATTCAAAATTTTCTTTTTCTCTTTTTATCATTTTGAAATAAAATGGTCTTGAATTATGGTATCAATTCTTATAGAAGAAAAATATTGCCAGTACTGTGGAGCGCCGATTATCCGAACACGTTGGAATCGAGCCTAGTTCGGATAAGCAAAAGTTTCGATAAACGGACAGATAATTTCAGGGATGTTCCTGAGTATACTAAAACATCCACAATTTATCCAGGCTTAGGACTCGCAGCACCAATTTAGTGGTTCTGCCAGTGGTAGTTTAAAAATTGGTTTTTTTTCTTTGTCTTTTTAATTCTTTTTTATCATTTAAAATTTTCTTTTTCTCTTTTTATCATTTTGAAATAAAATGGTCTTGAATTATGGTATCAATTCTTATAGAAGAAAATTATTACTAGTACAGTGGAACGCCGATTATCCGAACACGTTGGAATCGAGCCTAGTTCGGATAAGCAAAAGTTTCGATACACGGACAGACAATTTCAGGGATGTTCCTGAGTATACTAAAACATCCACACTTTATCCAGGCTTAGGACTCGTAGCACCAATTTAGTGGTTCTGCCAGTGGTAGTTTTAAAAATTGTTTTTTTTTTTTAATAATATAAAGTGCATTAATGATAATAATAATAAGTACGGAAAACAGGCGAATGTGACATCATATGTGGAAAACAAAACGGATATGCTTTGATTTTGAAATAAAATGGTCTTGAATTATGGTATCAATTCTTATAGATGAAAATTATTACCAGTACAGTGGAGCGCCGATTATCCGAACACGTTGGAATCGAGCCTAGTTCGGATAAGCAAAAGTTTCGATAAACGGACAGACAATTTCAGGGATGTTCCTGAGTATACTAAAACATCCACACTTTATCCAGGCTTAGGACTCGCAGCACCAATTTAGTGGTTCTGCCAGTGGTAGTTTAAAAATTGTTTTTTTTTCTTTGTCTTTTTAATTCTTTTTTATCATTTAAAATTTTCTTTTTCTCTTTTTATCATTTTGAAATAAAATGGTCTTGAATTATGGTATCAATTCTTATAGAAGAAAATTATTACCAGTACAGTGGAGCGCCGATTATCCGAACACGTTGGAATCGAGCCTAGTTCAGATAAGCAAAAGTTTCTATAAACGGACAGACAATTTCAGGGATGTTCCTGAGTATACTAAAACATCCGCACTTTATCCAGGCTTAGGACTCGTAGCACCAAATTAGTGGTTCTGCCAGTGGTAGTTTAAAAATTGTTTTTTTTTTTTAATAATAAAGTGCATTAATGATAATAATAATAAGTACGGAAAACAGGCGAATGTGACATCATATATGGAAAACAAAACGGATATGCTTTGATTTTGAAATAAAATGGTCTTGAATTATGGTATCAATTCTTATAGAAGAAAATTATTACCAGTACAGTGGAGCGCCGATTATCCGAACACGTTGGAATCGAGCCTAGTTCGGATAAGCAAAAGTCTCGATAAACGGACAGACAATTTCAGGGATGTTCCTGAGTATACTAAAACATCCACACTTTATCCAGGCTTAGGACTCGCAGCACCAATTTAGTGGTTCTGCCAGTGGTAGTTTAAAAATTGTTTTTTTTTTCTTTGTCTTTTTAATTCTTTTATATCATTCAAAATTTTCTTTTTCTCTTTTTATCATTTTGAAATAAAATGGTCTTGAATTATGGTATCAATTCTTATAGAAGAAAATTATTACCAGTACTTTGGAGCGCCGATTATCCGAACACGTTGGAATCTATCCTAGTTCGGATAAGCAAAAGTTTCGATAAACGGGCAGATAATTTCAGTGATGTTCCTGAGTATACTAAAACATCCACACTTTATCCAGGCTTAGGACTCGCAGCACCAATTTAGTGGTTCTGCCAGTGATAGTTTAAAAATTGTTTTTTTTTAATAATATAAAGTGCATTAATGATAATAATAATAAGTACGGAAAACAGGCGAATGTGACATCATATATGGAAAACAAAACGGATATGCTTTGATTTTGAAATAATATGGTCTTGAATTATGGTATCAATTCTTATAGAAGAAAATTATTACCAGTACAGTGGAGCGCCGATTATCCGAACACGTTGGAATCGAGCCTAGTTCGGATAAGCAAAAATTTCGATAAACGGACAGACAATTTCAGGGATGTTCCTGAGTATACTAAAACATCCACACTTTATCCATGCTTAGGACTTGCAGCACCAATTTAGTGGTTCTGCCAGTGGTAGTTTAAGAATTGTTTTTTTTTTTTTATAATATAAAGTGCATTAATGATAATAATAATAAGTACGGAAAACAGGCGAATGTGACATCATATATGGAAAACAAAACGGATATGCTTTGATTTTGAAATAAAATGGTCTTGAATTATGGTATCAATTCTTATAGAAGAAAATTATTACCAGTACAGTGGAGCGCCGATTATCCGAACACGTTGGAATCGAGCCTAGTTCGGATAAGCAAAAGTTTCGATAAATGGACAGACAATTTCAGGGATGTTCCTGAGTATACTAAGACATCCACACTTTATCCAGGCTTAGGACTCGCAGCACCAATTTAGTGGTTCTGCCAGTGGTAGTATAAAAATTGTTTTTTTTTCTTTGTCTTTTTAATTCTTTTTTATCATTTAAAATTTTCTTTTTCTCTTTTTATGATTTTCTGAACTCCTGAGATTATAATGTAAGCAAAAAAGCTTCCGATTGTTGCCTGCTTACTTCAAAGAAGACTTTCTTTTCAATGCTGCCACATCTCGAATTCTTCTTAAATACGTTAGTTGAATAAGATCAGAGTTCTTCTGCCGTTCGAGCCATTTCATATCTGTTGCAAAAAATTCAAAGGCTTCGTTATGTGACAGACCTGGGTCATTTTCAGAGCATTTTATTTTCTTCAATTTCACCCCCTTTCTCCAAACCTTTTATTCTCTTACTAGCCGCCCTTGGCGAGCAGTTTGGTCTCCCTTAAATGCATGCTAAGCATTGTATTAATGTTGCTTTTATTCATAATTAAATTTACTTGCTCAATCCTCCGCCAACTTGGAAGATTCTGATACAGAAATCATGAACTCAGTATTTTTATGTTACCGCAAGGCAGGTGAAAAATCGCCAAACATTGTTCCCGCCGTACTTTTTCGTATTTTCAGTTAAAATATAATATTTTCACTCATTTTATTTAAAATACATAACTTTAATTTAAAACTGAAATATTTAAAATTTGAATCTGAATTATTTCTTAAAAAAATAAAAATAAAAAAAGGAAAGTAAATAATAATACAATAAACCATAACATTTAATTTCAACATCAAAGTTTTGTTAATTTATCACGCGAAAAATTGTTTATGACAGTCGCATGAAATGGTCTATTAGAATACTGATGACATGATGCCAATGATAATATTTGGCGATTTATCACCTGCGCCCGGCTAACATTAAATTACCAAATTGGCCTCCTGGCATATAAAAAGTGATTCGGTCAACCCGAAACTGTTGATGACAGTCACATGACTTAGGCTATTATTATAGAGATTACTGCTCCCAACGATACACTAACCCGGGATTCGATTTCGAATGCTAAATCTGAAATGAAGAAATTGAGAGAAATAGGGTATTTGGATAAATGAAAGTTCGGATATATATTTTTTTTTTTTTTTTTTTTTTTTGAGAAATAGGCTGTTTGAATAATTGGAAGTTCGGTTAATTGGGGTTCCGATAATCAGCGCTCCACTGTACTTGATGCTTTATCGTCTGCGAACGAACGGAGGGCTAACTCCCTATTCTGATACATTGAATCCAGTGGTCCGCCCATGAAAACAATGCCCAAGATTTTCCGAGGAAAATTTTCGGCAAAACATAGATTTCCTCCCATAAAGTAGTATGGGGTGGACATTTTCAAATTGGATTTTCTTTTAAAAAATTGACGAAGTTGCTACAATTTTCACTGATATATATTTTTTATTGAAAAAAACTATAGCTTTTATTTAAGTTAATCGCAATATTTTAGTTTGATATTAGTTAGAAATGAAATTTTCGGTAAGCTCAAAAAAAAAAAATAAATAAATAAAATAAAATAAAAAAAGAAAACTTTTTTAAGTATTGCTTATAAAAATTTCAAAAAGATGTAGAAAACACCAAAATTGATAAAAAAGTATGCGGAAAAGTTTGAAAAAAACTTTTAATATTAAGAAAAGTGCAGGACTCATTACTTGTGCGCATTGAAAGTGTGATGCGGTCGCGGCAGAAAGTGGACCGGTGAGTTAGCTCTCCATATTATTGTACAGCTCAGTGGTTAACATAGAGATTTAATTTTTAATTTAAAATTGAAATAAGTTAAACATAAAATTTAAAATGAAATGTATAGTAAATGTCAATAATAAGCACCACAAAGTTATCCACGTGGGAAATGATGCCATGATAAGCGGGAAATAGTTATTCTTATTCTTAAAAATTAAAAAATAAACTTGACTGCAATTTTTTTTTTTTTTTTTTGGGGGGGGGGGGGGCGAGTATTAATTTTATAGTCGTTTATTTCAGAAAATATGAATAAAAATTAATTTATTTAAAAAACAAATTTGCGTTTTCGTTCATAAAACCTAACGTTTAATATGATTGCGGCAATGTAACGTCATTTCTCTCTGTCAATATCGGAATTAAGGCTCGGCAGCTTGGAGTATATTAGAAACGCGTTTGTAAATCGTGGTTTGGTAACCGGATTTTAATTAAACATTTCATTTAGCTTTAAAAGAGTAAAAATATGTTTTCATTTTTAAAAATGGATTTTTTTTTTATAATAGATTTTTCTAAAGTCTTATAGGATGTAATGCATGCATATACAGATTTCACACCAAATACCACCTTAAATACATTGTTGTAGAAAAATTATCCCAGCGTTGTTTTTTCGTTAATGAAGGGAGATTTATCGATTACCATGATTTTACTTATAGTCCCTTCTTTTTTTCATAGGTTGCAATTTCATTTTCGCGATTGTTTATATTATTTGGCACGAAATTTTACTCCCTTTATCACTGAGTTATGTCAAGGCACATACGCAACACGAACTTAAAGTTCTTTCGTGAAAATTAATATATTTAGACAGATCGCAGTTTATAGTTTTAAATTAAAAGAAATAAGTAGGGCGTAAGCCCCAGTAACTGACACCTTAAGGATTCTTTCTTTTTCAAATCACAATCAAAAAGTTTTAAATTTATTTTAGACTTATCTTTGTTTTTAAAAGTACAGTCGACACCAGTTATAACGTACCTGGAATATAACGTACTTTCGCTTATAGCGTACTCATATGCTTGGTCCCAAGTGAAATCCTATATAATGCAATGATATACAACTTAGGCTATAACGGACTATGCGAAAGCTTAATCTGGCTATAACGTACTTTTTTAGATTCGAACGAAAGCCAAATCTGAATGTCAATCTTGCATTTCCGGTTTGGAAATCGGTAAACAATTTTGGACGTTTATTCAGTGAACTCTCAATCCTTTTTCATCGAAGACACAGGTATTCTAACTTGATCTTCCAGTAGTGAATGTCATAGATTATTGTTCGACTTCTCCAGCAGCTAGGGAGAACAAGAAGGAGGGGGAGTAATTTTAGAAATGCGTGATAAGGGGATGAGGGATTTCAAGGATTATGGACATTATTTATGAACATTATTTTTATTTTAGTGGCGCAAGGTGATTGTACCTCCCGGTACAAAAGAGGTGAAATTTTGGTGAAGAATGAAATACCTCTTCGGAAACACAAAAATTCAGGAGGAACGCACGTAATCATTTTGACGTCACTAGGATAGTCGTTACCCTTGGGTAAAGTAAAGCCCATTTTGAAAATCTTGAAGTGAGTATGATTTCAACCCATATGAATAGGCTACTGATCATAAAATTTCTGTTTAAAATCGGCTCGCCTTTTTATTTCACGTTATGCACTGCATTTTATTAGTTATTGCTTATAACTACTTCGGTTATAACGTACCACATTTTCTGGTCCCCTGAAAGTACGTTATAACCGGTGTCGACTGTATATAGCAAAGATGCATTAAAAAATTATTATCGACAAACTTTTGAAAAATTATACTTTTTATTGTTTAAAATATTTTTTTTTTCTTAAATAACTCCAGTAACTGAAAGCATTCCTATTTTGATAAACAAATAATTGATGCATGTTACCAGTAAAGGACATTACTTTTTCAGAATTTTACAAGAAAATGCTTATTTGAGTTACATTTTTGCTGAAGGGTCAGTTACTGGTTAGGTGTCAATAACTGGGTGTTACACCCTATGATCAGGGCTTAATTTCTACAACAAAAAAAAGTACCGGAGCCCTAATATTCTACAGTACTAAAACCGTAGCGCCCCCCCCCTCCCCCCCCCCCCAAAAAAAAATATCAGAATATCACTCCAATCCGCACATATATATATTTCATATTTTATTTGCAAAATTTAAAGTTTTTTTTTCTTTAGCAAAATTAAAATTTTTTAAATATATAAGGCATTCTCACAATCTTTTGACTTTGGGGGAAAAAATTCTGACAAAATTAAACTTGCTAAAATAACATTTTAATCCGATAGACGAATGCCTTAATGATTCAAAATAAAGAAAAAATGGTCAGCAGCGAAAATTTTTTTTATTTAACTCAGGTTTAAGTTAAACTTGCGAGTTTAATTTTCCTTACCATTTTACCACTATAACTTTCTATTTTCTTCTAAATTTTTATTTATAATGAATTTGCATAGTACACACAGGACATTCAAATAAGAAATAATAGCAATGAAGTATTTTTAGTACAAAATTTTGGTATAACACTGTCTTAAAGCGGTGTTAAAGAAGGGACGGTAAGGTAAAAAAAGGGGACGGTACAGGAAAAAAGGGACAAAATGGGAAAAAAGGGGAAGGTAAGGATGGAATGGTAAGGAAAATTACCACCTATGTTAGGCAAAACTTGTTAAGACTAAGTGGCAGCCACATTGTTCATTGATTTTTAGAAACAGTTATTTACATTGGATTAAATTCTTTTAAAAATTTAATTTACCTCGAAAAGTGCAGGAATTAAGCTTGGGGACGGTAAGACCACCAATAAAGCCACGATGCTTGAAATTGATATTTAAGTGCTGATTTAAATTCTGTAGTCAATTTCCTGTCAAAGAATTTTAGACATTCTTTCTCTAGCATACTTCTGCATGAGAAAAAACTTTAAAAAAATTCTGTGGCTGTATCTGAAGTGATTTTCTTTATAATTTTAGAAAAGAGACGGTAAGGAATCTAAAACCCAGGGACAGAGTTTAAAAAATAATAACAACCCTAAAAATGTGCGCAGGTTAATTTTTTGCTACATATTTATATAAAACAATAGTTCCAGTTTCGGAAAAAAAAAATACATCGAATTATTTTTATTGAAACAATTTTATACAGACAGCTGCAAACTTAAAAATCAGCATCAGGGACACGGGACGGTATAGGAGTTTTCCTAGTATTTGGACCCCCAACATCGTCCAAAACTTATTTATCTCGTTAATATTGTTATGCAATCATTCAATGGGATGTTCTCCAGTATATGAAATAAAAAAACCCACAAAAATTTGTACTAAAATAAAAATTATTATTCAGGTACATAAAAGTCGAAAGATTGTGAGAATGCCCCATATCGACTTGCGTATACTTAACTGTCCTCTTTTTAATTTATCACTCTTTCCGAATAGAAATCGTTGCCGAATTTTAATGTTGATTAATCGCAGAATTCTACAATTAAATAATGTGTGAATTATGATCCGGAAATAATAACACAAAAAAAAAAGATTCGATGCTTTTATAGAAAAATGCGAAAGGCTGCTCGATTGCTTTCAATCAGAATAATAAACAATATAAATGGCAATTATATCTACTTACAAATGAAAGTGATTTCGTAAATGTGCAAAGCAGAGCCTTAGCATGTGCAGCTTTCATGGTGAAAAATAAATAGAAGAATCACTAACGTTTTTGTCGTACTCGTACAAAATAGAAGACTAAAAACCTCAAACAAACAAAACCTCGAACTGATGCTCGTTGAATAAAAACGAAAGAAAATATTCTTTTCAGGTTAGATATCTAAATTAAAAAAATAAATGATCCACTTAAAATACATCCTACTGTCACAAAAGAAAATCGAACTGAAGTGCAATGAAGACACCGGTTTTTCGGAAGTGCTGTTGCACTGGGCTCCGGAGCCCTGTATTTATGAGCTCCGGTGAATTCCGACCAATATTTAAATATTTACTGAAAACAGAGATGAACCGGAGCTGAGCTCCGGTGGGCTCCTGCGAAAATTAAGCCCTGCTTATGATAAGAACATTTTTTTGACACTGGTGCTATGTTCAAAGTAGTTAAAACTCTCCGCAGCGATTTTTTATTAAATTTATGCAGTCAAATTTCGGTATGAGATTTGACTGTACATAAAACATAGCTTTGAACCAAAAATGAACTGGAAATAAGAAAAGGCTGTCATATATTTTAGAACAAAAAGCAGAACTAAACCTACATTGTCTTTTCAATTCTGGAGGTAAACCGAAATACGTCCGATTTTTAACTCTTTGACATAAGTTATGGCAAAAGTTTAAATCCCTGTATTAAAACTAATTGAATCAACCGAAAATGAAAAATTTACTGACTAAAGTATAGGTATGGACGGTGCTATCTTAAAGTATGTGGCTGTACGAACCTAAACGAAGAACTGAACTGACACAGACATTCTTTTTTTTCCTTCCTGCCTCTAATTTTAAGATCGCGCCCGTCGGCCTAATCGTTCGGAGTTTTCGTGGTTTTCTTCGAAACCTTGGATTTCCATGCGTAAATACGGGTTAGGTTCCCTTAGAAAGACCCCCACGAAGGGCACTCCCTCCAGGGCCTATATCCCATGAGTAGATAATCGGCCGTCAAAAATCAATCAATCAATCAAATTTTAAGACTGGAAACTTTTTAGAACATATTGCGGAATGGACATTAAGATAAAGAAGGAAATTAATTGAAAATAAATGTTTAATATTTTATATTAAAGAAAACAATTATTTTGTAAAATTACAAAGATAATAAGGATTTGATAATTTGGCATGATTATACAAATTTGTGCTTAAATGTGCACTTTTGAAATCAGTATTTCTTAAGAAATCCCAACCAAATCACAGGGAAAGAAATCATTATTTAGGAAGGAACAAAAATTTAAACTGAATTGGAAACCTTTTTTTAAGAGTATAAAAAACGGAAATATTTTATTTTAATTGAACCAAATGATAACTGGAACAAACCATTATGATAAAACGCCCTGATATAAACAACACACAACCGTATATGTGTGTTTGATTAATGTAAAAATTTTCATGAAGCGAATATCTGAGTGGTTTATAACTTTCTGACTTGGATTTCAAGAGGATTTATAAAAGTATTAGCAGATTGATTGTATAACCCTATTCCGAAATTTGACTGTCATAACAACAGTAGAAATAGAAAATCAGCAATAGTAGTAATATATAATAATGTGCAAAGAACATATTTTTACTACTGTGCTGACGCTGTTACTTAAAATTTCTCTGTTTGTATCGTAGATTGTAGGTAATAAAAGTTAAAGAGCAAATTCGCACAAATATTCTGGTCAGAAATATAAACTTCATGTTATGATTAATAGATGGCAGCACTAAATTTTGTTTGTTCGCTTTCTTAATTTATAACTTTTGTTTTATACTTTTCTTTACTGTCGAACAGATGGCAGCACTAAATACTATTTCTTCATGTCTCGAACCAAATTTAAAGTAAAATAAATGTAATTTTGTTACATTATTTCTTCAAAAATTGTAATTCGAGTCAGCGTTTTAAGAATGAAACGGATAATATTCTTAACCTCCTAACACGACATTACTGTGACTGAATCGATTCATAAAATATCTTTGTATTATTCCACGGTCAGTGATTTTCCGATTCTAGCTGGCATTTCTCTGTTTGTATTGTAGATTGTAGGTAATAAAAGTTAAAGAGCAAATTCGCACAAATATTCTGGTCAGAAAAATAAACTTCATGTTATGATTAATAGATGGCAGCACTAAATTTTGTTTGTTCGCTTTCCATTTTACTACAAATATTGATCCTTATTATACGTGTTTGATTTTATGCTGAAAACCAGTTAGTATCGCATGCCAGACGCATTTTCGCCGATCCCAACCGTTATAGCAAAAATGAGAAACAGCGCATTACTAGAAAACAAATATTTACAAGGTTACCAGCTTGGCGCTTTTATCATATCAGGCGTGAAATTTTCATCCCATCAACATTTTTTTCAGTTGATTAGCAAAACTTTCGGTAAATGTTGTAGCAAGCCAATGGCTCATTATAAATAAAAATACCTCTAATATTAATTATATATTTTTACTCTTATTGTTTAGTTATTTTAAATCACCTGCAAAATATATTTTGAAATAATTAAAGGTAATTTGGTGAAAGTCCATGTAAAGTTTTATTAATTTCAACAGAAGGAACCGCATATTATTTAATATAATTCATTTATTAAATACTCAACTTTATTTAATATTCTATTTTCATTTGTTTTGTAATTTCCTATGTCAATTACATTATTATTTTATTTTTATTGACAAACAACACTGCTTTAGAAATAGCTTCATGTGATTTTCTTAAAATATTTAATACTAACGCAATTAGGAAATTATTTATTACTCAACAAATAAAGAGTAAAATTTTGCAAATGAGCTTATCAATGAGTAATTTAAACGGATTACTAATAAAAATGTAGCTGCAAATATATATTATTCTTTCCACACTTAATAATAAGAAGAATGATTATCTAAGTATTTTTTTTTTTTTTACTTTATATATTTATTTTTTTAACATAAAGTTAAAAATATATTCCATTTCTGCTGCCAAAATAGCATATTTTTAAAGAAACATTATTAATTTATTTTAAGCAGTACATATAAATTTAAATGTAATAGTTTATGATTTTTACAAATTTAATAATGCATTATTTTTTTTTTACAATTCTATTTTACTTTATGTAATTTAACTAAATATTAAATACATTTTTTATTGAATATTATTACTATGGCCTTCCTTTTTAAATACAACTTCTTGCAACTGTTTTTTTTTTTTTTTTTTTTAATTCAGTTATAAGCAATTAAAAGCTATCTATTCAGGTAATTATAAAATTCTTTTAATAACCAATTTCGTTTAAATCACTGGATATAGATGGCAGCACAATATTTTTTTTTCACTTTTTGTGTGGAGGGGGGGGGGGTGATATTATTTGATCCAACATCAATATCATTTATATTTTTTTAGATTTTTTTTCAGTTAATGATTAACATGATATGATGTTTTTGTCACATTATAATTATGGTGTATAAAAATTAATAAAGAATTTATATGAAACTGTTTTTAAGGATACATTCAAATAAATAGTCTTATCTTATATTGGTTTTCTTTCTCTTTTATTTCACTCCATATACAAATTGTACCTTAATATTATGTAACATCATACATTTATAAAAAATAAAAATTATTTTGCAAAGATATAAATTATTATTAAGAGTTTTTTTTAGTTTAAAATAGAGTTCATTTTAGTTATACTATTATCAAATTAAGTTATAATACACATTAATTAGATAATTATTTATAATTAATAAGCAAAAACAATGTTTAGGTATTCCAAATAGCTGATTAGATTTAATATTTTGTTTTCAAATTATTTATTGATAGTATATTATTATGTAATTTTCAGGCAATTTATAAATAATTATAGCATCTTTGAATATGAAATAATTAAATATAGAACATTTGATAAAGATAAATTATTATATTTTGTAATTTATAATTATCAAATTATCGTTGTTATTATATTATAAAATTAAATATGCCACTGTAATTTATAGGTAATTGGTTTGATAATAACAAATTATTAAAAATATAATGATACAATAATATTAATACTTAGATTATTATCAAAATATTATTATTATTATATTAGTAATGTAATACTATCTATATATTTCAATAAATGAAATTTTACATATCAATATTTCATTGAAAATTAATGATAATTTATGATATTTATTTATAAAATATCTTCTTTAGACAATAAAGATGATAATATTTATTATGGATTACGCCTGTTTTACTTATAATGAAAATATTTAATGTTGGTAATAAATAAATACTATAACATTATAAAAATATCAATAATGATCAAATATTTCAGTAAACCATTTAATGATTAAAATAAATATATATATATATAGATTTAAAAACTAAACTAACAGCATTTTTTTTTTTTTTTTTTTTTTTACAAAATATTTTAAAAGTAAGATTATAAAAATAATAAGTTAATAAAAAAATTATAATTATATAATTAAGATAGTATTTTAATATTTTATAGTATGTATTATAAAATATCTCTATAACATATCTTGTAATATTATAAATTTATTTATCTAATATAGATAATATTTATTATAAATAGTATCTCTTTTTTATTTGTATTGATACAACTATACTATTAATATCTGATAATATTTAATTACAATACATTAATAATGATAAAAAATAAATATTATAAAATCTAACATACTATCAGTAATGCTAAAATATTTCAATAAACTATTTAAGTATCTTTATGTGAATAAACCAGGAAACAGATTTAAAATATACTATAAATTAATATTGGAGATTTAAGTAGCTAGATTCAGAAAAAAGTAAAATATCATAAGAAAATCTCAAGTCCTAAAAATTAAAACACCACTGTCAATCTAATAATAATAATATTTTTGTTGTTGCGATTGTTAATACCAATTTAGATTATCTGTAAATTATATCTAGAAGTAGTTGCGATATTGAGAAAAATGTTAAATTTTCAAACATAACAATTTATTATCTAATGTAGGTGATATTGTTATTTATTTATAAATCACATTAAAGTTAGAAGAAAAAGAGTCAAAACTGTTTATGAAAATATTTTTATCATTTTTGACAGGAATATACGTATATTGTTTAGGTAAATTCATTATAAATTTAAAATCAAATAAGTTTACGTAAGCTCTATACTGTATCACCGTTTCACAATAACAAGACATTGAAATATTTTCGAACGCCTAAAAGTAATCGCCAATTGACATAGCAACCTCGACAACCCTGTACAAGTTTTCTAGCAAGAGAATTTCAATCTAAGTCCCCACGCATGCGCAGTTTCTAATTTTTGCTATAACGGTTGGGATCGGCGAAAATGCATGCCAGACTTCCTAACCATGTGGAAGAATGTGAATTCAGTTTTTCTCTGCATAAACCCTTGAAATGTTTTAGTTTATATATAAACTTCATGTAAACTTCAAAACTACAATCCGTTTGATTTTTCTTAATCCCTTAAAAATGGAGATTTGTGACAGTTCCAGACCATTGTGGATCGTCCGAGTGTTTCCCAGACATGATCCATCTAATCAAGAGAAGTCAAAGTCAGGAGAGCATTCTGGTCACTCAATGTGTTGTATATTTTTTTTCCTTTCAAGCATATTACCCGCAAGTCAAGCTGTATGAGGTCTGTCATTATCCTGCATTGAGAGGCTACTTCAGTCAAGCGAAAAGACTCGCTCGCTAATGGTAATCCTATCAAAGAAATTTATAAAGATACCTCGTTTGAATTTCAATATTTTTAAATTATTTTTGCATTGGATAGCTGAAATCTATCTCTGCAAAAGCCGATTTTTACTTTCTCTATTTTGTTTACACATTTACAGTTATTTTTAATGAAGACACTTTCATTTTCGGAACCGGTTTCGAAAGATACCTGATAAAATAAAAATAAAAATCTGTAATCAAAACCGGCCTTTGTACTGATCTACCTGAGCTATCCAATGAAAAAAAAAATCATATTAATACATGGAAATTATTCCAGAGAAAAAACATTCGCCTTGCATACAATATTTCAAATGAAAATCAAATTTCAAAGTAATTGCTCTCTGGAATTATTTCCATGTATTAATATAGTTTCTATCGATGTTGGATTTAACTAAGCTTCGTGTTTACCCCAGGTCGGTGGCTCACAATAATATCCCATCTTGTGCTGCGTTTGTAGCCTTGCCAACATATAATAGTGAGAAATTTTCCAGGCTGGATATTGTTCCATGTGGTTTAGTCGGTAGAACGTCAGTGCGCTATACTGATGGCCCGGGTTCGAGTCCCGGCATGGAGTCTTTTTCACTATGTTAGCCTTTGCGCCTCTTAAGCAATTACTTTGAAATTTAAAAAAAAATCATTTAAAAATAATGAAATGCAAACGAGATAGCTTTATAAATATCTTTCATGGGATTAGCATTAGCAAGCGGGTCTTTTCGCGTGACTGAAGTAGCCCCTTAAAAGAAAGGAATGGTTATGGCTGCATCGAAAGGTACGATATGAGACTGAGTATCTCATCTCGTCAAAGTGCCATTCCGTATAATATTCAAGACCATAATACCATAAAATCACCTCGTATGTACTGTGATTTTTTCCGGGGCAAACGTGGGGTTATTTGGCGTGCATGTTTCTTTTTATACCAAAACACGTCGGTGTCGCACTCCAGACGGAATCGGGACTTGCCAATGAAAAGCATTGTACTCGACTTTAATCAAGTTGCGTCCAATCGTAATGTTCTGCAAAAAAGTTCTAATTCTTTGGTTCAGAAGTCTAACTAATTCGGATCGCGCCGTATATCTTGAGCTCAAAGGAATACACACCACTGGTCTACGAGTATGGAAGCTATCGTGATGAAACCTATTTGGAACTGTTTGGCTTAACATTCTCTGTCTTATTGCCGTTTCTTTGCAGATGAGTAGCATTGTGTGTTCTGTTTTGATTACCTGTTAACATCAGATACAGATCATCAGTTGCTGAGGTAGCAGTTGGATGATCTTACCCTGGCTGGAGTCGAATATTCCCAGTTTCTTAGGAATGATTTTACACCCTTGAAGTGATAATTCCTTGACATTCCAACAGATTCCGCTACACTCTTTGTATCTGTCCGTCTTCCAGTCTCCCGGTTGCTCGCTAAGCTATGGAATCCAGTAAATCGTGTTGTTGTGATATTTTCAAATCACCTTTCCTCAAAAAAATCTTTGAGCAACTGCGTTTTATAAACGACACAAGGGAAAAAAGAAGTTTCTGTGCAATCGAGATTTCACAACTTATATCCTTTTTTATATTATATGACGTCATGAACGTTGATGTCTATGAAGTTATCTTCTTCTGCTTTCTGCTAAACTTTGACTATAACTGTTTCATTTTACGCTAGTTATCAGCAGACTTATTTCAATAATTGAACTAAAGCCAAGTGCATTCCTAATTCTTCTTAGCTGTTTATTTATCATGTGAAATTTACATTGTCATGTCAAATATATTATATAAGATATATTGTTTAAATATACGTCAAATATAGAATCGTTAATTACTTGTTAATATGAGCGATTTTGGCAACAACGAGATTGACCAAAAAAAAAAAGATGCGGACGGTGTATAGCAGCACGCCCAATGTACGCTGCCGAAGACAGTGGAGGCCCAGGTATGAAGTTCATTCAAAGAAGGCTGGTTTGCAAAGATTTTCTTTAAAAAAATATAAATTCTTACAAAAACTGGTTACAGATGTAAAATCACACAAATTTGGGGTTTGTTTATAGTTGTTATCACGGGCTCGGACAACTCCGGGGGGATCAGTTAGTTACTAAATAAATTCTTTTTTTTTTTTTAGTGTCCGCCTCTGATGCCGTCGCAAAACTCAAATGGAGTGAATCATCCGACAGCCCTTACAAAGAAATTTTTCCAGCGATCAACATTGTCAGGGATTCTGAACCACTTCAATTCTATCTCAGTAAACCAACTTTTGATTTCATAACGGAAGATTTCACAACTGGCAAGTACTATGTTGTAGTGGCATCCCTACTTGTAAAAAAAATGAATGTCATTTTTAATCTTTATATATATATATATATATATATACATATGTATTATCATTCTTAATTTTTCTATATTGTCCTAGTGTTCTAGTTTTCCTATATTGTTCTTGTATCAAGTCTTATAGCAATGATACATTTACTATTTAAAAAGCAAATATTTAAAGATAGTTTCGATTTAAAGAGAAAATATAGTTTCATGAGGCTAATGGCATGGTTAAGAAAGTAAATGTAGCGATGCTGAATTTGAATTTTAAAATCTAACTTTGTAATCAAACTTTAATATCTAATGTAAAATTGAATATCTGCCATTTTAAATAAGATTTTCAATTAAACATCCTCGTGACTCTACGATGGATAATTTCATTTCATTTCATGATGCTAACTTTATATATTTTACCTAGCTAAGATAAATTTTTGAAATTCCTTTATCCTCTAATTTTCTTTATAAAAAAAATAACATCAAATATATCTTTGTAGGAAATTATACAAGCCTGATAGCCATCTTCTCGTTAGTTCGTCGTTTAACTGGAAGCATTGTGAATACTTACGCTCCTTCCACCATGATTGTGACAATGAGCTGGGTTAGTTTCTGGCTGCATGTCGATGCAGTTCCTGCTAGAGTTGCTTTGAGTGTTACTTCCCTTCTCACTCTTTGTACTCAGGTATGGCACTTTTCTCGAATAGACACCTTGCATTGACGTCACGTTGCTATTAGCAACGACTGATACTATTGCATCTGGGCACACACGTGGAGAACAGAACTCCACGTTTGCCGTTAAAAGCACGTGTTAACTTTCTGTTTAATTTAGATCTTCCTTATTTTTATTATTATAGTGCAAATAACTCTAATAAATCAAATGGAGAGCACCACATTCGCCTTATATTTGGGCGCCATATGAAGCGATTTCAGACATGTGACGTCATGTGCAACCCGTCTATAACAGCCAGCAGTATCAGCGGTAATCAATTAACTACGCTACTACGCACACTTCAAGAAAGGGAAGAGACTTTTCATAGAAAACTATTATAGATGTTTTTGCGTTTATTAATATGTTTCTTAACAATATATTAATAGTCTGAGAAGCAACGTCACATTTTGGCAACTAATTTTAGCGTCAATAATTTTGGTAAATATGATAGACCAGATGGTACTAATAACGCAACTGCCAGTCAGCTGGAGCATCAGTGGAAAGGATGCCCATAGCAACAACGCGCACCTTGCTACAACGTGAAATGAATGACAATCCGTTTACTTGTATTACTCCGATTTGAAAACATCATCGGTAATCGGTTTGCCATAAATTTTATATTGCAGCACGATATTTGATGTTAGTATGGCAATACTTTCCTCTGCTGCACCAGCTGACTAGCAGTTTTGTTATCTATACTGTCTAATCTATCATATATACCTAAAGGAAAGGGCATGTTTACAAACAAACACTTCCCTCAATTAATCTACCAACTACATTTTTGTCATAACGATCATTGTAGGAATAGTCTTAGCGGCGTAGGCCAATCATATCAGAGACCTGTTAAACGTAGACCCATCAAATTTCCCTAGCTCATGTGTGCAGTAGGAGTCATAAAGAACGGACAGGTTTTTCTTGCTCATCCACAGTAATTCGACCAACAGTAACGTCAGCTGCCCTTTCCTTATACCTAAATTATCGATGCTTAAATTGGTTGTTAAAATATGAGGCTGCCTTCCGGCCTATAAAAAATAATCAGAATTGTTTTAGATATTTATCTACTATTAACAGTAATAAACAGTTGTAATTGGAAGTGTATCCCTGTTATTATCGAGGAAAAAATTAAATAACACGATGGAAACACTGAAAAAAAATCTGTATTGTAATTTTCTTAATAAATTACTGGATAAAGTGCTATTTTAAATACTTATTCAAGCGTGTCAGTTATATTATAATTAGTTTAAGACTACCTGTTATTTATATCATTTATCTTGCAGAGTGTTCAATACAAATCCCAAATGCCTCCAGTCAATTACATCAAAGCGGTAGATATCTGGCTATTTATATGCATAATAATGGTATTTGCAACACTTCTAGAATTCGCTGTCTCATACAACCTGCATCGTCGAAAATGCAGAAAGTGTACAAGTGTAGATTTTGACAATTTGGTAAGCTTTTGCCAAATCCTATAGTATCTATAAGAATTATTGATATCATGCTTCACCAATGTAAAATATGATTTAAACTGTTAGTATAGCTTTAAAAATATATGCACATAAATGACATCAAAAATCCCTTTTTTAACCTTTATCAAGACCAGTCAGTCTGCAGCACCCTTTCAGCCTTGGCCAGGACATAGCTAGACACCGAAACTCGAGTCCCTTCTCGCCCTCATAATAATTTAGCAATACAATTTTAAAACTTTTTATCACAAACACACTTTGAAACACTCAGAATACAGAACAACACCAAAAATCCCCAAAAGTAAGATAAAAAGATGTTATGTACAATGTTTTAATATCAAACATGATAAAAACATTCAGAATCACTCCCATCTGATTTTGTTGCCTGACCTTGGCTCAGCCATTACAAAATCCGTAACAATATTAACAATTCTTACTCCCTTTTTCATTGCAACTGTATTTTACAATCTTGGTACCGAACAAACAAGTAAACACCACATAACTAATGCGATGCCTGTGATGATAAATAATAGTAAAAAAAACTATACTGGTACCAACCAAGAAGATATATTTCTCAATATATATATATATATATATATATGAATATGTGTTTGAGTATGTATATGTATATGTCGCTGTCAAAGCCCAAAGTTTATCCAGTTCGCGAATTGGCCAAGAATCCTAGCCAAAAGACCGAAGAACAGTATATTTCGGCCTTTGAATGGACAATTCCCGAAATAGCTGGATTTCCCTGACCAATATCCGAAGTAGTGATCTAAGGCTATCCTGTAGGCAGAGCCCGATTAAGGTTGTATGGGGCCCAAGGCCCAGTACCTTTTCAGTGCCCCTCGCACCAAAATAGTTGCTAGATTTTTTTTTCTCTTCGGGAGCATAGGGTAGGGAATTATCATTAGATATTATGATACGGTTGCAAAGTTAGCCTATTTTTGAGAAAATTGTTTTTGGTTTTTGAGAAAATAATTGCGGAAAACTGCAATTTTAAGAATTAGTTTTCTAAATCATTTTATTTAATTTGGACCCCCATCGCTAGTGGGCCTAGTTGGCCTGTGCGGTAATCAGACCCTGCCGGTAGGTACCACTGACGTGCACGTGGTGGAAGAGAACATCCCATGCTTTGACCATAGCATAATATTATGTTCGTCTGGAGAATTTCTCGTCTCTGTAATTTATTCTGATACAGCGGATTCATTGAGCATATTGCATTCTTTGTATTTGTAGTACAGTATTTTATATGATTATTGATACAACTATTCTATAATTTCTCTGTATTCTACAACCATAATTGAATTTACTGTGACCTTATAATTTTCTGGTATTATTCTGGAAAAACTATGAAAACTGAGAGTTTTTTAGATAAATATATGATAAAAACAGATGTATATCATGAAATCATTTTTCAAGAAAAAGCCACAAAGAAAATGGACACGGGGTTCTGCAAATGGCTCAACAAGTGAAATCGACTACATCGTGCTTGACAAACAAAAAGAATCTTATTCGGGATTGCAGCGTTCTCAATAACTTCAATACAGGAAGCGATCACAGTTTGGTTAGATGCAAACTGCTGTTAAATACTAAAGGGGAAAGAATGAAGCTTTTGCAATACTCAAAGAAATCAATCGATATTATAAATTTCCAGAAACGTAAAGAAGAATTTCATTTGGATCTTAAAAACCGTTTCCAAGTACAGTAGAACCTCGATTATCCGAAGTAATTGGGACCAAACATCTTTCAGAAAATCGAAATTTTCGGATAATCGAGAAGGCTTCAATTTTAAGATTAAGGAGGAATATTTGCAGTATTTCTTATTACGGTAACAAGTGCTTAATAAAAAATAAAGCAATAGCAAAATAGAAACAAGAATAAATTACGTGAATTTTAATTTTGAATTTAAGTACCTTTTACATATATTACAATGGTTTGAAAAAAGGTTTTGTTTGTCGCAGTTTCGATTGTCTTTGCTTTGAAGCTCTCTCACGGAGTTTTTAAATATTATTAGTTCACCACTATCACAGTCTTCCTGCTGCTCCAGCCATACTAAACCTTTTGCAACGCATTCAAAAGCTTCAGAATTGCTAATTGGTTCATTTTCTTCGTTCCGCTCTGCAGCTTACAGGAGCTCAAGTTAAACTCAAAAGAACGCTGTAAAGGGGATCGAAAATATTTATATGTACTCGTAATTCGGAAAGGACCATGGACGTACCCAAGAGGGGGGCTGATGGGGCTACAGCTCCCCCCCCCCTCCCCGAAGTTTTCGAAAATGATATGAAAAAAGTGCTGATTTTTTTTTTTATCTTGTTTGGAATTTTTTTAATTTTTTCTATTATACAGCGTACTAACCATTCTCATTAGTCTCATATTAGACCGCATTCACACCAAAAAAGAGAAAGGGGGCTGATGGGGTTACAGTCCCCCCCCCCCATCCCGAAATATTCGAAAATTAAATTAAAAAAGTGTTTTTTCTTTACTTTTTAGATAAATCTGTAATTTTTCTTCTGTCATACAGCGAAGTAGCCATTCTCGTTAAGACCATATTAGTTCACATTGACATCCAGTATACCCAAAGATTAGAAGGGGGCTAATGGAATTACAGCGCCCTCATCTCGATATAGTCGAAAAGGAAGTGAAAATATAGTGCTGATTTTTTCCTTTCTGTTTGAGATAAATTTGCATCATTCCCCCTATCATTCAGCAGACTAGTCGCTCCCTTCGCTTTAGTTCCATATTAGTACACAATGACACCACGTTAAACCCAAAAAGGTGGAACGGGCTAATTGGGTTGCAGCCCCCTCCCAAAATAGTCGAAACTGAAATGAAAAAAGTGCTTAATTTTTCTCTTTTTGTTTGAGATAAATTTGTATCCCACCCCCCTATCAATCAAGAGACTAGCCACTCTCTTCTGTTTAGTTCCATATTAGTGCACAGTGACACCACATTATAACCATAGAGGTGAAAGGGGCTAATGGGGTTACAGTCCCTTCCCAGAACAGTTGAAAATGAAAAGAAAAAATGCTGATTTTTTTCTTTCTTTCTTTTTTTTTTTTTTTTTTTTTTTTTTTTTAAAGTTTCAGGCAAATTTGTAATTTTGTTTTCTGCTGTCCTTACGCTTTACATAAATCTGTATTTTTTTTTCTTCCGTTATACAGCAAAATAGCCATTCTTGTTAGCCCTATGTTAGTCCACATTGACATCATAGAAGGGAAAGACGGGGAGGAGGCTCTCCAAAATAGTCGAAAATGAAATGAAAAAATAGTACTTTTTTCTGTTTGAGATAAATTTGTATTTCTCCCCCTATCATTCCACAGACTGGCCGCTCTCGAGATAAATTTGTATTTCTCCCCCTATCATTCAACAGACTAGCCGCTCTCGAGATAAATTTGTATTTCTCCCCCTATCATTCAACAGACCAGCCACTTTCTTCTCTTTAGTACCATATTAATGCACAGTGACACCACATTATACCCAAAGAAGTGGAATTGGTAATCTGGTTACAGCCCCGTCCCAAAATAGTTGAAAATGAAATGAAAAAATAGCGCTTTTTTCTGCTTGAGATAAATTTGTGTTTCTCCCCCTATCATTCCACAGACTAGCCACTTTCTTCTCTTTAGTACCATATTAATTCACAGTAACACCACATTATACCCAAGGAAGTGGAATTGGTAATGGGGTTACAGCCTCGTCCCAAAATAGTCGAAAATGAAATGAAAAAATAGTGCTTTTTTTTTGTTTGAGATAAATTTGTATTTCTCCCCCTATCATTCCACAGACTAGCCGCTCTCGAGATAAATTTGTATTTCTTCCCCTATCATTCAACAGACCAGCCACTTTCTTCTCTTTAGTACCATATTAATGCACAGTGACACCACATTATACCCAAAGAAGTGGAATTGGTAATGGGGTCCCAAAATAGTTGAAAATGAAATGAAAAAATAGCGCTTTTTTTTTGCTTGAGATAAATTTGTGTTTCTCCCCCTATCATTCAACAGACTAGCCGCTCTCGAGATAAATTTGTATTTCTCCCCCTATCATTCAACAGACCAGCCACTTTCTTCTCTTTAGTACCATATTAATGCACAGTGACACCACATTATACCCAAAGAAGTGCAATTGGTAATCTGGTTACAGCCCCGTCCCAAAATAGTTGAAAATGAAATGAAAAAATAGCGCTTTTTTCTGCTTGAGATAAATTTGTGTTTCTCCCCCTATCATTCCACAGACTAGCCACTTTCTTCTCTTTAGTACCATATTAATTCACAGTAACACCACATTATACCCAAGGAAGTGGAATTGGTAATGGGGTTACAGCCTCGTCCCAAAATAGTCGAAAATGAAATGAAAAAATAGTGCTTTTTTCTGTTTGAGATAAATTTGTATTTCTCCCCCTATCATTCAACAGACCAGCCACTTTCTTCTCTTTAGTACCATATTAATGCACAGTGACACCACATTATACCCAAAGAAGTGGAATCGGTAATGGGGTTACAGCCCCGTCCCAAAATAGTCGAAAATGAAATGAAAAAATAGTGCTTTTTTCTGTTTGAAATAAATTTGTATTTCTCCCCCTATCATTCAACAGACCAGCCACTTTCTTCTCTTTAGTACCACATTAATGCACAGTGACACCACATTATACCCAAAGAAGTGGAATCGGTAATGGGGTTACAGCCCCGTCCCAAAATAGTCGAAAATGAAATGAAAAAATAGTGCTTTTTTCTGTTTGAGATAAATTTGTATTTCTCCCCCTATCATTCCACAGACTAGCCGCTCTCGAGATAAATTTGTATTTCTCCCCCTATCATTCAACAGACCAGCCACTTTCTTCTCTTTAGTACCATATTAATGCACAGTGACACCACATTATACCCAAAGAAGTGGAATTGGTAATGGGGTCCCAAAATAGTTGAAAATGAAATGAAAAAATAGCGCTTTTTTTTGCTTGAGATAAATTTGTGTTTCTCCCCCTATCATTCAACAGACTAGCCGCTCTCGAGATAAATTTGTATTTCTCCCCCTATCATTCAACAGACCAGCCACTTTCTTCTCTTTAGTACCATATTAATGCACAGTGACACCACATTATACCCAAAGAAGTGGAATTGGTAATCTGGTTACAGCCCCGTCCCAAAATAGTTGAAAATGAAATGAAAAAATAGCGCTTTTTTCTGCTTGAGATAAATTTGTGTTTCTCCCCCTATCATTCCACAGACTAGCCACTTTCTTCTCTTTAGTACCATATTAATTCACAGTAACACCACATTATACCCAAGGAAGTGGAATTGGTAATGGGGTTACAGCCTCGTCCCAAAATAGTCGAAAATGAAATGAAAAAATTGTGCTTTTTTCTGTTTGAAATAAATTTGTATTTCTCCCCCTATCATTCCACAGACCAGCCACTTTCTTCTCTTTAGTACCATATTAATGCACAGTGTCACCACATTATACCCAAAGAAGTGGAATAGGTAATGGGGTTACAGCCCCGTACCAAAATAGTCGAAAATGAAATGAAAAAATAGTGCTTTTTTCTGTTTGAGATAAATTTGTATTTCTCCCCCTATCATTCAACAGACCAGCCATTTTCTTCTCTTTAGTACCATATTAATGCACAGTGACACCACATTATACCCAAAGAAGTGGAATTGGTAATGGGGTCCCAAAATAGTTGAAAATGAAATGAAAAAATAGCGCTTTTTTTTTGCTTGAGATAAATTTGTGTTTCTCCCCCTATCATTCAACAGACTAGCCGCTCTCGAGATAAATTTGTATTTCTCCCCCTATCATTCAACAGACCAGCCACTTTCTTCTCTTTAGTACCATATTAATGCACAGTGACACCACATTATACCCAAAGAAGTGGAATTGGTAATCTGGTTACAGCCCCGTCCCAAAATAGTTGAAAATGAAATGAAAAAATAGCGCTTTTTTCTGATTGAGATAAATTTGTGTTTCTCCCCCTATCCTTCCACAGACTAGCCACTTTCTTCTCTTTAGTACCATATTAATGCACAGTGACACCACATTATACCCAAAGAAGTGGAATTGGTAATGGTGTTACAGCCCCGTCCCAAAATAGTTCGAAAATGAAATGAAAAAATAGTGCTTTTTTCTGTTTGAGATAAATTTGTATTTCTCGCCCTATCATTCCACAGACTAGCCGCTCTCGAGATAAATTTGTATTTCTCCCCCTATCATTCAACAGACCAGCCACTTTCTTCTCTTTAGTACCATATTAATGCACAGTGACACCACATTATACCCAAAGAAGTGGAATTGGTAATGGGGTCCCAAAATAGTTGAAAATGAAATGAAAAAATAGCGCTTTTTTTTGCTTGAGATAAATTTGTGTTTCTCCCCCTATCATTCAACAGACTAGCCGCTCTCGAGATAAATTTGTATTTCTCCCCCTATCATTCAACAGACCAGCCACTTTCTTCTCTTTAGTACCATATTAATGCACAGTGACACCACATTATACCCAAAGAAGTGGAATTGGTAATCTGGTTACAGCCCCGTCCCAAAATAGTTGAAAATGAAATGAAAAAATAGCGCTTTTTTCTGCTTGAGATAAATTTGTGTTTCTCCCCCTATCATTCCACAGACTAGCCACTTTCTTCTCTTTAGTACCATATTAATGCACAGTAACACCACATTATACCCAAGGAAGTGGAATTGGTAATGGGGTTACAGTCCCGTCCCAAAATAGTCGAAAATGAAATGAAAAAATAGTGCTTTTTTCTGTTTGAAATAAATTTGTATTTCTCCCCCTATCATTCAACAGACCAGCCACTTTCCTCTCTTTAGTACCATATTAATGCACAGTGACACCACATTATACCCAAAGAAGTGGAATCGGTAATGGGGTTACAGCCCCGTCCCAAAATAGTCGAAAATGAAATGAAAAAATAGTGTTTTTTTCTGTTTGAGATAAATTTGTATTTCTCCCCCTATCATTCAACAGACCAGCCACTTTCTTCTCTTTAGTACCATATTAATGCACAGTGACACCACATTATACCCAAAGAAGTGGAATTGGTAATGGGGTTACAGCCCCGTCCCAAAATAGTCGAAAATGAAATGAAAAAAATAGTGCTTTTTTCTGTTTGAGATAAATTTGTATTTCTCCCCCTATCATTCCACAGACTAGCCGCTCTCGAGATAAATTTGTATTTCTCCCCCTATAATTCAACAGACCAGCCACTTTCTTCTCTTTAGTACCATATTAATGCACAGTGACACCACATTATACCCAAAGAAGTGGAATCGGTAATGGGGTTACAGCCCCGTCCCAAAATAGTTGAAAATGAAATGAAAAAATAGTGCTTTTTTCTGTTTGAGATAAATTTGTATTTCTCCCCCTATCATTCCACAGACTAGCCGCTCTCGAGATAAATTTGTATTTCTCCCCCTATCATTCAACAGACCAGCCACTTTCTTCTCTTTAGTACCATATTAATGCACAGTGACACCACATTATACCCAAAGAAGTGGAATTGGTAATGGGGTCCCAAAATAGTTGAAAATGAAATGAAAAAATAGGGCTTTTTTTTGCTTGAGATAAATTTGTGTTTCTCCCCCTATCATTCAACAGACTACCCGCTCTCAAGATAAATTTGTATTTCTCCCCCCATCATTCAAGAGACTAGCCATTCTCTTCTCTTTAGTTCCATCTTAGTGCACAGTGACACCACATTACACCCAAAGAAGTGGAAGTGGGTAATGTGGTAACAGCCTCCTTCCAAAATAGTCGAAAATGAAATAAAAAAATAGTGCTTTTTTCTGTTTCAGATAAATTTGTATTTCTCCCCCTATCAGTCAACAGACTACCTGCTCTCTCCTCTTTAGATCCATATAACACAGCGCACAGTGACACCACATTACACCCAAAGAAGTGAATGGGGTAATGGGGTTACAGTCCCCTCCCAAAATAGTCGAAAATGAAAAGGAAAAAGTGCTGATTTCTTTTCTTTTTTGTTTGAGATAAATTTGCAACTTTGTTTTTTGCAATATAACAAGCTAGTCATTCTGGTTAGTCCCATATCAGCGCACAGTTACACCACAGCATACCCAACGAGGGAAGGGTGGCTGATGAAATAGTCGAAAATGAAATGAAGAAGGTGCTGATTTTTTTTCCTTTCTGTTTAATATAAGTTTGCAATTTAGTTTTCTGTTTTACTGCGGATTAGCCATTCTTGTTAGTCCCATAGTCCACATAGACACCACAGCATACCCAAAAAAGATGAAGGAGATTTTATTTTCGGACGTGTGGAGAACAATTTAATAGATTTTCAGCTACAATGACTTTCTTTTAAATTAGGGGTGCACAACCTTTTTTAGAGAAGGGCCACTTACAAAAATATCTGGGATGTCGACGACCACATCAGTAACATGGAGGAAATTCTATTTCGGGGCGGTGATCTGTGGCCTATAATCAGATAAAACATATGGTTTCAGAAGGGGGGAGGGAACCTTCTAGGTTCCCTTACCCAGTCAACATATCCAATTCAGCTGGGAAGATTATACCAACAGTTTACTTTTGTATATATATAACACAGATATAGCAAGGATTATTTTCATAGAGTGGTAATATTCCTTGACTTTATTCGGGGTAGTAAATTTTGTTATATTATAAGTGCTAAAAACAAACATAGGCATAAAAGCGGCTAGTACCGAAAAAAAAAATGTGAACTTTATGAAACAATAGGAGAGAAAGAGCAAATTAACGAAACTTGAGATTTTTTCACCCCCGATCAATGAAATTCGCCATTTTTCCGCACCCGATCAAAGAACTGTGCGATTCTTACGCGTCTGATCGAAAAAATTACCCATTTTTCTGCATCCAATCGACAAAATTCGCTATTTTTCCGCGTTCAATAGATGAATTATTTTTCCGCACCTGATCGACAAAATTTGCGATTTTTTTTCGTGCCCGACCAACGAAATCCGCGATTTTTCTTAGCCCAATCTACAAAACTCATGGTTTTCCCGAGACCGATTGACAAAATATGCGATCTTTCCGAGCTCGATCAACAAAACTCGCGATTTTTCTGTGGCCGATCGGCGAAATTTCGATTTTTCCGCGCCTGATCGACGAAATTCGTAATTTTCCTGCTTCCAATCAACGAAATTCGCGATTCCTAACTGATTTACGAAATTTGCAATTTTTTCTCACAGCAAATTGACAAAATTCGCGTTTTTTTCTCGCGACAAACTAACGAAACTCACGATTTTTCCGCTGCCGATCAACGAAATTTTCAATTTTCCTGCGCATCATCGACAAAATTTGCAATTTTTCCGTGCGCGATCCAGAAAATTTCCGATTTTTCTGCGCCTGATCGACAGAATTCGAGATTTTTTTCGTGCCCGACCAACGAAATTTGCGATTTTTCGGAGCCCGATCGACAAAACTCGCGATTTTTCTGTGCCCGCTCGACAATTTTGCGATTTTTTCGCGCCCAATCAGTGAAATTCGCGATTCTTAACTGGCTCTGACGAAACTTGCAAATTTTTTCCCGCGGCAAATTGTCAAAATTCGCGACATTTCTCGCGATTAACAGACGTACACGCAAATTTTTCCACAGCCGATCAACGAAATTTGAGGTTATTCCTCTTCTAATCGACAAAATTTGGGATTTTTTCGCACCCGATCGACGGAATTCACGATTCTTAACTGACTGATGAAACTGACGATTTTTCCGCTGCCGATCAATAAAATTTTCAATTTTTTCGAGCCAGATCGACAAAATTCGTGATTTTTTCGTACCATGACCAACAAAATTCGCGATTTTTCAGAGCCCGATCGACGCAAAACCTTGCCATTTTTCCGTGGCCGATTGGCGAAATTCGCGATTTTTTCCGGCCCTCATTGACAAAATTCGCGATTATTTCGTGCCCGGCCAACGAAATTTGTGATTTTCGGCATCTGACCGACAAAATCCGCGATTTTGCAAATAACGAAACGATGGCTGACAAAAATTTCAATTTTTCCCGCGGCAAATTGACAAAATTTACGATTTTTTCCTGCGACCTGGGGACAAAAATTGCAATTTTTTCCTGTTATAAATTGATGAAATTCGCGGGTCACACAATAACCCATCGCAGGCCACAGGTTGTGCATCCCTATTTTAAATGGAAGTGTATAAAAAAATCGTTAACACTTTTCAACTCATTTCGGCGTCAGGCGGCCTCAGGATCAGGGGCGAAGCTTGGGGGGGGGGGGCGTAAGGGGGCGTCTCCCCCCCCATGTCGGCAACTTTGATTACAGTCGGCAAATTCTAGGTAGTCAGTATCGATCAATACAACTCTAAAACAAACGATTTTTTTTCCAATTTTCTACGTTTTTTCTTAAAACATACACTAAAAAAAACACCAATTTGTCTTAATTTCTTTCAAAAATCCGAAGTTTTCCTCTCCTTTCTTCGACTTTTGCGTGACTGCTGAAAATAAATTGAGAAAGAACTAGGAGAGACTAGTTTTTCGATAATTAAAGGGATCTTTCTTAGAGTCTGCACCGGATTAGTAGGGTTCTAAACATCTAGATGATAGACTAGCACTGAAGATGATGAAGATTTCGATGAAGGCAT
Organism: Maratus speciosus; assembly: GCA_963932465.1. Classification (NCBI taxonomy): domain Eukaryota; kingdom Metazoa; phylum Arthropoda; class Arachnida; order Araneae; family Salticidae; genus Maratus; species Maratus speciosus. The sequence continues at coordinate 375,715,420 of OZ010791.1, read as the reverse complement.
TCATATTACTCGTGGTGTATTGAAATGTGCTCGACAATTGAATCATTTAGTCGATTGTTTAAATAATTGCAAGCCAATTATTGAAAAATAGACCCCATCTGATGAATTACGTGTTTTCTTGTTCCTTAAGGAGACCATAGATATAATTGACAGGGAAAAATAAAATTGTTCGTCTGTGTCAATAGTAAGATCGTGAAAGAAATCGAGAAGAACCGTGGAGAGGTTAGCATTACGGAAAGTGGGAACGATTCCATCATTGAACATGACCCGGGGAAAAGGTCTAAAATTAAGTCAGACAATCAGAGACATATTTGATCAGTTTAGGTCCGTATCAGCCAAAACTCAGCGCATATCCGATAACTGATTCCACCACGCAAGATAGACAGCGACATTTCAACAGAGCTTGGTGGAAAAGAGCATATGTTTTTGGACAAATACGTTATAGTACAGAACTCAATACTAATTTTTTTGCGTGTTTCATTGAGGGAGAAAAAAAAAAATACAAAATGCTTCATTTGAGAGTGGTGTAAGCAAAGGACACAAAATGAAAAGCTTAAGGAAAAGAAAAGGCAGAAAGTTCGCACAACATTGCTTTTCCAACACCCATCAAATTTACTGTTTCCTATTTTGTCAGTTCATGATGATGGTAATCACTTACTCGACGAGAGCAAGCGCAAACAGATTATTGTGGAAGAGCACTTTTCGATGTAAATTTAAAAAAAAAAAAAAAAAAAAAAAAAAAAATTAATTTAATCCAGTGTTAACAACTGTTTCTAAAAATCAATGAACATTGTGGCTATCACTTAGGCTTAGCATGATTTTCCTAAAAATAGGTGTTAATTTCCCTTACCGTTCCATCCTTACCGTCTCTTTTTTTACCATTTCGTCCCTTTTTTACCTTACCGTCCCTTCTTTAACACCCCTTTACGACAATGTTATACAAAAATTCTGTATTAAAAGTACTACATTTGTATTATTTCTTATTTGAATGTCCTGTGGATACTATGCAAATTCATTATAAGTAAAAATTTAGAAGAAAATAAAAAGTTATAGGGGTAAAATGGTAAGGAAAATTAAACTCGCAAGTTTAACCTAAACCTCAGTTAAATAAAAAAATTTTCGCTTCTGACCTTTTTTTCTTTATTTTGAATCATTAAGGCATTCGTCTATCAGATTAAGATGTTATTTTAGCAAGTTTAATTTCGCCAGATTTTTTTCCCCAAAAGTCAAAAGATTGTGAGAATGCCCCATATATGCAATGCCAGCAGTATTATAGGTGATGTGTTCGACGTGCTGGAAGATATTTGTGTTTTTCACAGCAAGTACTAAATCAAAGAAGCCATTAGTAGACAAGCTCCAAGAAATAGAAAATGCTCTTCTGCTGCGGAATCTTTATAAGGCGACATGGACTGCTCGAGCGGAATCATTGAAAGCGGTCTGGATCTTATATGAATGTATCCTACAAATTTCGAAAAAGTTTATTCCTCTACTCCAGTTAGCAAAACAATGACCAAGCCACGAGGTTTAAGAAAGAAAACGATATCGCTCGACTTCATTGCTTCACTATGATGTTTCTCAAGAACGTTCAGTACAAGTGCAAGTTAGTTACTGAAAAAATGAAGACGAAGACTCTTAAAACGGACGCTACGAAAATACTGAAGATTTGTACCATATCATTGGAAACAGTCAACAATGACAATGGAAATGTGAATAGGCAGATATAGTGTGCAGTTTCTCTTTTAAAGAAAGTAAGGTGTTGGTCCATTAAATGAATTTGCTATGCAATATCCACGAAGATTGACACCAAAGAAGTTAGACGGTAATTGAAACATTCTCTTTGTTCCCGTATTTCTAATGTTCTAACGCATGGAGTTTCAGAACGTATTGGATACTCTTACAGTTGTGATAGCTGAAAGTCTTAATTCTTGCATCAGCATAATCTCATTACTGGATAAAATATGTATCCTCTCATTGCAAGAAAGAAATAAACACTAAATCTGGTTAAGAAAGCGGTAAATAAATGTCTTTCGTGAAACAGTGACAATTTCTGATATGGAAGCATTACACGCAGAGCTGAAAGTTTTGTAATACTTCTGCGCAGAGGCTGAAAGAATGGACGATATTTACATGAAAACAGGATCTTTGAGATACATTCTGCCACTTGCAAACCATGTCAGTCATCTGGCTCTAACTTCTCCAGCCACAGTTGCCTCGAATGAAAGGACGTTGTAAATTAAAAATTGTGAAAAAATATCTAAGAACAACAATGACCGATCCACGTTTGAATACACTCATGATGTTAGGAGGATATTTCGAAATACTTAGATTTGGGCACCGTCGTGAACAGATGGGCTCATCTAAAAAAATAGTGAGTTAAAATGCATGTTATGCAATGGATGAACAAAAATGTAATTAAAATAAGTTTTGATTTCATCCTTTTTAATGTAAATATAAATAAGATGATTCTGTATAAGTTCCACGTAGCATCTTACTAAAAACTTCAACTTGTGTAATTAATCCGAATTGCAGATTTTCATCTGCACATTCAAGAAAAAATATCAAATACTTTACTAGAACATTTGCAACAATGTAACGAAAGTGAAGGGGTGGTGTATCCATCTTTAAGTCTACCTTATATTCTCCTCAATATTCTAAAGTGAAAAGTATTCGACGTTCTAAAGTGAAAAATTTTATCTCGATGGGTTAATAATGTTCAATTTTATATAGAACATACCGGGTGTCCTAAAATGGATTGATTGATTTAAAATTCAATAACTTGCAAACGGTGGCAGCTATTTAAAAAAATTCTTGCAGGAGGATTATGTAAGATGCCAGGAGTTTTTTACAGCTATTCTCGATTTTAGTTTAAAATAGCAGCTATACATGGCGCTGCTAGCAATAGGTGCTAAATCGGGACCTGATGTTTTGTTTCTCTTCTCTCTCAGTATTGATGCGAACGAAGGAGATTAAATACATGAAATGGTTCTCAGTCGCCAATGAAATTTTATTCTTAGAGTCCCACTGCATATATTTAATCTCCTTCTTCCACATCAATATTGAGAAAAGAGAGAGGCCAGAATCTGGCCCCGATTTAGCGCCTATTTCAAGCAGCGCCATCTACCGCCACTACTTTAAACTAAAAACGACAATCGCAGTAAAAAAATTCCTAACATCTTACATAACACTCCTGCAAGAATTTAATTTTATAGCTGTCACCATTTCCAAGTTAATGAATTTTAAAATCAGTCAGTCCATTTTAGGATTCCTAGTAGATACATATATACAGACACAGAAACCTACTTTTAAAGATATATATATATTTTAAGTCAGTCGGCAAAATCGTCATATACGCCCCCCTAATGAATTCTGCTTAAATACGCCCCTGCTCAGGATCGGACCCGTGCCTACCCCCCCCCCCCTTCCCAAGGGGTGATTCTGAGTAAAAAAAAAAAAAAAAATCTGAAATTCACAGCAAATTTTCTGAAAGGTTACAGCAGAGTAGGAGAAGGGAGGGGGGTATTCCTACCCGGCGCTAATTCTTTTTTTGCAGTTTGGGTTAACACTGTTTTCACTTCAGATCGATTTCAGGCTGTGTGTAGATTCCTGAAAGTTAAGTTCGGGTTAAACAGGCTTTTAAAAAGTTAGTTCAGTATATTATTTCAGTTTAAAAATTATACCTATAATAATAAACATAGTGTTTTGTATGTGTACTGTTCTTTACAGAGACCGCTGCGGTTTTTCCGCGACCCTTTAATGAAATTCGGGTTTTTATCACGAGCCTTTGACGAAATTCGCAGATTCCCGCGATCCTTTGACGAAATTCGCTTCTTTTTCCCACGTCCCTTTGACGAAATCCGCGTTTTCCGCGGCCCTTTGAAGAAATTAGCATTTTTCTGCGATGCTTTGACGAAATTGGGTTTTCTCCGCGGCTCTTTGACGGAATACGTGCTTTTTTCCGCGATGATTTGTCGATATTTGAGGTTTTTTCGCGTCTTTCTGACAAAATTCGAATTTTTTCCGCGGCCCACGAAATTCGCATTTTTTCTGCGGTCTTTCGCATTCGCATTTTTTTGGCGATCCTTTGTGTAAATTTACTTTTTTGCAGCTTTTTGACGAAATTCGCCGTTTTTTCGCGACCCTTTGACGAAATTAAAGTTTTTACGCGACCTTTTATCGAAATTTAAGTTTTTTCCACGGATTTCGGACGAAACTCGCGTTTTTTTTTTTTAGATCCTTTGACGAAATTTAGTTGCTCCGCAGCCCTTTAGCGGAATACGTGTTTTCTTCGCGATCCTTTGTCAAAATTCGCTTTTTTCCGCGGTTCTTTGAAGGAATACGTGTTTTTCGCGACCATTTGTCGAAATTCGCATTTTTTCGCGATCCTTTGTCGAAATTCGCATTTTTTCTATGGCTCTTTGGCGAAATTCACTTTTTTCTGCGTTCTTTGACAAAATTCGCGTTTTTTCCCAGGCTTTCCCACGAAATTCGCGTTTTTTTCATAATCCTTTGACGAAATTTTATTTTTTTCAGCGGTCCTTTGGCGGAATACGTGTTTTTTTCGCGATCATTTGTCGAAATTCGCGATAACGAAATTCCCGTTTTTTTCGCGACCCTTTCTCAAAATTTCCGCGTCTTTTTCACGAAATTCGCGTTTTTTTTCAGTGGCCCTTTGACGAAATGAACGTTTTTTCTGCGGTTCTTTGACGAAATTGGTGGGGTTTTTTTCGAAGCTTTTTGACGAAATTTGCGTTTTATTCGCCATCTTTTCGCGAAATTAGGTTTTTCTCCACGGCCGTTTGGCGGAATATGTGTTTGTTTCGCGATCATTTACCGAAATTCGCGTTTTTTCAGCGATCCTTTGTCGAAATTTGCATTTTTTCTACGGTTTTTTGATGAAATACGCGTTTTTCTCGCGATCTTTTTTGAAATTCGCACTTTTTGATAAATTTTGCGTTTTCCGTCGCCTTTGACGAAATTCCCTTTTTTCACGTCCCTTGACGAAATTCACGTTTTTTTACGATCATTTGACGAAATTAACTTTTTTTCCGCGGCCTTATGACGGAATCCGTGTTTTTTTCGCGATCATTTGTCGAAATTCGTATTTTTTTCCGCAGCCATTTGATGAAATTCGCGTTGTTTCAGCGGTCATTAGATAAAATTCGCTTTTCCTCCGAATTCATTTGACGAAATTCACGTTTCCTTCGCGATCATTTGACGAAATTCGCGTTTTCTCTGCGATCATTTGATGAAATTTGACTTTCTTTCGCGATCCTATGGCAAAAGTCACGTTTTTTCACGGCCCTTTGACAAAATTCGCAATTTATCCGCGGCCCTTCGACAAAATTCGGGTTTTTTCTGCGATCCTTTAAAGAAATTGGAGATCTTTTTCTGCGAACGATTGCCGAAATCGATTTTTTTCGTCGACCATTTGTCAAAAATCGCGATATATTTTTGTCCGAATTTTGCTACTGATGACCGATTTTTTTTTAATTTTCGGAACCTCATGCCTTAACTTTTCGGAAAATTCGGAACAGAATTACCCTGCCCCCTCCCCCTCTGACAATGGCCTTATTTTCAAAAACTATTTCTGTTTACAACACAATTCAATGTTTTTCGTAAGATTTAGAACATTATTGAAATTTAAGTCAGCCACCCCCCCCCCCCCCCCGAAATAAAATCCTGGGTACGACACTGGAAAGGACCGCTTGCATGCAAGGTATATGACAGTTTAACAAAAAGAAAAAAAGCTTTCAAAATGGATTTTGCACACAAGGAATGTAAGAGTAAGAAAAAAAGGTTTAAAAATGGATTTCGGTTAAAAGAGTTTCGGATAAAAGAGGTTCCACTGTACTTCGATTAACTTTAGAAGAAGAGCAAGATGTTACAGTAGTGAACAAGAAACTAACCAATACTCTACGTCTACACGATATTGCAAAGAAGATAGCCGGCGATGCACAAGTAAAGCAAACAAAGAAAATAACAGAAGAAACAAGAAGATTGATGAAAAAATGCAGAGAATTTAAAATGAAGAAAAACGATCCTAAATCAAGAGTTGAATATGCTGAATTATGTAAAACGGTAAGAAAATGTGTTACAGAAGATATCAGAAAATTTAACAGTGATCTTGTCAAGAAAGCTCTAGAATATTACAAAAGTTTAAAATCACCTAAGCGCAAACTACGTGTTGGAAGGAAAGGTATTTTTGCACTAAAGAGGGCGGATGGAACAATCACCAAAATCAATAACGAAATAGTACACATTGTAGAAAAATTCTATAACGATCTATATAAATGTGAAGGTCAAAGGGAAATCAACCTACGTGATCTACGAGAAAACTTAACAGAAACTGAAGAGATAATCCCAGTGATGACAAATGAAGTTTTACAAGCCGTTAGATTTATGAAAATGGTAAATGCCCAGGCGAAAATGGAATTACAATTGATCTTATAAAAGAAGCAGGGGAAGAATTTGCAAAAATGCTATCCTTACTGTTTTCCAAATGTCTCGAGAAGTCAGATGTACCAGAAGATTGGAATAATGCTGTGATGGTGTTACTTTATAAGAAAGGTGAGAAGGAAAACATTAAAAACTACCGCCGATCAGCTTACTATCAGTGATTTTTAAAATTTTCATCAAAGTTTTAACGAAAAGACTTGAATCAGCTCTGACCTAGAGAACACACAGGATTCCGAAGGGGATTTAGCACAATGGATCATATCCAAACGGTAAGGGAACTCATAGAAAAACATAAGAAATATAATTTACCTCTCTGCCTTGCCTTTACTGATTATGAAAAAGCATTTGATTCAGCCTACACATCAGCAGTAGTAGATTCTCTGGAAGACATTGGTATAGACAAACCTTACATCAATATCATAAAGAAGATTTACAAGAAAGCAACAGCAACCATCCGTTTAGACAAAGGAAAAGTAAAGATGTAGCTTGGAAGAGGAGTAAGATAAGTAGACACCATTTCGCCTAAGCTTTTTACTGCTGTCTTAGAAAATATTTTCAAGAAGCTGGATTGGGAAAACAAAGGGATTAGAATAAATGGGAAATACTTAATTCACTGACGACATTTAAATTTTCAATAACAGCCTGAAGAATTGGAAAATATGCTAAAAGATTTGGCAGAAGCTAGCATTAATGTGGGATTAAAAATAAATTTGGAAAAGATTAAGGTGATGTTCAATTCATTTGCATCGAAAAAGAAAATTATCTACAACAACACTGAGATTAAAGAAGTGCAAAGTTATGTGTACCTTGGGCAGGAAATATTATCGGATAATAGTATCATGAATGAAATGAATAGAACATTGAGCATATAACTTTATCTATCACTTTAGGGGTAGAGGACGGGGGGTCTGGCACTTGATATCTTAAGATATGTCTGCAGGAAGGGGGGATGTCTTTTGATATAGTTATCATTTTTGGTCCAACCAAAATTTTCTTTTTTTGATTCTTTACATCAATACAGTCTGTCATCTTTTTTCCCTTTTTTAAGTCTGTTATCTATTTTTATGAAAATACGAAGTTATTATTAAAGCCAGTAAATGATTATAAAATCATATAACCCAATGTTTGCCATTCCTATTCTTCTGACATATGTGCATAAAATTCGTTGTTAGAGAAACCAGGTTCGAAATTATATTTGCTATATTCACTAGTCCAAAATGGGAAAGAATGTTGTCCACTTGTTTTGGTTGTAAGTTCTGCTTACCCTCAGGCAGGGGAAGCATATACAAGAAGACAATACAGGGTATCGAAAAATAATGCCTAGATTTAAAAACATCACAACATCAAAACCTTTTATGTTAAATGAGTAATTCTTTCACTACACGATAACTGGTGAACGCAAGTTTGGTTTTAGTTCACCAGAATTCGTTTGTGTGTCTGTGTTATGCGCGGATTAGTTGCGCAGTCGTCAAGGCCAGCCGACCCTTTGTTATCAGGAGCAGTTTGACCTGAATAAGTTCTCCGAAAAAGCCGCTGTACACTGACTATTGACTTTGACTCCACATACCAAATCATGCATTGTACTTTTTGTTGCACGGTCAACATCGTACTGAGCAGCTTCAGTCTGGGGCGTCGGCTGACCTTGACGACTGTGCAACTAATCCGTGCATAACACAGACACGCAAACGAATTCTGGTGAACTAAAACCAAACTTGCTTTCACCAGTTATCGTGTAGTGAAATAATTACTCATTTAACGTAAAAGGTTTCGATGTTATGATTTTTTAAAATCTAGGCATTATTTTTCGATGACCCTGTATTACTGTTGAATGCATTATATAACAAAAAGCTACTAACTATAAAATACTTTTAAATAGCAAGTATTTTTTTAAAGTATTACTTGATATAATGTTATTTCATATTATATATAATAGTGATATTTTATTAACTTTTTTTCATTTAAATCAGTAAAGTATGCGAGCAATAAATGTATAACCACATTTGTAAACCACTTCCAACTTAAGAAAATAAAACGAAAGAAATTTTTTTTAAAAATAAAAGAATTTTTTAGACATTGATAACAATATCATTAGGGGGAGGAGAGGGTTGAGGAATGATAACTTATGATATCATAAGGGTTGGAGGGGGTCCAAAATTGTTAAAAAGTTGATAATATTATATATGTATAGCCTCTAATTAAAATATATAATTGAGGTTCCGAATTGCTTGGTTCGGTATTGAAAACAAAAAATGTAGCATTTATAGTTCATTTACAGGATCACTCAAAAGAATTCAGTTACATTATGTCTATGAAGAAAAATCGTTTTAATGATTTTACCCTATTTCAAACATATTGAAATCGATGTATGCCATTGAGATGCACTACAAGATGCTTACTGTAGAATAGGGTGTGCATAGCATTTATTGTACATTTACAGGGACACACAAAAGAATTTGGTTACAGCACTGTCTATATGTGATAAATACTGGAAGTGTTGTGATATGCGTTTTTAAATTTAACTAAATTTTTGTGTATTACTTGGTGTGTATAAATTCTGTAAATGATATACAGGGCTGAACAAAATAATTAGAATAGATTTCAGAAAGGGAATTTTAAACTGTGTTATGCATTTTCTAACTGAAGTAAATGTTAGCATACTATGTAGCATACATACAAATCTATGGATCATATGCAGGGTTAGCGATGCAGAATTCAAATATTTTTTGGGCTACAGATAGAAAAATAGAAATTGGATAGAAAAAGAATATAGAAATTGGGTTTCCCAATATGTTATGTGTTTTCCAAATTGTTTAGTTTGATTCATCTTACTAAACGGTGAAATTTTGTTATAGTATCTGTATTTATGTTTCATAATCTATGCTTGGCGCATGATTTTTCTTTCTTATTTTATTTTGTTTAAGGAATATCAGAGAAATAGTGCAAAACGTCGTACTGATTCACCACTAATGAGGATACCGAAAGTAAATCCATGGTTGAATAAAAACAAGAAAAAGATAAAACTGGTCTTAGCTGCAGCTGAAGATTCACAACAAAACCATGATAATATATCTAAACATAAAATTTGTAAAAAATGTAAGTCATACTGTGACTTGGGAATCCGAATTGATGTCATGAGCAGAAAGGTTTTTCCTGGGTTCTTTTTTATTTTTGCAATATTTTACTGGGTATATTATTTAAATGTATCATAGTACCATCTGGTGATTTCATTGTGAATCATTTATGACTGCATCAATATTCAAACGGAACATATTTTGAAGTGTTTTAATGATACACAATATTGTGTTCTAGATTTTAATGCCAAATGTACAGATTTTGCATTTGTAATAAAAATTATATTTATTTTAAATTGTTATATTGTAACAAATATTTAATTCTTCCACTTGCTTCAAAAATCAACCCTCAGTTTCCTATACAAATTTTATTTTAGTATCATATTCAAACCTCATATGAAGCTCAATAGTGCCTGTTAAATACTCCAATAGATAGCAGAGCCATTTCATTTTAGAATATTTAGTTAGAAAATCTATCTTTGACCCTTTTTTTTTTTTTTAGTTTACTGCTTTGCATGAGAAGGATTTTTTAAATGAATTTCTGCTGTTTGCATCTAAACAAAATCCTAATCAAAAATGTTTTTCCTGTTTCTACTTGGTAGTAAGGTAACTAAGATTTAAATTATCATACAAAGCACAAATTGACTAGAAACAATATTTTAAAGCTTGTAAACCTCATATGAGATTTGTTTTATAATTTTGCAATATATATATATATTTTTTTTTTTTGTTCGACATTACTTGTTTTTAATCTATTTTAAATCAATTTTAAGTACAAAATGTGTTTTTATTCATTTGAAAATAATCCATGCATGGGAGGCATAAACAAATACCTAATAAATATAGTTAACATACAAAAACTTCGTTTGCAAATTTAGCTAACAATGGTTTTTTTTTTTTTTTTTTTTATCGATTCAGTTATGTACCTTTTTTTAAGACCAGAATTCAATACATAGATATAGATATAACAACCTTTCATTCAATAAATGAAAGTAATAGTCAGTATTTGATGAGAAATTTCGATAATACTGCTCAATAACATAACATTAAACTAGTCGCTGGGGCCCATCGTAATACTTACCCATATTGTATCATGTTATTTTTATCCATAATTTAATTTACTTGGCCTCCCTTAAATATAATTAATATAATCCCTTAAGCTAATATTACTTCTTGTTGTATTGAAATATCTCAATTTGTTGATTTTCTGTAAGCAGGTAAACACTATTGGTTTACAATGGAAGTCTATCGGAATTTGGCGAAATATTAGAGATACCGCCAATTTGGCGTCACTTTTGGCGGCTCATTTTGGTCGCCAAATTTGGCGATATATCGCCAAGTTGGAGACAAACTTGGTGGCATTTGGTGACAGAACAGTCCTCCCTATGGTAACCCCCCCTTATAGGTATGGAAATGCATTAAATGCTTGACATTTACGATAAGCCATTATTGGCATTTAATCTTATACTTTGGCGATAGTTTTTTGGTCGGCAGGACAGTCAAGTAGTACCCAATTGCGTAAAAGAAACAGCCTTGTAACTCGAAAAATTATAATCATATTAACTAACAGTTTTCTGCGCCGGATTAAGCATCTCATTTCCAATTAAAATATATCTTTGAATTGAAATTTGAATGAAATACAGGGTCAAGAAAAATCAAAGAGTGTGAAAAATATTATTACAGATATCTCAGCAACTAATTATCCGATCGACTTCATTCTTTATGCAAAATTTATGTTTTTTTATTGTCTTTTATATTCACTCCTTCAAATAAACAATTTCAAAAAATTTTGTAACCTTTTATCAGAACAAATATTTTGAGAGTCTGAAAAAAATAGTTCCAGATAGGCTTCTTCCCATTATTACTTCCTAAGTACACACCAAATTTCAAGTCTCTATCTCAATTTGTTCGGGAGTTAAGAGCGTTTACAGATACACGCACAGACACACACCCAGACAGATGGGAAATTTTTTTTTCTAGAAATATGTTTTTCGGAATCTCCAGAACCTGAAATGTGTAAAATCCATCAAAATTATTTTTCCAATTTTTAAAATGACTACAAGACTTACCCTATACTATGTATGATGGGTAAGTAATAATGTCTTAGTAATGATTTAAGTGATTTTATCAAAAATGACTTTTTTTTGGCAATGGAAAGCAATAAGCAATACTGTTGCTTATTAAAAAGAAGAAAAAAACCCTTATATTGAATTCTACAACTGGAAGAAAAAACTACGGTAAAAGACTTTAGATTTATTATATTTTTAATGAAGCTATTAGTAACTCTGTTGCTTAAATAAAAAAAATAAAAAATCTTTATTTTCATGTTCATTTCTACAATACAATATTTTGATAAAAATTTTAAATTTATTCAATTTTCAAAGAAGCAGTAAACAAGTTTCTGACTTAAAAAAAACTTTATATTATGTATCTAAAACAATAATTTGGAAAGAATTTTAGATATATTATATATTTTCAAAGAAGCAATAAGCCATCCTGTCACTTAAAAAAGAAATACACTTTCTTTATTTTTATATTAAATTCCAGAACTAAGACAATATTTTGATAAAAATTTTAGATTTATTACATTTTCAAAGAAGCAATAAGCAATTTTGTCACAAAAAAAAAAATAATAATAATAATAATAATAAATAAATAACTTTCTTTATTTTTATATTAACTTCTATCTCTAAAAAAATATTTTTGAACAGATTTTAGACTTATTAAATTTTCAAAGAAGGAATAAGCAATTTTTGTAGTGTAATAAAGTTATCTTTTTATATACAGTATGGAACCATTTATCCGGAAACCAGTTAACTGGAAAACCAGTTATCAAGAATGATATTTCTAATAGACTTATTTCAGAAAATTTGCAGAAAAAAGTGTCATACACTGCCAGTTTGGCATATGCACTGTTTGAAACAAATGTATAATTTGATGTCAACATCTAGTACTTGAAATGGAAACATATTTAGTTGTATTTTAGATGTTTTAATTTTTATGCAGAGGAAACAGAAGAATTTTTGTTCCCAAGGGATTCCCATAAATTACCTCCTTTCAAACTCTGGGTAACTTTTGATCTTTCTTACATCTGATTTTAATTTAATCCAAGTAATCTAATAATTTAAAATCAGAAATAATGCCACAACCAGATATATTCCATAAAACTTATCAAATGGATGCTGCTTTAATGCCAACCAGTTAACTGGGAAAACCAGTTATCCGGAATACAACTGACCCCAACCATTCCAGATAAATGGTTCTGTACTGTATATACTAGCTGAAATACCTGGCATTGCCTGGGGTTTTAAACATGTTTAATTAGAAAAATCAATTTTAAATTACTGTACGGACTATGAACCTCGTGCAAATATGCTCTCTTTTTTAATGTATTGAAAGCCTTGAAGAAACTTGCTTTTATACCAGTTTTTTTTTTCTTTTTTTTTTTTTTTTTTAATGTTTCCTAAGACTAAATAAATACAGTTGAAGATCTTTATAATGCAAACTTAAAAACGCAAGGTTGTGCATTATATAGAATTTTGCGTTATATGGATCACATCATTAAATTTACCTTGTAAACATAGCCAAATATGTCTGAAACATATCAAAATACATTAGAATATCTTTATACTGCATCCCTTGTTACAAAGAGTTATCCAAATTAAAAAATTTTGCATAATATAGGTCAGACATTGTTAAATTTACTTTATAAACATGATCCACATAATACTGACCAAATCATCCCTTATATTATACATTTTCAAAAATGTTTATTCTAATAATAACATTTTTTTCAGTAAAAAGGTCTTAAATTAGGAGATAAAGTTGAACTAATGCATCAAATTTAGTCCTCTAAAGAACAGCAATTTTTTATGATGTGAAAATGCAGGTGCTTTTTAACTGCTAAATTCATTGTTTACATCTGAGAAGTTGTACGTTATATGGAGAATTGCGTTATATAGAATTGCATTATAAAGATCTTCTTCTGTATAGTCTTGATTCTTGAAAAAAAATTTAAAAAGAAATGTAAATTCATGAAAAGCCCTTCATGATATCATTTTCTCCTGTAAAAGCCATGCATTAACCATATATTCCTTTTAAATATGAGGTCATACATGAATTAGCCTATATTATTCACAACTAAAAAGAAATGGCACATCTAGTATTTGTTGAGAATTAAATCAAAATCATGCACTCGTGAGATCACAATTCACTTTTATATTTTAACAGAATAATAAGGCTATTATGATTTGTGACTTGTGCTATAGCCAGTATACATGTCAGGACACATTGCCATTATCATTATCTTTTTACGCATGAAAATTTAGCTATGGTACTCCATTGTGAAATTGCGTAATATTTCAAATTCAATATTTGAAAAATGGCATAATCATTAGATTTGAAATTTATAACAAGGAAGATACAATTTTTTACCTTTCTAACACAGTTTGTCTAACAATTTTCTGACAAATACCTTTCGAGCTATTAATTTTTTCACTAACTTCAAATGCGTCATTTTCTGAGATTAATCTGTGGCAACAATTAGCAAAAAAATCAGCCGCCAGCAACGCGTAGCTTTTTATTAAAGAGGATGTTAAATTCTATAACTAAAATGATATTTTGGTAAGGATTTTAAATGTATTAAATTGTCATCTATGCGTTTAAATAATGTGTAACATACAAAAAAGTAAATTTATATAAATTATTGTGAGTTATTTTTTTTTTCCAATGCTGGGGAATATTTTTCATGTTTGTTTGTGTTAAAAAGATGAGAAACCATCACTGATACCTTAAAAAAAAATAACAAGAGAGTTTTTGCTTTTTCCTATTTAAATTCTTAGTTTTTAAAACATTTAAGAGTAAAGTGTCTCTGAATAAAAAAAAATAATAACTTGATACTAAAAATTAAGAACAGAGTTTTGGTTCCTTCCTATTAAAATTTTTAGTTTAAAAAATATTTAAGTAGCATTTCACATGTCAATTCTACTGTAAAGTGTCTCTGCGAACAATAAAAAAACAAGAACAAATATAAAGTTTCAAACAAAGAATTTATAAAACTTCTGTACAATTAATTACAAAAATAAATTACATTTTATGTACAAGACTTTTTTACATTTACATGACTCAAAATATGGCAACACAGCATTTTTGGCACCCATTTAGTTTAGTAACAGGCACAGAAATCGAGAATATGAAAATGTAAAGATAACACTAAAATATTATCAATGAAAAAAATTCAAAGTATAAAAAAAGACAAAGCTAAAAAAGATCTTATAAAATTCCACGGCAAAATTTTTGACAGTATGTCTTCATTTACTATGCATTTTTAGAGAGCTATCACTGTAGCATGCCAAACTTTTCACAGGAATAAACAGAAAGAATTGTATTATTTTTAAAGAGGTGTATGTGATAAAAAAAATTATAATTAAAATATAAACTATAGAAAAAAATATTTTTTATGATATTTTCTATAAAATCTTTGAGATACATTATTTTAAGTAGCTGTATACAATCTAATATAATGAATCTTGGCAAGAAGATTGAACAGCCATTTTTAAGCAGAATTAGCAACAAGTTCCCTTTAATAATTAAGATAATAGGAACACTCTTACGATGAAGTGTATTTGAGCTTGGTCATCTTTAAACAGTGCCAATTTTTAAATTATCAAGAATTATGTTAGATACTTATGTGTACTTTCTTTCAAGACCTTCCTATCCCTAACACAGTTACAGATATGAACAATTTGAAATTTTCTTTAGTGTAGTTTTTGATGTCTTTAAAGACTGGGCCATATCGACACCATGGTGCCTTTTGTGTAATAAAAGATGGTGCTTTATACTTCACAAAACCTGGTAAAGGAAAAACTTTTTTACTACATAGAAGATACCACAGTGTCAATATGACACTAATGTCCAAAAATGATTAAAACTATACTAAAGAGGCACACAAATGAACTGCTCACACGTGTAACACTGCTAGAGGTCTTAAAAGAAAATATATGGAAGGTCATTATGAAATTCTTGAAATTTAAAAATTGCCATCTCTTAAAGATGGTAGAAATCAAATATGTCTGATGTTTCCATACAAGAGTTAATATTACCAGAACTTCTGACAGAAGCTGCAAAAACAGCTTTATTTTAAAAACTAACAATAAGTATAAATGAAGATTGAATGAGTTATAACTATGATATAAATGTTAAATTTAATTTTTTTTTTTAAGAACCATTTGTAGACAATATTTTACGAAAAATAATTGAAAGTTACATCTTGGCAATTCAAATATCATTAATGAACATTCGCATATAGAACTGAAAGACACAAAGCCTTTTTCAAGAAATTTTAAATATGTTTAAAATTAATAAAGGTTTTGACATAAATATCTAAGTTTTATCTTAGATTTTACTTTTAAAAGATTTGCTGCATTTATAAATGCAAATATAAAATATCTAAGGATGCAAATGTAGCAAAATTTTTGTCTCTTAATTGTTTAAGATTTTAAAATGAATTTTCATTAATAATCCAGAAGGTAATTTAACATAAAGTCTTCAGTCTTTTTTTTCTTTTTACAAAAATGGAAATTCTTTCAGACTTATATTTTTATCTTAATACTAACCTCATGAAATGTAATTCTGGATAAAATTGTCGCCATTCTATATACATATATATATAATGTATTAATGCAGAAATTTTCCATTTTAAAAACAAATGACAATTTAAAAACTTACTGATTTTGAAACAACTCATCACTGTTATATATAAATTCCTCAACAATACAAAGTATCTTTAAATAAAATAACCCCACTAACTGGTTTGGTTAACTTTGTTTATCCTGAAAAATCATGTTAAAAAAAATGCAATGTTATAAAAGCAAATTCTGAACCATTCAGATCATTATCCTAATGAATAAAAACAATTCAACATAGGGTATTTGTATACCAAGATTTTTGTTGACATTTATCAGAATAATTAAAAATAAAATAAATGCAAATATCTAGAAAAACAATAATGAAAATACAGTTCAATAACTAAATATTTTCTTAAAGGGAAAAACAAAATGAATAGAATAAAATAATATTGATGCAAAGATTAATTTTAAAATTATGATTATAGCTATGGATATATCATAGTCAAATGAATCTAGATTTAACAAAACAATGCAAAGTGTTAAATTTTTAAAAAAGTACATTTCTGAAGCTAAATAAAACTGTGCTTACAACTATGTTAATATTTTGCTTTTCAAAAGTAAGATTAATATACAATAGATTTCTTGAAGTACATATTCTTAAAATCTGCATGGTGTTGCAGATAATTAAATTTTCAGAAAAAGTTCAAGTCACTTTAACTTCATACTTTTACAAGAAAATAAATAATGTGACAAACATTATACAAGATGGAGTTATCACTAACTTGATAATTTCCAAAGATAATGTGAAGTTTGAGGGAGGGGGGACTAAAGGGAAAATTATTTATAATCTATTAAATCCTAAAAATATTTTGTCAGAAGCTGAATCTTATGAGAAAATACATACTGTTAATCTTGGACAAGACTTAGTTTTGGAGAAATTTATTATTTATTTTGTAGCAGATTTTTGTAGCAGATAAAATATTTGTAGACTTCTAAGGAAAAAAAAATTGTAAGCAAAAGAACAAAACTCAACCATTTGTTTGTTTAAAAAAATAATAAAAAGCACAAAACTGTGTTTAAAGGAATAAAATACTATGATTATAACTAGAGATCGACTGAAAATTCGGTTTTACTTTCGCCGAAAATTCAGCTAGACCAAAACTAGACTGATTCTGTATTCCAAAAACCTTGTTTCTTCTTTCAGAAATTTTCAACATCACTCACTGATTTGAGCTGTATCGGCTCAAATGAGACACTCTTAATTGCTATGAACTTCACTGTTCATAATTATCAGTCATGACCAGGGGTGTTGTGGAGGGTATACACCGTATACCTTCTAGATATTTTTAAGAAGATCTGTATACCCTCAGTTTCTCAAATAATATTTTAGCATGTACTCTAGGCATGGTGCTCATGATTTTAACATATACTCTCTGCTGCCTATAGCATATACCTTCTGGTTTTTTCACGACTACAACACTGGTCATGACTGATTCAAGACATGAGTGCAAATTATAAAGCAAGTAATGCCTATATGACTGAACTTTGAAGATTCATTTTATGTGCTCATTAAAAGCTGCAGACTTAACAGTAATAGAAAAGTTTTAGTTTGAATCTGCAGAAGTGTTTCAAATACTCTTAGAGAAAGTTCTAGTATAACAGATGATCATTTACATAAATCATTATAAAAGATAAATTGAAATATGTATACCTAAAACATTTTTTTAATTAGATGATATTCATATAATTAGAAAATCATTCTGTGTCATTTCATTGATGAATTAATTACATTTTATTTTATATGAAAATAAAAAGTTTTGGTCAGAGGCACAGAAAGCCAACTTGGGTCACACATATACTTAATAATTATGTATATCTAATAAATAATTAAGTATATTTATGTATGTATTAATTACTTTAAAAAGTTTTTTGGACATTTTCATTTTTGGCCGAAAATAGGAAGATTATCAACTTTTGGTTTTGGTCAATTCTTAATTATAACATAAATCTATAAAGGACTAAAAAATTAAGATTACTCCAAAATCACCCATAAAAAGAATTATATTGATGCTATTCCTTGATGAAAAGCACTAACATAAAGAAGGATGTTCCACAAAAGTACCCTTTTTAAATTCTGAGAGCTCAAGTTAGAATTTCAAAAAGGAATAAAGGGTTGAAAAATATATAAAATTTTAAAATATTAAATAATAATAAAAAAAAAAATATTTTTAACTACAGAACCAAAAAGTAGTGTCTACTTTTCTCCAATGACAAACTGAGAGATTTTCTAACATCTAAAGTAAAAAACAAAACAAAACAACAACAAAAAAAAAAACAATGAGGACAAACTATTTCAATAAGTTTCTGTTACATTTTTTATAAATTTTTGAGCTGTAGACATAAATTATTGACATATACAGAGAGTTTTTTGGGGGAAAAGAGGAATCTGGTTAAAAATATATATTCAGAACAACTTCAAACTTTAAAATTTAATTATTTTGAGTTATCAACTGTTAAAATTTTAAATACATTATCAGCTCAGCATTGTATTCTTCAAATGTTGAAGGAGAAAAATAATATTTTTTTATGAGTTCACCACACGCATACTATTTATTTATACAGTTTATTGCAAACAGAAAATTTATTATTTCTAAAATGTTTTAGCAACATCTGATCTAAATCAAATTTTTCATTAACATAAATTCAAAATGAACTAAAAGGTTAAAAAAGAATGCAGTACTTAAAACACCATTTGTACCAACATCTATTTATACTAACACTTTGAAAACTTCCATTAAATAATCTTGTTTTGTTTGGCATGCTAGAATTACAAATGTAAATTAATTTCTACAATCACCTGGATTGGATTCTATTAAAAAAGCAGTTACAAAATCAGAGTATAAATGGAGAAAATGGACTGTATTAAAAAATTTCAATGTAGAAAGATACTGGAAGGTATCAGTTGTAGTATAAGTTAGACCATGAAAATTCTACGTTGCATCACTACACTGTTTCACAAAGATTTTCATAAATATTGAAATGCCAGAAAAGCATACATTGAATTAATAGCATGTTTTATGTATATAGTTTCAGTCAGATTCAATTGTTAATGCAGAGCTAAATGGGAGCTTGTGTCTCAACTTGTTTCATTTCCATTACAACTTCATCAGCAATTATGTACAGGACTTAGAATTGATGAAGAATGGGGCATGTCTAGAGGGGAAAAAAAAGAAAATTTAATTTCATAATGATAATTAGAAACATTATTATCTAAATTATAAAGAACAAAAGTGTCTGTGTGTATTGCTAACATCATTTTTGATGATGGAACAGAAGACAATTAAATTTAACTTTTATTAACTTCTACTGCATTTTTTTTAATTTGTAAATTCCACACATTTTTAATTTTTACACCATTGAATGGGGAAAAAAAAAATGCACTTGTTTCAAATGCAATTTGTTTGAAAATTATATTGTAATTAGTTTGACAACTGTATCGCAATTTACACAATTTTTATTGGTCTTAAAATAAATTCCATGCATTTTTTTTTTTCTCTATCACTTGCAGACAGATGATTGCATATTTTTTTTTTTTTTTAATCTATCTCTGTCACTTGCAGACAGACAGATGGTTGCATGTTTTTTTTTCGTTTTTTTTTATCTATCTCTGTCACTTGCAGACAAACGATTACAAAAAATAATCTGTTTGCCCTTAAATTAATACAAATAAAAATAGTTCAGCATTTGTTTCCAGCAGGGCCGAAACTAGCCTTTCTTGCGCCCGGGGTAAACATGAATTTCCCCCCCCCCTCTTCCTCAAAGTACATTTACAAAGAGAATTTTACTAATTCTCTAATGGCCGGCTTATTTTAAAATTTAAAATATGTAATCATAAAATATGTAATACTGAACTACGTAAATTGAATGTGACATTTGTTGCAATTATAGTTCGTTCACATAAAAGAATTCGCATGTATTACCGGCTATTTACAGTGTTTGCTTATACAGTAGAGTTCCAATTATCTGAGTCCCGCTTAACAGAGTTTCCGCTTTAACCGAGTCATTTACTTCTGATGGACTGATGGATTTCCTTATTATAAAACAGCCATTATAAATGAAGTGTTAGGTGAAGAGGAAAGAGCAGTTGTAAAAAGTTTGAACTCTGATTTTCTGGTCAGAATGGGGAAAAAAAATGGCCATAATTTTTTTTTTTTGCAAAAACAAAAAATTATGGCCATTTTTTTTTCCCTATTCTGACCAGAAAATCAGAGTTCAAACTTTTTACGGCAACTCTTTCCTCTTCACCTAACACTTCATTTATAATGGCTGTTTCATAATAAGGAAAGCCATCAGTCCATCAGAAGAAAATGATCGATTCCAAAGGTATAATCATTCACTTGGCGCCCCTTGGCTCTGGCGCCCGGGGCACATGCCTTCTCTGCCCCCCCCCCCCCCCCCCTTAGTTTCCGGCCTGGTTTCCGGCTTACATTCCATAACAGAATTAAAATTTTATCAATCTAAAAAATAAAATAATAAAACATAAATAAAGCACAAATTTAAGATATGTAATGTAATCAAACCATGCTTAAACCACTGAATTTAGCAGAATAAAAAAATGTAGTGATCTTTGGCAATTTTTTTGACTGTTAATTCCTGTCACGAGGCCAATTCGAAAGTGTCGTTTTTAATAAATGTCAAAATTTTATTTGAATGCATAATTGCTACTTTTCACATAAAAATGATTGTTGGTATTGTTAGTGAAAAATCTAAAAAATATATATTAAATGAAAAAAAATCTGTTAGAGTTTTCAATAAAAGAAATATATATATATATGGTTTTCACTTATATTCTGTAATTTGGGAAGCCCAGATTTGAACTTCTTGCTATTATAAAAACAAATTATGTTTTAATTTTGGTTACACAAATCTAGAGTTTTCATTATCAAAATGACAATTTTCAAATTATTTTTTAAAATACAGCAGTCCTTTGTTATGTCACATATGTACAAAAGACAAGTAAAAAGTGTAATACATGCAAAATTGCAACACAATCAAGGACATTTAAAATATTAAAAAGGATGATTAAAACATACAAAATGTTTTAGGCTTATCTCCAGTTTATGTGCATGTTAAAAATGCCTTAATTAATACATATAAAGTTTTTTTAAAAGTGCAGTTAAAGGTGAGCATTTTTTTTACACTGTAGACATGAAAAAAAGTAATATATCTGAATGAATAGTATAATGATGTGGGGCACATAACAGGGCACCGTATAACAAAAAAAAAAAAAAAAAAAAAAAAAAAAAAAACACTTTATAGTTCAATAATATAAAATTACAGATATATTCTTCCAATTAAAATATTTTCTTTAAACCAAAATAATATTTATTAAAAATAAAAATAATGAAATGAAGGTAAAATCTAAATTTAAATTTTGACTGTTTGAAAATAATACTTAAACAAAAACAAACGGGCTAAAAGTTCAGTTGTCGAAAATGACAGGTAAAATATACTTGTTAGGATAAAAAGAATATCTTTTAGTTTTATTTCCTGCAAGTATGTATTTTAAATTCATATTTAGTACAATACAAACTCTTTAACAATGCATTTTTTAAAAATAATTCTGTTTTATGCATCTAAATAGCAGAAATTAAGTACGCTTTTTAAAGGATTTTAGATTACAAATTTGATTTTTTCTAAAAATATATATTCACAATTTATTCGTATCACAGCTTTTTTTCCTTTTTCCTTTCTTCTCTCTTTACATGAAAAAGTATTTGTGGTATCAGTGGTTTTGTGTAAAATTTCAAGTTCGGGTTTTTGATGGATTTTATATGTTTTAGAAGGTCTTGAATATGATTTGGCTGTTTTTAGAAAATACCTGCCCATGAGTCTATGTCACATAAATTTTGTGGGTTCTATCTCAAGAACTAATGCATGGAATTTAATCAAACTTCAGAATCAGTTAAACCTTGAAATAAATTTTTACTGAATAAGTTTTAGTGCAAATCACCCAACAGGTGGCTCTAGTATTCTGCATTTTTCACGATAAACTCATGCACAGAATTTGATCAAAATTAATATTCTGTTAGAGCTTGGCATAAATTGGGGCAGATTAAGTTTTGGTGTGAATCACACAACAGGTGGTGCTGCTCTGCATTTTTATGATGGCCACAATATACTAGTTTTTTTTTTTTTTACAAATTTGTACAATTTAAAGTTTAAAACATATGAATACATACATATTTTTACAAAGTTAACTAGAAGGTTTTTTTTTTTCTGACACATAAAATTGTATGTATTAATTCAACTCTGAAGTAAAAATATTATTATAAAATGTTAATAAAAAGCCACTACTTAAAAATCCAAGCTTATTTGCATAGTCAGTTTTTGTATAAATTTAATTTTGCAAGTTATCATGAAACTTTATTTGCAAAATAGTTAAAATTTTTGTTCGATTAGTAAAAATATTAGAAACATAGATTCTTGTTCAAATAAAAAAGTTCTTTTAAAAATATTAGTAATGCTCCTATTATTAATGTTCTACTAGTAAAATTATTTGTGAATAACATACCTAACTTGGACGGCTGTGTAGGTGGTGCCATCGGTCTAAACAAATGAAACCCAGCATTTTGAGCAGCTTTTGCAACCACATTAGCAAAGTCTGAATCTGTATATACTGAGCCATCTGAAGAACTAGCAACACTAGACCGGGGGCTAGAAGTACTGCTCCTGTCAGTGACACTGGTCCATGACGGAGCTGGACCTTAAAGTCACAAAAAATCTATTTCAAATATCATCATAATTAATATATTTATATTACATGTAAAACAAAAATACAGTAATTACTATCATATATATAGTATTGGAGGGGGGGGGGGGGGGGCGGTAATATCTCACACTAATTCTGCATCAAATCATTGAATAAACAATATTCTGGTACCAATCAATTTAGAATGATATTAACTAATAAATGATATGCATGAATTAAACTATGGGGCCATCTACATATTAAAATTTTAACTTACTTTTAATACCAAAACCCAAACATGATAAAATATTTTTAATCTACTTATGCCCAGATATTAAAATTTGAAGACATTTGTACCAAAAATTTTGGAATTACAATCAAATGATAAATTTACAATGAACTACAAACATACTATTTATAAACCGAAACATAAGTACCTTATTTTTATATTTTTTATATGATACAATATTTAAAAATATATGAGCTAATAATCTGCAAAGCATTTTACTAAATTTAACTATTTAACTGATAATGGCTTCGTATAGTTATATACTTAATTTCAGTCTTTTTAACTCAAGTGGTGTTTAGTTATCCTTAAAAAATCTTTTATAATTTGGGTTTACAGTATGAGGAAGATGTTTGAGATGTACTCAATATAAGAACTGGATTTCAATTTGCAGAGAACTTTTGAAATCAGCTTTTTATAAAATAGTTAATAAATCTGAGACTAATCATAGAAATTCTATAAAAGTTTGTACTTAAGCTAACTGGAGGGTGTGAAGTTTAATTATTAGATTAAATATGAAAAAAAAAAAAAAGCCTGTTTTTATTTTAACATCGAAATAGTCTCCTTAGAAAATACTTAAAAAGACAATTGACTGAAACAACTACATTATTTTTGACAGAATTAATAGGGAATATTTGAGATTTCTTCCTCCCATGACCAGACATAGAAAAATAATAAACCAATGAAAGGAAATGACTGAGAGAAATTAAATAATTATCATTCACAAATATAAATCATAAAATATAATATATAAGAAAAATAAAGCTCATATCTACATTTAAAACAAGGGTACAGACAACAGCCATTTAAAAAATAAATTGCAACTTTCTAAAATTCCATATTTCTGTTATAATTTAGCAGAATATTTATGATGACTAGAGGTACCCTTAACAAAAGACAACTCATATTTGATACAATGAGATTTGATAAAAAAAAATCTCAATAACGGAAGATTCTTAAAAAGAGGATTTTTGGTTATTAACACATAAACACAAAATGGATGCTTTAAAACAAAACTATTTCTAGTGTTTATCAAACTTTTGTAGTTTTACAATTATTAAAAAAAAGGGAGGGAAGAAACTGAAAAATGCAAAACTATATTTTAAGTAATTATAATTATATTTTAAGTAATTATTATATCATTATTTTCACAACATAGCATAACTGCAGAAGGTCTGCAGCTATTGTGAATAATATTAAAATCAAATGATCATCAAATTTTATTATCAGGTGAGATTTTGCAAGAGCTGTAGGATTAATTACATAAATCTTCTTTACTTTGATCTTCTCTCTTTAGTAAAAATTCATAACTTGCATTATGAAAAACACCATAGAAATGCAATAAAAAGAAATTTGCAGATAAATATACGTTAATTATTAGTGCAAACATAAATATAAACATAATCAAAAAAAATTTCTTGTGATACACTCTTTAAAATATTATTATAAAATTTAATATTTTAGACTGCAGGGAAATAAAAACCATTTGAAATTAACAGATTATAACAGCACTTGAATTCAGAAATGGATGGAAAGATTCACACCAAAAATTTGAAATAAACTCTCGAGAGAAAGTTGAAGGCAAGAGCCCCTAGCTCAAGAAATGTCACCAATTTTTGAAGAATTTGCCATTTTTTTTTCCGGAACAATGACCAAGTGAGAGAAGCAGTGTAATGCCCACTATGAAAATAGGACCAGAAAAGCTGATTGAAATCCAAATGTTAAGATTAACCAAAGCACTTGTTCTAAAAATATATTTAAGGGTACACTCAGTTTGACTCTAGAAAATCAAAGTTTTGGCAGTCTGTCGTTGAGTGGTTTTTGACCTTTGTAAATATAAACAACTTTGTTGTCAATAAACTATGCACAAAGCAATAAATATATTTTAAGTTCGTTTGGTAGGAATTCTAAAAAAAAAATTTCCCTCGTTAGATTTACAAAATGTTTAGGAGGTACATGTACACCTGCATTTCCTCAGAAAAAAAAGCAAAAAACTGGTTAAAACTAAAAAAAATAGATATAGGAGAAAAGAAAATATTTATTTCACCTGATTAATATCAGATAAAAATCTTTATAAAATTGTCAATAGTTGATATCAACCCTAAAAACTATTCACAATTTAAAAATATTTCTATCTCATGTTAATTAAATGAAATAGATGTTCATGTGTGCCCCATTTTTCTCTAACTAAGCTTGACTTTTGTTTTCTAATATATATTGTTATTCTACTTATCGTGTACCAATGACGGTAGAGAGAGCAATTTCTAGAAAAAAAATTTAATTTCAAGCCCTGTATAGGTAAAAGATAAAAGTTTGTAAAAACTTACAGTGACCAGGACCATATTCCCCATCTTCTGGAACACTAGATACAGGTGAATTCCTTTCTTGTATATTGTGCATCACATTGTCATACCTCACTTTTTCATGAGTGTCAGCTTCTGGCTGAAGCTGATGGTACAGAACATCTGTAAAAGTAAAATCAGCTTATAGTATAAAACTATTGTTTGTTTGTTTTATTTTTTAGATGGAACACAAAAAACTTAATCTGTTTCTTGAGAGCTAATACAAAACTCTTAATTTAGAAACAAATGCTAAGTATCATTATATCAGTAGCAGTTTCAAAACAAATAAATTGTTTAAGACTGTTCTCAAATCCAAAAGGGCAACTTTAAGACATAAGTTTTAATTTATTTTTGTTCAAAAATGCATGA
The DNA here is from genome assembly GCA_963932465.1 of Maratus speciosus. Lineage (NCBI taxonomy): Eukaryota > Metazoa > Arthropoda > Arachnida > Araneae > Salticidae > Maratus > Maratus speciosus. The sequence continues at coordinate 375,689,519 of OZ010791.1, read as the reverse complement.
AACTAGCAGGTGTTGTTGTTCAGAAACTATATAAAACTGTTTTTTCGTTTTTTTTTTTTTTTTTTGGCAAACGCAATAGATCTTTTAGAAAATATTGTCAAAGTGGGCGTTGGAACAGAATTTCCACGCAAAAGAATAACCACTCAAGGAATAGTGAAAAATGCCTTTGTCACTTGATTAAAATTGCTTATAACTCAATAGGTAATTTATTTATGAAAAAATGGAAAACACATTTAGATTCCAAATCGCTTCTATAGTCAGGCCTTCCAATTTTATATCTTTCCATTAAAAAGTGAATTTGAAAATGTGTCAAAACATTTTGCGGCGCTTGTTGAGCAGAGCATTGAGAACAGCCTTAATGAAATATTTCCCTTTCTTTAGAAAAGCATCTAGAACTTCCAGTAGAAGCAATGTGAGAAAATAGTTTTGATGATGATGATTATTAAACAATCTATAAATGAGGGATTGGGAGTTTTTTTTATTAAACAATAGTAAAACTGACAGTACAAAGTATCAGTTTATTATTTTTTTAACACACAAATAATATTTATTATTTATCAGTATAGTTTTACTGAGAATGCATAGCTGTTAAAAACGTTTCTACAATTATTTCAAATGTGTTCAGAATAAATAAAGGCTATTATGCAACTATTATTGAACACAGATATCAGTTTTTATTTAGACTATTCGTGCACTTTCAATGACTAGAGGAGATGGTGAGGAAGAGGGCACGTCTTTTCACTTATTTCACTAAGTATTTTTAAAATTAATTTTAAGTTATAACTGTATGGAAATTAAAATACAATAGTCTTTGATAAGTATATAACCCATTAATAATGTTTACTAATAACTGAGGTACTTTTACTAAATATGTGTATTTGCAAACAGAGTATTTTTATTTAACATTAATAATTAAAATAACATAATGTTGCTTTAAAAATTAATGTAGGTACACATTAAAGATTTTAAAGTATACATTTTGAAATATATCTTTTATCCAGTACAAAATTATTTAACTTTAAATTATCACCTTTAAAAATAGTTTATCATATATATATGTACTCAAAATTATTAAAATGTCATACATAAAAAAGGCATTTTAAAGATTTGCTTTTCAAGCAATTCCCCCAGGGAAAATTGGCCAGTTAATAATAATCAGTGAAGCCATGGATGTACTATAAATGCACCATTTCTAAGCAAAAAAATTCATAAAAAATTGTGGTAGGTCCTTCAGGATGCGTAATTTTTCTCTTGCAAGAAATAAAATATTTTGCAGATAATTGAAGAAAAAAGGCATATTGTGTATATTAGATACATTGAATCTATTTTATCACTAAAAAGGGAATCTACTTTTTTTTTTTTTTTTAAGACCCAGTTGTCTGAAACTGCCTGGGTCCATGAATCCCAGATTCCAAAATTCTATTGGTATCACTTATATTAATAACAAAACTAAAGAGTTTAGATAAAATGAAACACTAAGAAATATTTCATCTTTTCAATAAAATATTATGTTACTTCTTTACTAGTAATTACAATTTCATACATAAAATCTTAGAATATTTAAAACTTCCTTAAAAACTTACTTGGATTACTTTGAATAGAATTCATCTTGCATCTGTCTGTACACATTTTCTTGCTTCCATAAGGATCACTAGCAAGAGATAGCAAGGAAGATTGTATACCCCTATCAACACCAGGACTAGAACCATAGGACTGTGGCACAGGAACATGATTGTTTATTTGAGGATGTCTTGCCCCTGTAGAATTAGGAGGAGAGGGAGCTCGGTGGTTTTCTTCTTGTGCTCTTGTTAAGCTATGTGACCAAGGAGCTGTGGGGGTGTGACGGGCTAGTGCTGTTGACTGCAGACTGCGGCTAACTTGAGGTGAATGGCTGAGATTGGAGGCATTGTCATGAGGGATCTAAATAGACAAAAAATAATGGAATTAGTTACAAATATAAATTGATAGATAATACATATTTCTTAAAATTAAATACCTAAAATAAATTAGATATATGCAATAAAAAAATCTAAATTGTATACAAATAAACATATACAATATAACTTCTTTTATCCAGAATTATTGTGATTTATAAATACAGTACAGAACCATTTATCCGGAATGCTTGGGGTCAGATGTATTCCGGATAACTGGTTTTTCCGGTTAACTGGTTGTGCATTAAAGAAGCATCCATTTGATAAGTTTTGTGAAATATTTGTGGTTGTGGCATTATTTCTGATTTTAAATTATTAGATTACTTAGATTAAAAATCAATGCAAGAAGGATCAAAAGTTAACCAGAGTTTAAAAGAAGGTAATTTATGGGAATCCCTTAGGAACAAAAATTCTTCTGTTTCCTCTGCATAAAAATTAAAACATCTAAAATAGAACTAAATATGTTCTCTTTTCAAATACTAGATGTTGTCATCAAATTATACAATTGTTTCAAGCAAAGCCTATGTCAAACTGGCAGTGCATGACACCTTTTTCTGCAAAGATTCAGAAATCAGTCTATCAGAAATATCATTCCGGATAACTGGTTTTCCGGATAATTGGTTTCTGGATAAATGGTTCCATACTGTATATATAATATATAGCAAATTTTTTTTACAAATTTTATTATTTCTTTTTCTGCTTTTAAAATATTCTGCAAATAATAATTTCAAAAGGAACATTGAAAAAAATGTTGAAAACAAATCCTAAATCTTTGACTGGAGGAAATTGAGGGGAGTATAAGAAATAGTAGCTGGAGAATACAATGTGAAATATATTAAAACACAGACAGTCAAACCTGTCTATTTCAAATCTCTTGAGCAAGAGGAAATTTGAGGTATCAGGTTATTATTTTTAAACACCGAATTGTTGTTTTTTTTGTTTTTGTTCTTTTTTCACATGATTGAATTGTAGATTTAAGCAAAATGTTCATATAGATTGTAAAAAAATATAATTTTTAGTAATTTTGCTGCAGTGCTGAAAGGATGCAAGTCCCTAACACTTTCCAAGAAATGAGGAAGTAAATGCTTTCCACATGTTAGTATGAATTACAAGTACTAAAACGTAAATGACACTAGTGAGAGAAATTCAACTTCTACAGGTTTTGAAAAGAAATAATTAAAATAATTAATAAATTGAAAAAATATTACATTTTCCATTGAAATGCAGGGATATCAGCAAATTTCGGGATATACAGGTTTCAGGATAGACAGAATTGACTGTATTTTCCTTAACCTGTTCAGGCCCGTAACCAGATGGGGGCGATGGGGGCTGAGCCCCCCCTGGCTTCCTCTAGAGCCCCCTCTAACGATTTCCCTACTTTTTATTTTTTCAACAAAATGTACGTTTTAACTTTCTTAAAAAAAAAAAAAAAAAAAAAAACTAGCAAGAAAAACATTTAGATCTTTTAACTGCTTGAATGCAATGGAAAAAGCCAAACATTTTGCGTTCAGAACCCTATTAGATTAGTTGTTTTACATTATCTTGCTTGCGATACAATTCTCGAAACGCGTTCTAAGTAGGAACATTTCTTTCTCCCAAAAAAATTAAGTCCAGATGCTCCAACTAGCCACCACATGTTTTCGTACATCTTGACATTTTAAAAGCAATGATCGTATACGGGATGAATGGAAATAGACATATGCTGCTCATATAGTTAATAGATAATTAGTTAAGCAATGGTTAAACCCATAGACTATCTTTACTCTGAGGTTAAACCTCTTCACTAAAACGTAGTCACAAAAAATACGTGTTTCTAAATGTTAATGATTTGCCTGTTGACATTATGTATTTGACAGCAGATTTAGTTAATGATGAAATATCACTTGGAAACTAACTAGAATGTTTGTTGAAGAAAAATAGAAAGATAACAAAATGTCATTTTATACAAATGGAATAAGAAAAATAATTGCTTGAAAGCCAAAAATTGTTTCATGCTATGGGTGTAGTCAGTAGGAAAACAGAGGTAGGGCCTTTTTTTGTTTGCTTTTTGAACTTTCGTCCAATTTTTTTTTTGCTTGTGTTCCACGAATTTGTTAAACATTTTTTTTTCTATTTGTCATATAACAATAAAAAACATTAAGTGAAAAAGCATGATTAAGGTTAAGTTTATTATAAGATTATGACAAAAATATCTTCATCTATTTGGCGTATGTTTCATTTAAATCTATTTTCAAGCATAAATGCGCTACTTTCTGACACATTTTCGAAATAATTTTAATGATAAAGACATAAAATTTGCAGATATGATTATTCAAGCTCAAGGAATTAAACTGTGTTCTGTGTTTTATAAGGCTGTTTTCCAATCTAAACCAGCTATTTTCGGACATATTCGCGAATTTCATTTATTTATAAAGATATTTGCAAGTATTCAAACTATACAGAAAATTTAAAAAAATCTGTCAAAAAATGACGGCAAATTTGACTTTGTAGGCTGATTTTCTTGGCATTTAACGACGAAATGCTAGTCATCGAGTAGCAAATGACTATAAATCATGTTATTTATAATCATGGCATTTATAAGAAAATGGGAAACGGTATTCAATTCGTAGGCGCGTGTATGTGAGAAGCTGAAAATTTTAGGCAAAGGGAAAGAAAATTACTTCTTAACTGCATCAGGAAAATTTTCGTTATTGAGTGAAAGAAGAATATTTTTAAAGATCTTTAGAAATGAAGAAACGTATAATAATAAATAGTCGCCTACATTTAATGAAAACTGTTCGAAAAAGGCGTTCATGCCCTTGTGCTTTTTTTTTTCTAAATGAGATTGAACGAATTTCATATGAAACACATGTCAAACGTATGCAAAAAAAAAAATCTATGTTATCGCTATTTAAATGAATTAAATCTAAGTTGTTTTCTTTGAAAAAAAAAGTATTGAATATAATATTAAAATTACAATCTCTTTTTTTATTATTAAGTCCAAGTATGTTTAAAAAAATATGTAATTAATATATATTTGTAATAATTGATTCATATTTAAAAGGATATAATCATATGCAGAATTTTAAATTTAATTATTATTGCGAATTGTTAAATGGTTAATTTTATAAATCATATTATTAATAAAATAAGGTTTAGGTAACGCTCATTTTAAAGAGAAACAATATCATCACTAAATTAAATCGTATACAAACAACCGTGATTTTAAAATGATCTAATAATTCAGCAGAAACCAAAATATTAATAAAATTAAATAAATTACAAGTAGCTATTAATTAAAAATATTAAACGTATGGAATTAAAATATTAAAATATTTTTTAAATGATAATAGTAAGTTTGTGAATTATTCAATTTAATAAATATAAGACACATAACCATAGATGCCAACATCTCTTAATTATTCGGGAGTCTGATCCAAAACAAGCATGTTTTAAACCGGAAAAAATATATAAGGAATTGTGTCTTGTTCCGATAAGGTACATTTTAGATTTCAGTTTGAAATTTTTGATTAAATGAAATTTCCTGTTGAAAATATTTTCGTCTTGTAACAGACTCAGATAAGTGTTGTTGGCATCTATGCATAACGCAAAAACATTTGCAAAATCTCAAATTTTCGTTCTTTTTTTCTATATATTAAAAAATTGAACAGAATATAATATTTAAATCTATGTAATGTCTTTAATTTAAAGAAGAAATATGTGAAAAGAACTGTATCCTACAGTAGAGGTCTGCACGGGCCCAGGCTTGGCTAGAAGCCCGTACTAGGCCGGGACAACGAAATGAAGGCGAAGTTTCAAACGGGCCGGGCCGGCAAAATTTGAACGTGCCTGCCGGGCTGGACCGGACCAATAAAAGAAATTAAGCGGGTCTGTCGGCCCGATATAAATATTTAAACGCAGACGAGAAAATATGAACCATTTTCAATGAATATGAAATTCACGAGAATAAGTATAAATGTGCGTTGCGAGCCGATACTAGTTTGCTAGCATCAATATCGAAATATAACATTTTCCAGCGTAGGGATTGGCATCGGACAGTTACATGGCGTTTTAGCCCGGTCTTAATTCTTTCAGCAGACTCGTGCCGGACCGAGATCAGGCTTGCATTTTTTTTCAACATAGCCAGAAATGGACTTAATTGTTCTCAGGATGTTTAGGGCAGGCAATGTGTTTTGTAAAAATATTAATAGCGATAATGAACTTCTGTTAACGGAATTTTTGGAAATATACTTGAAGGTGGTTCTCAAATTCACTGCTCAAAAACGAAAAACTTTCTGACACATTTTTAACTGTAAATGCATAAAATTGACAAGCCTGTCTATTGAAGGGATTTGGAATTGAATAGCGTTTCCCATTTTTAATAAATAAATTAGTTATAGAGATATAAGAGATTCTTGTCACGTGACTGCAGGTTTTTCTCCTTTTCCGTGCTATCGTCTCCGGAAATTCGATTCAAAACGCTAACTTCAGCACCGTGCGAAAGGGGGGGCGAAGGGGGCGGTCGCCCCGGGCGCGGAAATTCAGGGGGCGCCAAATTTGTACTGCTAATTTCCGCTTTTTTTTCTTTCTTTTTTTTTGTTTCTTTTTTTTGTTCTTGATCATTTTTATTGTAATTTTTTTTTTCACTCTTCGATATTCTATTTTTTTTTTTTTTTTGCCAAAAAAAAAAAAAAAAAAAAAAAAATGTATATATTTACATATTGAGAATTTTTTTCCCAATGAAAGTATGTGCATTTTTCATTTCAAAGTAATTGCATAGCTCACATTTACTTTTCATTGAGTTCTTTAGATTTGATGACTTTATAATATGCTTTTGTGATATCTTATTGTAGTGTTTGTTAAACTTTTGCACTCTGCGGCACCTTTTACATCGTATACGAAAGTTTCTGCCACCTCCCACACTCAGTGAATATGAATTGCTAACCTATTCTGATTCCACTATGGGAACATTATTCTAGTCATTCGGTCATTATTTTGCTCTTGAAAAAAGGTCCAGCACAGGATGAAAAATGCTGATTACATGAAATCTGCGGTTGTAGAAGGACGAAGAATTTTCAAACTAACGTTCAAGAAATTTACACCTATAGTGGAGAAATTATTAACGGTGATTGCGGCTTAGTATTGGATAAATTAAACAAAGGAATCACTAAATTTTGTTTTCTCTGTTTATTATTCACCAGTTATCATGATCGCCCTCCAAAGTTAGCCAATCCAGATTGTGGGTTTTTCAAGTGGAAAAAATGAAATCCCAAAATTCCTGAGCATAAAAATGCTCTAGAACACAGCAATGCATGCATTCGCTAAAAGGAACTTGAGAGACGTTTAAAATTAAATTATGTAATCGACAGCAAATTTGAAAAGAGCAAAAGGAAAAATTATTGAAAGTGAAAAAGATAAATGGTGAAATATATTCAGGATGAAATTATGAGCCTTCTTACCAATGAAGTAAGAAAAATGATTGTTGAAGAAATTCATAGAACAAGGTATTTTTTCAATTTCGTTCGATCGCACTCCATATACCGAGTGTCCTAAAATGGACTGACAGTTTTTAAAATTCAGTAACCTGTAAATGGTGACAGCTATTTAAAAAAATTCGGGAAAGTAATGTAAAATGTCAGTAGTCCTTTTTTTACCACGATTCCCGGCTTTAGTTCCAAATAGCAACTATAGATGGCGCTGCAAGCAGGAATGACTACCTCGGGAACTCAGCTTACGCTTTAGAGTGATAGTGCAACCCTGAGGGGAGAACCATATCCACTAGCCGCTCGCGTTACAAATGACTTTTTGAATTATTATACTGCAGTTTTACAATTTCACATTACAACATAAATATCGATGATTTGTTGAAGAATTAAACAGGTTTATAGTAAAGTCAGGTTACAGCAGTATACTTTATTAAATCATATTCGTGAAAATCAATCAAGTTTATACTGAATTGACAATTATGACAGCGAAGTATAACCACACAAGCACTATAAAGACAACATCTAGCGCCATAGGTACTCAATCAAAGCCAAAACTAAAATCGCCCAACTCTGATGTGGAAAGAGAAGGTTAAATTTATGGAGTGTGTATATATATTTGGGAAGCTATAGCTTCCCAATATAATGTTGTGTAAGCCCCAACCGTCAAAATAAATAAATTCGTCTATTTTTTACCATGTTTTGCACATTCTCTAAACTTTGAGTTCGTGCTGCTGGTGTATGCCCAAAATGTCCAGAACTGCATAAAAGTGTTTGTTTTTTTCTTCTCTTCTACTGAAAGATGCGTTTTCCTGCACCCAAAGGTATGAAAACATGGCGGACTGGGAGCAGGAAAACACAATGGTAAACCTACGAGTCAACCGGTAAAATCGGGTTTTTAGGTGTTTTCCACCAAGATATGACTTGGCAGACGGATTGTGTTTTAATATGGGTATCGAGTTTTAGCTAATTCTGGAATTTCAGCCTCCAACTCGATGAGGTGGTTGTCTCATGGTTCGTACGCCTCCTTGAATTTTGCAGACCAGGAATTTTTTCGGCACCAGTATAATCTTATAGAAAATCTCTTCTTAAAAGAATGCGAAATTTTGCACGTTTAACCTGATTTCTTTTTCTATTAAAAGATACTGGTAGTTTTCCTGAAAAAAATAACGGTATCCGTACAAAGCATGTGTCTGTGCTGCCGGCTCCAGGTCTGTCCTGATAAAAGTGGAAATTTATATGAGAGTGAAGGATTTCGTGTTACATAGAGACACTATAACAGTGCAACTGATCTGGAGCAGGGCTCGAAATGGAAAAATCCACGAACCGGAACGCTATTTCAAAATTATTGTCGACTATTTTTTTTTAAAGTACAGTAAAGTCTCGATTATTCGAGTCCCGCTTAACCGAGTTTCCGCTTTAACCGAGTTATTTTCTTCTGACGGACTGATGGCTTCCATTATTGTGAAACAGCCATTATAAATGAAGGTTAGGTGAAGATGAAATGGGCCTTTCGTCTGACCATTTTTTTCCCCATTCTGACCAGAACATCAGAGCTCTAACTTTTTGGGACTGCTCTTTCATCTTCACCTAACACTTCATTTGTAATGGCTGTTTCATAATAATGAAAGCCATCGGTCCATCAGAAGAAAATGATCCATTCCAAAGGTATAAGTTCGATTGAAAAAAACAATTTAATACTTCGAGCAGAAAGAAGAGGCTACACCTGCAATTTTCATGACACTAATAGAATCACATAGCTGCCAATTTGTGCGGTTTTGTTACCTCTAAAATTTAGTAAAAATTTTTGTTATATTTAATCATTGACAATTGTTAGATTTCGGCAATTGAATTAGGCAACATTTACTGGTAAAGGTTAGAGGTAAGAAAATTTTTTTAGAAATTTGTAGCTATGCAGTAGCGTAATACTGCAGAAGAAAAAAAAAACTGCAGCAAAATTGACATTCAACAAACAAAAAATTATCAAGAGCTTTTTCAAGTAAACAATTTCATTCCCCGGTTTACTTAAAAGTAACGGAAATGTACATCAAAGAAATGTTACAAGCTCCATAAAAATCAATGAATTAATTGGAAATTTTTATTTCATCTCTTTAGTTGGTGACGATTTGTGGAAATCCGGTTTATACGAGTCTTTTGCTTATCCGAGGTGAGCTTGGTCCATATTAACTCGGATAATCGGGACTTTACTGCATAGCAGATTTATATTTAACCGTAGAAAAACCAATTTAAAAAAAATGCATTCAAGATTCTAAATATTAGAAAAAAAAAAAGTTACAAAGAGCATAGTAAGCTATATATGTATGAAACTGTAATAATAGTTTTTAATAATTTCACGAACCGGAACAATATTTTCCATACTTTCACGAACCGGAACAATATGTGTCACATTTTACGAACTGGAACATCGTTCCGGTTTGCTCCGGTACATTTCGAGCCCTGATCTGGAAGTTTACGAAACTGAGAAATGTATAACAAGAATTTGAGTTTCTGCCTGGTGCGAATCTAAAATCAACCGAAAATCTGTTAAGTTAATATTGCCTGGACCTTTCCCTTTATTGCTGGTTTGAATGGACTTGAATTGTTCAGCGAGGTTTTAAATGCGAAAACATTAATTCTATCATTAGATATGAACTTTTATAAAATGGATCATTTAGAAATTCTTTAGTTGCTCCATAATTTTAAACTTAGGGAGAACAAGGAATTACAAAAACATGGAGACAGCGTACATAATTTATAAGTATTCCAATAACAAAAAAATAGTAAAAAACTACTTAGGATCTAGTATGGGTCGAGAGATTAAGCAACCTGAGTTTACTTTCTATAAAATTCAGTGTGACGCAATCTTTACACGTAAAATAATAAACGATTTTGCTATACCCTAAACGCAAGAAAAATAAAATGGAAGTAAATGTATTTGCCTGATATTATATTATATTTTATGTTAATTAAAACATTGTATTTTTATCTTTTACATTATGTTCTGCAGGTTTTTTGTTTGTTTTGCTTTTTTAGTACTTATCGGTTGAAGGGACCACTTGTTTTCAACCTGGTTGTTAGCAATTTTTACCCATTTTCTGCAGCTTAAAGACTAACAACAACTAAAGATGGCTAGAAAAATATATGAGAAAGGTTAAGAAAAATCTGTCGCAAAGCATCATGATCTCTTTAACAAATAAGTGCAATTTTCTTTACTGTTATTTAGTTGTTTGGAATTTCTGAATTAAAATTAAATCTTTTAAAGTTCCAAAATAAACGCAAAATATTTATTCAATATAATTTATTTCTGTTTTTGCCCTTTATCAATTTTGAAGGAGGGGGGGGGGGGGGGGGGGGGGCCAAACTGACATGCTGCCCCGGGCGCAGTTTTCTCTTCGCACGGCCCTGGCTAACTTTAACAGTATTTTCTCAAAAATATATTGACGTTTTCGAAAAGAAATGAATTCAGAAAGTAGCTTCTTTGGATTTGAGAAAAGCCTTAAGGAATAACAGAAATATTTCCGCAAATCTACTTTTAGGTAGATTTAGTAAGAAATACTACATATTGCAGTCGTTACCATGGTGCTACTTTTGAAAAATTCCTTCATAACTTTTCATTATAGGACTCCAGGAACCCAAAACCACCCCCATCTAAAAAGTTTATATACATATATATATGACTGTGATGATATATATATATATATGTGACTGTGATGTATTTCAATGAATATGAGTTTCACGAGAATAAGTATAAATGTGCGTTGCGAGCCGATACTAGTTTGCTAGTATCAATATCAAAATATAACATTTTCCGGCGTAGAGATTGGCATCGGAGAGTTACATGGACAGTTATATATATATATAGTCACAATTATGGACGGATCGTCTTCTCCAACAATTTTGAGATGTCTAATATCTCGGCGGGGATTGAAAATGGGAAAAATCGGCCAAAGGGAATGGAAATGGGGAGGATTAATATTTTTGAATACCGTCTTAACATGGTTCTGATAAAACCAGCTCTTACACAACAATGACAGGAAAAAATAAATAATTTTCATTATAGCAGTTGCCAACAATAAAAAAAAAGCAATAAAATTATCACCACAACAATTGCTTTTCTATTGCAAGGTTTTCACGTGAAAACATAAATTAAATAGTTGGATGAATTGAAAACAAGTTGAATATTACGTCATATGATTTCTAGAGCAAGATTTCCGCATGAAAACTCAAAATAAAATAAGTAGTTTGACGAATAAAAAACAAAAGCAAAATATTGCGTCATATTGGTAATATAATGGATCTCAGCAGGTGAATATGTAACGTCATGGGAGTTTGAAGAAACGTTTTAAAACATGACAAAAACCCGACTATGGAAATATTAACATATTTTAACACTTTGAGGTTCTCCGAATTTGCTTTAGTCATTTTTAAACCTATTCCATATTCATGCGCGTGTGTATTCGTGTGTAATAGAATTTTCACAAAAAGTTTAACTCCCTAGAGCTCATTCTTAACGAAGAAACCGTGTTTATCTTTAATATTGATTAAGTTTTGTTGGTGATTTTAGTACTTAACTTCGAAATCTACCTCCGCCTGTAGGTCGAGCCGGCAGGGATTTTTTATAATATAGCCTCAAAAGTAATGATCATGTTTTTAACCTTCCCGTTTTTCTTTTATTGTAAGCAATATGAATTTTTTAACGAATCCTTATTTGAATGTTGAAACGCCTAGGACTCTAAGTAAATCCTTAATGTTGCTATTGTGTATTTTCTGTCTTGTGAACGCATCGTAAATTTAAAATATGCTGTAAAATTATCCCATAAATATGTATGCAGTATTTCTTAAAAGAATCTTAATTGTATGTTAATAAGAATCTGAATTTTTTGTAGAAATTGAGTCGGGTCGGATCGGATCTGATTTAATTGATTTTTCCACTGGCCGGGTCTGATTTCACTGATTTTTTTACTGCCGTGAACTATGAAAATATGAACGGGCCGGGTCAAGATAGCTTTCGTTCGGGCCGGGCCCGAGCCTGGAAATTCCGGCCCGTGCAGACCTCCATACCAACAGATTCCTTTTTCTCAATTTTTTCAAAACGCATCCTTAAAAAAATTGTCATGCTGGGTCGTTGAAGATTTCTATGTTTGTTGTATGAATCGGTGTTTTTGTAAATAAAGATGTACTTTTCTGTCAGAATGCTAGCATAATAAATTATACTAATTTATTCAACAGAAAGACTGATTTGATTAATCAGCGGTTCAAATATGCATATATATATAATCGATGTTCAATAGAGTAGAGCACTGATAATCCGGACCAATCGGGGTCGATGCCGATCCGGTTAATGAAAAATGCGGATAATTGGACAACTTTAAAAAACGGCTATGGCAGTGATTTTCAGGTAACTTCCCTTCACACTTTTCCCAGGCTTAGGACGGGCAATTGTAGTGGTGCACATTTTAGCATATTACAAATGGCCTGTTTAGAAGTTATTTTTTTAACTTTTTTTAAAATTTTATTTTCCACAAAATTGGTACAAAGTTATACATAGAAGTACACACAGAAATTATTGCGTGTATATATGCACACACTGTGCGAACAAATGCGAGCGGAGAGAGGGGGTGGGGGTCCTTTTTCCGAAGACACCAAGGGACAAAAGAAGCAATATGCTTAATAATGCAAAAATTGCAATGGGAATATAATACAGTGTACAATCCATTAGTTTTCCTTATTAAAATTTAATTAAAGTCATTTTTTTATGAGGTGTCGGATGCTATCTATTTTTTTCTCATTAAATACAATAAGACCTAAGATAAATCACACGGGATGGAGAAAAGTTCTATTTTAGGTAGGTTTTCTTAAGAGGTACACCGCCCCTAATTGTTTTATATTCATTTTTCGATTACCATGAAGTATTTTCCGTTTAAGAATTTCATTATAGAAAGTTCCGTTATAGAGAGATTACGCTTTAGACGGGTTCCTTTATAGACAGGTCCATTTTATCAGTTTTACTATATTTAGTTTGCTTAAGATATGGATTGTTAAAAGATGTTAGCCCCACCAAAAAAATTCAGAGCCCCCTCTGACTGGACTCGCTGGTTACGGCCCTGAACCTGTTAGGTGTTGTCAATTTTATTTTACTTAAAGAAAGGACTTTTAAAATTTCAAAATACTCTGCATCATTAGAGATTACATCCTAGTCAAAGTTACAAAACACACCAAAGTGTTTTCCTTGTTTTATGCCAAGCAACATAGCAGCATTTGTATTAGAGGAAAGCAATCAAAAATCGGAAAACTTTTCTTTTAGCTCATTCTGTCAGAACAAGCAAACTGTATAATCACACCTGTCAGTGTTCGAAATCCTTGGTGGTCCGCTGGTCTGAGACCACCAAAAATTCAATCAGACCACTAATTCGAAAAATTTAGTGGTCCGCAGGACCAGTAACTTCTTTCCCCTCTCTCACAAGTAAACATCACGCAATAATAAATGTTGAAATAAATAATCATAAATGAAATATCTAATTAATAATTTCATAGTTTTTCTTTAGGTAATGTTTATTTAATTTTCAGTAAATTATAATTTTACATTTTATTATGCTGAAAATTTTAAATAACTGCAAAGGAAGTTTGGTTTATATTCTAGGAGGTGTGTGTGTGTGTGGGGGGGGGGGGGGGTTACTCAAAGGGTTAAAGGGACTTAATAGAATTTTATGTAGCGGGCCAGTGATGATTAACTGCAGACCAGTAAATTCTCATGCTTACTGGTCCTTGGGACCAGTTTTTTTTTTTTTAAATCAATTCTACCACTGCCTGTTTCCATCACAAAGGTATTGCATTTAATGTCAAACCTGGTTACAGGATTTATAATGTAACTACCTTCAAAACACAACCAGATTATTTTTTTTACATTTCAGGATATGTAATGATTTTGAATCTGTCTACAATATCTTCTAATTGTAAATAATATTCATGTAAAACATTTTTGGTTTGAGAAAGTGGTGTGAAATAGAATTAAAAAATATTTGCCTTTGGCAGCCCTGAGCTATAGAAAGAAGCACAAAGAAAATTAGATGAAGGACTATTAGAAAATCAGATGAATGTTTGGTGATCAATTCTTAACACAAATATATTATCCAGATAATTTTTAATAACACCGAAAATCTAAAGGATTAATTTTCAATAAAAAAAAAATCTGCTTTAAATATGACTTACGAAGCATACTGGGCAGAGACTCATGGATATAAAACATTCTCAAATCAAATTATTTTAAGTCAAATGAGCTGAAAAAAAAATTATACATAAAGAACAATTATAACTATTGATTATATTTCTAATATGTACATCTACAGATCGTGGCCTCAATGTCAGCTCCATAAGTGACATTTCTTAAATTTTCCAACATACTTGAAAAGTGTTAATGACTTCAGTTTGTCTGGCTGTGCTCCAAGGCTGTAGCCAGAAAAATATTTTGTAGGGGGATTTGATCATCATCTCATTTTGGATTTTTTATTTTTAACTGAGTTATTTTCTTCTGATGTAATGATGGATTCCATTATTATGAAACAGACATTATAAATGAAGTGTTAGGAGAAGATGAAAGAGCAGTCATAAAAAGTTAGAACTCTGATTTTCTGGTCAGAATGGGGGGGAAAAATGGCCATTTTGTTTTTTTTTAGCCATTTTTTTTTTCCCATTCTGACCAGAAAATCAGAATTTAACTTTTTACGACTGCTCCTTCATCTTCACCTAACACTTCATTTATAATGTCTGTTTCATAATAATGGAAGCCATCAGTACATCAGAAGAAAATTATCCTTTCCAAACGTATAAGTTGGATTGAAAAAAAAACTATTTAATATTTTGAGCAGAAAGAGGAGGCTACACCTGCAATTTTCATGACACTAATAGAGTCACATAGCTGCCAATTTGTATGGTTTTGTTACCTCTAAAATTTAATACAAATTTTTACCATATTTAATCATTGACAATTGTTAGATTTTGGCGATTGAATTAGGCAAAATTTGCTGGTAAGTTTTACTGGTAAGGAAAAATCTTAGAAATTGATAACTATGCAATAGTGTAATACTGCAGAGGAAAAAAAAATAATAATAATAACTGCAGCAAAATTGACATTCAACAACAACAAAAAAAAAACTATCAAGGGCTTTCACAAATAAACAATGTATGCAAATATGCTTTCTATAGAATATAGAGTGTCAGTTGTGGGTTTCATTTTAGTGTAATATATAACACAATAAATAAACACAGTTCATATTTATAACTTGGTTAAATATTATTATGTAGAAGACATACAAATTATAGCATTCATGCTTGCCGCTTGCCGGTTACATTCAGATCAACAACAGTTCAGGTGCATAGTTAAAAGTTACAGTTAATACAAGTACAGTCAAAATATATTTATGCAGTTAATCATACAGTTACAATAATATCATGACATCCCCCCTTTTAAGTTATTTCATTATACAACATAGTCATTTAAATATGTAGGCATTCTACGTATACGACTACTACATCTTAGATTGCTGTTTACATGAGTATTCTGTGGAGAATCTAAAGATACATTGGAATCATTTTCAGGAATACTTATTATTTCATAATTTGGGTCTATTGTTTTTAATGACAATGATTTTCTTATATGTTTTCTATTACGTCTAAGAATTTTCCCAGATTGATCCCTAACGTAATAAGATCTTGGATGAGATTTGTCTATTTTAACAATTTCAGCTGGTTCCCAAGTTTTGCTTTTAAAGTTTAAAATCCTAACATTCTCTTTTTCTATAAGCTGAGGTAATGGATGTGCTGATTTGTCATAATAGTTCTTTTGAATAGTTTGCCTCTTAACTAGTTTTTCTCGAATGTTATTAAACAATTCTGCATTTAGTAATTTATTTGTGATCGGTAATTTTGTTTTTAGTCTACGGTTAAACATCAGTTGAGCTGGAGATAACTCAAGGCCTGAAATGGGTGTGTTTCTATACTCCATTAATCCCACGAAATAGTCTTTATTACTTTCCTTAGCTTTTCTCATAATACATTTTACAATTCCCACTGCCCTTTCAACCATGCCATTACTTGGAGAATAATGAGGACTACTAAATGCATAGTTAAAATCCCAATCTTTTGCAAATTTAATATAATTAGAGCCATTAAATGGAACATTGTCAGATATTACAGTATTCGGGACACCAAACCTAGAAAAAATAGATTTTAGTTTACATATTACATCATCCGCTGACTTATTTTCAAGCTCGCAAACTTCTATCCATTTTGAGTAATAATCCATAAGAATTAGATAATTAACATTACCAAACTCCATTATATCAACCCCTACCTTTTCAAATGGTCTATATGGAACTGTATGAGGTTTCATAGGTTCTTTGCTATTTGCTCTTTTAAATTTTTCACAAATTTCACAATTTAAAACAACTTTCTCTATATCTGAATTCATTCCTGGCCAATACATTAAGTCCCTAGCCCTTTTCTTGCACTTTTCTATCCCAAAGTGTGCTTCATGAATTAAATCTAACATACTTTTTCTCAAACTATGAGGAACAACTATATTTTCATTAAGAAATAACAGACCATCATTACTATGAAGATCATTTTTAATTTTATAATATGTTTTCACATTGTTATCTACATTTTTGTAAGATTTAGGCCAGCCTTCCTTGATGTAATTTAAGACAATTTTCAATTCTGGGTCTGATTCAGTTTCTTTCTTAAATTGGGCAATTCTGCCTTCACTCATAGGTAAGTATTTAGAAATGGTATGTACAATATTTAACATTTCTGGGTCATCTTTAACAGTTACATTTTTAGGGAATGCTCGTGATAAAGTATCAGCCAGAAACATTTGTTTACCTGGTACATACGTTACTTCAAACTCATACTTCAGTAATTTTAGAAGCATTCTTTGCATTCTAGAGGATATTTTATGCATAGGTTTTTTTACAATTGACATTAGAGGTCTGTGGTCACTTTGAATTGTGACTTTTCGACCATAAACAAAATTATGATATTTTTCAAAAGAAAAGACTATGGCCAATAATTCCTTTTCTATTTGCGCATAGTTTTTCTCGCTGCTAGTTAAACTGCGTGACACAAAAGATACAGGTTGGTCTTTTTGGATTAAACATGATCCCAGGCCATCTTTTGAACTGTCACACTGTATTACTATTTCATCTTTTGAACTGAAAACTTTCAAAACTGGGGCTCTGGTTAACAGTTCTTTAATTTTACTAAATGATTCTTCCTGTTCCCTTCCCCAATTAAATTCTACATTTTCATGAATTGTCTCTCTTAATGGGGCAGTAATTTTCGATACATTGGGTATAAACTTTGACAAGAAATTTATCATACCTAACAACCTCCGAACTTCAGTTTTTGATTTTGGTGTTGGCATGTCAACAATTCCTCTGATGTGACTCGGATCAGCTTTAATACCAGATTCAGAAATAATTTGGCCTACATATTTTACTTCTGGTACTCTATACTGTAATTTATCAGGGTTAAATTTGATATTTAAGGACCTAGCTCTTTCAAGAACCTTCGACATAATTAAGTCGTGTGTGGCCTCATCAGTTCCTGCAATAATAATATCATCAAAGTAAATCTCAACACCGTCAATATCCCCAAAAAGCTTTTGATTTCTCTTTTGAAATATTTCGGGTGCTGATGAAATTCCGAATGGCATTTTGTTAAATTTATACCTGCCAAATGGTGTGTTAAATGTACATATTTCACTACTAATTTCATCCAATGGAACATGCCAAAATCCATCTTTTAAATCAACTACAGAAAATATTCTTTTACCTTCTAATCTACTTATTATGTCATCTGCAGAAGGAATTTGATAGTGTTCCCTTTTTATTACTTTATTTAAATCCCTTGGATCCAAACATAATCTGAGACTCCCATTAGGTTTTTCTACAATAACTAAACTTTGTACCCAATCAGTTGGTTTGTTTACTTTGGATACAATTCCCTCTTTCTCTAATTTATTTAATGTCTCTTTCAATTTTGGCTGTAATGCCTGAGGAACACGCCTAGGAGGGTGAATAACTGGTATCGCATTATCTTTTAATGTAATATGATATGGTTCATCTGGAAATTCTCCAGTACCAGTGAATACATCTTTATATTGTGCTATCAACTCATCTTTACTTAAATTACTTCCCTCTATTTCATTTATTTGTTGTATTAATTTCAACTCTGAACATGCTTTTAATCCTAATATTGGTTTAGATACAATATTTACAACATAAAATAACAGTGGCACATTATTGAGTTTCCCAGTAGAACAATTTATCACTAAAGTGCCTTTTGGCCTTATTTTAAAATTACCAAATGACATTAATGTTACTTTAGTTTCATTAAACTTTGGTTTAATTTTAGCATTATTTAAAACATGCAATGGTAAAATATTCACTTCAGCACCAGTATCAAGTTTGAATTCAACATCAAAATACTTATTTTCTAGAAATAGTTTAACATTTTTATACCAAGTTTCACTTACCGTTTCAATATTCCTTATTTCTACAGAACTAACTGTGCTTTGAAGTTCATATAGTTCATTTTCAAATGTTTTACAGTTATAGTGTCACTAAAAGTAAGTTCATTTTCAGGTTTAAATACAGTCACTGAGTCAACAAAAATATGTGATTCACTTAGTTCATTTTCCGGAGCACTCACTTGATGTACCTTCTTCGGATTCTGAGGGCATCTTATGGCAAAATGATTCTTCTGTTTACATCTTGAACAATATTTTCCGAATGCTGGACATTCCCGAGGCTTGTGTGTTCTACTGCACTTCTTGCACTCGTATTCTGATGACTGTTGCTTTGGTTTACTCTTCTTCCACTGTTTTCTCACACTGTGTACTTCACTTTCGTTATTCATACTCCTGATCTGTTCCCGACTCGATTCTGCTGCACGTACAATTTCCACTGCTTTTTCTACTGACAGTGACGACTCGCGAAGCAAACGTTCTTTCAGACCGTTGTCACGAATTCCGAGGACAATCCTATCACGAATTAGCCCATCTTCTTGATCAGCGAACTCGCACGTTGACGCTAACGTTTTCAGTTGAGTCACGTAACTCTCGATGTTTTGCCCTTCTTGTTGGACACACGAGAAAAATTTATATCGTTCATAAACGACATTCTGACGAGGTAGACAATACTCTTCAAATTTTTTCATCACTTCAGTGAATTTTTCCTTATTTTCAGGTGGATCAAATTTGAACGTGTTGTATACTTCCAGTCCCTCACTCCCGAGGAGATTCAACAGGATTGCGATTTTGACTTTTTCTGGGCGACCATCTTTCTCTGTAGCTAAGAGATAATTTTCTAGTTCTTGCTTCCATCTCTTCCACTTTTCTTTTGCATTTCCTGTGCAGAATTTCAGTGGGCCAGGTGGTCTAAATGCATCCATTTCAGTAGATGTCGTAACTCGACGAAACAACGTGGATCAGTGATAATCTTTTATCATCTTTACAATCCTGACACCATGTCAGTTGTGGGTTTCATTTTAGTGTAATATATAACACAATAAATAAACACAGTTCATATTTATAATAACTTGGTTAAATATTATTATGTAGAAGACATACAAATTATAGCATTCATGCTTGCCGCTTGCCGGTTACATTCAGATCAACAACAGTTCAGGTGCATAGTTAAAAGTTACAGTTAATACAAGTACAGTCAAAATATATTTATGCAGTTAATCATACAGTTACAATAATATCATGACATAGAGTAATTAGCAGTTATAGTTTGTTTACAGGGACACACAAAGTATTTCCATTTTACTTTATGATTATGGGAGAAAATCATTTTCTGTGTATTTTGATGATGTTTCACTATTTCAAATTTAATAAAGTTGATATGCATTGCTGAAGTGACTACAGTATGTTTTCTATAAATTATTGGATGCATAGAATTTATTGTTCATTTACAGAGACACTCAAAAGAATTAGGTTACAGGACTGACTTTGGGTGATAACTGTTGCACATGCATTTTAACACTTATCTAACTTTAAGTATATTAAGAGGTGTGCAGATCATATACAGGGTTCCATGAAAGAGTTCACACACATTTAATGCTGTGGACAACTATTGCTGAAAATGAATTTTTACTGTGTTATTTTTATTTTTATATATATATTTATTTAGACATCTCATTTGGTTGTATGAAAAAATGAAATTTCTTAGCCATTTTTCAAGTGTTGGACAGTGTTTCATAATCTATGCTACAATGCATGATTTTTTGTTCTTGTTTGTTTTGAATTCATTTTATTTAATATTAAAAACTTTCAATCAGCAGTTTCCTATTAATATTACTATATAGTTTCAGGAAATGTAACTCTTGCAAAGTATAACTCAAAATGCGATCATATATATTGATACTTCAGTATTGTTATTTTCCATGAAAATATTTTTAATTTATCAAGAGGGCTGTGCTTCCCTTATTCCTCTGTTGTCTCATTGGTTCACCATTCATAAGCAGTAAAATTCATAATCTCAGACTTTCTATGTAAAATAATTAAAATAACGATTTTGCAATAATAACACTGAGAAGCAGTTTGAATGATTAACTATTCCTGAATATAAAAATTTTATTAATTATTGATGATCCTAATTGTATAATTTAATTGAAAATGACTGTTTGACCCTGATTCACAATTCGTAAATTTCTACAACATTGTAAACATAAAATGCAAAGAAGTACTTACTTGAGAATGAATATTTCGCATTGCGTAAGGATTCCTAAGGTTTGTAGCAGAATGTGTAGGTGAGCCCCTCTCACTTGGTGGGTGATCAGGAGGAGGTGGAATGAATTCCATCCAATTTAGGACACTCCCTTTTTGAGATGGCCGTAACCGCTTTCTCCTAACTGGCAATCCATATTCATCTTTAAAAAAAAGTAAAAAAACATAAAAATGTTATCCAATATAAATGTCAATCAAATGTTAATGTTAACAATATGAATATAATTCTACCATATATTTCATTTTAAATTAAATAGTACATTATCATTCAAAATTGTTTCTAAATCAGAATATAAAAGTATTACATGAGAATTAGAATAAGTACAAACTTGACGGAGAACAAACCTTAAAAAATATTCCTAAATAGCAAATACCACAGCTACTCTTAAATTTTAAATGAAAATATGTTTATTAAGAATAGTAAGTTGTTTCCAGCAACTGAGAAAACATCATTGCAAAAAAATGCTGTCTAACAGTCAAAACCATCTTAAAAGGAAAAGAAAATTAAAAAAATAAAAATAAACTAATTACATGCAATACTTCTTCATTTAAAAAAATGCTAATTTGAAATAAATTTTGACTGGAAATGAAATAATAAAATTTAATGACATATAATTATATTAAAATTTAAACAATTAAAAATCAAAATCCATAAGGCTCATGCTCATAAATATCAGAAGAGGAAGAAAACTGCATCTGTCATTCAATATTAGTTAACTTCTCAGATTTTATATTTTATTATTTTGAAACAAACAAGTCCTTTACATATTAATTCATTCTCAAAGAGTGTTACTGCTGTTGAATTCAGTTCAACAGCATCGAAGCTGCATTCCTAATTATTATCATACTTGTACCTCTTATTTATAAGCTAAAGAAGAAATGTAAGGTGAAAAATTATGGTTGTTTATTATACTATAACGAAAATCTACAGCAATAGAGTACAAGAAATACAGAAAAATGTGATTTTAATTTAAATAAACATTGCTCAAAGTGCATAGAAATGTGATAAAAAGGGAAAAATCATACAAAGTTTATAAATTATGGTTTACTTTCTTGTTTTATTCGCACACTGAAGTGCATGTGTGAAAACTTATTTGTATTTCAATTTTGTTTCCTTGAAAAAATAGAGAAAATGATTTAAAAGAAAGAAAGATTGTGAAGCACTTGGGAGTTGTACATTGTATTGCAATGAATGAATGAACATTGTATGGAAATGAAAGCAATTGATTGCTTTCACAGCAATATGCATTTCTTCAATTTTTATATTTTTTAGAAGATGACTTAATATATAGACATATATGTAATTTAAGAAAGTCAAACCATTAATATTTTCATGCCATTACATGGAAAACACTCCCTTAAAAAAAGAAATGTATCAAAATAAGTTCAGCTATATATTGTAAACATGCACATTCATATATATACAGAAATCAAATTGACAACTTCCTCCAGATTTCAAAGCAGGTAGAAATATATGTTATTTTTCTTTTTAATTTTCAGTGAAATCACTTTAAAAAAAATCATGATGCAGAGTAAAATAAAATCTACAAAGCTTGAAGATTAAACTTGTTACTTTTGTAAAGGGCTTGATTAGCAGAATATCAGATAATTCATTAAATCTGTATTCGGTAACGGATCTAAATACTCTTTTTTTTTAATTGCATATCATTAATTGTTATTGTAGATTACAAGAAATGTTTTTTGCTTTAGAGAAACAATTATATTCTAAGCTTAATTTAAAAATTAATTTTTATAAGCAGTGGTAATAAATCTACATAATACATGTGAAAAAATAAATAAAATAAAACACATTCATCACAATAAATTTTCACTAATTATTTAAACATAAGGCAAAACAGAATGAGTAATTCTTATAATTGGTACAAGTGCAAATCTTATGAACATTTCAATACACTTATGTAACTTAACTATATTTCTCTCAAATCGAAACTTGGAAGCAGAGGTTTTTGTGGATTTTAGATCATAAAAATATCTTAATCTTTAAAAAATGCTTTCTATGAAGTATAAAGAAACTTAAAAAAAAAAAAAAAAAAAAAAAAAAAAAAAAAAAAAAAAAATCAGCTAATTTAACAAAAGAGGTTATGAAGTTAGCTTAGAAATAAGATTTTTATTTTTACCACTTATCTTCATCCAAATTTTACTCATAAAGGTGATTCAACTTAAAAAGCACACCTATATAATGTTTTTTTACTTATTAAATATGGTTAATTAATTAATTTAAAAAATATATTTTTAATTACTATATATTTTACATTTGTTTACATAAACCTAGCAACTGCATATTTTAAAGGGGAAACACCATTTGCAGATTTTAGAGAGTCTACTGTAAATAAAAGTTTTAAACTGCTTATTTAGAATAATTACTACAATAATATATATATGTATATATACCATTTAACTTTTTTTTATGTATAAGGCACCCATACTTTTCTAAAATTTGGAAGAACTTATTTTCTTTTCAATTAATTTAATAAAGCATGACAAAAGATTAAATATACATACCTGTAGTGTAACTACCCGAATCACTAGACGGACTCATCACATTTCTGGCATCCAGTAATTGTTCCGTCACACAATCTAAAAATAACATAAAATTATATTAATGATTACTTTTATTTTTTTGACATGAAGTTATCAGAAAGTTAAAATGAATAAAAATTTGAGAAGAACAATGAAACAAATGGCACCTTCAATCAAACGAGCTTCCATATCATACATTTTGTCAGATTTTTTGCTCACCTCAGAACCACTACTTTTTCCTTCATGAATCTGGAATTTAAGAGAAGAATAAGAAATAAAGAAGTGAATAATCATGCTAATATACAATCTTTTGATTTAGAGGTACTTTAATTGTACAGTACATGACATATTATCCAGAATCCTCAGCACCAAAGGCTTTCCAGATTTTGGATCCTCCCGAAATTCATAATCCCTCCCTCCCCACCCCCGAAAAATGGGATTTTTCAAAGACATAAAAATAACAAAATTTAAACAATCCCATGCAGAATACTAATAAAATTTATCTTTTGCATTTAAAAAAAAAACCCTTGCACTATTCAAAGGTAACAATAAATAAATAAAAATAAAATTGGAAACTGATATTATTTTATCTACAAGTTCTACCCTTTTTTTCTTTACAGCTACATGATCTACATAAAAAGATTTTGATCGATATTTTTAATAAATCTTATTTCTTAAATAAATTTGGAAACTCTATCCACCCACCCATGAAATCTGAAATTCCGCCGGAATTATATTTTACAAAAACATAAAAGTAACAATAAGGATGATTTTGCTGACTAGTAAAAAATTTTCCATGACTATTTTTAACCACTTTCACTAGTCCCGCCAAGCAAAATCTAGAAACAGTGAGCAGATCATTTTAAATATGCAAGAAGGGGGAGGGGGGGGGGGCACAAGCAAATAAATAGAACTCTGTGCTTATATGTGTATTCAAGTAACACAATAGCCATAGCCTTAATATTTTTTTGGAGGAGAGAGGGGACAAAGTATCTGATAATTTTTTTTTTTATGAATCATAATATAAATTAATTTTAAAATAAAATTTGACAGAAATGTAATTTTTTTTCTAATTGGAGGGAGGGGGGGGGGAGGGGGGCTGTGTTCCCTGCCACAGAAGTAACATGTTTTAGTGGTTACACATTGAAACAATGGACTGAAAAAAAAATAGGAATCTGTAAAATTTTTGAAAAATTGCAAAATTTTAGTAAATTTACAAATTTATAAACTTTCGAATGATTTTTTTTTTCCTGCTTTCGGAATTCTGGATAATGGGTCCTGTACTGTACTACGTTTAACAATTATAAATAAATAAAAAGTAGGAAATGCATTTGCACATGATTAATAGCATAACATACCACACAGAAACATTTCAATTTGGGTAATATTTATGAAAATTTATGCAATATCCTTAAATTATTCAAATTTAAACTTCTCTTGAAGTTCCATAAGCATAAGCAGTGATAATAATAGGAGAAAAAAAAAGAAATACAAAATGAAATATAGATGCATGACTAATATTAACAGCAGATAAATGACAAAACAGCTAATTTTACTTAAACTGTATCTCAAAAAATATTTTTACATCCAGAGTCAAAAATGACAGAATTTTCATAACTATTATTCTTTAATTTAACCAAAAATACGTGATATTCTATAGAGTAAAAAATCATCTTATAATTCATTATTTATACGTAAAGCATTTTTTTTTTTTCAGATGTTTAAAAAAAATCTAGCATGCATAAATTTTTGAGAACATCACACTTTCGTTACAGAGTGTTTCTGATTACAGATCCTTTTTAACACTTTCCGACATAGATAATAGGTATTTATCAATTTGGTGTTCGTTTGACTAACCATTACTCTAACTAATGTATATGTACTCAATTGCATGTAATTAATTTAGATTATAGAGGTTTACCATGGTATGTTTGGTTTTGAAAATAGAGTGTGTACCACTTATGGTTCATTTACAGGGGCACTCAAAAGTATTGCATTACATTATGGTCTATGGAAAAAAAATCATTTGTGGTGTATTTTAATGATGTTATTTCAAACATGGTGAAATTTATATACATTGTTTAAGTACACTACAAGACGGTTACTATAAAATGTTATGTGTAGCACTTACAATCCATTTACAAAGGCACCCAAAAGAATCCCACATTATATTAATGATCTATGGGGTAAAATCGTTTGTGGTGTATTTTAATGATGTTGTTACTGTTACAAACATAAAGAAATTGATATGAATTTCTGATGTGCACTAAAACATGCTTTCTTTAGAATAGGGGATGCAAATCATTTACAGGATCACACAAAAGAATTTAGTTATATAATGGTCTATGGAGAAAAATTGTTTGCAGTACATTTTAATTATTCTGTGCAACTTTAATCATTTCAACATTTGCTCCGAGATAAGTTGGGGCTAAAAGCACAGTTTCCCTATACCTGCTGCCAGTGAAGTGGTTAAACATGATGAAAAGTGATATACATTACTGAAGATTACTAGAAGATGCTTGCTGTAGAATATGATGTACATAACATCTATCATTCATTTACAGGGACTCATAAAAAGTTTTGGATACAGTACTATATCCAAAGTATGGTTTATTAGGTATGACTGCCATAAGTGGGATTTCAGTAATGGTATGTGTTTTTAGTTTAACTACATTTTTTAATACTACATGATGAGTATAAATTCTATACATCATATACAGGGCTACATAACAGAATTTGTAAGCATTGCTGAGGATGAGTGTGAATTTCTTAAAGAGTTTTTAAATTTCAGTTATACATTTTCAAGCTCAACTATATTTAGCATACTAAGAGATGTTTATCGAATATAAATAAAATCATATACTTTGCAAAGAAATGGATATACGATCGCCTATAGATTGTAATTCCTGGAAGTGTGGCTTCAGTAGTTTTAAGTGTGTTTTTCCCTGAATTAAACTTTAGCTTAATATGTGGCACATATAACAATCTGTAAGCAATACACAGAGCTGTGCAAAAGAATTCAAGTAAGTTTCCAGCTATTCTTAAAAATCACTAAAGGGGAATTTTCAACATATTATCCCTTAATCCCAACATATTATCTCTTAACCCTCCAGCCGCAGGCGAGTTTTTCATTTTCTTGGATAAAACTGCGGCATATTTTTAAGTGTTGCAAGTGGATTGCTTTTTTTAAATTCAGATTGTTTGATTCCCACCACTTTTTTGAAATAGAAATAGTCACTTTATTTAATTATAGATTAAATAATGTAAGAATAAACAGAATTATACGCTTTTAAACAAGTGGTGGGAATCAAGCAATCTGAATTTTAAAAATGTAGCTCACTGGCAACAGTGGAACATGAAAATAGCATGTCCCATGGAATTGTATAGAATATGCGAAGTGCAATATAAGCATTACCCATGGCTGGATGGTGAACTGGAATACTTTCCCTTTATTATTATTATATATTATCCCTATATTATAGCCTGATATTAAAATTTATCCCATCTGGCAATAGCTATAATTGTCATCATATCTAAAAACCAATGTTTCTAGTATCAACAAATTTATCTAGAAAATGTCATTTTCCAATTGAAACACTGATAGTCAAATCACATTAATATTTTAAATACCTAATCATACTAAAAACATAAGCTAATAATAGAAATAAATATGTTTTATCAGACACTTACATATTATAAACAAAATTAATCAATAATAATTTAAAAAGCAAACATAAATTTTAATTTGAAATTATCAAATGTTTCACATGTCAATAGTTGCATTTATAAAAGAGTCTCACAAAATGTTTGCAATTTGAGAAGACTGTAAAACAAGTCTGAGTTTAAAGTTCTTAATAGCCCACATGTGTTCATCGACTGAAATAGTCTTGCAAAAAATGTTTTAAGAAAAAATATTTAGTGTAACATATTTCATGTTTATAGACTTCATTAAAAAAAAAAAAAAAAGAAAAGAAAAAAAAGTCATAGCCTAGGAAGTAAACTACAAGTACATCTGCCCCAAAGTCTTTCCTTTTCCAGGATTTTGTTCTGTGGGCAACCTTGCTTTAATCACCTGATGCCAAACACTCTTTTTTTTTTTCCTTGGAGGCAAGGGGGGGGGGATTTGAAACACAATTTTACAAACTTAAAATAAATTAAAAATGGAATAAATATAAATGTAATGAGACATACAGAACCACTATGATGCCTTGCAGAAGGGTTTATCAAAGTAGTAGTTGCATAAGGAGCTGGCACAGCAGGCAATTCCTTTTTATAAAAGGTAGTCATATTATGTGTATCCACTTCAGCGTAATCTGAAGCTCCACCACTGCTTAAAAAAGGGGAATAGAGGCTGTAAATAATAATTAAAACAAGCTACAACACATGCATCATGTACATAATTTATATTTAGCAATAAACACACAAAATATAAAGCAAATCAATCTTACAAGAATGAAACAGGTGTTAAATCTAAAGTTTGAAAAGTAAAATACACCTAGTTTTAAATAACTATAAAAGAAAAGAAATTCTGTACAAAATTCAAATTAATCAGTTTATATGGTAATTAAAAATGTTTTAATTTAAAATATTTTTAACTACTGATATAGATGAATAAAAATTTAAAGTAAGATAAAATTATTCCAGTAAATATGTACAGAATTTTTTTTAATTTAAATTATCCTTCTTTTTCATAATAAAACTTTCTAATGCAAGATCTAAGAGGATATAGTTAAGCAAAGGTTATTTTTATCAAACCGACATATCAACATCAAATGAGAAAAAAAAAGTTTGATATTACTTTAACTAATTAACTCATTTAGTGATTTAATTAAATATTTCCCGGTTTATAAATTTAAGTTTATAGATGTATGAAAAATTTTTTAAGGTGAAGTGAAAAAAAAAAAAAAAAAGAAAACAAGGAAGAGCAATGAGAAAATTTCAAAAGCATTATTTAAGTAGGAACATCAATTGAATTTTAAGTAATTTCGATATAATAAACATAATGCCATTTGTTCATTTATTATGTAATGGGCTGAACTCAAAAGACTAACACAATAGAAGGGCTTGGACTAAAGATTTAATTATAAGGGATGACCTATTTCAGACAGAGAACATGAAACCAATTTAAATATGATGGGGAGGGGGGGGGGGGGGAGGCATCATGTGAGTTAACTCTAGCTAAAAAGTTATTATGGTAATTCAAAAGAAAAAAAATAATTAGAAATTAAATGATATTTCTGAGTAAACAAAATACAATTGTGAAACAGTTCTTTGATTTTTTTTTTTTATAAAATTAAAAAAAAAAAAAAGTTAAGGCTTCAAAATGAGTGGTGGTTGAACTACAAAATCAAACACACATTTAAAATTACAAGATAAGTTTCAACTGCACTTGTTCAGAAAAATATCCTTCAAAGTCATGAAGCTATAATGCTTCTTTTTATTTCATTTTATTTTTATTGTATTTAGTAATGCTATCAAAGGTTTCTACTAAGATATTCAATTATTATAAATCACATTCATTGTTTATCAATTACATACCTTATATAACTACGATCGACTCCAGGGTTTGTATTATTTAAAAGTTTATCACCAGGCAAGCAATTTTTTCCAGCAGGTGTTGGATGCCATGCATGATTAATCCAGAGTGTTTCACGAGCGCTCACCCCAACTCTGCAGAAGGTTAAGGGGAGAAAGTGTTAGAAAAGTTAGGAAAGTTACCATCACCATTCAAATAGATATCATGCAAAAAGAGAAATAAAAACAGTCTAAAATAATCTAAGCAGCAAATATCTAATAAAGTTATTACATAAAGAGCATAAAAAAGTACAGGCATTTCTCGATTAGTTTACATTTATCGAAAGAAATTATTATCACAGTAAAAGAAGTGTTGTCAATTTGCTTCGCTTGTGATAGATACTAAAAATTCTAGATAATATGAATGAATTAATTTCACACAGTATTTGCAAAGAAAAAAAAAATAGTGAAACTTTAAATGATAAGGGGGCTTTTTACTAAATTTTACTGCAAATAGTTAATATAATTTACTATTGTATTCCAAAGATGAAACGGAAAAAAACAAACACTTACCGTACATCTTCTGTTTTGTGTACAGGACCTGTAAAAATATTTCTTATTGAAGAATTCGGTGCAACAAAAGATCAATAAAATATATTACACAAATAAATGAGCAAATAAATATTTTACATTAACAGTATTTGTTCAAATTAACATCACAGTTACATTAAAAATGTAAGCTTCTTTTTTTTTTTATAATGCACATTGAACCAGTTTTGATTTAATTTTTTGAAGTAATTTAATTAAAAAAAATATTTTAATATGTTGACCTTGTTGAACTGGGTTTAACCTATTCTTGATAACTTCAAATAATCAAAAAATAAATAAATTATTAAAATATATTAAACCATTTTTATTTCAAATTAAGAATAATAATTATAATAAATGAAAAGATTTTTATTGTAAAAATAGAGCAACACCATGTTATTGTTTTGATTTTTTCCCAAAATGATCAAATTAGAATAAAAAATATCATAAAACCAAGCCTATCATGCTAAAAGTGAAAATGAACAAACTACAAAAAACAATACAATTTCCATTTTAGTAAAATACACACATTTTCTGCATGCTGCATATTAATTATAATAAAATGAAAAGTGTTTTACAGTGGCACAATTAGCTTCACTTATTTGAGATTACATTTTACATTTTTTTTCTTAATACACACAACTAAAGAGTTCTACTGACAAATTATCATAGTTTTAAATTATTCAAAAAGCTGTTTGTGCTAATTATTTAGTAAAAAGCACTTCATGACAAAAAAGTATAGTTCAATATTTATACTTAAATTTAGAACAAATAAAGTGTTCATTCTATTCCTCATTTAGTAATACAATGGACTTTATTAAGAAAGAATGAGCAGTGTTAAATAGACCAAATGTAGGTATAAAAAAGGTGCATACGGTTGTTTCAAAGCTTCCTAAGCTCCACCATCAGTGTGAAAATTAAAAATTAAACATTAAAACATAGCGAGCCAGAGAGACGCACCTCACAGCTCAGCCATCAAAGGCAAAATAGCTCTGAGTATTGAAAAACCTGAGTGTTGAAAAACAACTACAGAGTCAATCCTTCCCACACAGTACAAGGAGACCAGTCAGAATTGTACAGTCATTTTGGGACAGTTAAGCAGAGAGGAGAAAAAGAAGGGGAAGGGAACACAGCGAATTACAGAAATAAGAGCCATACTTTTGAAAAATTAGGTGTACTAGACAAATCGTCAAACAAACTGTTAGAATTTTTCAATATATGATAAGCTTCCCAAAAGTCTAGATCATAAATTGATGAGCAGTTCTGTATTATAACTTTCAGAAAATTTAAAATTATGATTGTTAGACCAGATGTGATTAGCAAAAGCAGATCGTTTAATGCCACAATTTTTAACACTAGTTTATGGCTTTTATGCATGTGACATCACATCCCACAGCTATCAGTGTTTTTAACCATCAGAATGCCATTAAGTGCATCCACAAGTACCACCAGCAGACAAATTTTAGCCTCAACTCAGATTGTGTGCATAAAGTTAACCGAAATTTTGTAAATTTAGCAAATGTTCTCGGACATAGAACAAGAATTTTAATTTGTATTGCAATATATTTAGTATCTTATTGACACAACAATGAATTTCTTTGTGGTATTTTTAACAAATAACCATTAATAATACATACTCCGTAGAGTGCTATACTAATATTCAAAAGTAAATATCACCCAGCAGATGATGTTAGCATTGACACCAGATCACATGCATAAGGTCCATTGAAATGTTTCGTGTTTTCTGTTTATCATGAAAATTTAAAAAAAGGGTTATGAATAAGAATGTGTGCTTTTCAGAACATTTTCTGCATAATTTGTCATTTGACTATATATAGAAACTGCTTTTTAGCATGATATTTAACCTTGACCTCAAGACAAATGTAAAATAAATTTAATTTTACAAAAAAAAATCTAAATAAACATTTAAAATGGGAATTAACAATCTCATTCACAGGTTAACAGCAGCAAATACATTATACCAATTATGATTTTATTTGTTTATTTATATTTTTACAAATGAAAAAAAAAAATACTTCAAAAATAAATAAGAAGAATTAAAGAAACCGTGATTGTTATATTGAATTATAATATTTTTTATTGGTATTATAAAATTTTATTTTGCAATAAATAAATAAATAAAATAATATAATTATTATTATAAAAAAAAAGAACTAAAATTATGCTTTTATGCTGAATAATAGTTCCATAATATCTGACATTTGTGTTGATTTTAATTGTTTACTTGCATGATTTTAATTTTTAAACATTAGTTTTATTTATTTATTTATAAGAATAACTCCAATATTGTTATCTAAAATATCTATCTATTGAGCTCAAGCAGAATTAGCTAAAATATGCAAAAAAAATGTTACCCGACAGATGTGCTTGCAATCCTTTCTTCAATGCAGCTCGTCTTCTAATGAACAAGATTATAAAAAAGACTGTAAGAAGAATAAAAATTATGCCTCCAATTAATCCAATGAACCATGGCTGGCGAACTATATCACCGATATTTGAGACAACTGATGTTTTATCACCATAAGATATCACAGCGCCATATTCTGGAAAGTAAAATAAAAAACATAGATACTTCTTTATTGATGTTCTATTGCAAAATTAAGCTAATATAAATGTAAATTATCACAAATACTGAAATTTAATTAAAATGCTCATCAATAATTTTATGTTTAATTTTAAATGATGAAACTATACATAATATGTTAAAATTTACATATATACAAATCTACATAAGGAAATCATGACTAACAAAGAAATTAGATGTCACATATTAATCTATAAAAAGTTCTATCCAGCTAAAATACAGCCCCCCTCCCCCATGTTCCTTTGTGTTCTGGACTAAATGGAAAGTATTAGATATGTTTAAAAAGTAAACCATTTCAACATCATTTTTCTATGATAATTATTTACTTATTTATTATAAATAGATTTACAATAGAATAGTTATAAATTCAATGAATATTAAATAATCTGCTACTCTTAATCTAATATGAAAGTATGAAATACAACAAATATCTGAAAATTAACCCATTTCTTTTTCTTACTTATTTGTTTCTTACAGTACGGTTTCAATTTATTTCAAAATAAATTAAAATCGAATGAACGACAAACTTGAATATTGAGTACTTGTATATCAAATAACAAGTTTCAAAATCAGACAAATCATTTGTGCAAAAAAATTAAAGAGAAAATAATTATTTATCTTTCCTGCAAATGTAATTAGACAGAATGAATTCCAGAAACTAATACAGTGCATATGTTAAACGAATGTGTAAATTCATTATATATATATATATATATACACACATACACTAGCTTAAGGCTTCAATGATGCTTCCCAGTTATGAAATCTCAGGCTAAAATAGACAAAAATGTAACACAAATTATTCATTACCTAATATAATTATCAAAATTTGGCTTTCTAATTAACATCTGATATGTAAGTATTAATAAAGTATTAATTTTTGAAATATTATTTTTCTAAATTTTAAGTATTTCAAAACAAGCAATAAAATTTAAAAATTTTGCTGAAATAAAAATTTTAAATTGTATTTCCTTTTAAAAGGCATTTGAACTTTAAAAAGAAAAAATATTAAAACATTATACACATTTTTTGATGTCAACTTTCTGATGCTGAGAATAAAATTTTGGTAATTATACTGGACAATGAACACTGAAGTTTTTAAACTTTCCCATATATTAACATGGAATGTCAGGAGCAGAGAAAAGAAAAGTTATTTCACTAGTGCCCCCTTATCTATATACAGGCTGCAAATATTCATGCACAACTAGCCGGTGTTTTTTATACAAATATTGCAATTTTTTAATCCTTTCTATAACTCGCTATAAATTTTGGAGTAATTACTGTAAATTGGTTATTTTTTAAAATGAAAAACCCATTATCAGAATCTATATCTAATCAATATCAAATTTGCTGATATAATATCACGGTAATGTTTGTTAAATGGCTGATAACATTGTAATCATAAATGATGCAAAGGTGTGCTATTTCTATTAATGATAGTTTTATAAATGATGCATAAATGCGTCAGCAATCTGTATAGTGTTAACATGGAAACTTATAGGAATTCTTTGAAACAGTGAGAATTTATTACATTAACTGGGTTATTACTTTAATCAGTATTTAAGTGGGTTCATTCATAGATCGATATATATATATATATATATATATATATATATATATATATATATATGAGATATATATTTACATATGTAAAACATAAATGACAACAAAGTACCTATTTTGGGATGAATGGATGGAGTAAATGGTCCAATTCCAGATGAAGTTAAGGCTGCAGCTTTAATGTTATACACAGATCCATCCGTTAAATTAGTGAGAGTAATGGAAGTTGTTGTAGCATTTGTAATGAGTTGAGAGTGTAGATTGGAAGATTCATCCAGTATTCTGACCTGTAAAAATAATAAAATTAAGGAAAATCATTTTTGGTTTCTGTCATCTTATTATTATTAGTTTAATTATTTTATTTTGGCATCATTTTTGTATTTACAATACTATAATGATAATTATTCAATATATTTACAACAGAATAGTTATACTTAGAATGAACATTTAATAGTCTGTTAATTTCAATTCAATATGAAAACATGAAATAGAAAAAAATATATGCAAATTAGTCATTTCTTTTTCATTTAATAAAATTTAGCTCTGTGTTTTATACTTATAAATATTTCAAATGTCGTTTTCAAATTTTAGCTTAAAATTCTTATCTTCAGAACAAATCTAGAAACATGGGCAGAATTTTAAAAACCATAGTGCTAACTGTTCTTTGTTTTAAATTCTATTAAAGTATAAACATTGACAGATCAGATAATCACAATAAAAAACTAAAAATAGTTTAATATTAAATAAGAAGTAATATAATATGTACTATAAAATATAATAAAAATAACTAAGAAAAACAATGTGCACAGATACAGAAATGAGTTTTCATTAATTTTATTTTCAACAACTTACAGAATAGCCTTTTAAGTGACCATTACGATGTTGAGGTGGAGGAGGTGACCATGAAATTGTTGCACTGTTAGAACCAATTACTCGTAGTTGCAAATTATCAGGTGGTGCAGAAGGGACTAAAGTTTTAAAAATATATATATGATCAAAAAAACACATTAAGTATAGTTTACATAAACAAGTTATAAAAATCATAAGATGCTCTATAATTGTTTTCTATTAATATATTTTTCCCTTAGTTGCTAAATCAATTTATATATCTGTCCCAAGTAACACTTGAAATAGTTCCCATAAGAGACTACTAGCCATAACACTTGAAAAATCCCATAAGAGATACACGTCAAAAGGTCAAACTTAAGTATAGTTCGCATAAACAAGTTATAAAATTCATAAGATGCTCTATAACTTTTTCTATTAATATATTTTTCCCTTAGTCGCTAAATCAATTTGTATATCTGCTCCAAGTAACACTTCAAATAGTTAGAATCCAATAAGAGATATAAGTCAAAAGGTCTAACTAGCCATTACCAAGTATAACCTGTTTTCTATACGTTTGATTCCAGTTTGAAAATCTTAATGCTCTTAAGATTCTCAAACTGGAACCAGACATATAGAAAACAGACTATACATGGTAATGGCCACTTATGTCTTGTGACTTATATCTCTTATAGGGTTCTAACTATTTACAATGTAACTTGGGGCTGATATAGAAACTGATTTAGCAACTAAGGGGAAAATATATTAATTGAAAAAAGTTATAGCACATCTTATCAATTTTATAACATACAGTCCACTCCCTCTAATCCGCAAACGCCTGTAGGTAGGTAGGTAGTGGGGGGGGGGGGGCTTTGGGACCTATAAGCAGCACGGCTGTTGTCCCGAATGATCCAAACAAACAGAAACGTCAGACATAGACAGCACTAGACACCTGGCTAGAAGCAATCAATACTATGGATAAACCGTAGCGTAGAGTTACGAAAGACACTCGACGAACAAAAATTTTTTGATAAAGCAACCAAACGAACGAAAACACTCGTCGCTCAAATCAAAACCCGCCCAACAACTCCTGCGTTGAGCGCGGTACCTGACACAAGAAAACAAGATATGCTCCAAGGAGTTCAAAACACCACACGCACGGCAGCTGCCGTCCGCAACCAAGTTAAAGCGAGCTAAAATCTCCGGGGTAATAAGCATCCTGCAAAGGAGACGGGACACAATCACATCATCTCTACGATTATGAACCCAACACCGAGAGTGATTGACATTGGGGATATCCCCATAAGAAGCATAATACTTGCAAGTTCGGTAAGAGTGCTCACCCTGCAGCAGAACACTGTGAGAGAACCTACGGATAGTATCTTCTGGCGAGGTCCAATCAATCAGAGGGTCAGATACAGAAACACTTTTGGCAAGGCCATCGGCCCTTTCATTGAGGGGGATACCACGGTGTCCCGGAACCCAGTAAAAGGAGAGGTGAATGGAGAAATGCTGCATCCGAACAATTTTATTGTGGAGCCAAAGGATAACTCTGGGAGACTTCAGATTAGCAGACTGGAGAGCCAAAAGAACCGACAAGCTGTCTGTTAAAATCACCACGGGACGAGATAACGAGATCAATTCGTTGAGAGCCACACCTATTGCGAGAGCTTCCGCTGTGAAGACGGAGTTGACATGCTGCACCCTATAGCCAAAGTGATGTGAGGAAGTGCAGCCTGCAATCGAAGTGAGGGAATCTGTCTTTGAGGCATCGGTGGCAATAATATCCCACGAGTCAGTAAAGTTCTGGAAATAATCAGCAAACATCGGGGCAATGATGCTAGCATCAAGGTCCGTACGCTGAAAAGGAAGATCAGAGGTGAAAAATTGCACTGCGTTCGAGTCAAGAGAAAGAGGAACTTGGAAGCTGATGAGGAAATCCAGATCAATGCCCAGACCGGCAAAAAACTCAGAAACATGAGAAAGATGATTTCTTGGTGAGACCAGAATATCCTCACAAGAGTCCAAGAGAGGAGACCAGCTGCCAAGGGCAAGATGCTTCACCCAGAAGCCGAAAGCCAGAACTCTGATTCTGTCAGCTAGGAGACAAGCCCCAGCATGCTTGAGAAGAAGAATATTAGGCGTCCACTTCGGGAGCCCCAGAGCAACCCGTAACGCACTCGTCTGTATCACTTCAAGCATCTTCAGTAGCGAAGGACTAGCAGCCGTGAGAAGAGCAGCTCCATATTCGATGATACTACAAATAGAAGAGATGGCCAACGTCTGCAGATGATGTGAACGAGCCCCATACCTTTTGTGGGCTAAAGCTTTTAAGATGTTGATCCTTTTAAAGCATTTCGTCCGGAGGTATTCTACATGCTTCCGGAAGCCTCCACGACGGGCAAAAAGGAAACCTAGGAACTTTAGAACGGGGCACCACTCGATGAGTCCACCGTTCACGCTGAAGTGGACATCACAGACCGCTCTCCGTCTCGAGAGATTAATCGAATGGCATTTGTCAGCCCGGATGGAAAGTTTCCAATAGGAACACCACACTATTATAAGTCGAAGAGCCTCTTGGAGTTTGGCTCTACAGGTATCCAAACAATCATTCACACAGTAGATGAAAATGTCGTCTGCATAGATGAGGAACTTGATGCCCAGGCCCACCAGGACCTCATAAAAATCTGCCATGAAAATTGTAAAAAGGATGGGACTCAAAACTGCCCCCTGGGGAACACCTCTACCAATAGTTCGGGAGGAAGACACGTGACCCCTCCACGCAACCTTGACGACTCTGGTAGAAAGAAAGCGACGAATCCACCGAAGCATCCGTCCTGTGATGCCCACCTGGGCACATTTATAAATAAGTCCATCAATGTAGACAGAGTCATAGGCTGAATGTAAATCCAAAGAGACGCCCAACATATATTTCTTCGCCTTTTTGGCAGACGTGATATCATGCTGGAAAATCGCTAACGCCGTATGGCAATCCCGGAAGGGAAGAAATCCAAGGTGCCTAGGGACCAAGGTTTTATGGCAGAGTAGGTGGTGCACCATCCTTCTGGCAATCATCCGCTCACAGATTTTACCCGTTACCGAGGTTAAGGCAATCGGACGGTATGAAGAAATATGATGTCTCGGCTTGTCAGGCTTCAGAATTGGAAGAATGGTCGCCGACGTCCAGCTTGAGGGAATGTCCCCTGAGCACCAAATGCTGTTGTACATACTCAACAAGCAATCTAAAGAGTGATCGTTTAGCCCCTTGAACAGGGCCGCACTAATCCTGTCCTCCCCAGGAGTAGAAATTCTCGTTCTTCCAATGGCCATCTTTAGCTCTGAGATCGTGAACAGACAGTTGAGCGAAACATTACACTCATCACCATAAGTAAATGGGATTGGCTCGTGGCAGCCTCCCTCACCAAAGTGATCTGAAAAGGCTTCAGCTTGGGCTACCGCATCAGCAGAAAAAGAGTCAGGTAGTTGTAAGTAGAGGTGGGAATCAGGAGAAGAGCTGGACCGAGATTTGAAATTACGAAAAATTTTATATAAAAGGCCAGGGTCGTTCGCATTACAGCAAATGGAGTCCCAGTAGCGAGGCTTGGCTTCCCTGACCACCTGGCGGAGCTTGGCCGAGAATCTTTTATATTTCATCCAGTGATCCACAGAAGTTAGTTGACAAGCTCTTCGCAGATGGAACTTTTTCTGTTTGCTAAGGGTGCTACACCGCGCAGTCCACCACACAGGGAGGCGTTTCAGGGACTTAACACAGGCTGTACTGTGATTCAACATGGCACGCCGAACTAAGGACTGGAACGATGACGGCTGTATATCGGTAGCCAAATGTAGGCTGGAGTTAACTTCCGGGATGATGCGGGCCCAGTTGTAAAGAATGGGACCAGGACGCAGAGAAGGGTTAAGCTCTACAGAGATAACAATGGGGAAGTGATCGCTGTCGAAAAGATCATCCTCAACGACGATCGAGGAGCAAGTAAGAAGCCCAGAAGAACAGGTCGAAAGATCAATTAGAGAAGTAACCCCACCGGGGGCCACATGGGTAGGAGCAGAATAGTTCATTAAGCAGAAGGGGCTATCAGAAAGCCAGTCCACCAAACGCACGCTGGCCCGCGAGGACACCGGGGATCCCCACAGCGGGTGATGAAGATTAAAATCTCCCAAGATAAGAGAATGACCAGAAAGATCACGGCAAACCTTCAAAAGATCGTCAACCACCAACCCAGATGAGGAGTAAACGTTGATAATGTTGAGACAGGAAGAACCAAGGGAAATGCGGACGCCTAAGAATTCGTTAGCTGAGCCCAAATTATCGAAACACAACCTTGTAGACGACCAAGTAGAGTTCACCGCCAAAGCCAGACCACCACCGGCCTGACCGACTCTGTCTTGGCGGTAGATCACTTTACCCGACATCGACAGAGGCTTCACCGGTGAAAGAAAAGTTTCTTGGAGAACCAAGACATCCGACGACAAGAAAGGTTCAAGCTGGAGGAAGGGGAGCTTGTTGGAGATACCGCGGCAATTCCACTGAAGCACACTAATACCCATAAGAGACAGAAAAAAGAAAAACTATCAAACACAAAACAACAATCAAGAACCTGCCCCCTGCAGGAACACTCGCCCAAAACACAAGAGGAAAACTTTTTTTTTTTTTTTTTACCCCCCTTTACCATGCACGTAGGCACGTTTCTGCTCCGGGGATTTGTCACTGAGTTTAGCCATACAGTTCATAATTATATTACTCAGAGCACTGATAGTTTCTAGAATTTTCGCAGACTGCTTTTCTGAATGGTCCACTAAAATCTTTAACATATTATTCGTCCTGATCTCAATAGCTTTTTTTAATTCATCTTGGTCGGGTTTTTTAACACTGGTTTTCTGTGCATATGATTCAGAATTCGCCCTCGTCGAAAATTTTCGGCGAGCTTCAGTAAAAGATAGGAAATTTCCACTTTTGAAGCGGAGAAAATCCATTTCTCTCGAGCGGGTGGGGCACTGGAGATAATCTGACCTGTGCCCCCTCCCCACAGTTCACACATTTGACTTCTAGCGTGCACGGACCAGTATGCTTTTGGCCACACGTGCAGGCCCGTAGCCAGGTGGGGGCCAGGTCGGGCAAAGCCCGACCTGGAAAATGTTTTGCCCGACCTAGTGCATTCCGATAAAAACTCAAATTTCCAGTTTTCCCCCATTTCTTGTTCAACCTAGAATGAAGCTCGACATTCTGATCATTTTTTCACTCAATATTTCCCTTTAAAAAAATTCATGTAATACAACATCAAATTTTCATTTTTCCATAACAGACCTTTCCCTCTACCCCTAAATTTCCTTTCTAGACTGGAAACAAAAATAGCAAAATTTCATCTATAAAGCTTTTTTCCTCTCCCTCTTTAACAGACCTGTCGAAAATTGTTCCATTGTGCGTGCCTCGCTTTTTCGCTTTGTAGAAATTATCCCATACCGCTTCAAAAACAAACCGGGTTTACCTTAAATCCCTAAAGCTTGCTTTCTTTATACAATTGTCACCCTATGTAATTTATCGTTAGGAGGCGGGGTTGAAACCAAAGGCTTCTGAAACTACTCTTGAAGCAGCCCACAATACTGTTTCCTTAACTTTAATTTACTGTACATGACAGTTAAATGCTTCTTTCGTGGAAACTTGTTCCGATTACAAGAACCTCCAGAGGACACTCCCCCCTCCCAATGTGAAAATACAAAATAGATAATGGAAAATCTGTCCCTTCATCTCTTCGACTGTCTCCCATTCCACTGAAATTTTTAAAAAAATGTCGCTTCTAAAATAAACCAATCATTATTTCAAATTTAAACAATACAATATGTCAGGTTACTTACGATTTTACAAATCCAAATTTATTACTTACTGACACAATCATAAAGCCACTTTTATTCTTAAATTTAAAAATGTTACAGATGCTTTTATTAAGAAACGAAGAAACTGAATGCATTGTTTAATGAAACTGTTCTGCACTTTTTCTTAAAAGCAAATCAGTTTCCAAAGTTGTCGTCAAAGTTGCCAATATAAGCCAATTTTTGCAAGACGACAGCCTGATACAGACCATCATAAGATAGAAATCAATTACAACTCAAAGTGTAATACATTTATTGAAAAGTGAAAAACGGTATTCCATTCCAATTCCTAATTAAACGAAATACATTTTATTTACGTTATGCCCAGGGCCGTAGGAAGGTGTTTCGAGGCCACCCACAAACTTTTTTTTCAGGTCTCCCCCCCCCCCCCCCCCCCTCTAAGATTTTGGAGAAATATCTATATTTAATTTTGCTATCCGAGTTCTATTTTATAACAACACCAGCGGAGCTTCACTAGTTGATTTTTTCAAAACGAAACTCAAATTAAACGAATTTAGAGTTGGGTTGAACTGCTTTCGGCAATGTGTGTACACCCATTGGGGTTATGCTGGCTCAGATCTTGAAACAAACAAACCTTGTATTATTGTAAATTTTTATTTCGACCCGAATTAAATTAAAATTTCAACATTTTGTTCATGGTGTTGCAGGAACAGATTTGATATTCTTACAACATGAATTTAATCAAAGCACTAGCAAAATTTAACTGAGAATTCCCCCCATTTAGAAAAAAAAATGTAAAAAAATCACCAGAAAATGCGAAAGGATGCCAAAAATTGATAAAGATATTTCGAAGTTTATAGCGAGTAAAATTTATTATATTGTGCTAAAAGATTGAAACCGGATTTTATATTTACGAATGTTAAAAAAATTACCAGAAACGCAGCTAAAAATTCTCGAAAAATTCAAAAATAGCAGAAAACAAAATTTGGAAAAAAAAAAAGTTTCAAACGAAATTCCCTTTGAAAATAAACCGCCACAAAAAAACAAAACAAAACAAATATTGCACAGAAATAAAAAAAATATGGAAGTCTTTTCGTATTCTCTGTTTTTTTTTACCATTTGGAAAAATGGTTATTGTTCTCGTCAGGGTAGGAAATAAAAAGCATATCTGAAGGTTTTTATTGGTTTAATCAGCATTTTATTCGATTTGTGATTGGTCTATACAGTAATCTGTATTTCCCTTTAGTTTCAACAGAGATGGACAACAGAATGTTGCCACTATGACAAAAAAGTAATAAAAACTACCAAAAAAAATAATAATAACTCAGAAACAAATTGAGATACAGCTTTCAAACAAATTGCATTTAAAAGTACAGTAAACTCTGTCTAAGGCGGAATCGACCGGGACCGAGAAAATTTTCCGTAGTAAACAATTTTCCGGCTTAGACAAATTTTACTCTGTCTATGGATTCGCAGGGACTTAAAAATCTTTCCGAGTTAGACAGATTTCCGTCTTATACAGAGTCCGCCTTAAAGAGAATTCACTGTACATTTTTTTCTCTACACGACGATGTAAAAAGTAATATTGTGGGATGTATAGAAGTATAAAAATGAAATTCCATTTAAAATGTCTCATCAGATTTCTTGGAAATCTGACGACGGAGAAGCCTTTTCCCGAACAGCCAATGAAGTGCTTGGATAATAGGCAAGTTTCAGGTGGATAATAACTAATGAAAATGAAAGAAAATGAATAACAGTTTCTGCCAAAGAGTTAATTTTAATTTGTAAGATTTTCACGTGCAAAAGAAAAATGGAATAAGCCAATTAAAAATAACAAAAAAGATAAATAGGACAGGAATGAATACATATAAATATTTCACACCAAATACGAGTCACAGGCGATTTCTGTCGCTTGGAATTTTTACGTGTAATAACACTATTAATGTTTAATTCATGGCATACGTAATGTATGATCAACTCCGTGCGATTTTT
Organism: Maratus speciosus; assembly: GCA_963932465.1. Lineage (NCBI taxonomy): Eukaryota > Metazoa > Arthropoda > Arachnida > Araneae > Salticidae > Maratus > Maratus speciosus. The sequence goes on along the minus strand of OZ010791.1, from coordinate 375,646,862 downwards.
TTAGGTCTTAAATTTTAGTCTTTGAAAAAATCATTTTTCTAATGGTCGTTGTAATTTGTTAAATTGCTTTTTTATTTATTTTTTTTTATTTATTTATTTTTATTTATTTTTTTTTTTTTTTAGTTTGACAATGCCATCCGCATGGCCCAGACAGATTTTTTTTTAGCAGAAAATACTTATAATAACTTTTTTTCTGCTTTGAACGGTGCCTTTTATTTAAAAAATATATATATATAGAGATTTACTAATTCCAAAAATATTACCTTTGGGATGTCGTTTTCATATTTTCCGGTTTTCTCCAATTTAAAATTGTCACCCAAGTGTTCCGGATAGAAACTGAAAAAGAAAGGCTTCGGATAGACAGTACCTTTCTGTGGGCAACGAAGATGGGTTTCTTACTAGATAATAATAAAGACATACAGAGTCTCTCTGTCCATTTTTTTTCTTTTTTGGTCTGACCAGATGTTTTTCTGTTCACGACAAGATTTGACAGGAAGGATACCTGTATGCCTTAAATTATGCACGTCGAAATAGGTTTTTTTTTAAATTTAATTTTTAAATTTAATTTTTTATGCTATTATTAGTGTTTTTTCGAATTTCGTTCTTTTCCCCCTACAGTCATAAAAGGAATCCATTTTCAATCTATCTTTCCATTTTAGCCGAATATAGTAAAGTAGTCTTCTGCAATTTTTGAATATTTCACGAAGTCTTATGTAATTTTTAACTTTCTTTCGAGTTTCGACGGGATTTTTTTTACATTAGTAAAAGGAGTCAGGTTTCGATCTTTTAGCCACAAGTACAAAATTTTGTCCTCTGCAATTTTTGAAATTTTTGCAAACTTTTTATGCGATTTTAAACGCTTTTCCCGTTTTTAAGCTCCAGTGATTAGAAGAGATTTTTCTCATATTTGAAGAAATTTTCGTCTTTTGAAAATTTCTAGAAATTTTGACCTTTGATTCGCGACTTTTTGTGATATGAAGGAAAAAATATTAATGCGTAAGTTCAGTTTCTAATTATGAAAAGTACAATGCAACACAGTTGACGGAACACTATTGGGATTTGATTTGATGAAACTGCATCTTTATATTGAAGGATGTTGGGTAATTTTTACGTTAGATTGGTGACTTTCTATATTTTTGCGAAAAATGGGCAAATCAAAGCATTTTTTTGGTTGTGCGTGTATGTGTTTGAACGGAAAATAACCTCCAGTCCACTGATTTATTTATTTATTTATTCAATTATTGAGAATGTAAAAGGAATCCGGTTTCAATCTTTTATATCAATATAGTAAATTTTGCCCTTTTTTTTAACATTCCTAGAAGGAATCAAGTCCTTTAGATCAATATAGAAAGTTTATCGTTTGCAATTTCTGATTTTTTTACAAACCTTTTATGTGATTTTTAGAGTATTTTTTAAAATTTCACATTCAAATTTTGCTCTCTGCGATTTTTGAATTTTTGTCCAATTTTTTATGCGATTTATATCTTTTTTTCCTTTTTTGCGAAGACCTTTTTGGCAAGTTTTTCTGAACTGAAAAATTATCCAGTAGATTTTGCTGCTGTCATGATTAAGATGATTGATTGTGTTTGTGACGGCCAATTATCAACATGAGGGATATGGGTTCTAAGGGGGGGGAGTGCCCTTCGTGGGGTCTTTCTAACGGAACCTAACCCGTATTAACGCTTGGAAATCCAAGGTTCGAAGAAAACCACGAAAACTCCGAAAGATTAGGCCGACGGGCGCGATTGGGTTCGAACCCAGCACCTCCCGTCTACCAGCTTCGAGAGCAGAACCTCTCAGCCACTGGTGGGGCCATGATTAAGATGAAGGTGGGAAAATAACAAATTGGCTCCTGTAGCAAGATGAACGACGATGCTGGAAAATTTAACTTTTACCTGGAGACTATCATTTTTATGGAAAGAAAAATTACAATAATTCAAGAATCAGATTGGTATATTCTGAAAGGGTTTACGCTGTTGAAGGCAGTGAGGCCCCCAAGGGGGAACCCCCCCCCCCAAAAAAAAACAAGAAAAAGGATCTTTTTTTGAAAAACTCAACCGGCAAAGCAAGCTTAGCTCAGCTGGCAGATTTAAATAATTACAGAATATAATTTATGTATAATTTACATTAGTAATTTATCGAGAGAAGAGAGATGAAACGTTAAAAATGAAACAGGATGAACGTAAGGGGATAGGTGGCAAAGGCATGGCACACAAATGCCTGCTTATTGGGACCCCAACGAGATTAAAAAGCACTTTTTTTAAACATTTGAACAACAATAATGAGCTTTAAAAGTTTTGAATCTTGGGTTCCAACTTTTCCTCCATTTAATAGAGACCCTAAAAAAGACATTTCAAAAAGTATTTAGAACTTTCAAAATTTCTTTCATCTGGGCACCTTTAAAAAGAATGGTGGCTGTAGAAAGAAGCCCATGTCTGTTTTGGTTGAAGAAAGTAATAGTATTAAGGAGGTTTTGAACCTGATTGAGAACCCCAACGAAATTAAAAAGCACATTTTTTTAACATTTGAATAAAAAAGTGACAGCTACATTTTTGAATCCTGGGTTCCCACTTTTCCTCCATTTAATAGGGACCCTAAAAAAGACATTTCAAAAAGTATTTAGAACTTGCAAAATTTCTTTCATCTGGGCACCTTTAAAAAGAATGGTGGCTGTAGAAAGAAGCCCATGCCTGTTTTGGTTGAAGAAAGTAATAGTATTAAGGAGGTTTTGAACCTGATTGGGAACCCCAACGAGATTAAAAAGCACTTTTTTAAACATTTGAATAAAAAAGTGACAGCTACAAGTTTTGAATCCTGGGTTCTAACTTTTCCCCCCTTTCATAGCCCTCCCCCCCCCCCAAAAAAAAAGACGATTAAAGAAAATTAGAGCATGCAAAATTTCTTTCATATGGGGTACCTTAAAAAAATGGTGGCCAGAAAGGAAGCACATTACCTGTTTTTGTTGAAGGACGTAATTGTATTAAGGATGTTTTGAGCTTCAAATGACCCCATTGAGATTAAAAAGTTATTTTTTAAACATTTGAATAAAAAATATGGGGCCTAAAAGTTTTGAATCTTGACTTCCAACATTTCTTTATTTTTATAGGGGCCCCCCAAAAACACAATTCAAAAAAAAAAAAAAAAAAAAAAAAAAAAAAAAAGAGCCTGCAAAATTTTTTTCATCACCTTTAAAAAGAACGGTGACTATAGAAAGAAAGCACAAATTTTTTGAAGGAAGTAATGGCATTAAGAAAGTTTTGAAACTTATTGGGGGCCGCAATAAGATTAAAAAGCATATTTTTTAAACATTTGAATAAAAAATTTGGCCTAAATGTTTTGAATCTTGGGTAACATTTTCTTCTTCTTTGAATATTCAACTTTTCCTCACTTTTATAGAAGGCCCCAAAAAAGACAATTTAAAAAGAATTTAGAGCCAACAAAATTTCTTTCATCTGGGCACCTTTAAAAAGAACGGTGGCTGTAGAAAGAAAGTGCATATCTGTTTTGGTTGAAGGAAGTAATAGTATTAATGAAGTTTTGAACTTTCGGTTTCATCTTTTTCTCCCATTTATAGGACCCCACCCCCACAAAAAAAAAAAACTAAAATACCAGCATTTTAAAATTAGAATTTAAGCTTTCAAAAGCTCTTCCATCTGACAAAAAATGAATTTGGATAAAACAAATTAAAATGTTATTAAAAATACATAAAAAATAATTATAAAAGTTAAAAAACATTATTCGACTCAAAGGTACAATAACTTACTACTGGGCCCCTGACTTTGCTCAGCCCCCCCCCCCCCCAAATGGGGGGGGGGGGGGGTATGGGAGACGATTCCTACGGCCCTGGTTATGCCAAATATTTTATTTAACTTTAATACATTTTTATTATGTCTCTGAAGAAACTTTAAAAATTTCGTACTGACTTTAGAAATATCTTATATTTTAAATGAAAAAAAAATTCCCTAAAATTGCAATGCATATTTTTGAAGAACTACGAATAAGAGATAGAAATAATCTGCCACCCCTGGAAAAATCTTTGCCCTACCTGGAAGTATGGTCTAGCTACGGGCCTGCACACGTGGCACAGATATTTTCGGACTGACATTTTCCGGTTGCATGGTTAAATTTGAAGCAGCGTACACATTGCCTTGGTCTATCGATAAACTGTCGGTTCTTCTGAAGAGTGAACCATAACTTGATTTCAGTCGGTATAGCAATACCAAGAGAGGTAATTAAAACTGGGGAAACAGTACTAGCTGAATCTTTCTTAATAAATCGTCTCATTTCTAAGATCTGCACATTGTTATTGATCATTATCTCCTGGCCCACCTCCTCCAGGGGGATGTCGACAGGTACGTTGAACACCAAGAAGCGATTCGAAATGTTCTCCCAAATAACTCTATGTTTAACTGGAACCCCCAAAAAGTTTGTAACCTGACAAATATCAACAGCACAGTTGATGTCTTTCGTGCTAATAAGTAGACTGCCCGTATGTGTATGACGGACATTCTCTATATGATTAGCATGAGGGATTGTCTTTTTTATCTCTACTTGCACAGCTCTAGGATCTCTATTTGGAGTAGATTTTGACTCTGTACTTTGTAAGAAAATATTGAAACACTTACCGCCATTCTCGGCGGCCATTGAAAGAAGCAGCTCTGTGGAAGCAGTGGACCGCGCCACAGTTTTATTATCGCTGTTACATGTCAAGAAGTTTTCTGCCCCGTTTTTCTTGTCGCTGTCACATGAGGTACTTTCTTCACATTCCACCATATCAACATTGACAACAGAAGAATCCGCTGTTCCATCAATATCCACAATCTTAAATTCAGAACAAGCCATAACACTATCCAGGGACATAATCAGCAAAAGGTAGAGGTAAACAAAACGTAAATAAAACTATTACACCTACCAAACACCCACCAAATCACCAATAAGATAGTTCACTAATGACCACCACGAAAAGAGAGAAAAAATAACCTTACTTCGAACCACAACAACGTAAAAGCGAAAGCTTCACCAAAAAGAAAGCTCAGATACCGCCGGCTGCAAAACGGTCACCGCCCCCCACGTGTAGAAGGAGGGAGCACCTCGCACAGCCAACTTCCACCTTAGCAGTTCGATCGACCACTTTCCCGCAAACGCCTGTAATCCGCACTATATTTCAGATGTAAACAAACATGTAAACAAAGAGATAAAATCTTTTTTTAAGCAGGATAACTCACATTTTGACTGTAATAAATATTGACTAATCTGATGAATTTATTAAAAATTTTAATTTTAAATGCACTAAATTTTTTTAATGCATTTTTGCATTAGTTAGAAAGAAATATTCTGTGTATCTTATAAATAACTATTAAACTTCTATATTCTGAACACATTTGTTGGCTATATAAAAGGTAAAATTACTTTTAAAAAAGGGTCAGCTCTTTTGGATAAATGTCTTAATCTTTTAGAAAAATAAACTTTTCTTATTTATCAAGAAATCCTGACTCTTGTAAAAGGCTTCAAGATTAAATTGCAGAGTATAAATTAAAAGCTATAAAGCAAACTGTTGGAAATCTGGACAAAGTCTTGTCCCCCAAAATTTGTCGTCTGGTTTGTTCGGAAGTTATATCGTTCCGAACCAGTTTTTATTTTTCCATTTCGGTCGTAAAGGCACTCTCTTTTAACTGTAACTGTATGCATATTTTTATTCCAGTTTTGATGTACTCAGTAAGTATTTTTAGTGTGAAACTCCATGGAGTGTGATGTGTAGTGATGGAAGTAATGTAATGGAAGGACCATGGAGATGGAGTTTAAGCTTGCTATAGCTATAATATGTCAATATGATTCCCAGCGAAAGCTGGAGGTGTATGTATATATCTTCATTATTTAAGTTTTTAAAATTCAAGTTGAATTTAATAAATGAACTGTTATTTTGAAATGAACTGTTTCGTCGACTGTAATTTATACTTTAACGCCACACCAAATGACCTTAAAACCTGCGTATTTATAACTCTGCTTTAATTATAACATGGTTAAGGGGCCATGTCATGCTATTTAAAGGTCAAATAGATAAAATATGGTGTGATTTAGATGAAACATATACTGCATAATGGCACAAGGTCCAGAGTTATCTTATTCCTTCCCGAAACTATCGGATTATAACTATCCTTCCTGGAAGCTCGACGTCAAATGTGTATTGATTGACCGAAATTGCTGGGATTTTATTACAAAGCCAGATATCGCATGTAAATCGGATGCCTCTGATCGTGAGAAAAGCGATTTTGAATGGCGCAAACGAAGAGCTTATACAACAATTTACCAATCCATCGAACGAAAATTCCAGATACTAATTGCTCAGACAGAAAGCGGCAAAGATGCTTGGGATATTTTAAAGTTAAACTTCGAACCAACTTCACGAGCACGCTTAGCGGGATTAGTCGATGAATTTTTCGAGATGAAGTTAAACTCGCAAGAAGAAACTATAGGTTTATTTTGTAAAAAAATTGAAGAAAAGAAAGTTCAAATTAAAGATGCTGGATTTGAGATGCCAGAACTGTTAGTATGTTTTCAACTAATCCGTCGATTACCTGAGGAATATGATAATCTAGTTCAAGTGTTATATAGATTAGAAGATAAAGAATTTAAATTAGAAAATGTATCTAAGCAGTTAATAACTGAATATGGCAGAATTTGTTTAAAACGAAAAGATGAAAGTAAAGAGGTTATCGCTGTAGGTGATGCTTATGCAACTAAGTTTAAAAACCCTACCGTTAAACCAACCATTCCAGCGGAGAATTTTGGAAGCAGTAAAAAGCCATGGGTTTCACGTAGTGGAAGCGACCTGGACACTACCAGACGTTCGTATACTTCACCAGCTAATCGTATGGGGCCGAGTTTAATATGCAGTTACTGCAAGAAACCTGGTCACACAGATACAAGGTGTTTCAAAAAGAACTCTAGAGGGAAAAAGCAAGTTTTCTACAGTGAACCTACAAAGCAATCTGAATTCGCCCTAATATCTTCAAATGGTAGAAAGTTCGTGGAATTTCTTCTGGACTCAGCGGCTACTTCTCATTTTACGAATGACAGGAGTCTATTTGTAACATATAGAAACCTCCCCCCTCAACAAGTGCTGATAGGAGACAAGGACTGTTCGTCGGAAATTCTGGGTATTGGTGATATTGACTTTACCATCCTAGATGTAACAGGTAATGTAGAAATAACTTTAAAAAATGTGTTATATGCTCCTAACATGAGGAGAAATTTAATTGGTGGGTCTAATATAGACATTGCAGGAAACCAAATTAAATGGGGAAATAATAAAATGATAGTGTATGATAAATTTAATAGATATTGTTTTACTGTACCTCGAGTTGATAAATTGTATATTGTTAAAGGTTATGCTTCAAAATGTGAAAATTTTGCTTATTCTACTAGTTTAAATTCAGAGATTGTACACCGTAGATTTTGTCATACAAACTTACCTTTACTTGAAAAAATGAGTAAAAATAATTGTGTTAAAGGTATTGAAAATATTAATTGTAAAAACAAAAATAAGATGTGTGAAACTTGTGTAATTGCAAAATCTACGGTGTACAATCTCTGAATTTAAACTAGTAGAATAAGCAAAATTTTCACATTTTGAAGCATAACCTTTAACAATATACAATTTATCAACTCGAGGTACAGTAAAACAATATCTATTAAATTTATCATACACTATCATTTTATTATTTCCCCATTTAATTTGGTTTCCTGCAATGTCTATATTAGACCCACCAATTAAATTTCTCCTCATGTTAGGAGCATATAACACATTTTTAAAAGTTATGTTAAATTACCTTTTAAAATTGGCTCTGTTTTACCAGATAAAGTTAACGAAAATGAAATTATCGAAAATGAATTAATGAAAAAATTTCCATACGGATCTTTAATCGGGTGTCTGTCATTTTTGTCAAATAGATCAAGACCCGATATTAGTTGTTCTGTAAATGTAATGTCACAGTTTTGTAATGGGTATACATATAAACACTGGTTAATAGTAGTAGATATTATGAATTATGTTTTTGCTACTAAAAGTTTTAAAATAAATCTGTCTAATGTAAAATCACTAAGTTTGTGTGCATATTCTGATGCTAATTGGGGATGTCAACTTACTAAAAGACATTCAAGTAGTGGTTATATAATTTACTTCAGTAACGTTCCGTTTGCTTGGAAATCATCGAAGCAGAAATGTATTGCACTAAGTTCTATGAAATCTGAGTTTATCTCATTAACGGAAAGCGTAAAGGAACTAACTTGGTATTCAAGAGTTTTAAATGAACTTAATTTATACGATAGAATAAAACCAATTCAGTACTGTGATAATGAATCTGCCATTTATTTTTCTAAAAATAGCCAAGAGAATTTTAAAACGAAACACATTGACATAAGATGTCAATTTATTCGTCAGTTAGTTAATGAAAATGTTTTTGAGTTAAAACATGTAAGTTCTAAAGATAATAAGGCAGACTTTCTGACAAAACCTCTTCTGTATGTAAAGTTTCAAAGAGCTATTTGTAATATTTTTGATTTTGATTATGAAAAGAAAGAGGAGGTATTTACGACCGATGGGGCCGCATGTTGGAAATCTGGACAAAGTCTTGTCCCCCAAAATTTGTCGTCTGGTTTGTTCGGAAGTTATATCGTTCCGAACCAGTTTTTATTTTTCCATTTCGGTCGTAAAGGCACTCTCTTTTAACTGTAACTGTATGCATATTTTTATTCCAGTTTTGATGTACTCAGTAAGTATTTTTAGTGTGAAACTCCATGGAGTGTGATGTGTAGTGATGGAAGTAATGTAATGGAAGGACCATGGAGATGGAGTTTAAGCTTGCTATAGCTATAATATGTCAATATGATTCCCAGCGAAAGCTGGAGGTGTATGTATATATCTTCATTATTTAAGTTTTTAAAATTCAAGTTGAATTTAATAAATGAACTGTTATTTTGAAATGAACTGTTTCGTCGACTGTAATTTATACTTTAACGCCACACCAAATGACCTTAAAACCTGCGTATTTATAACTCTGCTTTAATTATAACACAAACCATTATCACTGCAATGCTTGAGATCTAAAAATAAGTAGAAATGTTTCTATTAATTGTGCATTATTATATTATTTAAATGTATTTCTAATATTGGGTACAGTTTATATATATATAAGCAGTTTCTTTTATTTCTGTGTTATTTATTTACAATGTGGTTACTATATTTGTTGATAAATTCCAAATATTACAATGTAAACAAAGAAATGACCTATAATCCGCAAAACCCTTGGTCCCAACCTGTGCGGATTAGAGAGAGTGTACTGTATATAAGTAAGATAAAAATACATTAAGGCTGTTCTTAACTGCTCTGCTCAACAAGCGCAAAATGTTTTGACACATTTACAAATTCAGTTTTTAACGGAAAAGTATAAAATTGGAAAGCCTGGCCATGGAAGCAATTTGGAATTGAACAGTTTTTTCCATTTTTTGATCAATCAATCACCTATTGAGTTATAAGCATTTTCAATCACGTGACAAACTTGTTTTTCGACTTTTTTGAGTGCTCTTTCTTCCTTCGTGCAGAAATTCGGATCAAAACACCTACTTTGACATATTTTCTGAGAAATCTATTGTGTTTGCAAAAGGAAAAAAAAAAAAAAAAAAAAAAAAAGGAAAAAACAGCTCTGTTACATAGTTTCTGAACAATAACACCGGCTAGTTTCATGCATTTTCGAACAAAAATAAATTAAAACTTGTGTTAGAAAGTTGCCCTTTTGGATTTGAGAACACCCTTACATTGAAGTAACCGAAATATCCAGTAATTTTTATTTCCTCAAAAAATACTTTCATAAATGTGATTAAACTATTCATAATTAATGGAATATTAATACAAAGTAGGCAACAATGAGCCAATAAGTGAAATACTAGTCAAATGGCAATATGATGCATTTGTTTTACATGAGATCTTTCAATTTTAAAGGAAAGAGACAAATTCTCGCTTTTCCTACATTCATAAAATTAATTTTATGAAATTTCTTATATGCAACTTAAATGAAAATTACATTTTGAAAGTTTTGTGATTTTGATACAAATCTTAGTAGAACATTTAACTTTTCTTGATAAAAAAGCAAATTTTCAATTATAACATTTTAACAAATGAACCTCTATGAACAGTTGTGCATAATTTCTGGGCTGATGAAATAAAAAGATTTTGGCACAATAATACAAAAATACTTTAGTTTTGCTCCTTTATGCAATTTTTTAAAAAGGATGTCGAATTTCACCCTTAGAAATATTCTACTTTTAAAGCCCTGACATGGACGCAAGAAGTCCATCAAAGCCAAGACTGAAAACTTTTCTGAATATTAAGAATAACCAAATGAATATATGGGTTAGAAAATGTCTATGTTTTGCATTATGGCTAAAAATTTCTCTCTTACAAAAAAAGAAAGTGACTGAAAGTTCTTGATGATAAAATTGCTATAAGTATATAAAGTAGAATTTACAATTAATCAAAAATTTCTTCAAGACTGAAATTAGTCCTGAGACTGAAGATTTTGTATCCATGAGTCCTTGAGAACTGTCTTAAGGGTGTTCTCAAATCCAAAGGGCAACTTTATGATATAAGTTTTAATTCATTTTTGTTTGGAAACGCATAAAACTGGTAGGTGTTGTTATACGCATGAAACTGTCAGGTGTTGTTATACAGAAACTATGTAATAAAAAGATGTTTTCCTCTTTTTTTTTTTTTTTTTTTTTTTTTTTGGTAGATACAATAGATGTCAGAAAATAGAAACACACTAATAATCACACAATAGAACAATCAAAGTTGGCATTTTGAACCAAATTTCCCAATGAAAGCAGAAAAACTAGTCAACAAAGGGAGAAAAATGCCTTGTCACATGATCAAAAACGCTTACAACTCGATAGGCAATTTATTTATCAAAAAATGGAAAAATCATTTTGATTCCAAATTGCTTCCATATTCAGGTCTGCCAATTTTATACATTTTGATTCCAAATCACTTCCATAGTCAGGTCTGCCAATTTTATACCTTTATGTTTAAACATGTGTATGTCATTATGGGAGAAAATTTCACACTTGTTGAGCAGTGAACTTGAGAACTGTTTTAAGCACCGTCTAATCAAATGAAGAATATTTATTTATTTTAAATTTTAATGAGAAAATGACATTAAATAAAGACAAAAAGCCTCATTTATTCCCTTTTTTCACAATAGAAAAACACAAATGCAACAATTCAAATTTATTACAGGTCTATTATACTAAAAAATGAAAAAATTAATATCTTATAAGTTCATATGAATTTGAAAATTTTGAGAGTTATAAAATTTCACAGTCTTTCTAAAAAATTTATGTTTGTTTCAGTTTATAATTCATCATAATTTTGGAGGAACAGATGTTAAATACATTCAGACATGTATAAAGCCAAATATTAATATGAATAAATGAAGCAAATAAATTAAAATTGATTATAAATGTTCAAATTTATAACAAAAATAAAACTTTTTTTTTTTTTTTCCCTTTGGACTTACCATCTTCTAATGTCTGAGCTATTTTAGAGTTACTGGGCGGACCTTCAACACTTTTGTAGAATGGTACCAAGAAAAATTCATATTTCGTAAACTTCTTTAAATCTGAAAGCACATATGATGATGAACCACCATTCAAAACTGTTACCATATTATATGTTTGAGATCCTCCACTTAAATCTCGAAATCTGATATAAAATCCTTCAATAAATCCAGTAGCCCCTTGAACCTAGAAAGTAAAGACAAATAACCTAAGAATTCACTTTCTAAAAAAATACATAAATAAATTTGAAAGTTTCATGAAAACAGATACTTAAGTACATTATATTCACATATTTACCTTCCAAATCATTTTTACAGATGTTGATGTCACTGGATTAACTTCTTGTAAAAAAACAACAGCATCACTTAAAATATTTCGAGCTTCATCAAGGTTGTATGAAACAACTCCAATAGTATATCCTGGAAAAAAAATAAATAAGAATAAATTTGATTCATTATGAATATATGTATATTGTAATTTTTCCAAATGAATAAAAATATATACAGGCTAGGGCTTTAACTCAGAACTTTTGGCTTTAATCAGACGTCAATGCTCTTCCAATTAACCATTTGAGTGTGGAACAAATTTTGTGAATATATGCCAAAAATGCGAATGTGTTTGGTTATATATATAAAAAAAAGTTATTTGTAACTATACAAAGAAATCGTACGCTTTGCTAGTGCAACCAGCTTAAATGCACAGCAAACCGAGATAACAAATGGGAGTGCTATCACCCTCTCTGCAATTTTAGCATAAAACAAGAAGAGCGCTATTGTGTTTTCTGCAATTTTGGCACATAACAAGAGGAGCACAATTCAAACGGTTAAGACTCCTGTCCCCAGCAGACAAAGACACAAGTGAGCTAATGCTAAACCTATGATGTTATTTACTAATATCTCGTTTGCATTTCAATATTTTTTTTTTTTTTTTTTTTTTCATTGGAAAGCTTAGGTGCATCTCTACATCACCCCTTTTTTACTTTTTCCATTTTGGTTGTAAGTATTTTTTATAATGACACTTTCCTTTTCGAAACTGGTTTCAAAAGTGAAAGTAACTTTATAAAAAATATCTGCAACCAAAATCGAAAAAGTAAAAAAAGGGTGATGTAGAGATGCACCTAAGCTATCTAATACAATAAAAATATTTTAAAATGTCGAAATACAAACGAGATATTAGAAAATAACCTCCCCATAGGTTTAGCATTAGCTCACAAGTGTCTTCGCCTGACGAGGACAGGAGCCTTCAGTTATCTGGAAGATATCCCAGCCAACGGAATTCACTCAGACAGACCTATGACATCTTATCTCTTATTTGAAACAGCTCAACAGAATAAACTGCAGGTCAAAGAACTACGATAAACTACGGATATGTAATTACACTTTTAATATTTTACCACAATAAAACTGATTGGTGAATAAATCATACAAATAGTAATAGTAAGCTGAGTGAAAATCTGTCCAAGTCAGGACTTGGATTTAATTACCAATGCTCTTCCAGTTGAGCTATCAGATGATGAGCTGTTTCAAATAACAGACCAGATATCATTACCAAACATTTATCTGAGTGAGCTGTGCTAGTTGGGATGTCATCCAGATAATTCAATTGGAAAAATATTGGAAATTAAAGTCAAAGTTTCTGGGTTTGAGACTAGTCCTGGACACATTTTCACTCAGTAGTAAAAATTGCTACTTGTGTGATTTATTTACCAATCAGTTTGATTGTGTTAAAATAATAAAAATACATGCATATATATATATATATCAAAGGTAACAGTACAGCTCAAAATTCAAGAAATGCTAAATCCAAACATACTGAAATGAATATATTAATAGCTTCTGGAAAACATTAAAACGTTTCTAAATACGGTAGAGCAGTGTTTCTTAGAGTAGGATACACATAGGTACTCCTTTGAGGTGTGCAGAAAGGCTCTTACTGGGTACACAAAGATCTTTGAATGCCATAAATATCCAATATGATAGCTAAATCATTCCATTAGGTCAAACTAAAGCCAAGTACTTATTTAAGAATTAGTATTATTTATGTACATAAATGAAAAAAGTTTTTCATCAAAGACTGTAATATATAAGGACAAATTAGATACTGAAGATGGCTACCAACTCTGTTTCAGAAAATTAACATCAAACTTCCAATAAAAATCAAAGGTAAACAAGCACATCCATCACATTATTTTTATTTTACCTGTAATACTTACATTAGTTAGTTTAAAATAAAATAATTTTATTTATAAAGGAGAGGATAAAGGATGGGGGGGGGGGGGGGCGGACAGGATACACTAGGTGCTTGAAATTATTCAAGGAGTACACAAGGCATAAAAGTTTGAACACCACTATAAATTTTTCAGATGAATTGGAGTTTGTTAAAACCCTGATAAAAATCATCAGGATAATCAATTTTTATTTTTTAATATCACTTAAAGTACATTTGTAATACTCTTTTGATAAATGCAGAAAAATTTACATATATGAAGCTGTGATCATGAAAAAAAATTCATAATGATAGTTTTAGAATATGGTAGTAACACAGAACTTCAGTACAATGGAAAAAATATAACAAACACAACCACTAACACAAATTCAACTGCTCCCTCCGGTAAAAAAATTTAAAGTATATATATAACAATGAAAAAATTCAGATTGAACAAACATAATCTAGATGAAAGATGTTATATGTCAATATGCAAACTTCAAGCACTTATCAAAATTTATATATACTAGAAATAATAATTCAAATATATAAATAAATTAAATTTAAATTAAATAAATATAGATATATTATTACAAGTAGCTTGTTGTTATATTTAAATTCAAAATAATTCTTATATAAAAACTTACAAATAGTTTGCTTGTACACTTTTGCTTAATTTGTAAAAGTCCAAAAAACTGACAATCCAAATGAATCTCAAAAATAACTAAATGTATATAGTATAGTATTATTATGAAACTATCAGGATTAAAAAAACATGTCAGACTGCATTTTATTATGGTATCCAAAGTACAGTTATTCAAATTTCAATTAGTATATTTAAAAGTTATTTGTAATACAATCGAACCTTGTTAACACGAACACTCAAGGGCAAACTTTTTTTGTTCATGTTATCCAAACTTAAATACATTAAATACGACTAGATGAGGCAATTGGAAACAGTTTGTGCTAAAAGAAATTTGCGTTAAGCATGTTTGTGTTAACGAGGTTTGACTGTAATAGAAACAAAATTATTCAGATTATTTTTCTCCTCTATTTAAATTTAAAACAATTTACATCTACATAATTTTAAACTAGAATTAACTAGGAAACTAATCAAGTAGATAAGCAGAGCTCTACTGTATGTAAAAGTAAGGAGTAAAACTTCGTTACCTAAAGTATGAACTACATCAGACATCTCACTTGGCACACTAAGTCCATGAGAATTTTCAGCTCGCACTAAAAACATGTATTTTGTATCAGGCCTCAAGTTGTGAACTGTATGCGTTTCATTAGGCACTCTATGAGCAACAACAACCCATCCACTTTGGAGATCACTACTGTAATATTCCACTGAAAGAAAAAGAAAAAAAAAACATAAATATTTTGAAAATCATCATTATATTGCTTATTTTTATGACAATATTAATCATTTAATTGCATTAGTTTGCTTTTTCTTTTAGAAAAATGTCGTCAAACATATACACCAGAAGATCAAAATCCAGAGTAGGGGGCTGGGGCAAGAATTTATCAGGGAAATTTTGTAATAAGCCAATACCTTATTATAACATACATAAGGAAACTTTTTCTCTCATCGTCCAGGAGGTAGAGACATTTCTAACTTAATCATGAAAACAGCCATCAGCTGATTGAAAGCAGTGAATGCGGCCTTTGGAGACTGTAGCATCCCTTTAGTTAAAGGAAAGTGAATGGCAACCCAATTATGAAAGATTGAAAGATATTACTGCAACTAGTGGTAAAATTCTGCAATCAAGTTGTCTTTCATTTCCTTTAGACTGGAGAACATTGTGAGCCTCCTAGGCTCCAGTCAATACTACAACTGTTGGCTGTTTTCTTGATTGATTAAATAAGATGAATTACATATTTAACTCCTTGAAGTATTGTGGTTCATTTTTGAACCACTTAGTTTTAATTCCTAAATGCTACATTGGCACCAGAATTTTGAATGAAAATTTTCTTTTTATTCAGTATGTGAATGTGAAGTAAAGTTTATACTGGTTTTCAAATAAATTTGTTTGTAAATTCTGGTGTCATTCAATCATTTCAGCATTTTACGAATAGAAGTACTTTGCCCTTAAAAGGTTTAAAGATCAGCTTCTATAAAATGGTTAAGTAAAAAATGTTGGTGCTTCCTGCACTATTAGTATGGATTACTTTAAGTCATATAAACAAAAATAAACTTGACTCTTTTTTCAATTTATCAAAACAGAAAAATTTAGGAAGGGGCCATGGCCTTCCTCTCCTTGCTCACTTTTGCCAATCTTTATACCAACAAACCTAGATACTTTATGAAATAATTTAGATACAAAAAATTAAAAAATATACATAATGAACTGGCATTAATATTAAAGTACTATATCACTTATACATTACACTTATAAACTATACCCTTACAAATTATGGTTAAACTTTTTTAAGTTATAAGAAACTGCAATTTGTTTATTAATTAAAAAAATATTCAACATATATAATTTAATTTAAAATATACCACTATACATATTGGTAATGGAATCAGAAAAGTATACAGAAATATTTTATGTAAATAAGTTATTTCTAATAGTAAAATTTGATACTTTTTTAATTTCCATGACCTCTTTCTGTTGTGAACATTCATATTAGCAGTCAGTGCTACTTAATAAATAATAAATAAACATAAACCTGATGCAAGAACATACTCGTTGCATATTCAATTTGTTTTATGTAACTCCTATCAATTTTTGATGTGCCAATTTGTTAAGGTTTCATAGCGCATTCCATCATATCATGTAGCTCAAATTTCAACTATCCTTTTCACCATTTAATGGATAGTATTACTGTTATTTACTTTAGTGCTGACACAAAAATAATTTTGGAATCATTAAACAGTTTCCTTTTATTAATAAATATTTGCTTGTCACAATTTTTGACATTGCATCAGAATTGTCCATATGTTTGCAGATTAAGGTCTCATATTGTGCTTATTAATGAAAAAAAAATTTATGACATAATTCCATAACCTTGAAAATACTTAATCAATTTTTGTTTCATAAACATAAGATCTTAAATTTTTATCCTTAAAAAAATGGGACAGAAAAACAGATAAAATAAGTAAAAATGGAACTTGTAACAGGTACAGTGCACAGGCACACAAAATTTATACAAAAAGTCATGTCTTTAAGAATTTTTTCTTATTAAAATCATCATATGTATTAAAAGGCTAAAGTTACATACAAGGAAACATATCAATATTAAATTATTTCAGTAGTTAAAAATTTTTAAATATTCTACATTACAGAATATAACTTTATTAAACATATGAAACAATGGAAAACTATTTGTACCTGTAAACCCAATAAGAGCACTTGAACCTATCTTTGCATTTTTTGTCCATGTTAAAACAACAGATGTTTCAGTTAAGTTTGATGGAACAGGTTTAGAAGGAGGACCAGGAAATGTTACGGCATCTGGCATTCTGTGAAATATTGCATTTGGATTTCTGGGTGCTAAAGGAGAAACAATATTTTATCTATATATAAAAACATGCATGCAACAAACAAAAATAATGGTTTATAAATTTTATACAATGTTTGAAAGGCCAAAGAAAAAGATAGGTATAATTAATTGGATGACTTATAAAATAGATTTTAATTAAACTTCCAAATATATGCAAAGATACACAACAATAATAATAATGACATGTGAAAATAGAGTTAATGATTAACTGTTAGGATTATTTCAACTGAAATAAAGCTTCTAGTGAAAATAACTGCATAATATAAAATCAATTGTAATAACTGCTTAATAAAAAATTATATGTCGCATTATTTTTAGAAAAACTGAAGTTCTTCCATTAAAGGTTTCCAACTGATATGCATACATTAGGATTAGATGGAGACTTATCTTTAAAAACAATCAAATGATAAAAATAAATAAATAAAATAAATTGGGATGTATCAAAATGGCAATTTTAGCTGAATATTAAAAATCTGGCACACAGGTGAGCCAAAAAACAAACTCTTAAATAGTACACATTTTTAATCAGTCTTGAATATAGATGGAGACTTATCTTTAAAAATGTTTGAAAACAATCGAATGATAAAAAAATAAAATAAAATAAAATAAATAGGGATGTAGCAAAATAGCAATTTTAGCTGAATATTAAAAATTCTGCACACAGGTGAGCCAAAAACCAAACTGCTAAATAGTACATTTTTAATCAATGTTGAATAGTCAGCTGAAATAGTTTTTTTTTTTTTTTTTTTTTCCAATGGGAGGCATGGGGGGAGTTGCAGAGAAGTGAATAGATTTTGAAAGACAATTTAATAGTATAATTTTCAGAAATATTTACAATTTTTTTTTTTTATTTATTAATATTGCTACATTACCATTTTGAAGTTTTATTTTCCCGACTGAAATAAGAAGAGGTAGAATATCAGAAGAACATTATTGATAACAAGTCGATCTGCTTTATTGTTATTATTTTAAAATCTGATTACTAACAGAGCTGAAATGACCTTAATTTACAGACAATTAAAATAACAAATATTTTTTTATTATTTAAAAATTTTGTTTAACATTCAGTTTGGCTGAATATCTTGACATCCAGCTAAAAAGAACATTCAGTCTGATATTTTTTTGCAATATCAAATACTTTTTTAGATACAGGTTTAAACTTTTAAAGAAAAATTAAGGATGAAAATATCTGCAAACAACATTAGTCAAGTCAGAATATCACCTCATTTATACCATCGAAGTTACGTTAAAAAATAATCAAAGATAGCAAAAGACACGTGCAAGAAAAAATTAACAATCATATTTTAGATGCATTAAAGGGTGATGCCATCACTTTGGGAAAAACATGGGGCAAAGAAAAGTAAACAGAATGCAAATAAAATACAATTTATTCTAATATAACAAATTATAGCTCCCAGGCTACACATGAAATATCATTGTTGTAGTCAATCGATAGTATCTATTCTTCTAAACATTTAAATTTAAATTTTGCTTTTTATTCATAAATATAAAATAAACTTGTGTGTTTATCTTTTTTGTATTATTTTTTTATAATCATCGTTAAGCATAATATAATGTGGTACAGTCAACTCTGTGAAATCTGCACACTTAGGGACTGAGGGTTTTGTGGATTATGGATAATCTCTTTGTTTACATTTTATTTTTTTAAATGTGACTATAAATTAGGAATAACTGCACAAAAATTACAATTACAATGGAGAAGAAAAACATAATGAAACATTGGTTTAGTATGTTTAATAACTAAGTTAATTTAAAGAAAAATCAAATCATATACAATACAAATTTTACTGATTATTCACTATTTTAAACACTGACACAATACAATGGTAGTTCAAGTATTGGTTTGTTGTAAATAAGTTTGTAGTTTATGAACACATTAATTCTTGCTTCAAGATAAAATTTTGTTATTCAAGGAAATTTAAATACTTATATCTAATTTATATTTAAATATTTATTCATTGCAAAATTTATAACTGAAAAAAATATATACCAAATTTAACTTTATGAGTTTAACTGTTAATAGCAATTTCATGGTTCACATTCCAACGTGTAGTGTGGATAATAGACATTTGTGGATTTCACAGAGTTGACTGTATTTTATTTTTGTGGTAAAGTTGATTTGAGAAAAACCTTTCATTTTATTTATGAAAACAATGCTGATTCAATTTTTAATCAAAACATGTTTTAACGAAATATAAGTACTAAGTCAGAAATCAGTCCAAAAACCTTCGGAATGATAACTCATTCATCGTTCTCTATTTTGTTAATGCATAGAAAAAGGGATGTTGGCCATAGAAATCCTTCTATATATAAAAAAAAGTTTTGATTTGGAAATGGACCAATGAAAATCTGCGTAGATATTCCCGGCAGATAGGCATCCAATTTGAATGCTTAAGCATGGCCTTTCTTCGTTAATATTAAAAAAACTGTTGCATACAAAAATATGAAAATCGGTAGTATTATAGAGAAATGTTTGATAAACACACTGATGCAGACAGTTTTCAAATCGAAGAATTATTTTAAGAGATATTTAATGCCAAAGTTGGACAAAATCGTTCCATTAAAAAAGTTTTATAGGAGCAAAAACTTTACATAGGAATTTAATCATTTTTAGATCATTTTATGCGTCAGAATTTCCCGATGTGCAGACTGCATTTAGTTTTTTAATTTGACTCATTTTTTGAGGTTTTATTTCTATTTTAAATTCAAATTTTCAGCATTTCGAGAGATATTTTTTACATATTTTAGAAAATTGTATTAATTTAAACTGTTGCCAACTGTATAAACAGCGCAAAAAATAACGTTTGCTTCAAATTAAAAATTTATTTTACACATGACTGTTATAAACAGAAAATATAAAAAGCAGGAACTCATTGAAAATCACGTCATAAAAACTATATTTACACGTGAATTTTAAAAGAGAAAGAATATTGTAAAAATAAATTCATTAACATGCGTTAGAAGTCTTAAATAGAAGAATTTACGCCACATTACACTTATTACGTAAAATGAACAAAAAATAATATTGCAAAACAGTTTCAATTTAAAAATTGCTCGAGACATTTATTTGATATTTTAAGATGATCATAATATTTCATTTCTAACAAAAGTATTTTTACGTGAATATTAAAAAGAGAAAGGAGAGTTTGGTGAAAATTACGTCAGATTATAATTGTCAGATTCAAATTATAATTCAATCTTCCGAAATCTTTTTAAAGCCGATCAAATTAGCATGCTGTTAGAGTATGCGGTGTCTGAACGAGGGTTGACGAGCGTAGCTCATAGGGGGCAGAGCCCCCTAGTTATATATATAATTATCCATAAATTACTCACATTCAACAGTGAGAGCAGCACTCCATGAAGTCTCACCACTTTCACTGGAAGCAGTGCATGTATAAATACCAGTATCTTCTCTTTGAAGACCTGGAAGAGATTTTTATTATGTTTTTTTATAATTAAGCTATAAATGCTTGATGAAATTTTGATAGTAACTTAAAAATTAATTGGATTACATATCATTTTAATTGAAAAACTAATAATATATATATATATATATATATATATATATTAAATAAATAAATCAAACCTTCTGATGTTTGAGTACTATTATGTTGAGCATTTCCAGTTCATAATCTTCACATTATTTAATTGTAGAATTTTTGCATTAAATAAAGCGAATAAGTCTGTTCAGAAATAGTGGTACTCAAAACTCAAAAGGTTTGGTAGGTATGTTTAAATCTGTTAAAACAAAGACGTTTCTTATTGTAAAATGAAATGCTAGTTTAAATTTAATACTATATTCCATAGACTTTTCATAACAGAGTAATACATTTGATGGTTTTTATATAATGAAATGCTACTATATGCACAACTGCCAACTTTTACACATTTTTATTACTACTGCTATTTCAAAGTTGTAATCTACACCTTATTCAATCAAATAATTTCTGTTATTCAATAATGTAAAGATAGCTATTCAGAAACAGAGGTAACAAAACAGCATAAAAGTTGGCAGCTATATATGAGGGGCTCACAACCATAGTAGACCAAGTCCATTTTCAAAAAAAAAAAAAAAAAAAAATGATATAGTCTATTTAGAAGGTCCATAAAATATGTTTTACTCACTCCCACAGTGAATCAAGTCTGTAAACAGATGCCATATATGAGAAAGTACGTGAAAACAGGCTTGGTTCACTATGGAAGAAGATAAAACAGATTTCATGCCCCTTCTAAATGAACTGCCTCATTTTTTTTTTCAAAATGGTCTTTGTCTAATATGGTTGTGAACTCCTCATATATGTCATCTTGTTGGTCATTACCATATTCATTATTTGATTAAAAGTTTTATTTATGTTTATGAAATCATATGTACAAGTTGAATAATTTTCATTAATAGATAATAGTTTTTATGCTTCATATAAATATATGTACAATAGAGTACCACTAATACATAAATATATAATTTGAAAATGCCTGAAATCCATATTGTATACTACATAATGTGAATGTAAACAAAGAAATTTAATTCTTAAAACTTGAACTATTTAAGGCCTTTTTTATTTTTTTTCCTGATATTAAGTATAAAATATCACTGAATACTTTATTTATAGTTTAAAATGATACAACGAACCTATAAAAATATATTTTTTTTTTTAATCACACATATCATATTGTAAGTTTTTTTTTTTTTTTTTAATCTTTCTTTAAAAAAAATATTTTTTGAAAGTATTTGTCCTAAAGAAAGATGGTTACTTAGACAACATATTTAATCGTCAAAATATAAAAAATAAAAGCAATACTGTGATGTGTAAAAAAATAAATTAAGAAAACACAATCAAAAGCACAATTTATAGGTTACAAAAAATTTACCATCAATTTGTAATGTTCCAGAGTCCAATATAAGAAATCTGGGATTTCTTATGTTAACTGGAGTTGAATTCACAAACCAGCGTATCTTAGGGAGTGGATTTCCAGTGGCCTCACAAGGTAGCAAAGCTACTGTACTTAAAGGAAGGGTCTGATTTGCAGGTCCTAATTTTATTATTGGTGCTGGTACATCACCTACAGCTGTAAAATGAGACATTAATTAATGTAAAAAAATAGTTAATATGCATAGAAAAAAAAATAAATTTTCATTTTACTGATTAGATATGGGATAAAAAATAGAGATAAAAGAATTAATAAAAACTAGTTCTCATCAAACTTAAAAGCAAATTTTAATAGCGTATACAATAGATTTTTTTTTTTTAATGCATAAAGCATACATAAATT
Source organism: Maratus speciosus (assembly GCA_963932465.1). NCBI lineage: Eukaryota > Metazoa > Arthropoda > Arachnida > Araneae > Salticidae > Maratus > Maratus speciosus. The sequence goes on along the minus strand of OZ010791.1, from coordinate 375,624,245 downwards.
TTTGACTATTAAATTAAATCTCCACCAAAATTATCTTCCCCTTTTTACTTTATTTCCCTAATAATCATATTCATAATAAAATTAGATTATTTTTCATAAACTTTTATTTATTAAACGTTTATATATAAGTATATATATAATAAAAAGTTTTATTTAGCTCTGAAGAAAACTTCCATCATTTTTTCAGAGTAAAAAATATACATTAATTTTATTTCACGTGTTCTTTCACAGCACTTGAGAATGCTAAAATTAAAATTCATGATATGATATCTGCACAATAAAACATTAGAGTGGAAATTAAATGATTGTGCATCAGTATGACCTCTCAATACATTATTATTATTATATTACTATTTTATTGTAAAAAAAATTTTTTTAATACACTGATTCACCCGTATTCTAACAAGTCAATTTTCAAGTTGAATTTGTAATATCTCCACCTCCTTTTTTTAAATTTTTGATAAAACATTTACACACAATGACCTAAAAAAAAAAAATTTGAAAGTCAAATAAATTAAGATTACCTTCTGAAAATACTAACACTTTTCCCCCTTTTATTTTATAGTATCAGTAATGGATTCAGGAGGGTGACCCATGAGGGGATAAGGAGGGGCAATTTCCCAGGAAGATTCGGAAATTTTATACTTATTAATGGTGAAGGGCAAATTTCTCACCAGAAATACTAAAGGTGCCTCTTCTCCTCCCTCTAAGAGCTGCAAAAATCCCTCAGATGGTAAAATATTCTTAACAGCATTTATGACACTGAAAGTTTTGTGTAACACAATTAATAATAATTATTAATAAAGATAAAATTTAATGAAAAAAAATAATGCACTGTCAATTAAAAACTGGATTTTTGATACGGTGATAAAAATTGTCATGCATTAAAACTCACCAATTTTTCTATTTAATTTTGCACCAATCCAAAATTGACAGCACATAATTCTGATACCAGTCAGTATCTTGATGAATAATGACACATCTCAGGGATAAACCCAGACAAAATTTAAGGCCTATTTAGTTTTAGAAAAATCTACTTAATAAAATGGGCCCTTTCACAAAATACATTGAAATAAAACAGACCATATCACAAAATTCTTTTTAATAAAACAGGTCCCTTCACAAAATTTCTTCTTAGAAAATAGGCCTCTTCACAAATTTCCATTCCATAAAAACATACTCTTCGTTAATTTTTTTTTTCCTTAGGTTTTAAAATGTGTAATTTGCGAACAAAACAAGTTCACCAGAAAGGAAAACTTTAACAGAAAGACTTAAAGAAGTTATTATTAATAAATGTTTGGTTCAAATTAGAGTAACTGGATTTTATCTTCCATTACAAAATGTTCTTTTTCACAAAAATATACTCAATTTCACAAAAATACAATAAATATCACAAAAATAACTTTTACTTTTTACAAAATCGGCCTCAAGAAAAAAAAAATCTGCATTGGCCGCTGCATCTGAGACTGCATTACTCTTTAATATTTTAATTTTTAAGCAACAAAATGATCAAATTGATAGGCAAAATCACAACAAAAGTTGTTTGGAAAATATCTTAATAGCAAGTACCAAATTGGATAGACACTTCATCAATGATATATCACTTATCAGCAGTAGTGTTTTTGAAATTCTTCCACATAAATACATTAATATTTATTATAAATAGCATAACAATTGCTCAGTATTGAAAGAGCAAAAAACTAAATGTCAAGAAAAAATAAATTTTAGTCCCCTAACTACTTTATCAATTCAAGACTTTAAAACCGATGGCAAAAGATGCAGGAAGTTTGTTTTTTAGAGTAATTAGTTATACATCCGCTGAAGGAACTTTCAGTACTTCCTATTTTTTAAATAAAATTATTTTTTTGAGAACATCAATAAAACCAAATTTTATTTCACCAATTAAATAAATAATAAACTAGTAAATCTGCAGATCAGGAGCCTCAACGTCATCTTTGCAAGTCATTGTTTTTTAACACTCATTGCATAATATTCAACTTCCTACAAATCGCTTTTTAAAGTTTTCAAATTACATAAATATTTATGAGCATACAAGATACTTCGTAAAGTTTCAGAAATTAAAAGTGTTAAACAAGTGGTTGTACATTGATGTTCTGAAATTCTGATGAGCTACTTATTCTGGTAACTTTTTAAATCAAAAATTGCATTTCTTCAGGGGGGCTCTGCCCCCCTGAACCCCCCGTAGTCTATTTAAATTTACATTCGTATTTTTTTATTTATTGTGCGGAAGGTTATAGTATATCTTAAATTTTTTTTACGCTGTTATTTATAAGGATAAGCATAAGTTATTTTATAAATTAATAAAATTTAAATTTAAAATAAAATATTCATGTTAACCGTACACAGACATTAAATCTTGAAGTGACGCCAAAAATGTAACCCTAAAATCCGCTACATTCGGCACAACACAACAACGTGCTTAAAAAAAAAAAAAAAAAAAAACGGATGAAGTCAAAGAATTTGGTCCCTGTTCCACGTGCTTGTTTTGTTTGGGCCGAATGAGGGCATTTAAATCTGAGCGATAACGCACATCATATTGCAAACTGTTTTTACGGCATACTGCATCTCCATCTATCTCTTTCCTCCGTGAATAATAGTTAATTTTATTTTACCCAAGATCTTTTTATTCCAGCATCTTTGTTTTCGATAAATGACGTCTAATTCACCTGCTATGCATACTTACTCAAAACTTTTCATCTTGTTATATTAAGAAATACTCGAGAGTTTTCTTTTTATTTTTAATATGCCGCCATATTAATTTTTCTATTCTTAATTTTATTTTTCATTTTCCTGTTTCACGGCAAAACATTTCAATTGAAAATTGTTTAAAAGAAAATATTATTCCGGGTTTTGATTTTCTTGGCAACAATTAAAGAAATATTGGTAAATGTTATGGGAAAATGTTACGTTATTCTCTATGAAAATAATGAACTCTTGTATTTTTAAGCAAAATATTTCAATAAAATAAATGAAATATTGCCTATTTTTATTTCTGGGCTAAAATCCTTCTATATGCAAAGATACAAATGCATTAATTCATCTGTTTTGACGTTGGCTTTACTCAAGCATTATACACGCAATTATACTAATATTATTAGGACCAAAAACATTGCTAAGCAACAGAGAAAGAAAAGGAAAAAAAGGAAATATGCATTATGTCAATTTGATAAAACAATATCCTTTATATTATTGGAAAACATGCATAAAATTCCCCCCAATATTATAAACCTAATTAAAAAAATCTCGCAAATATATTGACATAATTTATTGGAATAATTTAATAATGTTATTTAAAAATTTCAGCATAAAAAATTTACCATTTAAATCCATTTTTCATATGAGCGATTTCTTTCAACAAATGAAAATCTGAAAATCGTCTGACTTGCCATTGAAAAGCATTATATAGCAAAATAAAATGTTCCATATTTCCCGAACGAATGAACCAAATTTAACCAAAAACTATACAGCTAAGTCCGGGTACCTCATCAACATGCCCAGTGAATTTCAAGCCGATCGAATGCTTTTTGCGGCAGTTATCGCGGAACAGACAGACAGAGTAACAGAAACCAAAACTTTTCGTGTCTCCACAGTAAGCCTTCACTGATGTTTCGGCAATTAGTGGCAATTGTGTAGGATCACCCTATGAGCCTATATAAGTTGGCGCCATTGCTTATCACAACTAGTAAATCTGCAGATCAAGAGCCTCAACGTCATCTCTGCAACTCATTGTTTTTATCAAACTTTGCGTAATATTAATCTTTCTACAAAAACAAAATTTAAACTATTTAAATTACACAAACATTTATAAAAGGAAAAAAATATTTCGATGGTTTCAGACATTAAAAGCGTTAAATTAAACACGTTGTTATGTAAGGATATTCTGAAATTCTCACGAGCTACTTATTCTAGTAATTTTTATATAATAAAGCAAATTTTTTCAGGAGGGCTCTGCCCCCCTGAACCCCCCGTTGTGTAGTTTATTTTGCATTTGTAATTTTCTACTGATTGAGTTAATGATTACCCTATATCTTAGATTTCTTTTTACACTGCGATTTATAAGGATAAGCAATAATTCGGTCAAGCATTTTACGTTATCCTAATATCCATACAGCAGTATTTACTTGCCTGCTAACCACAAATACCTGTATCTAATGGATAAAGAACTTTTGGAAATGTAAACTGAAACATCTAATTTAGAAATCTAATACCTTTATAAATTTTGTTTATAAAAAAAATAATTTTGATTACCATTCTGCAATATTTATATCTAAGATCTAATCTAAATATCAAAAAATGTACTCGATAGCATTAACTTACTAAAATCACCCTAAAGTAGGGGGGCTTCTAAACCTAACAGTTAATAATTCATCATCGTTAAATAGATAAACATGATTTGGCGCCTTTAAGTATTTTTTGTGATTTTCTTTTAATAGTATCTACATTTAATTTAAAATCGTGATGTTACAAATACCGTTGAAATTTGACGCAAACCTATGTTCAGGTCAAATTACGAAAGGTTAACTAACATTTCATTTCCCTTAGCCGGACTTTCTGTTTCATTTTTCGTAATAAGGATTATTTTAATAATTTAATTTATTTTACACTCTACAAGCTGTTACACGGACGTTGTTCACATAGCATTAAAATAGAGATAAATGCATTAAGTAAAACATTTCACTCCCCACCAGACATGCCAAGTCTCAAGCTTTTTGCACATCACTATTATCTTAGAGAAAATTTTCTTTTAAATCGCGCAAATGTTTCAATTAAATAAAGTAACATTTTCTGTATTAAAATACTGGTATCCAGAACGCCGGAGGCTTGGCAGCTCTGCTCCTCTTAATAAAAACATATATGATTAACCAACACTTTATCACATTTTATAGGAGACAATACGGAATTTCTTATTTGTATGGCCTCACATATATCTCAGTCATAAAAATGTAAAATTTTGTGCCAATTAATGCACGCAATTGCGAAAATGAAATCGCAAAGAATGAGAAAAGGAAGGCCAAGTAAAATCGTGTAAATCGAGGAATCTTTCTTCGTAGTGCTGGGAAAATACTGCTACAAAAACTATTTTAGGTGGTATTTGGTGTGAAATGTTTATATGTATTCATTCCTGTCCTATATATCCTTTTTTTTATTTTTTATTTGCTTATTCCATTTTTCTTTTGCACGTGAAAATCTTACAAATTAAAATTAACTCTTTGGGAGAAATTGTTATTCATTTTTTTTTTTTTGGCAACAATAAAGTTTATAAAATTTAACAGAATAATGTCAGTTTATTCTGTATGAAAATAACGAACTTTTTCATTTATAATCAAATAGTTGAATAAATAAATGAAAATATTATTCTATGTAGTATATAAATACTATTTTCATTTCTGCGTTTAAATAAATCTATATGCAAATATCTATACAAAGGCATTCATTAATTCATTCTTTTTGCTTTGATTTGGCTTCAAAAAACCATACATACTTTCACATTTATGATATTTTTAGATGAGATGCTGTTGCTACGCAACGGTTAAAAGAAAAAATGAAATATAAGTAAATTCATAAAATAAAATATTTTATATTATTCGAACACATGTATAAAATTCTATCATAAGTTATACACCTAATTTAAAAGCTCTGACAAATGTTTTGACAAAATTGCAAACTAATAAGAATAATTTAATACTCTTATTTAAAAATTTCAGCATCCAAAATTTACCATTTAAATCTATTATTCATATGAGCGATTTCTTTCAACAAATAAAAATTTGAAAATCGTCTGACTTCCCATAGAAAAGCATTATATCACAAAATAAAATGTTCTGTATATTCCGAACGAATGAACCAAATTTAACCCAAAACTATACAGCTAAATCCGGGGAGCTCATCAACATGCCCAGGGAATTTCAAGCCGATCGGATGCTTTTTGCAGCAGTTATCGCGGAACAGACAGACAGACTAACGGAAACCAAAACTTTTCGTGTCTCCACAGTAAGCCTTCACTGACGTTTCGGCAATTAATATACTACTGATCAATAGGAAAACTATCTCTCACCATATACAGTATAATTTCACTGGCACTATTTAAAAATGCATTCAAAAATCAGTTGAATTTCGCTGCCAGTATATATTAAAAATATATAAATAAAAATCCATACATATTCTTTTGTAAAAGGCTCCCAAAGTTAAATCCTTTTACAGTTGAAAAAAAAAAGAAATTTGTAAACAAAAACATGATACGCTAATTTTAAAGTTATCCATATCTAAAGCTCTTGATTGAATTTTGTACAAATTTACTGATAACAATGCCAAGTTTTATGGGTGATAGAATAATATATTAATTACAATTTATTTTAAATTTTCTGGCTATTTAAAATGCCAATAAGAAAGTGGATGAGGCAGAAACAGAAAAAGTTTATAATAGTGATTATGTTGAAATGTTGTACAAATTTATTGATAACTGTAACAGGTTTTGTGGATGATATAACATATGTTGCTATTTACTGATTATGTAAATTGTCAATAAAAAAGTGGTTTAGATGAAGGCAGAAAAAACATACCAGTAACTTCAAGATAAGCTTTTGCCATAGAAGATCCAATTCCAGATAAAACTGAACAGATATAATACCCAACATCTTCTTTCTTCACGCCAGAAATTACAAGAGTACCATCTCTACTAACTGAAAATCTACCATAGGTCCTTTCAGGGAACATCAAATCCTGTTAAGAACAAAAAGAGAAATAAGTAGTCTAAACAGCATAAATATAAATTCTTTTGCCAGAAAATCTCAGGATTTGCATTCAGTGTATAGGCGGCTTTACGACATTCTCCCCCAATTGTGAAATTCCATGTTAAGGCTCAAACAAATATTTTTCTACACAAGATACTTTTTGAAACATTTACCAATACATTTTTTTACTGTAAAAGCATAACACTTGCAGGGATGTCTATGATTTGGAAACAGGTTTTTTAAAAAAACAGCTCTCCACCCCTCATGTAGGCTTTTTGGGGTTTAAATTGACCCCTCTCCCTGTTTTTTTTTTTTTTTTTTTTTTTTTTTTAATCCAGCCTATGTGGGGTTTCAACAGTTTTTAAAAACCCATTTGGGAATAGAAAAGTTTCTTTATTTTTCAATAAACGAATTATATATTGAATTATAAGGGAATGTGGTCTCATGACAGCAGTTTTACTGTGATGTTAACAATTTTAAGCTTGACAGCATTTTCTGACAGATCCTCTGCCTTTATCGAAAAATAGAAAACTGTTCAATTACACAGTTTCTAAATAAAAGCTCCAGCCAATTTCACGCATTTGTGAACAAATATAAATTTAGAAAGGTGTCAAAAAGCAACCTGCTTGGATATGAGAAACAACTTTAACATATGGAAAATTTTAATTAGATGATTACTCATTACCTAATAAAATTATCAAAATATGGTTTTCACCATCAAAAAGTAAATCTCAATGACAACATAGTACGTTTTTTTTTTTTTTTTTTTTTTTTTTTTTTATTGTCATTTCAAAATTTTAGGGTTTTTAAAATTTAAGAAGACTTTTTTTAAAACACAATATAATTTGTAGGTAAAAGACATCTACTTTCTGGTGGTGAAAGACATATTTCGATAATTATAATAAGTAATGAATAATCAGTTCAAGCAGGCAGAAAATCTGGATTTTAAGACTCCTGTCCCCGTCAGCTGAAGACACTCCTGAGCTAATGCTAAACCCATGGGGAGGTTATTTGCTAATATCTCGCTTGTATTTCTACATTTTTAATTTTTTTGCATTGGATAGCTGAGGTCCATCTCTACATCGCCCCTTTTTTACTTTTTCGATTTTGGTTGTAGATATTTTTTATAAAGTTACTTTCACTTTCGAAATCAGTTCCGAATATGAAAGTGTCATTATAAAAAATATATGCAACCAAAGCCGAAAAAGTGAAAAAGGGGTGATGTAGAGATGGACTTCAGCTATCCAATGCAATAATAATAACAAAATAGTCGAAATTCAAGCGAGATATTAGCAAATAACCTCCCCATTAGCTCAGGAGTGTCTTCATCTGATGGAGCCTTAAGGCTCCGCTGCACTGAAACTCCCCGATCGCAAAATCCCATGTTAGCCTATGGAAAAACTTTGAAGCGTGATTACTCATTACCTAATATAATTATTAAAAGACCATTTCCACCATCAGAAATTAGACGTCAGATGCCGAATATGTGCATTTTTAAAAATTATCTCCGTAAATTTTAAGTACATAAAAAATCCCTATAAACTTTGAAATTTCCATTTGATTAAATTTTATCACCTTCTTAAAAATACTTAAAATTTACATAGACAATTTTTAAAAACGCATCTGCGTCTACTTTCTGATGGTGAAAACAGTTTTTTAATAATCATATTAGATAATGAGTAATCGCGCTTCAAATATTTCCCATAGGCTAACATGGGATTTCGCGATCAGGGAGTTACAGTGCAGCAACCCTTAATATGTTCAATGACAAAATTTTGCCCCTCCATGCAAAATCTGAAATAGCATAATATGCTTTTTCAAACATATAAAGTGTTAAAAGCAATACACTGTTTTACCCTCCAATATTTCTATGTGCACAGTAAAATAATATATATACCTGATTTCCTTCCTTAGTCCAAAATATTGATGGTGGGGGATTCCCAGTCGCACTACATTCCATTTTAGCAATTCCATTTAGACTTATCCTTTGATCTTTTGGTATGGATAAAAAATTTGGCCGAGCTAAAGTAAGCGAAAAAAAAGAGAAAAAAAAAAAAAAAGATTATATACAAGCAGTATTTTGAAAAACTTTTGGCAATGCATAGTAATGCAATCAGGCCCTGACTATCGCACGAGCACCCGGGCCCGTGCCCTGGGCACAAAATTTCTGAGGGCAAGGGGCAAGAAATTTATCATAATTTCATCTAAATTTCCATTTTAAAAATTATAATTTTTTAAAAAAATGTGATATTTCAGATATTAATGCGATAAAATGTCAAAAATATATCTCAATATATGGTTAAAAGCACATTTCAATAAATAAAAGAAATATTTTATTTCTATTCCTGTAACCGTTTGTCAATTTTTCTGAAAACATAATTTTTTGGGGTTAACACTTTTCGGATAAGTGTTTAATAGGTAATAAAAAGCTAGTATCAATTAAATCGACCAAGCTAAGGCGGCACGAAAAATTGAAAGTGCCCTGGGCACAGAAATTTGATAGTCGAGCCCTGAATGCAATTGATCTGACAGTTACATCTACATTTTATACATAAGCACTATTTCAATAATTATTATTTTCTAAGAACTTACCTGAGATCAGATGGTTAATACTAATTCTTTTGTCTGATAATGTTATTTTGTTTTTTACTAAATAAAAACAACATAATACAGCTTGCCAAAACCATTAAGCAAAACTTCAATAAAGGGGGTGTGCATAAATACCGTCATCAACTTTTTGGTAATTTTGGACCCCCTCCCCCCTTACGATATCATATGTTATCATCCCTCGACACCCCCCCCCCCCCCCCCTCGTTAATGATATCGTTATCAATGTATAAAAATTCTTTGGGGTTTTGGATTTTTTTTTCTTTTGTTTGGAGTGATATACAAATAGGGTTACATTTATTTTTCGCATACCTAATTGATTCAAATGAAGATAAGTCAATAAAATATCAGTTTATATATGAAATAACTGTATCTCAAATAACACTTAAAAGAAACACTTATTGTTTAAAAGTATTTAATAGTAGCTTTTTGTAGCATAATGCATTCAACAGTAATAATTACCTTTTTTCCCTGCACGGGTGGCGCAGACAGAACTTCTTATCAATGAAACAGGTGGACAACATTCACTTTTATTTACTTCTTAAACACAAGTATCAGTTTAAACATACTTCGCATATGGTTTGTAGAAAAGCGGATTATATATGCATACACATATGATAGAAGAATAGAAGAATAGGAAAGCCAAACATTGGGGCATTGCATATTTTGGAATTGAATAATATTATAATCATTTAATGATTTTAATAACTTTGTATTTTCATAAAAATAAATAACATTCTGAGAAAGATAACATACTATTTTGATGTAAAGAACATGTTACAAATAAGAAGAGAAAATTTTGGTTGGATCAAAAATGATAACGATATCAAAAGACAAACACCCCCTCCCCCTAGAGATATCTTACGATATCATGTGCCAGACCACCCTTCCCCCCTAAAATGATAACGTTATATATGCATGCATAGCCCCTAAATAGTGATGCCAAAATGTGAATAATAATATATAAAATAAATAATCCGACGCATGCAGAAACTCCTTCTTTAGGAGACAGATGGCAGCACCAAACAAATTATGGCGGTACCGTGGAAACTACAGTCACATTGTCTTAGTTATATTAGTTATATTTATTATAGTTTTTAACGTGTAACCTCGTTCTATCAGACTTAATTTTACTTTGCTGAAACGTTTAATTTAGAGAGGATAAAGAAATCACGCGGTGGATAAGTTTATTTATTTAATTATTCACATTTATTTTATAATTATTTTATTTTTGTGTGTGTGGGGGGGGGGGGGCGGTGAGAGACCATACATATAGAAAATAGGTAGGTTTTAAAAAATCCACAAAAATACCAAACTGCAATTATTAATATTTAGCTTTCTCGATTAATTAACTGGCAAAGACGGGGAGGGGGGGGGGGACCTTATTAACAGATTTTATTTAGGAGGCGCCAGAGTAGCTGAGAATTATAAATCCCTTTTCATTTTATTTTAAAAGGAATAATTTTGTCACTTCGATATGATGCATATATAATTCTGCAGATGCGGCAGTTTTATAATGTTTTCATTGACAAATGATAATGATAATAATAGACAAATAATAATTTTTTAAAAATAATGATTTAAACCTACTTGGGCAAGGGCGACTGCAAACATAAAAATGATGCATAACAATGTCTATAAGTTTGCTAACAATGAATTGACCTTTAAGGGCCTACTTCAGTCACGCGAAAAGACCCGTTCGCTAATGCTATTCCTATGGAAGAAATTTATAAATATATCTCCGCTGCATTTCAATATTTTTAGATGATTTCTTTTGCAGTGGCTAGATGAGATCGATCTGTATAAAGGCCGTTTTTTACTTTTTCAATTTTCATTGGGGATTTTTTTTCTCGAGGATGCCTTCATTTTAGGAACCGGTTCCGAAAATGAAAGTGTCCTGATTAAAAATACTTGTAAACGAAATTGAAATAGTAGAAAACATCCTGCATACAGATCGATCTCAGCTAGCCACTGCAAAAAAAAAATCATCTAAAAATATTGAAATGCGACCGAGATATCTTTATAAATTTCTTCCATAAGAATGGCATTAGCGAACGAGTCTTTTCGCGTGACTGAAGTAGGCCCTTAACAGTACGAAATAGACATCACTCTATCACTAAAAATAATGGATTTTGATCTAAAACTTTAAATATTTCAAGATCCCCCCCCCCCCCCCCCACTTCCCTCCTCTTTAAGTCTTTCAGCACGATAATTATCATACAAGATTCAATTTCAATATTTCTTTAAAATATTTTTTTTTCTAACTGATAAGGAAAAATTTTATTTATATGTAAACATAACAAGCATACCCATCTTGATTGATGTAATCAAGATATGTTATGTCTAATTTCGATGTATAATATTCTGGCGCCTATTCAGAATATCAAGTCTTAGAATGAATGATAAAGAGAAAAAAATAAATCGAAAAAAAAAGCATATTTTCTGCGTAATTATATCATGACATTTTACATGTACAGTCTTATCTAAAAACTTACTTGCGCTACATACACGAAATAGTCTGATTTAATTAAATCTTTAAAGATTCACTTTTTTTTTTTCCTGTTTAAGGGGGAAAAGATTTGAATGTTCATTATCAAAAAATTTATTAGTGTTCAAAAAAAAAAAAAAAAAAAAAAAACTTCCTAATTTATCATTTTTTAAATTAATCAAACAAAATTTTGTTTGCTAAATTTTCCAGAGCACCACATTGTAAAAGCTGGCAGAACAAAACCCAGGGACGAGAAAGATCTTTGAACGAATGTGCCTAATAAGAAAGCCAGTTTTTTTTTTTACCCAAAAATGTTCAGTAGAAATATAAAATAAACTAACTTGCTATTTTTCTTTTTAATTATTATTAATTTTATTTATTTTATTTTACTTATTTATTTATTTATTTTGTTAGACCACTCCTTTCAAAACAATTTTAAACATTTGAGCATAAATGTAATACAAAAAATCATTTTACGTAAAAAAGGGGCATTATTAAAACTATCTATTCAAAATTTCTAATTTGTTTTTTCAACGTATAATCATAATTTAATTATATTGTTGTTAAATGATAAAAGAGTATTTTTTAAAGAATATCTTTATTTTTTATTTAGATTTCCTACTTTTTATGTTTAAAATAGTTCGTTGTTGCTGTTTCAAAGCCAGTTGGCAAATTTTGACGAGAGTAGTTTGACATCATTGTTTTTGTAACCCGTCATCATTTGTAACCATAAGGATTTATCCCTGCGGCCGGCAAAAATTTCTTAAAATTAATTTATAATTAAGTTCTAAAAATATTAAAATTTTATATTGTCATCGGAAACACATCTGTGTACATAATTTTTAGAATTTTATCGTACCAGGAAGTCAGTGAAAAGTCAATTAAAAATTCCATTTTTACATACAAAAGACTAAGTTAAATAAAAGAGTGTAAAAATATTAAATATTGAAAAACAAGTTTTACCAGCATTTTTTTTTTTTTTTTTTTTTTTTTTTCAAAAAGTAGAATTGAAACAGTAATTCCTTTTTTCATAAGGGAGGTGTGGCGAGGTGCTCCGCTCCCTCGATGATTTGTTTACGATAAATTTTAAACAAATAAATGCAAAAAGAAAAACTAAACTAAAAATCGACTTCCAATGGGGATTCAGGAAGGCACAGCTTCCTTGATGAAAAAATATTACTTCCCTTTTCTCGTAGTGTTTAATTATCTAAAATAACTTGTGAAGAATAAATGTTACTATTTTTTTAAAAAATTGGGACAGTAAAAGAAAATTTAGCTAATTAAATTTTAAAATCAAGGGGAGGACAATAGCTCTCTTCTAGAAAAATACATGCTGCATAAGAGAAGTGCGGCAATTCACAATACTTACAATGTACAGTGAGAGTAACTTCAGATGATATCATTCCAACTGAATTTTCAGCTTCACAAATGTAAGTACCTTCATCAGCAACCTTGACGCTCTTGACTAATAAACTGCTTTCATCAGTCACGTGAGCCCTGCAAAACAGAAAAATATTCATGTCAAGTTTTAAAATGTGTTGCAAATCATTCCCCTCCAATTGTAACAGAATAATAACAATAATAATAAACGAAAATTTCAATTGTCCAATAAGTACATCAGTGTAACTGGAAGAACAGCCATCTAGCAATCAAAGATAATGTCAATTGAAATGATCTTCAAAGAAGATCGCAATAAATCTTATAGATTTTTTTAAACCCTTTTATGTCTTGAATTACAAATAAGAAATTTGCTCCTCTTCAATAATTACCTCCGTTAATGTCAGAAGATATCCAAAACAACCAAAACAACTTATATAATAACAATTTGATTTTTAGATAGATTTTTAAATAAAGCTGATCTAATAAATCTGTCCCAGATAGCATGAACATTAGCAGCAAGTTTGATTTTTTTTTTTTTTTTTTTAATTATCTTGCCGTGACAAATTTGAATTGAGAAATTCGCAGCAAATTTCCCGCAAGGTATACCATCCCCCACTTGCATGAGTAGGTAGTTTGTTGTGAAACTGATGGCAAGACTGTCTTTAATTCACGAAAGTGACGAAAGCAAAAAATCCCTCTGTTGAGAGAATAGACAATCAGCACATATGCAGAAATAAGAGAAATTTTATTCGGTTGGCACCGCTTTTTCTAAACGCTATACTTATCAAATATCAAAAAAAGGCTCGTATTGAAAAGTACAAATATTACCTTAACTTGTTTATGGTGATGAAAACGATGCATGCACCTTCTGACATTGTGTTCGCATCAATAGGGTCTATGGACCCCTCCGAAGGGGTTAAACGTATAGTGTAACAGTTGTAAATAGATAATGGAGAGATTCCTTGCAGTAAGTTTGCAGTATTTTTGATTACTTGTTTGCCGTTAATTTGCAATAAATTTGATACAGCATGAATTTAACTTGCACGACAAGTTAGCTGCAAGTTCAAAGTGTGGTGTGGTGACTTCGGTGTTAACGTTATCTTGCTGCAGTCTTGATATGAACTTTCAGTCTTGTCATGCTGAGCTTACTGCAATTTTGTAGTTTTTCAGAGCAACATTGCTGCTAATTTTCTGCAAATTAAGAATGCTATGTGGGGTAGTTCGTGATTTTTTTTTTTTTTTTTTTTTTTTGTAAAATATTTACAAGAATAATTAGATTAATTAACAAAAAGTACTATTATGGAAACCTCACAATCCTTACTAGAATAATGTAGATAAACTGAACAATGTAACTGAGATGTGTTTTGTAGTCGCAGATTTTTCGTAAAACATTTTTTAATAGGAGAAAAGATAAAAACCATGTAAATGGTTGAGAGAATAACCACATTAAAAAATATTTAGCTTCGACTGTTTTGCTGTGATTATTGAATGTGATTCAGCGAAGTATGAAATATACTTTTACCATATACTTTTATTAGTAGACGAATTAAATAAATTTTATATTGCATTTTTCTTTAATGGAACTTAAAAGTCCCGTCGGAGCATGAATGGTTAAGCTAAATGATTTTTAGAGATATTTAACATTTAGTATCGTTTAATGTATAAATATAATAGTACATTTTTTTAGCAAATACTTAAAATATCGGCATGAAAATTGAAATCAGTAATGAGGAAGTGTCTGCAGTGTACTTTTTTTCTTTCTAACCGAAGACCAGGCCCCTACCTGCTTGGTTCGCGTAGCGGCAATAAGTCTGGCGGGTGCCTAGTTCGTCTTCCTATCGGCAGCGCCTACTGCTTAGTTATGTACTTTTTTTATGCCGGTTACTTAACATTTATACCTTGTTGTTTGATACCTGCGCATTGATACTCTGCGGTGTACTCAACATCAAATTGGGAATTTTTTTAAAGACTGTTTAACTTAAAAACTACAGTTTTATTCATTTTAGTTTTTAGCTAAGGCCACTCTCTTTAAAAACTTTCAAAACTACAAAAAAATTATCAAGACTTAAATAATATTAGAGATATTTAATATTTAATAACGTTTAATGTATAAATAATAGACAAAATACAAGTGCACATTGTGGTACTCTTTTAGCAAATACATAAAATATCGGCATGAAAATTGAAATCAGT
This sequence comes from Maratus speciosus, assembly GCA_963932465.1. Taxonomy (NCBI): domain Eukaryota; kingdom Metazoa; phylum Arthropoda; class Arachnida; order Araneae; family Salticidae; genus Maratus; species Maratus speciosus. The sequence continues at coordinate 375,608,825 of OZ010791.1, read as the reverse complement.
AATGAAGTTTCTGCGGTATACTCTACTTTAAATTAGAAATTTTTTAAAGACTGTTTAACTTAAAAACTGCAGTTTTATTCATTTTAATTTTTAACTAAAGCCACTCTGTTTAAAAACTTTCAAAACTACAAGAAAATTATCAAGATTTAAATAATATTAGATATATTTGATATTTAGTAAAGTTATATGTATAAATAATAATCAAAATACAAGTGTACATTGTGGTTCTTTTTTTAGCAAACACTTAAAATATCGGCATGGAAATTTAAATCAGTAATGAAGAAGTTCTTGCAGTACACTTCAAATTGAGAACATTTTAAAGACTGTAACTTAATAACTAGTAATAGTTTTATTAATTTTAATTTTTAACTAAAGCCACTCTCTTTAAAAAAGGGAAAGAAACTTACAAGAAAATTATCAAGATTTAAATAATATTTGTTCAGGGTCATCAACATCTACAAGCCAGTTAAGAAAGAAAAAAAGTACTCCCAATACTATTTTAAAACAAATTAATGCATAGAGATGCGAAAGATACCATTCGACTGGGAAATATGTCTCCTTTCCTAATACAAATGCAGTTTTTGAAATATGTGTCGTAGTCGTCTACATATTAACAATCGTATGATCTTTGTTTTTTTAAATGGTAATGCCTATTTTTAACAAGATATTTGAGTTCTTAGCCGAAAAAGATGTAAATTATATACTTTTTCTTAAACTTTTACAGTTGCAAAAGAAAGCATGCTAAGGATTTATCTATAAATTTTGGATTGCACTTTAAGATCTTGCAAGGAAAAGTAACAAAACCCTCAATTAGTCACCGGAAAAATTTAAAGAAATTTTAAATCTAAAATAAACTTGCTGTAAATGAAATAAAAGTTTACAACAATTTCTTAGTAAGACGTAAGATTTCCTTTACTGGAGATTCTTTGATAGCAGAAGACTATCAAAAAGAGAAAATTCTTTATATTGCGGAAATTAATGATAGGAGTGTTTTGTAAAATCACATAGACTTGCTTTAGGCGACAGTCTTTTAATGTATATAAAAATTATTGTAGTTCATAATTTTAAAATAATTTCTTAAGTATTTTTCACAATTAAAAATGTATTTTTGAATTGCAAAAAGTACATTTGCCTGCAATATATTTTGGCGTCTTCGTTGTATTTCATAAACAACAACAACAACAACAACAACAACAACAAAATCATGTGTCATGCATAAGATTATGAAAAACTTCCAGAAAATAGTAACTTCACAATTTATTAAGGTAAAAGAAGATATATAAATAAACAATTTAGAAAACACATAACACAGTTGAGCACCAGCACACATAGTCGATAAAATATATAAATTCTTTTGATAATAATCTTGTGAATGGTAGAGATGATGTTCGGAGCTCCTTATTTGCAAATTTAATGTAATAAATAAAATAATCAGCGATGTAATCAAAATTTATAGTGCCTCTTTATGTATAGATTTATTTATTCAGGGTAGCTATCAATCTAATAAAAATATATAGGGAACAGCTCGTGTGGCCCTCCTTAGCGTATAATTGTCTTTATTTGAATGGAGAAGTCTTGAGCCCCATGAGAGTGTTGACTTTAGGCCAATTTGGCAGGGCGCAGTGCCCGGCGACCTTTTTTTACTACTTTATGCGATTGGTGGCACTTTTTGACAATCTTAAACGCCTGGCGGCCGGCGAAGACACTCACGAGCTAATGCTAATCCTATGGGGAGGGATTTATCTAATATCTCGTTTGCCTTTCGACATATTTAAATATTTTTTTCGTCGCACTTTTTTTTTTTACTTTTTCGATTTTGGTCGCATATATTTTTTATAAAGTTACTTTCACTTTCAAAACCGATTCTGAAAATGAAAGTGTCATTCTAAAAAATATCTGCGACCAAAATCGAAAAAGTAAAAAAGTTGCGATGTAGGAATCTCGGCTATCCAAAAAAAAAAAAAAAAAAAAAAAAAAAAAAAAATATTTAAATATGTCGAAAGGGAAACGAGATATTAGAAAAATCCCTCCCTATAGGATTAGCATTAGCTCGTGAGTGCCTTCGCCGGTAGGGACAGGAACCTTAATACACCTGGTGGTCCTTACTGCTCTTTTTGACACGCCCTTTCGGTTAATTTCTTCGAAAATACGTCAGTCGGCTGCAAGGAAAAAAACTATGAATTTCTTCAATCTGCTGGAGAAAAAAATCGTGAAATTCATCGATTGGGGGAGGGAGAATGCGAAACGGCCGTAAGAAAAAAAAATACTAAATTCATTGATCGATTGGAAATTTTTCAATTGGAAAAGGGGAAAATATCGCGAAATTTGTCGTGTGAAAAATACAAAAATTCTAAAAGTGTCCAGTGTTTGGATGAAAAAAAATCTGCGAATTTCGGCAATAAATCGCGAGGACAAATCGGAAACTCACCCTGTCACCAATTATGCAAAAAAAAAAAAAAAAAAAAAAAAAAAAAAAATCGTGAAATTCACCGATCGCTCCCGTGAAAATATCATAAAATCCGTCAATTGGTTGCTGGAATATGTTGCGAAATTCAGCAGTTGTTCGAGAAAATATCCCAAAATTCAATTGATAAAAGGCAAACCAGTTCAAAATGTTTTTGAACAGAACATTTTTGAGAACAACGTGCCCTTTTTTAATGTAATTCCAGCCCTGGGGCCCTTTTAGACTACATGAGCCTTTCATTTTCATACGTCTTTGGTCATAGATTTAAAAAAAACAACTAGAAAACAGGAATTCTGCTTTTTCAGAATTTAGCGTCGCCCCCGATGAAAAAAAAAATGTAGGTATATATAAATAGTACAAAACATATTAAAATTTTAAGACTTATAGCACACGCTTTTATTTTATGCAAAATGACGTCATTCGCATCCGCTTAAGAATTCCACATTTACGATCTACTCTTAAACATCTACAGTAAAGTAAGCATAGGGTGTCACTATTGCGAAATAATACACAAATGCAGCAAAAAGATGCTGTCATTAAAGGAACACACAAAAAAAAAAAAAAAAAAAAAAAAAAACGGCTGTCTAATGATTTATAGGCCTTCATTTGTTTGTACCATTAATATATATACTTAAAATTAAATATAGTTTATAATAGCTCCATGTGTTAAGAGAAATCATTCGTTTATTTTTTTTCAAAATAGCACATATTTTAATTACATTTTCTTTCGGCTGTTATGAAAAAATGGCAACAAAAATATATAATTAATATTTTACAACTATTTTTTCCTTTACTTTCTACAGAAATGGTGTACTTTCGTTGCCAATATTAAGCAAATGGCTCCAAAAACTGCAAAAATAAATGGAGATGCAATTGTCAAACAAATTGCATTTAAAAGTACCTTTTTTTTTCCAATACGACGGTATAAAAATTGAAAACGTGCGATGCTTAGAAGTTTAAAACATTACTATAGAGTAGGGGTGCACAACCTTTTTTAGCGGCGAGCCACTTACAAAAATGTCTCGGTTGTCGCGGGCCACAAGCCACATCAGTTATCGGACGGACAGAATTCCATTTCGGGAAGGCGGTGATCTGTAGCCTACAGTCAGATAAAAAATATGGTTTCAGACGGGGGTGGGTTACCCCCCTAGGTTCCCCTACCCATTCAACATATCCAATTCAGTTGGCAAGGATATATCAACATTTTGCGTTTGTATATATAACACAGATATAGCAAGGATTGTTATCAAGGTGTGATAGAATTCTTTGTCGTTATTTGGGGGAGTAATTTTTTTTTATTATAAGTGCTAAAAAACAAACATAGGCATGAAAGTGTCTAGTGCAGAAAAAAAATACGAACTTTATGAACGAAGAGGAGAGAAGGAGTCAATCAACGAAATTTGAGATTTTTTCAAGCCTGGTCGATATAATTCACGATTTTCAAGCACCCGATCAAAAATCTTTGCGATTTTTACGCACCTGATCGACAAAATTCTCAATTTTTCTGCAGCCGATCGACAAAATTCAAGATTTTTACGCACCCGATCGACAAAATTCGCTATTTTTCCGCACCCGATCGACAAAATTCGCTTTTTTGCGCCCGATAGACGAAAAGTTTCGATTTTTCCGCGCATGATTAACAAAATTTGAGATTTTTCGTGGCCGGCCAACGAAATTCACGATTCTTGGCTGACTCTGACGAAGTTTGCAATTTTTTCTCGCGGCAAATTAACAAAATTCGCGTTTTCTTCTCGCGATAAATTGACGAAACTCACTATTTTTCGCTGCCGATCAACGAAATTTGCAATTTTTCCGCTCATCACCGACAAAATTCGTGATTTTACCGTGCCCGATCAACGAAATTTGCGATTTTTACTCTCCTGATCGACAAAATTCGAAATTTTTTTCGTGTTCAACCTACGAAAGTCGCGATTTTTCGGAGCCCGATCGACAAAACTCGCGTTTTTCCGTGCCTGATTGTTGAATTTGCGTGTTTTCAACGCTCGATAAACGAAATTTCCAGTTCTTAACTAGCTCTGACAAAATTTGCAATTTTTTCACGCAGCATATTTGCGAAATTTGCGATTTTTCCGTGCACGACCAACGAAATTCGCGATTTTTCTGAGCCCAATCGACAAAACTCATGATTTTTCCACGGCCGATAGGCGAAATTTGCGATATTTATACGCCTGATCTACAAAATTCGCAATTTTTCCGAAGCCGATCTATTAATTATGCGATTTTTCCGCGCCTGATCGACAAAATTCGCTATTTTTCCGCACCAAATCGACAAAATTCGCGATTTTTTCGTGCCCGACCAACGAAATCGTCATTGTTTGGAGCCCGATTGAAAAAACTCGTGTTTTTTATGTGCCCGATCAACGAAATTTGCGATTTTTTCACCCCTGATTGACGAAATTTGTGATTTTTTGCACCCGACCAACGAAAATTGCAATTTTTAACTGACTGACGAAATTTTTTTCCGCGGCAAATTGACAAAATTCGTGTTTTTTTCCTCGCGATAAACTGAAGAAACACAATTTTTCCGCACGTCACCGACGAAATTGTCCATTTTCCGCGCCTGATCGACAAAATTCGCGATTTTTTGGAGCCGGATCGACGAATTTGCAATTTTTCCGAGCCTGAACGACGAAATTTTCGATTTTTCCACCCCTGATCGACAAAATTCGCGATTCTTAAATGGCTGACGAAATTTTCAAATTTTCCCATTGCAAATTGACGCAATTCACGATTTTTTTTCTGCGACCTATGGACAGCAATTTTTTCCAGTTATAAATTGATGAGATTCGCGGGCCACACGAAAACCTATCGCGGGCCACAGGTTGTGCATCCCTACTATAGAGTATTTAATCGTACTGCTTTGTTTTATGGTTGGCTTCTGTAAGGTAACGTTATTTTTTGGACGACACAAAATAAGCTGGGAGAAAGAAATAGCATACCGTACCGGGGGCTAATAATAGAAATGTCAGTTAACACATACGAGTCTGCCGTCCTGTTAATAAGACATGTCTTTTCATTGCGTATTATTTTGTCTTAGCAATTATTTTTGGTAATATTTTATGTAGTAATGATAATATATGTCTATACATTTATTATTATGACTTTCATTTATGTTTCAACATTTAGTAATACTAATAATAATAATAATAAAAGTTTGCTTAATTCTTTTTACATCATTGACGATTCTTTTATTTCAACTTTCAAGCATATACTTCATTTTCTAAATTTATAGTAGGGCTACTTTTCTGAACGAATAATATGTGATAAAAGATAAGAAAATTTTTATGTCTGTTTAATCCTGCTGTGTGCTGTAATATATTTTCCAAACATCTTTACAAATTCTTCCTTAGCCTGTCCTGTTGTCAAATGAACAGCACGCAAAATAAGTACTATATTAGTTAGATTTCAGTAAATGACAGATACAATAAATTTCAGCAAACCTTAACTTCTGCGATTTGGATAACTACTTAAAATATTATTAACGTAAAAATATTTTTTCCTAAAATTGAAAAAAAAAAAACCCATCCTGATCCGAATGGGTTAAAGAAAATATATAATACAGAAACACTGTTAAACTACTTGCAAATCTTGGCATGTATATTAAACGAAAAAAAAAATTAAATAAAACCAAGAAACATTAATTGCTTTTACCTAATGGTTTTTGTACACTCATATCATTTGCCTCATTAACTTTCTAATCAGATCAATATATCAATCACCTTCATTAAAATGACAAAAGTATTAACATTAGTCATGCATTTACGATAACGTAAATTAGTGTAAGGAATACAACATAAATAATCAACGAAATAATTAATTATATTTATGTTGTTTTCCTTCTCAGCTTTTTCATTCAATGAATCACTAATTGTATTCATTTCTCAATACATAAAAAACAAGAAAATCGTCTAAATTATTTTCATTTCCTTTTTATATATAAACGTTCTGTTAATAAATCTTGTTCCTATTTGTGGACTCCTGAGAACGAAACACATAAAAAGTTTCACACATACCTGAACCACATATTCTTAATCCCTTCGCAATGGGCAGAACATATACGGGGTGCGTCAGGTATCTGAGAACAAATCAACGACAGCTTTCAAACATGAATATACACTAGAGATAGGGCAACGTTCTGTTTTTTACAACGTGTTTTTAATGTTCTGTACAGGTGACCACATACACACTGAATATCATCATTCATTGAAACCACAGGCAGCCGCAATAACTGCCTCTACAGGCTGTCAAAACTGACTACAGGTAATGATCAGATGAGTGTTGGGAACAATTGCCACTGCATACACATCGGCTGCCTTGAAAGCCGCAACATTGTTGTGTAGATGAATATCGAAGTCCCTCTCAATTACGCCACATACTTAATAGGCCATTCGGTTTATATCTGGGTAGCTGGGGGTCCAACAAGTTGAGGATGACATCGTGATGAATGCTTTGGTCATTCATTTTTGGTTTGTATGGGCTGTATGGGATAGAGCAGAGTCTTGTTAAAAAATGTACGGCCTCCACGTGTTACAGAAGTACGAGGTGAAGTACCTCGGTATAAGCAACGGCGTTGACTCTGGCACCTTGCAGAATGAAATGTGGATCGTCTTCGCTTCTCAGCCCCCCCCCCCCCCCTTTAGAATCATCAGTGAGGCTGGAAATTTTCTCCACATGTCTGCCAGAACCTCTTCGAGGATTTTACACCATCACCGATCTTTTTTGCGGTTCACTTTCTTGACCTACCAAAGTTTTTCTCATTAGAAAGAAACAAGAGCATTCCTGGCTCCTCTTAATGTTTCAGCTTGTTAAGGAGACGCTTGTCTCTGGTCAGGCGGTTATCCCTGGTTCTCTAGGGCAAGAACAGTACTCTCCTCATCATGTACGACCTCTAATAACGAAGGTCCTGGTGAATCACACATCAGATTGTGGCCTCATCAACCTGCGAGTGCCCTCATCGACTTCATATGATTTTCACCGACTTGACTGACGAATACTCCGGTGTCTTGAGGATTTCATATTGCTAACAATGTCATTTTCCTGCATGAAACGTTTGCACATGAAACCTGGCAGCGTTCAGTTCTCTCCTTACATAAAGACAAATGACCCGGCGAGTTTCAGGAATGTGGAAATCTCTAAATCGAAGTGTTCGTCAGTCAGTGAGCCAATGACAGCATGCCTCTTCATTTCCTCGGTTATTCTAGGTTCTAACATGTTTACATGTAACAGAAAAAGATTTTTAACTATGATATACAGAGTGATATTTCACATATAATGTGTATTATCAAATACCTGACGGACCCTGAATATATAGGAATAGGATTTAATTCTTGAATTCACCATTTTTGAGCAATAATTTTTGCTTTTTTCGATAGAGATTACAGGAATTTTTGTAAAATAAATTTATTCTTTAAAAATAAATAAATACTACATAAACAAATAATTCAACTATCGAACTTGTTCTACTTGACGAATACTGGAGACCTACTCAGTGCAGCCGTCAGAATGTTGGCCAAAAAATGAGGGGCTCTGGTTTGATACCGATAATGTGTAGGCGAGGTGAGTGTACGAGGTTTACCTTGAACAAGAACGATAATTCGGGTCACTTTCCCTTGTAACGTTCTCTCTGAAGGCATCCCTCCTATAGCAATGTGGCCAAATTTAGCCGATGCTTAACCCCTTTGCGACGGGAGCCTTTTACGAAATTTTTAATCTTTTGTCACCGTTTTTTATAAACAGAAATTTGTGTCTTCTTGAATCGAAAAAATGCGCAGATTAAATAAGGCAAATTTTACAGTAAGATTTTATTGGTGAGGAAAAAGAAATATTCTGAGCGCTTCATGCGGCACGTATACGGGTCGCTCGTCCCCAAGGGGTTAAGAAGTTCTTCTCTCACTGACGAATATTCGATTTTCAAACTCAAAATCACGAGCATTGTTGCAAAAACAATCGATTGTGAATAAAAGTCTCTTAATTTTCGCATGTCCTGTGTACCACCCAGACTTAGCTTTAAGGGGAATTGCACCTGTCGCAGCCCCGCTTATGGCCGGACAGTAGGATATAATCAATGCTGAGAGCGCTTTCCGGAACTTTCTAGCACTAAAAACGTAAAAATGCGTTTTTAGTGTCCGAAAACAATGCAAATTCATAAAATGCAAAGTATCATAAATCGGTAAGTTTTGGTTATAAAAGAGTGGTATTTTTTTAATGGCCTTACACGAAAGGCAATATTCTTCTAAAAAGAAGTTATACAAATGAAAAGGGGGAACAATGTAAAAAAAATTAAATTTAGCACACTAATATGTATACAGTACATTGTAAAACAGTGCCATATCTAAAAGATAAACTTGATTTGTATACATTTTATAACTGGAAGTATATTTCTATCATCAACGGTTTAAGAGGTAAACACCATTACAAAATCCATTTTGAATTCACCTGGTATAATGTGTGACAAAATTTAGCTATAGAAAAATAATCATGTGATGCAATTTAAATCGGTAGTCTAGAGCTAATATTTTTCCTCAGGTGTTAGATTACATTGAATTTTTTAAGCAGTGAATCCAAATAAAATAAAAATATGAAAGATTTACCTCCCAACTGGCATTTTCCCCTCTTTTTTTCGCCATGTCACAGTAGGTGGAGGATCACCATCAACTTTACAAGGAAATGTGACATCTGTGTTCGCTAGTACAGTGAGGTGTTCTGGTTCTTTCACGAAGAAAGGTTTTACTAAAAGAAAAAAGGAACAAAATTAGTTATTTTAACAATTTTGTGTTCACATATATATATATACAAAGCAAAAAACAAAATAAAGGGAAGATTCTTAATTGATACATATTTTTCAAGATGGAAAAAAATCCTTTACTGACCTTCGATCAAATGACCTATGACATTCCATCCCAATTTATTTATTTTAAAATTTGCCAACATTACTTAACACTCATCAAATATACACAGATCATTATATAATGTACATATTGACGCTTTTTCTACCCAAATACAGATTTATGAATAGTTTTCATTAATCAAATTTTCATTGACTCTTTACCAGATTTGGTAAAAATAAATAGACAGTGTGATTTGATAAATACTTTAATATTGTTTAAAATTTTAAAATAATGTAATTATTGATACTTCAACAACGTCATTAGATTTTATAATCCACACTTTGGCCTGGAGTGTTTCTTTTAGAGCATTTGAACTTGGGAGACATTTTTGAAGTTAATGAAAGTGATACATAAATTTAAAGAATGTAGTTTGTTAGTTGTAATTCGAAATTTTCTCCAGCGAGAGGGCAGTCGACTTTAATCGGCGTAGTAACCGGCCCGGTGTGTGTGTGTAGGGGGGGGGGGGGGGGTACCTGAAAGAAACACTGTTCCTTTGAACACCATTAACAACTGGAAGTTGAAAAATAGCTCTTTTCCTGGATCTTTATATTTTTTAAATATGTATATTTATTTTTTAATATTATTTTATTTTATTATATTAAAGAATTAATAACAACTTACCATGGACAGTCATGTGTACTGGAAGTGATTCGCGAACCCCGGCCATGTTTTCTGCAACACAAGCATATCGACCCTCATCACTTTGCCTGACTTCCGAAATCACAAGATTTCCAGGATTGATAATTTTTATTCGACGGTCTTTGCCAGTATTTACAATTTCACCATCCTTCCGCCACCGGACAGTTGGCTCTGGATGTCCTTTCGGTGGGGTGCATTCCAGTGTCGCACTCTCGCCAACAGAAGCTTGGACAAATTTTGGCACGGTACGGAAGTCTTCTCGGAGAACTACAAGAAAGAAAATTACAATAAGCGAATGAACTATTAAAAACTAACATATTCTCATCATTATTTGTCAACCTTCCAATTCTTTTCGAATTCAAATAAAAATATCTTAAAATTTTCGTAATCAAATTTGTCTTTTTTCTAAGTGATATTTATTTAAGTAATTAAGAAAAAAAATCTCCAAAATACACTCATGTTCAAAATTAAAAGAATTTGCATATTTTGTCGAATTTCATGAAAAGTATTGAACGAAAAATAAAACTAATGCTTCGAAACAAAGATGAAACTCTTTAGTGCCGAATACGTAAGCGTACACGTGTGTATAGGCAGAGTGGGTAGAGGAACAGATTTTATAAGCGAGCGTAGCAATTTTCGCGTTTTGTTCGCTCGCACAATTCGCTGAATTTTTTTTTTTTTTTTTTTTTTTTTTTTTGGGGGGGGGGGGGGGGGGGGAGCGACATTCGATGAAATTCAAAAGAAAACAGTACAAATGAGTAGCCACCAGCGTTTGGATGATGGAATGAGGTGGCGAATCGCGGGGAGACTGGAAACAGGGCAGTCCCAAGTGCAAATACAAAGAGACTTCAATGTAACGTCAAGCGTGTGTCGTGTCCAACTTATGGAAAAAGTTTAAGGACACTGGATCCATAGAAATAAAGCCGGGCAAGGTCGTCTAAGAGCTACGACGTCCAACGAAGATCGCTATTTGTCCATTACAGCGAGGGGTGAGTGCAACAGCTTCTCAGCTCTCTCGTGGCCTTTATGCGGCCACAGGCAGACGAGTTTCAAGGGTTACTGTTTGCAGAAAACTACATGACAGAGGGCTTTTTGCAATAAGACCTGCTTCTTGCGTCCCGCTCACTTCTGCACGCAGGAGAACCCGTTTAGCATGGTGCAGTGATCATCGACTTTGAACCAGGGATCAATGGGGGATCATCCTACTCACTGATGAATGTCTCTGTTCAGCCTAAATACAAATTCTCCACGTACTTTCATCTGGAAAAAACCAGGGATCCGCTACATGCCTTCCAACTTCCAAGAAAAAGACCACTAATGACAGCGGAGGTTTGATGATCTGGAAAGGCATCATGTTGGATGGACGCACAGCCCTCCCTGTGTTTGGCAAAGGCTCTATAACTGGTGTGACGTGTAGGGATGATATCTTGGTACTCTATGTTCGTCTCTCCAAAGATGCAGTTGATCCTGATTTCATTTTAATGGACTATAAAGGGCGCCCAGATAGAGATCACCTGGTCGACGATTTTCTGGAAGGTGAGGATATTCGATTGATGGATTGGCCAGCCAGATCTCCAGACCTAAACCATATAGAGCATGTCTGGGACGCTCTGGGGAGGAAATTTGGAACTCGCTTTCTACCTCCTAGAACGACCCAGGGTCTGAAAACAGCGTTGCTGCAAGAGTGAAAGTAACCCAGGAGGACCCATAAACTGCCTGATTTCCAATATGAGTTCACGTTGTGAGAGCTGTACTGTAACAGGAGACCATACCCCCTATTAACCCATTTTTTGGTTCAATATTGTAAGCTCTTTTTTATACCTTCCGAAGTTGATGATTATTACGCAAGATCATGCGTGCGAATTATAACTGCTGAATGTTTATTTTTGTTGCATTATATCAACCTATGCACAGCCCATACCCAATTTCATTAAAGTATGTCCAGTAGTTCTGGAGATAATCGACCAAATATGAAAATTCTCTTAATTTTGAACATGAGTGTATGGTTATTCGACTTAGTGGGAGGGGGGGGAGGGGGGTACGATGGCAGCTTTGTTTAACCTTTAACTGATGTGACTAAAATTTGTCACACAACTGATGTGATCCGGTCTCTCAGACCCCTCGAATAAAATGAATAAAAAAAAAATAACTCATGGTGGAATTTACTTAAATTTTGTCCTAACAATATCGTTGTACTTCTCTTAGGAGCATGTGAATTAAATTGCATGAAAAAAGTATTTTATTCATATTATTTAACTTCAGTACAGAAAAGTAAAAAGCTGTAAAAGTGTTTACAGCTGGGAGTCGCGGGGTCTGGGAGACCGCGTGACATCAGTTAATGGTTAAAGCTATCGTTCGCTGGCCAGTAGTACTGATACTGAACACTACATTTCAACTGAACATGCTCATAACATAACCAGTACCACTGATCATGTATAGAGTGACCACTCTTACAGTTACCAAATACAAAATTCCTAAACCATCAGTTTTAAGGAACATAGTTTAACGTCAAAAATATTTCAGTTGTTGTTGTTCATCATATCAAAAGGCATTTACGCCAATAAAATAATCTTTGTAAAAGTTACGAAACTAAAATTTTTATACAATTCCTGTGTTTTATAAGTTATTTAGAAAAAAATTCTCTTTGCTCTAACACGTATATCAATAAAAATTTCATGGATTTTCAGAATTTTTTGATACACACACAAAAAAAAAACATATATATTCCCCCGCTCCCCCCCAAAAAGCTAAAAAATTATAAAATTCAAAGTGTCATAATTCAGTACGTTTTGCTCGTATAAAATTGAAATTTGTACGAGCAAAACGTTTTATTTGTTAAAGCATGCAGAAACTTTTCTAAATATAAGTTATTGGATCCCGAATCCCGTATAAAAATTTAAATTTCGTAGATTTAGAAAAATAACTATATTTTAGCGTAAATGGCTTTTCATAATGATGAACAATAACATTTGAAACAAATTGAAGCTATTCCTCTTTAGCTAATGGTGGTTAAGAAATTTTCAACTTCACAACTCTTAAGAAAGAAAACCATGTACATTCTCGGTGACTCTGTGTTATGTTATGGCGATATTCAATTGAAATGACAACAGTTAAAACACTGTGTATACTAGCTTCTAAAGAATTTTTTCTAGTAGATAAGTCCCCATATGTATGCAATTAAATAAATCCAATGAAACTGCCCTATAGTATAATTGTATATTTAATATATTTGGACAGTTATGTTTATTTGAAATGCGCTATCCAATTACCAATAGATTAGACGAGAGCCAGAAAATGTTAAATAATGCAAAAATCATCATCATAATCACTTAAACACTTATTTCAGCAAGGCGATCCAAGCCGGGCTAGGGGCTACCCGGGTTAAAAATGCTCCATATAATGTCTGTTATACAGAATGTAGAAGAAAATCATTTTGAATTCAAAACTCCAACCGAATTTTTAGATTTAGGACCTTTTTTAGTTTAATTGTTTTTGTATTTAAGCGCTTGTTCGACTACATGTCTGTTAAAGTAATGTTTTACTTATTAATTTCTTTGTGAAGTTTAAAATACTCTTGCAATTTAATTACGGTACACCGAAACAAACACATGCTGAATTATGTTCATTGTTTTAAGTGCAAACGGGTTAATCTTCCATAATCCGTAGGCACGTTTGTTTTTGAGATTTATTAAAAAAATTCATGCTTGAAAAATATTTTAAAAAGTCATAAAAAATGAGTGAATTGAGATAACGTTTTCACAGAAATTATTTTTGAAAGTACTTTTTTTTTTCTATTCGATGGTGTAAAAATTAAAATTGTGCGATGTTTAGAAGTTAAAAGATTTTAATAAAACAAAATTGATTGTTCAGGTGGTTGTCACCTTCGATATGACGTCTGTGTTTTTGCTTTATAATATAAATTGTAGAGAGAAGAATGAAAAAATCCCTGCCGGCCCGGCCTACAGGCGGAAGTAAATTTCGAAGTTAAGTATACTAATTTCACCAACAAAAGCTAAATCATGATTAGAGATAAACCCACTTTAACAATTTTATCTGGCCGCTTTTGACGAGTTTTTATTTCATTTTTATATAATAGCTGGCTTTATCACAATCATGTTAAGGCGGTATTAAAAAAAAATACTTTTCCATGCTCAACAACTCGAAATTTTCTGGCACATTTTCAGATTCATTTTTAATAGAAAAATATGAAACTTGCTGACGTGATTTTTGAAGAGACTTATAAGCGACCTGTGTTTTTATTTTTAGTTCAATTAATTAAAACTTGATTTATAATAATTAATTAAAACTTCATTATTAGATAATTAATTAAAACTTGATTATTTTCTCAGTAGGACAATATTTTTCGTTTCTAACACAATCGCTTCAATTCTGTTCAAAATGCCTACTTTGATATAATTTTTTTAAATATATTCTGCTTGTATAAAAAAATATATCATTACGGTACATTGTATAGTTTCTGAATAAGAGAATCTACCAATTGGATGGGTTTGAGAGCAAAAATAAATTTAAAAATGAGTCAGAAAATAAGCAGTTTGGATTTGAATACACCCTTAATAAGATGATTTTTTTCTTCGACCACTATGTATTTTTAATTTGTTATTATTGCTGTAAGAATTGGTCCCATCAAAAACTTGTTGATATAAATGTTGTAGGCAATATTAAGAAGATATATGATAAATTCATGAGAATTTTATATCTTGTGAATTGATGGAGTTATGGATTTTTTTCTTCTACAATCCCCCCCCCCCCTCCCCTTTCTGTTTTCGTTTTTATTTTATTTTTTCTTTTTTGGTATGAATTGGTTCTATCAAAAACTTGTGAATATAAAAGTTGTAAATAATATTAAGGAGATTTATAATCAAATTAATTGGATTTGATAGTTTGAGAATTGATGAAGTTATGAATTTTTTCTACCAAAATCCCTATTTTTGCGCCCCTTGAGCTCATTTTCAATTTTATCAAAAATCTGTGATACCTAAATTTTTGGCCCTATTTTTAGAAGTAATAAAAACTTTAAACTGATTTGATACGTACAAAAATCAAGAAGTTATGGAGTTTTTTCAGTTTTCACAAAACCCCTCCCTATTTCTATCCCCTTGGTCCGATTTTGCCCATTAACGAACTTGACCGAGATTTTATGCCCCTTGATTTTATGTATCAGTTTGGAAGAGATTTGTGCAGAATTGTGGAAGTTATCGTGTCCAGAAAAAAGTGATATATATATATATATATTTATTTATTTATTAACCTTAATCTTTACGATTTGGGTGACATGTGAGCGTGGATTTATTCTAAAATATTAATCGATATGGTGTTTATTATTTCATTTTATATCCTATAAATATTTAAATAGGTTTTATTGTTTTTTCCAATTCATATTATTTGTTTCTATTCTGTTTTCATTTTTAATCAATTCACTTGATTTTAATGGTTGTTAGGGCACAGGGGAAAATAACTTTTAGCTTTAGCTTATTTTTCCCACAGAAAACAACCATTTTGCTTATATCATTGAATTCTGTGCCCTTGAAAACGTAATTCAATATATAAGCATTTCCATTATTTGTCGGTGTCCACTTTCTTATTTTTCTTCCATAATAATTCTTATAAATAATTTAATCTTTTTTTTTTTTTTTATATATATATACTTACAGCTTTAATTCATAATATTACGGTTTTTGATGGTGGTAGGTTATGTTTAATTATTGGTTATATATATATATATATATATATATAAAGTTTTTTACTGAGGGTTTTGGGTTCTATGGGTCATGATCGGTGTAGATCTGCAAAATTTTTTCAGAAATTTCAACATAGGGGAGAATGTAATAGGTAGTATTTAATACGAAATCTACCTAAAACGAGGGAAGTATGCATAATTACATTTTGTCTAGACATCTAGACTGCCTTAGGAAAAATTTCTGTTAGAGAAATATAATATTCTATATTTATACTACATCAGATCGAACATCCAAACATTCTGTCGTTTTTCTTATGTATATAGAAAATGATATCGTGAATTTCGATCCTCAATGATATTGAATATACATATTTTATTTCGGTGTATGTGTGTACGTATGGGGGCAGGAGAAACATCACCTAATCAAGTTAATGTAAAGATACAGGATTTCTCAGCGGAATACTAAAAAATTTTATTTATAGTACATTTATTTTTATTTTGAAGAGCATTCGGGATATTTGAATGAAACGGCACTCGAACCTAGAATTTGTTGACCTCGAAACAACTGGTCGCAGTGACATTGGCCAGTTTAGCAAATGTAACTAGAATTTCACACAACTGTGATTGTAAAGTGACAGGAAGTATTAACTTACAAAAATTTATATACATACGACATTCAATTTTACGCCGCATATTAGAAAAAAGAAGGGAGAAAAATATATCCAAGAAACAGTTTGACTTTACCCGCCACAGTTAAAAATAAAAATATTTTTTTAAAAAATGGATTATTAAAATTTTGTTTGAGAAGGAAAACAAACCAAAAATACAAATGTAAATCGAAGAAAGTGATTGAAGTTACTAAAACATTACAGATAAATAACAATATAATTTTGCATTACTAAGCAACGCACAAGATATTGTGTAAGGAGTCATTTATTCATTACATCACACTTCAAGAGGAGGGGAGGGGATCCACAAAATGTGGCACAAACTTGGAAGGGGGAGGGGTGGATTAACATCACAGCCCATCTTCATATCAAGATCAGCTGTTTACAGGAACCTCGCTAAGGAGGGGAGCCCCCCTTAGTCCCCCCCCCCGAAAAAAAAGTTTGCGAATGCTGTTACACTTGGCAAATTTACAAACTTAGTTGGCAAATTTGTTTAAATCTTTAATAAAAACTATAAACCATTTTCTATTTCTGATAGATTTGGCAAAAGTTATAAATCTAATTTGGAATCAGGGGTGTAATGGAGGGTATACGCAGGTATACGCCATATACCTTCTGGATTTTTTTAAGAAGCTCCGTATACCCTCTGTTTCTCAAATAAAACTATAGCGTATACCCTAGGCATGGCATTCATGACTTTAGCGTATACTCTCTGTCTATAGCGTATAACCTCTTGTTTTTTCACGACTACAACACTGTTTAGAATATTATTATTTATAATACTATATTTATTAAACTTTTTACAAATAAGAACTATATTACGTTTTTTAATTGTGGTACCTTGCCACAATTATAGGCACAATTATAAAACTAGTTGGCAAATATTGAAATTTGACTTGGCAATTTAAGATCCTCCCCACCCCCGAAGAAAAAGTCTTAGCAATGGCCTTGAGCTGTGATTAACACGTTGTGACATCAGATCTAAAATACGAAAACAATTGGCTGGGCATTGTTTGCATGCAGCTTAAATAAAAAGTTAATAAAAATAAAAATATTATAATTCAATTCCTCAAAAGGAAACACATTGTGCATAAAATATCAAAATAATTTTTCCATTTAACTTTTACATATTACATATAGAACAGAAGAAGTTGATCTAGTGCTATTATTTTTAAATAAGCAATTACATTTTATACCCATTAATGTTGACAATTAAAAATGCAACCTAATTTCAGTATTAAGCCACCTATTATGGTGCCATTCTACTAGTTATATTAAATTCTTTGATTTTGGACAGTTTGTATTGAACTTCAATCAAATATATCCCACTCATTAGATTACCAATGAGAAGTAACCGTAATTATAAAGTACATTATTCCCTACAGAATCTGAGATGTGTGAAAAACATCCACATTTTTTTCTTCAGATATAAATCTGTTGTTGAATGAAAATGAAATGAGATTTGTTAAAAATAATTTAACATTTTAGCCTAGGTGTAAGGAGTCTAGATAGGTTTTTTTGATTGCACATCATTTGATTTTAATATTGTAAAACTGTCAAAAATTTTCCATAAAACTAAATATAAAAGTATACTCTTTCATTTAATGTTTATTAAATGATTGACATCAAGTGCGCTAAATGTAATAAAACATAAAAATATTAGTGAGTGCCAAAGTCAACGATTTTTGGAGATTAACAACTTTTTAAAAAATTATGCTAAATATACGAAGTTTCAAACGCTATGTAATAAAATTTATGTAATTTCCCAGAATAATTATTGCTGAATACCAACAAAGTAATAATTTAAAGTATATCAAAATGAATAGAAAATTTGTGAAAGCTGTTCAGTTTTACTTAGTTTTGGAGACTGCACATGCCTGCGGCCATATATTCTGAATTTTCAGCTTTCAGGTACATTTAAGATACGTTTATAAATCAGCCACAAAGGAAATAACAATAACATTCTTTATTGCCGAAACGTCAGTGAAGGCTTACTGTGGAGACACGAAAAGTTTTGGTTTCTGTTAGTCTGTCTGTCTGTTCCGCGATAACTGCCGCAAAAAGCATCCGATCGCCTTGGAATTCACTAGGCATGTTGATGAGGTACCCGGACTTAGCTGTATAGTTTTTGGTTAAATTTGGTTCATTCGTTCGGGAAATATGGAACATTTTATTTTGCTCTATAATGCTTTTCAATGGCAAGTCAGACGATTTTCAGATTTTCATTTGTTGAAAGAAATGGCTCATATGAAAAATGGATTTAAATGGTAAATTTTTGATGCTGAAATTTTTAAATAACATTATTAAATTATTCCAATAAATTATGTCAATATATTTGCGAGATTTTTTTAATTAGGTTTATAATATTGGGGGGAATTTTATGCATGTTTTCCAATAATATAAAGGATTTTCCCTCATAGCATGCATAGTCACAGTGACGTCATTGTGACGTCACTCTAAGTCACTGTGGTCACGTCACAACTGTGACCAAAATGCCACCACTCAGCGATGTCACACTGTGACTGATATGTGAACTTCTTAGAAAACTTTTAAAAATTATAAAAATTCTTTAAAACATGTTACTTACTGTAAAAGATAATTTTCTGTCAATTAAAAAAAATTGTGACGTCACTGTTATGTCATTACATGTAACGTACGTCTCATTATATGACAAAAAAACCCTACCATATACCCACAGTGTAACTCGCAGTGTAAACTCGCAATAAAACAAAACATATGTTACGATTAAAAGTTTCCACATCAAACAATAAAAATAATTCAGTGTTTGTTTCCGACTAATATTTCACAACAAAATTAAAAACTTCACCAAAAAATGTACATAAATAAAACACACAAATTTAATAGACATGTAATCAAACTGCTCGCTTAGACTACTAAAACTTTTTGAATTAAAGAAAACTGTTGTAGGCAGTAAAATATTTTACGATATTTACGACTATTAACTCTTGGAATGTTGCTAATATGAAAGTATAGCTATTGAATTTTAAAACTTTATTTGAATACATAATTGATATTTTTCATATAAAAATGTTTTTTGGTGTTATTAGTGGTCAATCTAGAAAAATGTATTAACTGTAGAGATTTCAATAATAAGAAAATGTTTTCTTCCTGTATTCTATAATCCGGGAAAATGGTTTTTATTTATAAATTATTGTATGTATAAATTGTGTGTGGGTATGGGAAGGGACGGAGTTTTGTAATAAAGCAATGCTTTATTATAAGAAATAAAAACACTTGCATATTTTCAGTAATAAATTTTTTTGCTAGTGTTTAATTATTTTAAGTTATTCTTAAAAAACAAATTTGGCTACTTGTTTCACATTTTTTAAATAAATTTAACTTTTTCCGAATATAAAATAAAATACAGTAAAACCACTTTAAAGCGACCACGTTCCGTTCAAATAAAAATTGGTCGCGCCGGGAGGTGGTCTCTTAATAGAGGTCACGTTTAAATCTAGATTTTAATTGTTAAAAAAAGGTAACAATTAATGTTACTAAAATTTATTTTTCACATTTTGAAAAAATATGAAAATTTAGGTTTCAAAACAAAAGTTAATTACATAAGTTAATTACTGCAGAGTATAAAAAATGAATATATTGACGTTTTTTGTGATTTTACGGTTTTATCTTTTATAGATTTTATTTCCAAGTCCTTTCGAAGTTCAGTAAATAAATGCATTTGTTTTTCTTTTTTTGGACGGGAGCAAATAATGACGATTTCATTAATTTATCTATTTTTTTGAGAGTTTCTTGACAGAATAGTGCACGGCAGTTTATTGACCGCCATTCTTAATTTGTCATCAGAGTTAAATTCATTGCCTAAAGAGGCACAAAGGTGTTTAAACACTTAAAAGTTATCGGAATAAAATATTTAAAAAAAATTCTAAACTAACTTTAGAAGTTTGATGAATAAGGAATTAATTTTCTAATAAAACTTTCTTCAAGCGACCAGGAAAAAGCGGAATTTATTTCATTTTCTTCAAAGAAATTGGTCGCTCATGGAGGGAGTTCAACTTAAATGGTCTCTGAATGGAGGTAAAATTAGTATTGAGCCTATGGGAATAAATTTCGTTCTATGACAAAATGGTCGTTGAGGGAGGTGGTCGCTTAATGGCGGTGGTCGCTTAATAGAGGTGGTTGCACAGGGAGGTTTCACTGTATACAAAATATATGTAAAACTCATGGCGTAATTAATTATTCATAATTTTTTTTTGTTTTGCAAAACTTAAATAGCTTTACAAAACTTAAAACTTGAACTATTTTGAAACACATAAAAAAAAGTTAAAGGCATCAAAAAATTCTTCAAACAAGAAATTTTAATTGGAAGTAAGTTTATAAAAATATTATATCATATAAATGTATAAAAACGGAAAAGCCATCTGTTCTTGCTTTGATAAACAAAACAGTGCTAACCGCAGACGATTAAACTATTAAAAACAACATATTGCGTTTAACCTTTGAAACAGGCAGATGGAGTTTTTTGCTGGACAATAGGTAGCGTTATGAACATGCAGTCTGTCAGATAAAAACATTTTACCTAAAAAATTCATAGGAATAATCATCCCAAGGTCATACTTTAGACGAAAATATGAGTTCGAGATATTTACACTAGCTTTGGTGTGGTTTAAATGATTCCCATCATTGCTAGTGTATGTATTATTGACATATTTTCTACTGCCAAAATTTGTTCTTCCTAAAATATGGATTACATCGGAATTTAAAGAATGACGTTAAGGGGGAAAAAAAGGTATGAAAAAATATTTTATTCCAGAGTTTGCTTTTCTTTAAATTATAACGCTTTTAGTATTTTCTTATAAACATTTCATTAACCTAATACAGTTTAGTAGATTTATTATTTAATTTATTGAAATAAATAACTGTCTCAACAATTTTAATCAGATGATTAATATCAATTATATAAATTTATTTTAATCAGATTTGTTTTCTTTTAAAATATTATAGGTTAAAATCACATGTTTTCTCA
Organism: Maratus speciosus; assembly: GCA_963932465.1. Taxonomy (NCBI): domain Eukaryota; kingdom Metazoa; phylum Arthropoda; class Arachnida; order Araneae; family Salticidae; genus Maratus; species Maratus speciosus. The sequence goes on along the minus strand of OZ010791.1, from coordinate 375,587,443 downwards.
AACTTTAAAATGACATATAAAAATATTCTAATCAAAGTTTAACATAATTAGCAAATATTTAAATGTATTTAACTTACTAAATAAAAATGCCTTTTTATAGAATAAAATTTTTTGATTGTCTCAAACAATTTGCGTTGCACATTTTTATTTAAAAATTAATATATGTTTGGAAGAAAAGAAGATTGTTTATTCTATTTAGAAGAAATAGGAAATTTTTACATAATGGAGAAGTACTATTTAAAGGATATCATACATATGTCGTATTAAGAGTGAAAAATCAGTGTCAATGAGTATTATTCGATGTGAAAAAAGTTATAAAAAATTATAAAGAGATATCCTTAGCTGGTAAGAACTTTTCAGTTAGACATTATGAACGAAAAGCTTTGAAAGTAAACCGGTGTCTTAATTTGTTGACAAATATAGAAATTATGCAACCCAGTGAGAATTTAAATTTGGTTATATTGAAAGATTTTAATTTTTAAAACACATATCCATGTACTTGAATGAATGAAACTAAAATGTAAAATATATTTCATTATTTTTTTTCTAGACACTTTTAATATTTTACTTTTTGAATGATTTTATACGCATAAACTTCAAAATATGTATACTATACACTCTATTAGAAAACAGACTGATTAAAGGGGGCTTGTTATTTATGATTATCATCTAATCCTGTAAATAAAATAATAATAGTAATAATGAACCAATGTGTGCTTCTATTTTTTGCTTATGGTTTGAATTTTTATACTTTATTCACATAAAAATGACTAACTATTTTACATTATTTTCATTATTTTTTATTTTACTGTGTCATATAAAAGTAAATATGATTACCTGCATTTGTAACAGAATGTATATATAAAATTTTCACCACACGTTATTCTAAAACCTTTATAACAAATTAAAAACGTCATCAAACATTGTTCATAAATAAAACACAAATTTAGTAAACATGTAATCGAACTGCTCGCTTAAACTACTAAAGCTATTAGAATATTAATAATAATTTAAAAAAAACTGCTGTAGGTAGTAAAATCTTTGGCGATTTCTTCGACTATTAACTCTTGGATTGTTGCTTATATGAAAGTATCGCTATTGAATTTCAAAACTTTATTTGAATAAATAATTGATATTTTTCATATAAAAATGCTTTTGGTGTTATTAGTCAAATGCATTAAAAAGAGATGGTAGTTCATAAAAACAGAGCATGATGACAGAGCTTCATGAGTAAATGTAATATAGTAATGTGTTTCGTAATGCTATAAGAAAAAGTATATAATTTGTTAATATGATAAATAAAGTGACATTAATTCTTAAGGATTTTATGAATTACAAATTGAAAAATACAATTAAATAACGACATGGTTTAACAATATCGTGTATTTTCTGAAGAAATAAAGTTCTATAATTTTGGCAAGGTCTTGGACACACTGATTTAGGAATACTGTTGTATGAGGTAGTTTTTTAGAAGAAATTTCTGATTGCAACTAAAGGTGAATTTCACTTTTAAAAAAAAAGGATGTATTTCGCCCATTTTAAAAAGAGCAGGGTACTGCAACTTTAAAAAATGGCCTAGATTGAACAGTAAGTAATTGCAGAATTAATAAAAACAGCAAATAAATATAATTTAAGGTTGTATTCCGATCCAAACTGCTTATTTTCTAATTCATTTTAAAATTCATTTTTGCTCTCAAAAGTATCAAACTGGGAAATTCTCTTATTTAGAAACTACATAATGTGCCGTGCTTCTCAATTTTTTGATAAATGCAGAAAATACTGTATTAAACGCTGTCAAAGTTAGCGTTTTGAACCGAATTTTCCGAAGCGTGCAATCTGGGAATGAAAAAAAGGATCATACTGAGAAAATAATTGTTTAAAAATCAAATTCTAATTAATTGAGCTGAAAATGAAATCACATGGCACGTTAAACATGTCTTCAAAAATCACTCCTAGCAAGTTTCATGTTTTTACTTTTAAAAATGAGTCTGAAAATGTCTCAGAAAATTTCGAGCTGTTGAGGGTGGAAAAACATTTTTTCGAATATACCCTTAATTAGTGGCACAAACAACAAAACAAGCAAATATGGTTTCCAGCTCATCTTGCATTTGTACAAAGGAATATTACTATTTATCTCCGACGCTTTGGACGGAAGCAAAGATGACATTTTATGGAATGGCGGAGATTCTTCATACACCGATTCATATTACAATAGTGGTACTGCTACCTTCAGTGAAAGTGATTTATTATGAGAATTTTTTGTCAAAATTTTCACAAAGATTATTTGTAAATTTTACGTCTATGAAAATATTACTATAAAAAGAAAAATGGTATTTAATAAACAGGATATAGTTTGGAAACATATGATAAGTTACTAATTTTATTATAATGTGTTTTTTTATACCAGTAATGTTTTAGCATTAGAGTGTACAATATTGTGTCGTAGATTTCCCCGCATAATAGTCGCACTTAGACTTTCACAATGAAAAATAGGCAAAAAAGTGCGACTATTACGCGAGTAAATACTGTAGTTGTTAGCTCCAATTTGCTGTAAATTTATTATTGCAAAAGCAGAATGAGAAAATATTACCTAATTATTCTTTTACTCTCAAAAGTTTTTAATACTTGCTGTGATGTTTATAGAAAAGAAAGAATAACTTGATTGATTAAAGATGAATTTCGTAAATGCATCGCGAAAAAATGCAAATTTCGTCAAAAGATCATGAAAAAAAGCGAATTTAATCTAAGATTAGCAAATTTTGTCAAAATATTGTAGAAAAAACGCGAATTTCGTCAATGAACCGCATAAAAGGGGAAAATTTTAAAATAAATCGCGCAAATAAGGTGAATTTTGTCAAACGATCGCGAAAAAAATTCTAAATTTCTTCAAAAGGTCGTGGAAAAAAACGTGAATTTCATCTAAGAATCGCAATTTCGTCAAGAGATTGAAAAAAAACGTGAATTTCATCAAAGGATCGCGAAAAAATGCAAATTTCGTCAAAAGATCGTGGAAAAAACGAATTTCATCCAAGAATAGCAAATTTTGTCAAAAGATTGTAGAAAAAACGCGAATTTCATCAATGGACCGCATAAAAGGCGAAATTTTGTAAATAAATCGCGCAAATAAGGCAAATTTTGTCAAATGATCGCGAAAAAAATCTAAATATCTTCAAAAGGTGGTGGAAAAAAACGTAAATTTCATCTAAGAATCGCAATTCCGTCAAGAGATTGAAGAAAAACGTGAGTTTTGTCAAAGGATCGCGAAAAAATGCAAATTTCGTCAAAAGATCGAGGAAAAAAAGCGAATTTCATCTATCAAATTTTGTCAAAAGATTGTACAAGAAATGCGAATTTCATCAATGGACCACATAAAAGGCGAAATTTTGTAAATAAATCGCGCAAAAAAGGTGAATTTTGTCAAACGATCGCAAAAAAATCTAAATTTCTTGAAATGGTCGTAGAAAAAAACGTGAATTTCATCTAAGAATCGCAATTTCGTCAAGAGATTGAAGAAAAACGTGAATTTTGTGAATTTCAAAGCATAGTGAAAAAAAGCGAATTTCGTCAAATGATAGAGAAAAAACATAAAATTTTGTAATAAATCGTACAAATAAGGTGAATTTCGCCGAAGGATTTCGAAAAAAAAAACGTAAATTTCAATAAAGTATCGTGAAAAAAACATTCTGAAAATTTTCTGTGAACTTCAGAATTTTTTTTTACTCATAATCATTCCTGCTTTCATTGCCATGGTGCATTGATTGAACTCGAATAGCGATTTCATTTTTCAATAAATATATTGCATCTTAACGCTGTCACAACATTATCATTGTAGTCACATATTCGTCACAAAGTTAATGACAAAATCGTCACAAATTACACAATTTTCACAAAATTGTCACAATGTGACTTCACAACATTGTCACTGTCGTCACAGAATCATCACAGTGTTAATGACAATTTCGTCACAAATGACACATATTTCACAAATTGGTCTCACCGTGACTTCACAAATTGGTCACAATGTGACGTCACAAATGAGCTCTAAAACGGCCATAACGACCTCACATTCTAGTCACTGTGACTTCACATCGACGTCACGTGACGTCACATCGACGGTCACAAAGTCACAGTGTGACTTCACAACGACGTCGCCGTAACGTCACCATGCCTTACGGGTTGTTTTATCAAATTGACATAATGCATATTTCATTTTTTTCCTTTTCTTTCTCTGTTGCCTAGCAACGTATTTGGTCTTAATAATATTAGTATAATTGCGTGTATAATGCTTGAGTAAAGCCAACGTCAAAACAGATGAATTAATGCATTTGTATCTTTGCATATAGAAGGATTTTAGCCCAGAAATAAAAATAGGCAATATTTCATTTATTTTATTGAAATATTTTGCTTAAAAATACAAAAGTTCCTTATTTTCATAGAGAATAACGTAACATCTTCCCATAACATTTACCAATATTTCTTTAATTGTTGCCAAGAAAATCAAAACCCGGAATAATATTTTCTTTTAAACAATTTTCAATATAAATGTTTTGTCGTGAAACAGGAAAATGAAAAATAAAATTAAGAATAGAAAAATTAATATGGCGGCATATTAAAAATAAAAAGAAAACTCTCGAGTATTTCTTAATATAACAAGATGAAAAGTTTTGAGTAAGTACGCATAGCAGGTGAATTAGACGTCATTTATCGAAAACAAAGATGCTGGAATAAAAAGATCTTGGGTAAAATAAAATTAACTATTATTCACGGAGGAAAGAGATAGATGGAGATGCAGTATGCCATAAAAACAGTTTGCAATACGATATGCGTTATCGCTCAGATTTAAATGCCCTCATTCGGCCCAAACAAAACAAGCACGTGGAACAGGAACCAAATTCTTTGACTTCATCCTTTTTTTTTTTTTTTTTTTTTTTTTTTTTTTAAGCACGTTGTTGTGTTGTGCCGAATGTAGCGGATTTTAGGGTTACATTTTTGGCGTCACTTTAAGATTTATTGACTGTGTACGGTTAACATGAATATTTTATTTTAAATTTAAATTTATTAATTTATAAAAAAAAAACTTATGCTTATCCTTATAAATCACAGCGTAAGAAAAATCTAAGATATACTATAACCATCCGCACAATCAATAAAAAATTACGAATGTAAATTTAAATAGACTACGGGGGGTTCAGGGGGGCAGAGCCCCCCTGAAGAAATGCAATTTTTGATTTAAAAAGTTACCAGAATAAGTAGCTCATCAGAATTTCAGAACATCAATGTACAACCACTTGTTTAACACTTTTAATTTCTGAAACTTTACGAAGTATCTTGTATGCTCATAAATATTTATGTAATTTGAAAACTTTAAAAAGCGATTTGTAGGAAGTTGAATATTATGCAATGAGTGTTAAAAAACAATGACTTGCAAAGATGACGTTGAGGCTCCTGATCTGCAGATTTACTAGTAAAAAATCATATAAATATCAACTTTGAATGGTTGCTCGTGAAAGAAAAAAAAAATTAAATGATGTTTCATTCACTATAATGAGAAAGAAAAAGAAACATTTACACAATATCTAGCACACAAACTAAAAAAAGATTACGAAAAAGGTTTTGAAGAAATAACAAGAATGCGACCCTCTCCCACAGAATGGTTTACAAAAATCTTTTACCTCCTGTCCATTTTTTCATAGCGCAAAAATAACAGACAGCACTTACATTTTATGAAACATAGAAATTTTTTCTTGGTTGAAAATGGCAGAAAAGCTTTGTAATCTTATCAAGTTGAAAAGGTCTTACGAAAATAAATAAGAAGTCGTGCACAGCAATTTCGACGGCTTTTGGCTAATGGGCCGATAATATACATTTAATGGCTCTAAATGTAATGATATGAGATTTTTCGACAAACATGAGGATAATGAGCAGCCGTCCTGTCAACACCTGTCATGAATGAAATGATGTACACGAAAGTTATGTAAATAGCGATGCATGTAAAAATATATTTTTGTGTCTTTCAATTAAAAACGGACGTAGCTGAAAAAAAAAGTAACAAGTTGGAAATTGCTCGTAGCAAATGAGATGCGTTCGTACTATAGCAAGTTTTATAAATATTTTTTACACCGCATATTGTACTGAATGTATATTTTAGTGCACCTCAATAAGCGCATATCGATTTCATTCTGTTCGAAAGGCTGCAAGATCATTAAAATGTACTTAAAATAATTTTTTCCCATTGGCCGTAATGTAACGGATAACTTTTGACTGTCCCTGTAATTAAAATATATATACGATTTTCATAAAATTTGAAATGACTAAACAAATTATTGCAACAATTATACATTTAAATTTTCAGACCATTCGCTTGGGTAGTTTTTGCTCTGTTATATGCAGACGGACGGACAAACAGGCGGACAGACTGAACGACGACTATAGGTGCTACGTATTTATATAAATGAACGCACCTAAAAATTTGCCTTTCTGTTTTGAGTTTATGAATAAGGAATTCACACTTTGTATTTTTTTTATCCTAAAAAATACTGTAATGAAAATTATAATAAACCGGGAACTTTTTAGGATTTAAATATGTAGGAGGGGAACTGCAACAACTGAAACTTTTCTTAAATTGTATGCCGTTGCTTCTAGAATGATATTAAATATTCATACTTTAATTTCCCATAATAAAGAAAATGTATGTATTTTGTGAAGATTTTGCTGCATGTCAGTAAAATTTATTTGCAATTATAATATGAGAGGTTTAATAATTCGCCCGTTACAATATGAGCGAGCATAAGCAAATTCATATTTGTAAACGATATCTTTTTTGCATTAACACTCCTCAAAAAATAGAGAAAAAAATTAAACAATGGTACGACAAAAATCACTCAAGCCATGGGCAGCACAAATTCCAGGAAGGGCTAAGATTATGGAGTAGATCCTCTTGTGTCCGCAGTCTTGGCCGCGTTTTTTAAAATGGAGAATATAAACTCGAAATAAGCTAAATGAAGATTTTTTTTTTTTTGTTTAGCCCCCGGAATGCTATTTCTTTCTCCCAGCTTATTTTGTCTCCAATAAATAACGCTACCTTATATATGCCAGCCGTAAAACAAAAGCCTATGTTTCATTGTGCGATTAAATACTGTACAACATTTTTTTAAACTTCTAAGCATCGCACATTTTCAATGTTTATACCGTCGTATTGGGAAAAATAAGTACTTTTTAAAGCAATTTGCTTGAAAACTGCATCTTCATTTATTTTTGAAATATTAATTTTTTTGTAGTTTTTAGCGACATTTGTTTCATTTTGGCAACTCAAGTACTCATTTTCTGTAGAAAGTAAAGAAAAAATTGTTAAAAAATAGCAATTATATCATTTTGTTGCCATTTTCTCATAAAAATTGAAAAAAAAAAAATAATTAAAATACGTGCTATTTTGAGAAAAATATAAATGAAGGATTTATGATAAAACATGGAGCTATTATAAACAATATTTAATTTTAAGTATCTATATTAATACAAATGACGTCATTTTACATAAAATAAAAGGGTGTGCTTTAAGTCTTAAAATTGAAATATGTTTTGCAGTAGAGTCCCGATTATCCGAGTCCCGCTTAACCGAGTTATTTTCTTCTGGTGGACTGGTGGTTTCTATTATTATGAAACAGCGTAAATGAAGCGTTAGGTGAAGATGAAAGTAGTCGTAAAAAGTTAGATTTTTTCCCCCCATTCTGACCAGAAAATCAGAGTTCTAACTTTTTACGACTGCTCTTTCATCTTCACCTAACGCTTCACTTATAATGGCTGTTTCATAATAATAGAAACCACCAGACCACCTGAAGAAAATGAAGTAATGGACATGCCTGGGGCGACACTACATTCTGGAAAAGCAGAATTCCTGTTCTCTAGGTTTTTTTTTTTTTTTTTTTTTTTTTTTGTCCGAAAGCCCACGCAAGATAATTTGTAAACATATCAACATAAAAAACAGTACATAAATTAAACAATTCCTATTAATTATTAAAAAAAGAAAAAGAGGTCTACAAGCATTTTTTAAAATGGAGAATAAAACAGTTATTTTTTTTGTTTTCATCAGGGGAGCAGAGCCCACCTGAATCCCCATTTAAAAGAACTTTTAAAAACACATGAACATGAAAAGAAAAACAGAACTAAAAATTGTCTTCCATGAGGTAATCAGTTTAATTATTTAAACTCACTTAGAAAGAATACATTTTACTTTTTTTTTTTTTTTTTTTTTTTTTTTTTTCCAAAATCATCAGTAAAAGTTTAGTTGATTTCAAAAGTATGGGAGAAGTAATGGCCATTCCCTGCCTCTTCCCTGGTCCATTACCAGCGCCTATAACCACCACTACCGACTGTGTTGACTCTAGAAAAAAAAAGGGGCCGCCGGGCGGGAATTTTTCAAAAAGGGAACACTATTCTAAAGAAAAGTACATTTTTCAAAAAGGGAACACTATTCTAAAAAAGCGTACATTTTTCAAAAAGGGAACACTATATTAAACAAGTTGGAAATTGCTCGTCAAACGTGGCAAATGAGGTGCGTTCGTACTATAACTAGTTTTAAAATTATTTTTTGCACCCCATATTGTACTGAATGTATAATTTTTTGCACTTCATAAAGTGTATAGTCTGATCCATCATTAAAATGCACTTCCAATAATTTTTTCGGAACACTTTTGACTGTCCCTGTAATTAAACTATACATCCGATTTTCCTAAAATTTGAAATAGCTCAACAAAATTTTGCAACAATTATATCTTTAAAATTTCAGACCATTCGGAAGGCTGTAATATCATTAAAATGCTCTTGCAATAATTTTTCCCATTGGCCGTAATGTAAAGAAAAACTTTTGACTGTCCCTGTAATTAAACTATACATCCGATTTTCCTAAAATTTGAAATGGCTCGACAAAATTTTGCAACAATTATATCTTTAAAATTTCAGATCATTCGGAAGGCTCTAATATCATTAAAATCCACTTGCAATAATTTTTCCCATTGGCCGTAATGTAAAGAAAAACTTTTGACTGTCCCTGTAATTAAACTATACATCCAATTTTCATAAAATTTGAAATGGCTCGACAAAATTTTGCAACAATCATATATTTGAAATTTCAGACTATTCGGTTGGGTAGTTTTTGCTCTGTTACATGCGGACAGACAGACGGACGGACGGACTGAACGACGACTATAGGTGCTACGTATTTATATAATTACGAACGCACCTAAAAAGCGTACATCTTTTCAAAAAGGGGACACTATTCTTAAAAAAAAGGGCATACTTGTACCTTGTTCATAAAAAATATTTTGAACTGGTTTGTTTAGAATCCCTAGAATTTGCGATATTTTCCCGAGATCAATTGAATTGCCACGAGACGCATAGGAAGTGTTATAAAGGGCAGTGGGCGCATCGGAAGGGTTTAAAAGCGCCGCTGGGCGCAAAAAGAAATAAAAAGGGCCGCTGGGCGCTGCGCCCTGCTAAAGCGGCTTAGAGTCAACTCTATTGATTACTATAACTCAAGCACATAGCCCCTCAATATCACTTTGACCCAGAGTACATGACTATATTAAGTTGGTCTTTTTCAGAAGCATTTACATTAATTTCATGAAGTATTTACTTAATTACCGTATATACTCGCGTATAAGTCGAGGAATTTCTGACAATTTTCGGTAAGCAAATTTGGGGGGGTCGACTTATACGCGGGTCAGTTAAAAAAGAAAACCACAAACTTCGAATACTGCAAAATTATGGCTTTTTATGTGCATGAATAAAAAAATAATACATAAAATATACAAATATTAATAATTTATCATTTAAAAATTTTTCAATGATTTGTTTTTGTTTACTTACTACCTTTTCACATTGACAAGTGAAATCTTTGGTTTGATTTTGTGCAAAATTGAAGTAAAAAGTTAGGGGGTCGACTTATACGCGGGTTTTTGATTTTTTTCAGAATTTGCATTCGAAAGTTAGGGGTCGACTTATACGCGAGTATATGCGGTATGTGCTATTTGAATGACTTTCTATGGATTTAGTTAGATGGCATGACCTACATTATTTCTTTACGGAAATAAAAATATCCGTACTCATCACAATTAGGAAATAATTCCTCGATAACACAAAATAGAAAAAGAAACATGGATTTAATTATATGCAATGCGTCCACTGACAGGATGCTAGGTCAATAGAATAGAAAATGTTTCATTAACATTTCCAATAACATGATTCACTTTTAACAGCTACCGATCGGGTTCTAGGAACGCCCTTGTTCCACAATGCCCAAATATCACGTTTCAGATTTAATCGGCGTCTACTTTATGCTTATCGCACCATTTTGCAGATGACACAACATGTGTAGTACCCCAGCGTCATAAGCAGCTTATTCGCCATAATTCACACCCCCGTATCTTAAAAACTGAAAATAGCCCGGGGTTACCGCTAGATGACATGGCCCAACAGCTGCGGGCCTCCAATCATTTTCGGAGAGGATCGACTCCATTAGTTACTCAACACATCCAGATTGGTTTTTATTTCACTTATATACCGGGTGTCCCAAAAAGGACTGACTGATTTTAAAATTCAATAACTTGCAAACGGTGACAGATATTTAAAAAATTCTTGCAGGAGGGTTATGCATAAGGTCAAAAGTTTTATTACAGTGATTTTCAATTTTAGTTCGATTTACAAACAATAGATGGCGCTGTAAGCAATAGTCGCTAAATACAGGCTCGATTTTTGGTCCTTTATCTTGTTCCATGCAGAAAAAGGAGATGGAAATGTATTATCCGGGCCACGAAGTACCAAAAATCGAGCCTGAATTTAGCGCCATCTATTGTTTGTAAATCGAACTAAAATTGAAAATCACTGTAATAAAACTTTTGACCTTATGCATAACCCTCCTGCAAGAATTTTTTTAATATCTGTCACCGTTTGCAAGTTATTGAATTTTAAAATTAGTCAGTCCTTTTTGGGACACCCGGTATATAGTATAAAGCAACTTATTGTAGTTATCGATTTATAAATCCCATAAAAAATCGACCAATATACAATATATATATATATAATATATAAAATACTTTTGAATCAAAATTTATTTTACAAGTTCATATAACAATGTTGACCTAAATTCTAAATGAAGATGGCATGTAATAAAATTATAAATTTATCGTTATACTAAAACATATATTAAAGTAAAGCCAATTGGCATGTATAACCCACTAGGAAATATCAAAATACTGACAATCCTAAACATTTTAATGTATGGATACCAAATAAAATTAACATAAAAAGGAAATAATCACAAATGGAACAAAATGTAGTAGAAAAATATAATGAATGGAAATAACGATGGCAAATATACCAACACGTAGTATTTAATCATCAAAACTAAGAACTAAAATATCTTCTTAAAACACCATCAAAAACTTTTAAATGCGCTAGGCCTTTCGAAAGATCTGAGTCTCTCTTCGTTCGGCGCAAAGAAGACGTGCTTCTACTATGAAAGCAGCAGCAAGACTGAAATGAGAGATAAGGGAAAGGAAACAAGTTGAAGAAACAGCCAATAGAAAATTAGAAATCAGCAGACAATGGGAAAGCAGAAGACAACAGCCAATCACAGAAGAGTATAATCAAAACAAAAGAACACAGAGTAGAAAGGGAGTAAGGAAGCAAATTGAAAAAAAAAAAAAAAGTACATGAAAATAAAATTAAAAATAAATTATAATAAAATGAAAACACACACATGTATTAAAATATGGGAACAGATGAAATTAAAAATAAATAAATGAATTAAATATAAAAAACAGACTAATATTGATTGATACAAAAAATAAATTATATGGTAATACTGAAAAGTTTTTTCCGTGTTGCAGAGAGCATTGGGCAATCAGATTTATCATTAACAATAACTTCACGATTAAGATAAATAGCTAGATTTTCAAGAAAGTCCAATTCAGTTTTATAATTTCCTATTAGCTGTTTCTTCAGCTTGTTTCCCTTCCCTTATCTCTCATTTCAGTCTTGCTGCTGCTTTCATAGTAGAAGCACGTCTTCTTTGCGCCTGACGAAGAAAGACTCAGATCTTTCGAAAGGCCTAGTGCATTTAAAAGTTTTTGATGGTGTTTTAAGAAGGTCTTTTAGTTCTTATTGATTCACACCAGTTTCAACTTATTTTATTTAAACATCAGTTGGCCAGAATATCACGTATTGCTAAAAATGCATTATTTCCTATAACAGGCAGCTAAATAAACAAAATATAACCTGTTACTTGCCAATATAATACGTTGGAACTCATAATAAATGAACAGACAAGAGAAAAAATAAATAACAATTGATTAAGAGGAAGGGAAAAAAACAACGGAGTTGTACTCATATTATTTCACGACATGCAAATAGACCATTCAACATAACAAAATGAATATCCAGTTCAGTTACAATTAAAGATAGGAGACAAACATAGAATTACATACAGTTAATTTTTTTATTGAAAAAAATTACATATTTATTAATTAAAACTGCTTAAAATACAAAAAAGAAATTAATTTAATACATAGAAATTATTCCAGCGGGAAACATTCGCCTTGCATACAATATTTCAAATGAAAAACAAATTTCAAAGTACGTCGGTAGAACGTCAGTGCGCTATACTGATGGCCCGGGTTCGAGTCCCGGCTTGGAATCTTTTTCACTATGTTGGCCTTTGCGCCTTTTAAACAATTACTTTGTACTTTGAAATTTTTCATTTGAAAGAAATTAATTTGTTTTCTTCTATAATTTATATGCATTTGCTCCAAAATAATTACCATAATAACTGCATAATATTTATAATGAAACTAACTAATTTTAAACTATAAACTAAGCATAATAAATAATTGATATTTTATTTTTGAATATATATATATATATATATATATGTGTGTGTGTGTGTGTGTGTGTGTGTGTGTGTATAAATAATATGAAATATAGGCCTATAAGTATTAGTTCGGAGTAATTTGGACAATTGAAGTGATATCATTAGCAGGAATACTATCTTTCCATTTTAAATTGAATCGGAAATTCAATAAAATGAATTTTGCCCACGAGAAAAATACTCAAGAGTTTCCATGAATATCTAAATAAGAAAGGAAGAAAACTATCTTTAGCTGTAAAACATTAGTCTGAGCACGAGACCGATTCAGGCATTCAGACGCAGCCATACTTCAATACCTATATGCCATACTTCATATCAAAGCGGTAACAGAAAAATGAGTCTTGGAAAACTCGAGTATTAGAACATATACAGGGTTATTCAAAAGTCACCACAGAAATAAAAATTCAATATTTCGAAAAGTGTAGACGCATAGAGAATTAGCCTATGTTGCTAACTTGGGGGATTTAAAGGAATTTAAACCCTTGCATTTAAAGGAAAAATTTGTGACTCGTGGTATTCCTAGGGGATAAAATTTTCTAGAGTATTTTCCTAGGGGATGAAATGAAATTTCACTCTTAAGTTGAAATTCAATTATATTTCCGCATTTTACTTTTGACTTTTAATAAATGTTCCTTTAAAATAATTCTCAGATCAAAATTGCCTACTCTTTGACAAATTCACGAACACATTTTTATTTGCCAGTGCACGAAATTTGCATAGGTTCTTCCTCAGAAACAAAGGAATGGAAAAGCGTTTTCCATTTTTCGATAAAGGAAAAAGAATTTTCAGACAATATTGTGCAAGAGTTAATTTTAAGCTGATATTCTAGACTCAAAATATGGAGAAATTTCGTCATAAACAGCAATGAATTATAACTCAAGGCGTAATACGAGAAACTTCATCCTGTACTTTCATAAATAACAATAAACGCTATTCGATTCCAAGACACTTGAACAGTCATGTGGCATATTTTATCATTTTAAGTATAAAAATAATTACGTAAATGTATCAAAAAGTTCCACATTGTAGAGTGAAGAATTTTGAGAACAGTCTTACAGAAGAAAATCTTATTACCATATTTGACATTTTATATAAACTATTTTTTGCTATTGGTGATTCAAGCGCTCGAATACGCCATCTGCTGGAGAAAAGATGAAACTTCTCGCTTCAGGATAGTGCTGTGCAAGCGTATTGCCCTACATGTATTTTAAATTTGTTCAGAATGATTATTCTTAATTTGCACAATTTCAGATTTCCTATGACATTTGTGTTCTGTCTTATATGACAAAGTGAAAATAATCAGAATTTGAATATCTAAAACTTTCAAATGCATTTACAATAAAGAATTATTTCAATGGCACTTTATCTTAGTTAAAGGGAAATTAAACGGACAATTTTCCTGTACGGAAGGCTGAGAGCAGCACCTCTATAGGCCGTTTTAATTCCCAATGGTACGGGAGTTACCCATGTTACGTCGAGTAACATATCAATACCGCTGATTATTTATTATAAACCTATATACTGTATACCTATGTACTATATACTCATTTAATATATACTATACTATATACCCATGGCAATGTCCCCTATATTATAGCTTAGGTGGCGCTGCAGATTTTTTGGTGTTGAAATTCAGCCAAATTTAAGGGGATTTGAGTTGGTGTCTAGGGGAAAATCCTCAGTAGAGGTTGGCAGCACTGGAGAGTAGGACGATGATATTTTCACCGAAATGTAATAAAAGATATGGGAATTTTTTTATTGCCGAAATAATTACATTTGTCACCAAGAAGTGGCAACAGCATTTTAATCGTGTCAGCAGTTTGTACAACGGCGCAGCCCAAGGTTACAAATATTTAAGTTTACGTATGCCATTAGTGACAATATCTTTCAGATGTGGCAAGATGCACTTTACTTTAGAACATCAGAAAGGATTTCTGCTGTAATTCCGGTCACTTTATGATTTTCGAGTGACAGCAGATTTGAGGGACCAGTAGAGGGCTAACTGGCAATGACAAATGCAGCTATTTTGGCAATAATGTTTTTGCTGATGTATGTCGTTCTGTGTATTTATGTGAAAACTGCATCGTGCTAGTGTCTGTAGTCTTAGAATTATCGAATTTTTATTTATTCTGTGACATTTGGATCATCCTGTAGTTATAGAGAATTTTTCTCGTAGAAATTAGTAATTTATTGCAGTAACAGAAAAATCATATTTGAGTCAAGATATTTGAATCATAGAAGTTCAACTGTACTATAGCCCGTAAAGAGAAACAGAGAAGAAAGTTTTCCTTTATGAATAGTGAAGAAACATATAAACAGAAATTTGCAAGTCGAGTGATGAAAAAATGTGAAAATCTTCACAGAAAAAAAAAAAAGATTGCATGAATATGCAGTTTCACTACAACATATGCCACCAGTTGATAGATTTGCTTTATTTATGATCATTAAAAAAGTATCGTGAAAACGATATCAAATGAAACAAGCATATTCCAACAGCAACTATAATTTGTCTTGTCGGAATATCAATATTCTTATCAGAAAGCGATTCGCACTTACGAAATTTAATGTAATGACTAGAAACAATTCCTGCTATCTTTAGGCAACATAAAACAGCAGCAGCTGGTCTCGCATTTTTCAAGAAAGTTTCAAGATTTTGCACCAGGAGAAAAGAAATATATCCCCTTGTGCATGTCTAGCGTGTTTTGGTATATGAAATACACGACTTGTGTTGAAACTCATTCTAAGATTGGAGAGAGACCCCTGTCTGGGGTAAGGGTAAGGGCAAGAATCCGCATTCCGCCAACAACAGATTTAGTAGGCTTTAGAGAGCTGTATCAACAGAGTCCTTGGTTATCATGAGTTATTTGTAGATAAGAGGATGGAGCTATAAGGGTTATCACATACTGCAGAGTTGATGCTTTTTGAGCTATTTTTTTTTTCTTCTGATGTTCAAGGGGGTGGAGGGGAAATAAATATGTCTTGAATAGAAAGATATATGAGCAGAGACAATGATACTCACTTTTAGAAAGAAAGATATTTAAAGAGGGGTTATAAAAGTTGTAAAACGAGTCATAGTGTGATTACATGTGAAAATGGACAGTTAAAAATGGTACCATTTGGTTTAAAAGGGGCATATCACTAAAGTGCATGTGCCTTTAGATGCAGTTATACTGAGTACTTATACAGTGTGTCCACGTATAACCTGACCGACCTTTATTTTCGAAACCGTTGGTCCTAGATGCATACTTCCAATTACAAAAATGGTCAAAATTAGGTGCAGGGTTAAGATAAAAAAGTTTGAAGCGAAAAAACAATTTAGTGAAGAAGTACAGAATCTAAATTTTTATACGGTCCCCCGGTCCTATAAGTTATAGTTAGTAAAATTTCCCTGTTACACTGGCAAATAAGGCAAAAAAAAGTCCCGTTATTCTACGATTAAAACTGACCGAGTAATAGCTGTTTAAAGTTGGAGTATACTTTTCGCTGCATATTAGGGGTCATTCACAAATTTAGTAGAAATATAATTTCGTCAGATATATTAAAGAAATGGTTGAGAGTAAAATTAGCATTGCAATATAAATTTGAAATCTTTAATCATTCTGACATATTACTGCAAAATGCACAATTTGTACTGAACATCATAAGAGGATAAAAATAACAGATTTTTTGTTAAATAAAAGGATGAAAAATAACAGCCTCAATTCTTTACAAAATGATACATATTTTAAAATGCTGTTAGATTACACTGTCTTTCAAATTTTGGGTTGTGGCATGTTTTTTAGCTTTTGAAAATTGATTCTTATGTAATTTTTAGCACTGAATCCGAAAATGACCTTCATTTTAAACCATCACGTCAGGAATTTTCTCAAATCGCAAATTTCAAAGTTAAAAAGCTAAAAGTTAAAATTGATCCCCCTTCCCCACCCAACCTCATCGGACCCCGAGTTGTTTAGCTGTAAGAAACCCAGTATAAGCCAAAAAATCTAATAGATTATTGAATTAAGTAAAATTAAACCGAATAAGAAAGTCTTACATCTATTTTATAGTATCAGATTTTTCGCTATTTTTTAACCTTGAAATTTACGATTTGCGAAAGATCCTGACATGATGGTTAAAAGTGAAGGTAATTTTTTTTTTTATTCAGCGTTAAAAAATACATAAAATGTAATTATAAAATTTAAAAAACACAACCATCGCTGGTTTATGTTACCTAATCTAAAACTCTTTCTTAAACTTCTTGACGGTAATCTAACCGATTTTTTTTTTGTGTTATCCTCTAAGTATGTATAAGATGGTAAGAGTCGAAAATCATAATAATATTGCATTGTCATCGGATTTAAGTCAGTATGTAAAATTTAACTTCGATCGGACATTTGAAAGTAAGTTAAAGTTCTAGTACAAATTTTAAACTGGAAGGACGATCATTGCAAGTTAAATAAAACCTTATGAAAATAACACAATTTTAGTTAAAAGAAATCATAGCCTCATATCCTTACATGTTAAAATACAATTATTTTAACTAATCTGAAACTTAACTAATAAAACTTAATCGTAATATTTGTACGATTTCTTTTAAAGCGCAGATACCTTGAAATAAGTTTAAGTACTTTAAATACGATCCCTGAAAGCATGGCAGAAATCATTTGTTTTAAGATGCATAAAAGTGGTTTAAGTCGTGCATTTCAAAGTTTCATAACTCGGTCAATTTTAATGTTAGATGAATGGGACTTTTTTTTTGTCTTACTTGTTAGTGTCACAGTAAAGTTTTACTAAATATCACTTATAGGACCGAGGGACCATATAAAAATTTAAATTTCGTTATTTTTTAATAATTTTTTTTCTTGACCCAAATCGCTTTAAAAATAATTCTTTACCTTATTTAAACCATTTTTGTAATTGGAAGTATGCATCTAGGACCAACGGTTGCGAAAATACAGGTCGGTCAGGTTACACGTGGACACACTATATATATAGAGAGAGAGATATATAGATAGTGTAGCATACATAACTAAATAGATATCATACCTATTCTCTATTCTACATGAAAACTTGAGGAATATCTATGTCAGTGTACAAATTCTGGCTTTTTTTTTGGGGGGGGGG
The DNA here is from genome assembly GCA_963932465.1 of Maratus speciosus. Taxonomy (NCBI): domain Eukaryota; kingdom Metazoa; phylum Arthropoda; class Arachnida; order Araneae; family Salticidae; genus Maratus; species Maratus speciosus. The sequence goes on along the minus strand of OZ010791.1, from coordinate 375,569,421 downwards.
GGGGTTGGAGGGGCAGCATTATGTTTTTTACATGAGAACTACGTTGAGAATTTTTCTATATAAAAACTTTGTATGCGAATAAGTTGAAATGGCCCACTTTCTCAAAAAATATCTTTTTCAGTTTATGGATTTATTGAACAGAACATTTATTTAGATTTACAAAACAGTTTTGATTTTGAATCTAGGTCAATTAGAAGCCAAGATATTAAATAATTTGTAAAGCTCTACAAACCGGGAATGATCGTTAAAATAGCCGGAAGTAAGCATGTAAAGCTATCAAACGAAATTAAATACCATATTTTTTAGCAAATATAAATTTTTAAGACTTTTTTTTTTAATGTTAAAAATAATTAACATTTTATGAAAGTATCTGACCACAAATAATTCAAATTAAATCTGACAACATTTTACTGAAAAATGCAAATTTCTCAAAATCGCTTTTTTCACATATCTCGCTTTTCTCAAAACTGATAACCCAAAATATTATTATTCATTTTTTTTTTAACTTTATATTATTTTTCTTTGTACTATTTCCTAGGGCATAGACTAAAAGAATGTTTACAATAACTTTTTTTTTTTTTTTTTTTTTTTAATTATGGAATGACATTTGAACAACAGTGATCTAAAATATGTAAAAGAATTAAAATGTTTATTTTTAGAAGTAGCTTAAAGGTTTTAGTTCATTAGGTAGAAGGGTGCGTGAGGATTAGTTTGACATTAAATTTATATGAATTGTGTAATTAGATTTGTTTGTGGCATTTTTGAAGTTTGCCTAAAATTCCATAAAAATGCTCATCACTTTTCTAACGTTAAAACAATTCAGTGGAAATAAAAATTAGCACGGTTAATACATACATAAAGCGTGGGAGAAGGGATAAATCTGACCAAGATCAAAATTTCAACTGTCTGTTATTCTGAAACAAACCAATTTTTTATTCTTAATATTTTTGTATAAAAAATAAAAATAATATTTTTTTCATAAAGTATATAAGCATTCTTGATGTATGCATCTATTCAGATTTTGTAAAAGACTTTCACTAGATTTTTAAAGAAGCTGTGAAGGGGGGGGGGGGGGGGCTTCACGATAGAGTTTAAAAAGTGATTAATTTGGTTTAATGTAATTTTTTTCTTAAATGTTTCTAATGTGTTTGGATACCTTAAACAAAAAATGAAAGAAAATATTTATTTGACAAAATGCAGAAAAAAGTGGTCTGTTTGATTTAAAAGGGACGTATACAACAGGAGTGCATTATCTCTGGATGCAGTTATACAAGAATATATATTATAACATACATAATAAAGTAGATATTAGAATTCATTGTCTAGTGTACATGAAAATTTGCGGTATGCAACTACTTTGAGCAACATTATTATTATTATTTCTTCAATTTGAAGTATAAATTGAGTATTTTCTTAAACGTATATACTCGCGGATAAGTCGAGGAATTTCTGACAATTTTCAGCAAGCAAATTGAGAGGGTCGACTTATACGTGAGACTATCAAAAAAAACAAAAACTTCGAATACTGCGATATTCTGCCTCTTGATGTGAATGGGTAATAAAATAACAAATAAAATATACAAGTAATAATAATTTATCATTAAAAAATTTTCAATGATTTGTTTTTGTTTTCTTACTAGTGACAAGTGAAATCTTTGGTTTGATTTTATGCAAAATTGAAGTAAAAATTTGTGAGGTCGACTTATACGCGGGTTTTTTATTTTTTGCAGAATTTTCATTCTAAAGTTAGAGGGTCGACTTATACGCGAGTATATACGGTAGTTAAATAAAAGGAGAGGGAAGATATTTATTTGACGAAACGCACGGGAGATGCAATTTGCGACAAGAGAATTTCTTTTAATCTGCATTTGATTCTAATGCTAATTGTTTCGAATAGTTTCAAAATTGATACTAATTGATTTGAGAAAAAAAAAAAAATGCTGAACAAAACTGGGTTAAATTTTTTCCTTATAAATCAAGGCAGGAATAATAAATAAAACTACTTTAGCAAAATACTTAAATATAAAATGAGGCGCATTCGTCAAAAATTACATTGCAGTAAATCATCTATAAAATACTACCGTATTTTATTGAAGAAACGCCGCGGCGTTTACGAGTTTAAAAGTTAATTTTTTTTTCTCCAAGTGCGGCGTTTACGATTTTTTTTAAATACCAACTGAGTTTCCTTAATTAAAAAATTCATAAAAATATTTCAAATCGGATTTAAATATTTTAAATAAAACTTCAGCCATCTTAAGATATTAAAAACGAGGCATCGTACACTGCTCAGAAAACTTTGATTAAATTTAGGTCAATGTGACGCTGTCGACAACAGTAGCGTTTCGACGGATGCGGCGATTACGATATTTTTAAGCTTATTCAGGCCAATTTGAGGAGTGCGGCGTTTCTTCCATAAAATACGGTACATGATTTTTTAAAAAAATCAATAACTTGAGCTAAACATAACTTATACAAATATAAATGCTTGTAGGTTTTTAAAATAACAAATTGTACAGCTATTAATACCCATGCATTGTATGTCACAAGCTTGGTATTTTGTCTTCAACAATTTCAACTGTCGTCAATTTCAACAATACGTTATTCTGAAACAAACCATTTTTTATTAAGATTTTTGTATTAAAAGTTTTTTTTTTTTTTCATAAAATACAAAGTCTAAATTTGATGCATGCTCCTATTCAGCTTTTTTAAAAGACGTTCACTAGATTTTTAAAGGGGAGAGGGGCGTTATTATGTATGCGACAACATACATAATAAAACAGATATTAGAGTTCACTGTCTAGTCTACCTGAAAGTTTACGGTATGCAAATATTTTGAGAAACATTATTATTATTTTCAATTGGGAGTATAAATTTGAGTATTTTTCTACGTAAAAATTTAGTTAAATAAAAGAGAGAGCAGATATTTATTTAAAGCAACGCATGGGAGATGTAATTTGTATAAGAGTTTTCTATTAATATATATTTGGTTATGATAACTATCTGGTGCTAGGGTTAAGTTCTTCCTTATAAATCAATGCAGAAATAATACATATAACTAGTACTTTAGCAAAATAATGAAATATAAAATGAGGTGTATTCGTCAAATGTTAGATTAGGGTAAAACATCTACAAAATGCTACACGATTTTTTTTATTATTCAATAACTTATACAAAGATAAATGCTTGTAGGTTTTGAAAATAACGAATTGTATAGTTATTTATATCCATGCATTGTATGTAACAAGCTTGGTATTTTGTCTTCATCACTTACAAATCCCAGATATGTCTTATCTCGCTAATTACATGGCCGACGCTTTCGGAGTAACATCCAATTAGTTTCAGACGCAATGCATACCAATTGGCTACTTGTATATGCCTTAATTAACAGTTTCCCGATAGTTATCTGAGCGGTGTTATTACAAACACCCCCAACCAGCGTAGCGGGATAGCGCTCATTATCTATCCCCCTTTTAAACGTTCGATCTTGAGCATTTTCGTCCTACAGCTGACGCTAGGGTTGCCGTAAACATATGAAATTGTTCGCACGAGACGATCGCCAAACTTTCATTTAAATAGTAGTTAGCAGGAAAATAATAACTGTTTAAATTAGGTTCGGTTTGAGGAGAGTAGAATACGAAATCTCAGCGGCTGTTAAAATTTAAGGGGACTCTTCACTCACTTAAAACACCCGCTCGTTAATGTTAAACCTATGTTTTCGAATTTCTCGTTTAAATTTGAATATTTTCAAATGATATTTTTTTGCATAGTATAACTGAGCTCGTTCAAATCTGAATATTTTCAAACTATATTTTTTTGCATAGTATAACTGAGCTCGATCTCTAATATGGCTATTTTTTACTTTTTCGATTTCGGTTGCAGATTTTTTTTAACGAAGGAACATTCACTTTCGGAACTGGTTTCGAAAGTGAAAGTACCTTTATAAAAAAAATTGCAACCAAAATCGAGAAAGTACAAAATGGCTCTATTAGCGATCGAGCCTATACTATTAAAATATACTATTAAAAAAATCGTTTAAAATTATTCAAATTTAAACGAGAAATTCGAAAACAACCTGCCCATAGGTTTAGCATTATCGAGCTGGTCTTTTCAAGTGAGTGAAGAGTCCCCTTAAGCTTAGCCACATGGCTTAGCGTTTAACTGTTTGCATAAAACTTAAAATGCAGGAGTGAATATAAAATACATAAAAAATATTTAATTGTAAAATGAACCTAAATTATAATTAATATATTTATATTCATGATATATTTTATTATCCATCAATATTAGTTTTAGTACTTCAGCATTTTATCACAATACAAATAATACATTTTACAACGCACTTTGAGTTATCGTAGAACCTTAATTTTTTTTAACTGTTTAATGATTATTATATTATTAAAAAAATTCTTTTAATTGGCTTTTCACAGACAGACAAACAGAGAGAGAGAAGGCGAATAAAACGAATTATATATAAAATAGTGTTTTCTAATGAAAAAAAAAATTATAAGTTCAGTACAAAAAGTGTACCAAAAAATGTCCAATTCTGGCAGCAATATGTCAATGCTTGTCATGCCGCGAAACATATTTTTAATTCTTTGAAACACTTAAAATAGAATCTATCAAAAGAAGGCAGCGTAGCAATCTAACTCTACATCATGAAATTTTGAGAAGTGGTTTTATTCCTATAAGTGTTTTAATTCCGGTTAAAGGTTTAAACATAAGGCTATCTGTAGTACTGTACAAATATGCCACGGTTACACTTCTTTCACACTGCTTTCTACGACTTTCAATTCAGAGAAATAAACACAAAAATAAGGAAAATAACAACAACAACAACAAAAAAATTCACATTCACATTGTTTCGAAATAAATTATATCAATCAGGTTAGGCTTTTGATATATATATATATATATATATATATATTTATGTTAGGTTAAAGACTTTAGCAGAGCATAAGGTTCAAAATTTTCAGAGGGCACTAAAATTTTCCATAAAGGGTAATTTTCTGCACTTTGAGGTGTAGAAAAAAAGTATAAAATTTATAATTATAGTAGATGTAATATGTTTATTATTTAAGAACAACATAACATTTTGCTTACAAGCTAAATTATCCTTACGTGCAAAATGCTAATGTCTGTTTTGAAATCCAAACTGACTACTTTGTGACACATATCTAAATTCAGTTATGTTCACACACGACAAAAGCATGAAATCGGCAGTGCTCTTGTAATGAAACTACGTAATCAAACATTTTTTCTCATGTTTTCCCAACGAAGACCAGAAGATCTTTCTAAAAATGCTGTCAAATTTGGCCTTTTGAACTAAATTTCCGGATGCAAACGCGCGGGAAAAGAAAAAGGCTGTAGTCATCAGGCAACAATTGCTTATGACCATTGATGTGGGATGGGTAAATACCCAGCGGGTAGGTATTTATTTTTTGGGTATATACCTGGGTATTTACCCAAGCCTTGGACAAGTACCCAAAAACTGGGTATTTTCATATTTCATTGCAAAAAATCATAATCCTGAAAGATAGTTTTAATCACAAGGGAACATGTGACTCAGATGAACATCACTTCAAAATGTATTTATTTTGAAGGTTTTAAGTTCATATTTGTACGCATTAATAGCCTAAATTTATTACATTTAAAATTGAGACAATATCAGTCTCATAATCTAAATTGCTGGAATGTTATTCCATATGAATTCATAAATAAGAAGTTCCTCAATAGTAAATAATAAAAAAGTTAAAAGTTTTACCTTTATGTTTTGATGTATTATTCAGTAGAAATATATTCTTCTTACGATGAACAAAAAAAATTTATTTGAAGAAAAAAAGATACACTGGAATAATATGCTACACACAATACTGATAACACTTCACAATATAAAAAACAGATGTATATTCTTGAGACTATTTACAAACACAAATATAAAGAAATCCTTTGAACTACGTATTAAACTATAGTTTGCAGCGGTAGAATTGATATAAAAAAGGCACTGGTCCCAAGGACCAGTAAGCATAAGAATTTACTGGTCCGCAGTAATCATCACTGGCCTGCTACATAAAATTCCATTAAGTCCCTTTACCTTTTGAGTGCCCTTCCTAGAATATAAATCAACTTTAATTTGCAGTTATCCAAAATTTTCATCATAATAAAATGTAAAATTATAATTTGCTAAAAATTAAACAGTACATAAAGAAAAACTATAAAATTATTAATTAAACCTTTCATTTCAGATAATCTATTTCAACTGACTATGGTTTAATTCAATTTTTTTAAATTAATTTTTTTAAGTAAAATAAAATTATGCGATTTGTGTTTGGTTGCAGTTTTCTCAAGGACGGGAAAGTTTACGTTTACCTGTCAGAAAGGGAGAAAGTTACTGGTCCTGCGGACCATTAAATTTTTCAAATTAGTGGTCCGATTGAATTTTTGGTGGTCTCGGACCAGCGGACCACCAAGGATTTCGAACGCTGGTTTGTTGCATTTTTTAATGTATTATTATTATTTCTTTAGAATATCAGTGAATTTTTAATCCAGCAGCATTTTGCTTTTCACTGCTATGAACTATGGAGGAACACTAAATGTTCCGAGTCTCTGTGCCAGTAAAGCAAGAAACAACTAAGATAATTATGTGATGCTGCAATCTGGTAGAATGTTCTTGATACAAAAGAGAAATTATCTAACAGTTTTGCACACTTATATTTAATTTAAAAATAAATACCCAGTATATACCCTGGGTATTTACCTTTAAAAATAAATACCTGGGTATTTTACATCAGTGCTTATGACACAAGATGTAATTCATTTATTGGAAAATTATTTTTAAAAAAACTCTTCGATTACAAATTCACTTCAATAGCCGTGCCTGCAAGTATCATACCTTTCTGCTAAATAACTTGGAAAATGTGTCAGAAAGTTTCATTATACTGGGCGGGGGGAAATATTCTTTTGAAAACTGCTTTAATAAGGAAAATGTCAAGATGCAAAAAACTCGAAAGCCTTTTTTTCTTTTCTTTTTACATCGGTTTGGGCTTTTATTATTAGTTGAGAGGTGTGGATTTTGAATGCATTGTGGGCAAAATTGACTTGCAGCAGACCAAAACCAACCAACCTACCAATTTACAGAGGCATAAACAATGCCGTGATCATAAAAGTCTTGAATTAGGTCTAGAACGTAGTTTTGATCATTAAAGACTATTCTATTTTCATATACTGGGCTAAATAGTAAAATTTCCAGAATTTAACAAGCTGTTGGTGATTTTTTTCACTTTCACTACTCCAATGACGATACAGTGGTGTACAATAAGACTACAAAATTCGCCAAAGTAAAGATAACTATCAAAATATGGGTACGACTTTAATAAATACAAGGCATTCCTCTTCTTGCTAACAGCGAGTGATACTCCTCTTCTCCACGTGTTTTTCTGTTAGTGATGTTAGTCACGTGACTTACAATAGCGGTGTATATGGGGGGAGAGCTAAATTTCCCCAAAACGGAGGGGGTTCCCGGTTCTTCGACACAAACAACGCCATCGTTTAATCGCAGATGACGCCCTAAAAGTAGCAGATGGGCAAAGCAGTGAAGAAATGGGAAAGAGGCGTCCCCCGAAAAACATTTCTTTTCTTCATGCTGAGTTGAGGTGCAAAATAAAGCATTCCAAATATGCTTCATTTCTAGGGCGATGCGTTTGTCACTGGTATATAATACCACGGGTTAGTTAAAATGAAGAAAAAATACTTTTCAATTTTAAAAAAATGCATTTTAAAAGTTGGCAGTCAATGGACTTACAATTTATTATGAGAGCAATGTAGAACGATTTTTATGAAAATGTGAATTTTTCATTTCAAGCACTTTTAAGGTTCAGATAGACGTATCATTCATTCTTTCTTTTAATATTTAATAGTTTTACTGATGGACATCATGCAGGAGGGAAAAGTTTCCTTCAAGTTCGATCTAATCTTCTTATCACCTTTTCATTGTTGAATCTCCCGTCCTTTTGTTAAAAACCACATTTTATTGCTTTAGAATGAAAGGGAGCACTTTTCCTTTCTAAACGCAGCCTTGAGGGGACTCTTCACTCGCTTGAAAATACCCGCTCCGTAATGTTAAACGTATGGACAGGTTGTTTTCGAATTTCTTGTTTAAAATTTCAATTTTTTTTTTTTTTTTTTTTTTTTTTTTTTTTTTTTTTTGCATAGGATAGTTGAGGTCGGTCTCTAATATGACCATTTTGTACTTTATCGATTTTGGTTGCAGATTTTTTTTAATAAGGGTACTTTCACTTTCGAAACCGGTTCTGAAAGTGAAAGTACCTTTATTTAAAACATCTGACATAGAAATAAAAAAAGTAAAAAATAGTCATAATAGAGATCGATCTCACCTATCCTATGCAATTAAAAAAAAAAAAAAAAAATGTTTAAAAATATTCAAATTTAAACGAGAAGTCGAAAACAACCTGCCCATAGGTTTAACATTACGGAGCGGGTGTTTTCAAGTTATTGAAGAGTCCCCTAAACCCTTAACTGCTGTGACAAAAATTGTCGCATAACTACTGTGAGCGGCCTGTCAGACCGCTTAATTCAAAGATGAATAAAGTGCCATATTAACTCTGAAAGCACTATTTCTGTACTAAACTTTATATACTAGACTATTATAATTAAAATTCAGCTATTCAAGAGTCTCTAGTTCTAGTAATAGGGCTACAAACGAAGCAAAATATAGCCAATATCTATAGTTAAACTAAAAATTATCAGTTAAACTGTGAAAATTGAAAAACGCTGCGGTCTGTGAGACCGCTAACAGCAGTTAAATGTAAAATGCAACCCTGCTCATTAAAAGCAATATCCCAATACCTTTTTCAAATTTACCTTTAATTCTGCTTCTAACGTTTAAAATTGTTTATGTGAGATTTCTTTGTTTCACTGAAAATTATAAACAGTTTTAGTCACAAGTAATTTTTAACAAAATAATAAATTATTTTGTGTAAATAACTTGTTTTAATTTATGCAAAGGTATACATTAGGAATAACTTTGAAAATAATGATAATTTAAATTTCCTTTTAAGCAAGGAAAAATATATCTTTTGTGTATAAATTAACTTAAACCAATTTAAAACCAATATTCTACATTTTAAGATTTTACATTTGCAAGCTATGGAAGCACAGTAGAAAATACTTCTTTTTCTTTTTTTCTTGTCTCGAAAAGCCATTGAAAATTATACACATGTATATATTAAGAAATACAAAATAAATCTAAAATTGACTATGAAAATTTACCTTTTGTACTTTTTGTTAAATTTGCAAGCATTGGAGAAAGGAAACAGAGAAACCAAAAAATATTTTAGGATTAAAGCATTATTGCTAATGAATGATAAAATATTAATATTATTGTTCTAATCTCCTATTACATACCAAGTACAAATCATCAATAATATTGTCAAATTGCAGTCATTTTAGATTGATTATTTGATAGACATCAATTCTGTACTTAAAATTTTGCGATATTTTCGACATTCACAATAACACTCTCGTAGATCCAATTCCCGCCTTATTATTTTTTCTGCCCTGGGCCAGGGTTCATGCTTAACTCCAACGCTGTTATTACAAATCTTACTTATTATTTTTTACGAAACTTTAAGAGCCTTACTCAGTTTAAAATAAATAAATTAGAACATTTAATAATAACAAGGAATAAATATGTTGAATCCAAGATGTGGAGAATTAAATAGCAACAAATATATCTGCAAGGAAAGTAAAAAATAAAAATAAAATAAAATAAAACTCTCAACCGCCAACGAAAGTAACTGCATGTTCGGCAAATTAAATAAAGGATTTCCTTTTTTACCTCTTTTATTGCTGAAGGAGCGAGAAATTTTTATTTAAAGCAAGGCAAGCGTTAAATTAAGCAAATTTGCATCTGAGCAATTTCATTCTAAAGTTTACTTAGTCTAATTTAGTTCTATCAAGGATGTTTTCCTGTCATTTTTACTTCATCTTATGGAGTTTGATCAGCAAATGAAAATTAACACTCCGTTGACAATTCTGAATTATATTGTATCCATTCAATAAGTATTTGTTTTATAGGATTAATATTGTAACAATCAAGTTCATATAAGTAATTACCAGGAAGCCATCATTATAAGAGAATTATCTTAAAATAATTTCTAATAAAGATATGGTTTGTAACGATGCACTATCATACCGGGTGTCCCAAAAAGGACTGACTGATTTTAAAATTCAATAACTTCCAAACGGTGACAGATATTAAAAAAAATTCTTGCAGGAGGGTTATGCATAAAGTCAAAAGTTTTATTACAGTGATTTTCGATTTTAGTTCGAATTACAAACAATAGATGGCGCTGTAAACAATAGTTGCTAAATACAGGCTCGATTTTTGGTCCTTTCTGTTGTTCCATGCAGAAAAAGGAGATGGAAATGTATTATCCGGGCCACAAAGTACCAAAAATCGAGCCTGAATTTAGCGTCTATTGATCGCAGCGCCATCTATTGTTTGTAATTCGAACTAAAATCGAAAATCACTGTAAAGAAACTTTTGACTTTATGCATAACCGTCCTGCAAGAATTTTTTTAATATCTGTCACCGTTTGGAAGTTATTGAATTTTAAAATCAGTCAGTCCTTTTTGGGACACCCGGTATATATGAGTTTGGAAGGAATTGCTACGTAACAGATGAAAGCCTGTTTTGTTAGAAACTCCAATATCTTTTTCTGTCATCTTATTTTCCGTACCACCCTTAAATTACAATGGTCTGTCCTAGACGAATCAGCGCAAAGAGGAATAATAACATTTAAATAACCACTGAAAAACAGCCCTGTGAATTTGGCTGAAAACGTTTTGGGTTTTTTAATGAATTTTTAAGGTATTTTAATGCATTTAAAAAAATTATTTTATATGTATGCACCTGCAAGCAATTTTAGTGCTTTTTATATGTATTTTTATATGAGTTTTAATTAGTTACTCAAGATGAATTTAGCACTAGAACTTTAGCTTTCCTTTATTGTAACTATCTTTTTGACTAATCAATAAAATTCCCAACTCTTCACAGCTAATATTTTTACTTCTTTGCGATAACTCTTCAATATCTTTCACCCATTTTTGATGAAAAATAAATTTGTAATTAAAATACATATAAAATCACAAATAACTGTACAAAAATTACTTTCAGGTGCATGCATATAATATAAAGGTATTTAAAACACATTAAAAATATCTTAAAATACATTACAAAAACCCAGAACGGTTCAACCATTACAAGGCCGTCATCAGTAAGATTTAAATGTTGTTATTATTTTCTTTGCGCTTATTCGAGAATTGTCCTGAAGAAAACATTGTAATTTAAAGGTTGTACGTCAGGTGAGATACAAGATAAAGTTATTCAAATTTTCAACAAAAGGAGCTTTCATCTATTATGCAGCAAATATCTCCATACTCCATAGATATCGTATGATAGCACACCGTTACAAGCTGTATCTTTATTAGTAATTATTTGAATTGATTCTCTTATAATGGCTTCCTGGTAATTATTTGTACGAAAGATAATTTTCGATTTATTATGTCCATTATGCTGCATAATAGATGAAAGCACGTTTTGTTGAAAATTTGAATAACTTTATCTGGCATCTCATCTGGCGTGCAACCTTTAAATTACAATGTTTTCTTCTGGACAATTATCGAATAAGCGCAAAGAAAATAATAACAACATTTAAATCTTACTGATGACGGCCTTGTAATGGTTGAAACGTTCTGGGTTTTTGTAATGTATTTTAAGATATTTTTAATGTGTTTTAAATACCTTTATATTATATGTAAGTACCTGAAAGTAATTTTTGTACAGTTATTTGTGATTTTATATGTATTTTAATTACAAATTTATTTTTCATCAAAAATGGGTGAAAGATATTGAAGAGTTATCGCAAAGAAGTAAAAATATTAGCTGTGAAGAGTTGGGAATTTTATTGATTAGTCAAAACGATAGTTACAATAAAGGAAAGCTGAAGTTCTAGTGCTAAATTTGTTGGAAACAATAATATGAAATGTGTTTTCGTTTGTGAAATATGCAGCAGGCGTCGCCACTTTACGGGCACTTTTCAAACAACTCTAATAGGCTGGAACAATCACCCTTAATAACAATATCTTCGTTTAGTTCCTCATAGAGGGCAGCACCAAAAACTCTGAAAGACACTAAGAACAGAATATCCTAATTTGAAATTGCGATAGACAATGCTTCTGCTAAGATCAGCGTTTTTCTTTTGTAAAATTAAAACTGTTGAACAAGGCGTCGTGCCTGTACTAATGTAACCCTTTTTATTTCTCAGATCCGGGCGTAGTATCTGTGTAATGAAGACGTGACTTTGTCTTCTCATTTTTTGTATTCCTTTTAATCAGGAAGCGATGAATAGCTCCTGAATAATGCAGTCAACTCCAAATCTAGATCATTTAAGTGTGTATTACAGTATTAATCAAGAATATATCGTGTATTAATAATTTATGTTTCTATTAAATTAGTTAGCCTTCTTTAAAAGTGAAAGTCTGCATCACTACAAGGAATTCAGCACACAACACTTTCTAATAAATAAAATACCTTTCAGTTTTTACACATGATAAAAGGAAAGCTGTGAATCTCCGAAGAGCCAGCATTCTCGCCCATACAGGTAAGAAGAATTTTATTTTCTCTTACAAATATATTTCAATTGAAATTAACTTTAAATTAAAATAATTTTTGAGAACTATTATATGAAAGAAAGGCCTTTTATTCAGTACTCACGACCTCCAAAACTAATTGAATTCATCTTGAGTAACTAATTAAAACTCATATAAAAATACATATAAAAAGCACTCAAATTGCTTGCAGGTGCATACGTATAAAATAAATTTTTTTAAATACATTAAAATACCTTAAAAATTCATTAAAAACCCAAAACGTTTATAGCCAAATTCACAGGGCTGTTTTTCAGTGGTTATTTAAATGTTATTATTCCTCTTTGCGCTGATTCGTCTAGGACAGACCATTGTAATTTTAGGGTTGTACGGAAGATAAGATGACAGAAAAAGATATTGGAGTTTCTAACAAAAGTGCTTTTATAGTGCTTTTATATGTATTTTAATTATTTAACTCAAGGTGAATATAGCGCTAGAATTTTAACTTTCATTTATTGAAATAAATTTGTAGTTTGTGAATAAGTTGTAGTTCCTGCTTTAACATTAGATTCCTAATTTTAAAAAAAATCGTTTAAATTATTTTTTTTAAATGTGGTTCTTAGCAATATAAAATTTGAAAAAAATCAAAGAAATTTTGTTTTTAAATGTAGCCATATTAGTGACACTTGAAGTTGCTGTTAACTGATGAATAGAAGGCTCGTTATAAAATGTCCCTTTATTAGTAGAAATTGTTCAAATGAAAATATTTAACATTAAATATTACAGTTAATAAAAAGTATTAATAAGAAATTATTATTCTGCCATATGACAATATGTGTAAAACGACAAGCATATATTATGAAACACATTGGGGGAAAACATAGAAAATATTTGCAATATAGAACACATTTCCTTTCACCACCTACGTTTCACGCATAATACTCAGCAAGCTGTGGCTCCATGTTTGCGATCTAAAATAACTTTTGAAATTTTCAGGCAAAGTGAAGTATCAAGGCAAATAGCAGGCTTGTTTATAGAGCTCTTGAGACTTGAATTTTGGGGCAAACTCATACCCACACGTCACAACGAGCGTGGTTTTGGTGAAAGAAAGTATTTATTCGCGAGAAAACAGCTCTTCAAAAAGTATAATTCAATATCAGTTTCATCCTGAATAGAAAAGAACTTTGTAAATTCCATACATGGGTACTGTAATTAGTGGAGGAATGGTTCATTGCCCCTTCCTGGATTTTGAAAGTTAATTACATAAATGTTCTTCATCTCTGAATTTGAAGATAAAAAGAGTTAAAATTATTCTTCATAAGGGGCTTAAAATGATTAAAAACTAAACAAAAAATGAAATAAGATTTTTTTAATATATATATATATATTATTTTGCCAGCGGGTGTTTTTTCGTCTAAACCCCATGTGGAAGTCAACATTTGGTTCAGTTACTTTATTTTTTACGTTCATGTACTTAGAATTTATTTTAAACAGGGGGTACAGGAGGAAGGAGCCTGCATGACGAATAAAAATAAATGTTTTAATTCCCTTTTTTGAAAAACACGGGCCGAAATATTTTTTCTAATATTAAAATTTTTATCTGTTAAATTTCTGTATTGATTTTTATGTTTATATTATTTAAAATTTGTCTTTCAGAGAGGAGGGGGGGTGGGCTGACAATATATTATTAGTTTAGCTTACTTTATTCTCATACACTCAATTTTAACTCGACCAAGGCTGTGGGCCACAAGTAATGACTATTCCAAAATCTAACCGCTCCCTGGTTTTTGATAGACAGCATTGAAAGTACGAATATTTGCAATAAAATTGAAAATGAATTTTGTATTGAAAATTTTGCGCATTTCCTTATACAAATTACTTTACACGGATAATACTCAGCAAGCCGTGAATCTATGTTTACGCGATTTGAAATAACTTTTAAAATTTTCAAGCAAGGTCACGTTTCAAGGCAAATATAGCAGGCCTGTTTATAAAGAAAGCTCTTGGGACTTAAATGTTGTTCATCACATGAGCGGACATTTTTCTATCAAGCAAGTGATCGAGTCAGAAAAGAAAGTATTTATTCGCAAGAAAACAGCTACTCAAAAAGTATAACTCACGTCAGTATCAATTTTATTCTGAATAGAAATGAGCTTTGTAAGTTTCATATATATAAAACAGTCTTTAAATAATTTCGGCATGCATGGATGCTTATTGACAGTCAGATTGCCATTATTAATAACTGTAATTATATTTCATCCCAGAAATGATACATTCATCATAATAACAGTAGCCACGGCACAATTCTGACGCAAAAAATGTCGCCAGTCTCTCAAATGTAATTTGGAAATGCATTTGTTGTTGACAATGCTAAGCATTCTTGGCAATCATGTTGCCATATTTTTCTATATTCACGAGGATATTTTGTTATATTTATATTTATATTTGTATTATTATTCTTAACACTTTCCAACAAAGTTGAAAAGTGTTTATGAATTCGGTCCGTCTGTCTGTCCACATTACTCTAACTCAAGTAACTATACTCGGATTTTCCATGCAATTGATATATGTTAATGATGCTTACAAGGCTATATTCGGTATTGTATATGAAGTGTGTAGCCTTAATAGTTTATTTACAGGGGCACTCAAAAGGTTTCCATTATGTTCAATGGGGAAAAACATTTGCAGAGTATTTTAATGATATTACGCTACTTCAAATGTATTGAAATCGATATAAACCACCGAATTTCACTACAAGATTATTGTAATGGAGGGCATCCATAGAATTTGTCGTTCGTTTACAAGGACACAAAAGAAATCGGCTACAGTACTGTCTTTGAACAATAATTGTGGGAAGTGCGCTTTCAATTTCGGCATGCGCTTTTAAATTGAACTAATATTTTGTATGTTACTCATTGTATATAAATTCTATATACGTCGTATACTGTGCTGCACAAAAGAATTCGCGTACCATTCTCCTTATTAGCGGAAATTGGCTGAAGGGGAATTTTCAACTGAGGTATGTATTTCCTAACTGAACTAAATTTTGGTAAACATGCAGTTAATAGGTACAAATCTATATATCATATTCAGGGCTGCTGAAAGAATTCGGATAATTTTCCGACTGTAAATGGGAATTGCTGAAATTGGGTTTTCAAATCTGTTATGCGATTCCATAGGGTTGGATTAAACATCTTATTTCAACTTACTGAACGGTGCAGTTTTCTTACATTATTCCGAATGTGTTGGAAAACAAATCATAATCTATGCTTAACGCATGATTTTTTCTTTCTTGTTATAAATTAACAAAAGTAATAGTAACTGGCTTGTTAGTCAAACACCCCGAAAAAAGCTTGAAATGTGTATAATTTTTTTAAAATTATATTTGGAATTTTTATAGTTACATAGTGTCATAACGGGAAAATTGTGATTTAAAAACAATATAAACATGTAAATAATAAGAACTTATATACAGAGCGTCCCAAAAAGATTGAAAAGCGCTTTAATTTTCTACATGTCAGAAATACATATAGGCAATGTAAATTACAGAAGTGTTTAAAATAACGTTGTCATTTAAGATTATGTTGATGAAATCGTCCTACCATCAATTTTCAAAAGGGTACACTTTTTAAATTTTTATACTATTCTGGGATCCGGTAAGTTATATTTAGAAACGTTTTCTCCAAGTTCTGGCAAGTACAACATTGAAAATCCCATTCTTCAACGACCAAAATTCATTGAGTAATGAACATTTTGAAGTTTATGAAATTTTGAAGCTTACTGGCACTATAAAATCGTTTGTTCGTTTTTAGCGCCGGAAAACTTCGACATCTCATAAAATTTAAATTGGCAAAATTCGATGAGTTTTGTAGTTGAAAAAGGAATTTTTAGTGTTTTACTTGTTATAGAATAGAGAAAAGGTTTCTAAATATAACTTACAAGAACCAGGGACTATATATATATTTTAATGTAACATTTTGTAAATTAATGGCAGGACTATTTCTATTTACTCAACAAAATCGTAATTCCTACGGCTTTTTGAACACTTCTGTAAAATAATAATAAATAAATAAATAAATAAATAAATAAATAAATAAGCGCGTTTGAATCTTTTCTTGACATCCTGTATTACTTTAGGTACGGCCGCTATGGTCAAACAATTAACAAGTTGATCTCATAACAAAAGGTTTGTAGGCTCATGCCTTGATTATTGTATATCGCATCTGGCGTCACCAACTGGCGGTTCCAGAGTGACATGTCATATTCAGTTCCTATGTATGCGACCGCGAACGCCAAATTTTACTTTAATTTTCACACAGGGATAAAAAAAATTCTTATTAATACATTTCAACGATGTCTTTCTGCATACTTTTGAAGTAGTAATCTTTATGATGATCGGGAGGTGTCCCGAACGAGATGCAAGACAGGAATGGCTTAAAAATTCAAAACCAATACAGAAATGTTTTTTGAAACTGAATAAATAAAGATTAAAAGCATTTTTTTTAGATTAATAATAATTTTGTCAAAGAACAACGAGAAATGACATTTCTTTCATTTTTTTTCCCCCTCAGCTGATTATATTTCCGGAAGATAAGCTTTTAATTACATTTAGCATTAATCAGTCATGAAAACAGTGATTGCTATCTTTGCAACAATAAAAACTACAAGGTCAAACTGAACTGAGATTATTATGACAATTTATCTGTGCATGCACGTCTCTTTTCCTTTTCCTTTTCCTTGAGCTTGTCCGGTCCAAGTTGCTTTATTTAGACGGCCGGCGCGGGTCAAGCCAGCAAGTACCGTCTCGAAGAGACACGGTGTTGGTCAAGTAGATGCGATAAACAATCCTTATAATTATGATCATACGAGGAATACATGCTTACATTTCATTCGATTAAATGTGTAGTACGATAAATTTTTACGTTGGGAAATTAATAAGCAGGCGAGGGGGCAGATAAAGTAGATACTCCTACCATATTATATGAATCGATCAAAATTCAAAAGGCCTCTCAAAGATGGCGATTTAGAACGGAAGTTATATCTATGGCGAACATCTGAATAGGCTCGGCTTAAGAGTATATTTCAACAATAAAAAAAAAAAAAAAAAAAAAAAAAAAAAAACCATAAATTGGGCATATTATATTCGCAGATAATCGCTAACTTTAGTAATCTTGAACAACAGAACAACTAAGAAACTAATCCAGGAAAAAAATTACTTATTGCATGCCAGCTTGCGTGCTCTAGAGAGTGGTTTTGGAAACCCAGAGCGTTTGGGGAAAACCTTTTATTATTATTTATATTCACTTTAAATATCAATGTTGCCAATATCCGTCATTTCGACGCGAAGTAGGCTACAATATATAAAAAATTACTTATTGCATGCCAGTTTGCGTGTTCTAGTGAGTAGTTTTGGCACAACAGAGCGTTTTGGGAACACCATTTATTACTACATTCACTTTAAATCCCAATGTTGCCAATATCAGTCTTTTCGACGCGAAGTAGGCTGTAATGTATAAAAAATTTTGGCGAGTCCCATTAAAAATATATCAAGTATTTTAAAAACACAAAATAGTACTGTGTATCTTAACAACACATTAAAATTTCGTGACGAAAGCAGGCATGCTTAATTATATTGCGCTTTTCTTTATTTTGTCTTTCATAAGTCCCACATCGATCAAAAAGTTATTTTAAATACATGCACGTTTTTTTTTTTTCAATTTTTGGAGTGGACCCCCCCCCTCCCCCTCCCATATCAAGATTCTATCTGTGCTATTGGATGGTAAAAACATAATGACGTTAGTATGGCACATATTTATACAGATAAGGCTAAACTTGTTAAATATGGTTAAATTGCATCTCAGTACAATGAAATAAATGTGATTAATAATAGAAAAATACGGAAACTTTGTGCATTCCAGCAAGCCAAATATGCAGAATTCAAAATTTTCCTTGTTATTCTATGATGAGTAAGGAATGACACAAAACAACAGAATGCACCAAAGAGAAAAATTGGAGCAAAGAATAAAAAACATGAGTAATCAACTGTTCAATTTAAATAATAATACAATGGTGTCATCCAGAAGAAGAAAAAAATTAGATAAAACTATGAAAAAGCTTTAAAAAATAGAAAAGTGAGTAAACTGAAAAGTATGATAAATACAAATGAATAATATACAATCATTTGAAAGAAAGGAAAATATCTTATCACAAATTTAATGTGGAGGAAAGATAAAAATGACAGTCGGCCGGGAACGCTTATCATTGCAAGTATGATTCTTTCCATTTTTAAGTTGCGCAGAAATTACACTTAGGAGGCCTACTTCATTTGGAAATTCGCACGAACTTATAGTTTTCTGTTGCTTTTTATGGTTTTTCAATAAAATTTTTGCATTAAGATAAAACTAAGTTCATTTTATCGATAACATGATATTTTTTTTTTTCCTTAAAAAGCTTTAATTTTACAGTTCAACAGCTTAAGGGACTACTTCAGTCACGCAAAAACACCCGCTCGTTAATCCCTTGGGAGAAATTGTTTAAAACATCTCGTTTGCATTTCAATGTTTGTAAATTATTTTTTTCTTTTTTATGAGAATATTTTCACTTCCATAAGTAAAAGCATCCTAAAAAAAAAAAAAAAAAAAAAAAAAAATCAAAAAAATCAAAAACGTCTTTTGTGGAGATCGACTTCATCTATACAATGCATGAAAAATCATTTAAAAATATTCAAAGGTAAACGAGATGTTAAAAAAAAAAATTCTCCCATAAAGTTAACATTAGCGAGCGGGTGTTTTCGCGTGTTTGAAGTAGTCAAAACTTAATATTCGTCAATAAATCAAATGCAAATTATCATTTTATTAAAAATTGAAACATTTTTAAATTAAAAAATAATATGAAGGAAATTAGCAAGAAAAGAATGAATAAAATTACATATTATTTTCGGAATAAAGTCAATTGATTAACCCTTTCCGGCACGGGCAATTTTTGTTGTAAAATGATGAAATTATTGACTGACACAGAATTTTAAAATGACTTTTTTAGAAATTAAAACATGTTACTTTAACTGTTCATTGTAAATGCAAAATTTTACTAAAATATTCTTGGTGCCGTTCGTAAGTTTGGAATTAAAATTAGGTATCCCGGCCCGGGCACAATGTGCCGGAAAGGGTTAAAAAATGATGGCAATAACAATTCATTTGTATTTTTAAAATTACATTTTATTTTCAGAATAAATTCAATCGCATAAAAAATAATTATTGCAATAATTTATTTGGATTTTTCTTGGGAAAACGTTAACATTTTCTGTTAACAAAAGTACATATTTTAAATGTCAAGCTCTCTTAATTTAATTACACTTTTAAGTGGTTTTGCATCTCGTAAGGGTGTCTTCGGAGTTAATTTGCTTTCTTTTCTCCTTTTAATTTCTCAGCTTAAACAATTAAGTTAATTTTAAATACTTTTGTTCTTAATAACAATTACGTATATACAGATAAAACTAATTTACTAGAAATATATATATATATATATATATATATAAACCAGTATAAGATTATATTTATCCTGAACCAGCACACCACCCTTATTTTGTTTTTTGTTGATGATTACTATACTTTATGTTTATATATATATATATATATATATATTTCTTAACATTTTAAATACAATTTTTGATGGAAATGGAAATGTTTTATTACTAAGATAGTCAAATAATTGGCTACCGAATTAAATTAACTTTTCTCACCACGTTCGCATTTTTGCTTTAACATAAAACTCTTTCTCCACAAAATTAAACTTATTTCGTCATAATTAGCTCAGTCTTTGTTTCAGTCAAGAAAAGAAAAGGAAAAAAAAATCCTTGAATATATATGGGGCATTCTCACAATCTTTTGACTTTCGGGGAAAAAAATCTGACAAAATTAAACTTGCTAATTTAACATTTTAATCTGATAGACGAATGCCTTAATGATCCAAAATAAAGAAAAAATGGTCAGCAGCTAATTTTTTTTTTTATTATTTAACTGAGGTTTAAGTTAAACTTGCGAGTTTAATTTTCCTTACCATTTTAACCCTATAACTTTTTATTTTCTTCTAAATTTTACTTATAATGAGTTTGCATAGTACCCACAGGACATTCAAATAAGAAATAATAACAGTGTAGTACTTTTACTACAGAATTTTTGTATAACACTGTCTTAAAGGGGTGTTAAAGAAGGGACGGTAAGATAAAAAAAAGGGGGGGGGATGGTATTGGAAAAAAGGGACGAAATGGTAAAAAAAGGGACGAAATGGTAAAAAAAAAAAAAGGACGGTAAGGATGGAACGGTAAGGAAAATTGCCACCTATTTTTAGGAAAATCATGTCAAGACTAAGTGATACCCACAATGTTCATTAATTTTTAGAAACAGTTGTTAACACTGGATTAAATTAATTTTTTTTTATTATTATTTACCTCGAAAAGTGCAGGAATAAACCTTGGGGACGATGAGACTACCAATAAAGCCACGATGCTTGAAATTGATATTTAAATGCTGATTTAAATTCTACAGTAAATTTCCTGCCAAAGAACTTCAGACATTATTTCTCTAGCATACTTCTGCATGAGAAAAAACTTGAAAAAAATTCTGTGGCTGCATCTGAAATTATTTTCTGTATAATTTTAGAAGAGGGATGGTAAGAAATCTAAAACCCAGGGACAGAGTTTAAAAAATAATAACAACCCTAAAAATGTGTGCAGGTTAATTTTTAGCTACATATTTATATAAAATAATAGTTCCAGTTTCAGAAAAAAATTACATCGAATTATTTTTTTTTTAAACAATTTTATCCAGACAGCTAAAAACTTAAAAATCAACATCAGGGACACGGGACGGTATAGGAGTTTTCCAGGTGTTTGGATCCCCAACATCGCCCAAAACTTATTTATCTTGTTAATATTGTTGTGTAATCATGCAATGGGATGTTCCCCAGTATATGAAACCAAAAAAAAAAAAAAAAAAAAAAAAAAAAAAAAAAACCCACACACAAAAAAATGTATTAAAATAAAAATTATTATTTAGGGACATGGAAGTCAAAAGATTGTGAGAATGCCCCATATAATACATATCATCATCATCATCATCAACAACCGTTTTCAATCCACTGCTGGATGTAGGTCTCCCCCAGATTTTTCCAATGTTTTCTGTCTAGTGCTTTAGTCATCCAATTTACACCGGCTACTTTTCTGATTTCATCACTCCATCTTACTTGAGGTCGTCTTCTTGGCCGTTTTACATCTCTGGGATACCACTGTAGGGTGTTTGTGCTCCATCTATTGTCTTGTCTTCTTGCAATGTGCCCAGCCCATTTCCATTTTAGCCGTTTAATTCTTTCAATGATGTCAAAAACTTTCGTCTGACTTCTTATCCAGGTTATTCTTTTTCTGTCTCTTCTAGTTATACCTAGCATACATCTTTCTATACTTCTCTGTGTTGTTTGTAATCTTTGTACCATCCGTTTTGTTAGCGTCCATGTTTCTGCTCCATAAGTTAGCACAGGCAAAACACATTGGTTAAATACCTTTCTTTTCAAACAAAGGGGCATGCTACTCTTCAGAATAATATTGTTCTTCCCAAAAGCACTCCATCCATTTCTTATTCTTCTATTGATTTCATTCATGATACTATTATCTGATGATATTTCCTGCCCAAGGTACACATAACTTTACACTTCTTTAATTTCAGTGTTGTTGTAGACAATTTTCTTTATTATATATATACTAGAATATAGCCCGTCAGAATGACGTGTTTGCATTTTCAAAAAAATTATATAGCATTGCATTATAAAAAGAATTGTGAAGTAATAAATTTTGTCTTGTCTGATTAATAGGGTCAGGTGGGGTAAAGTAAAAACAGCCCATTTTTCATTGAAATGTAATTGGCAAGAAAATTATTAATTGAATTGGTAAAATACTGATATAAAGTATGCAAATGAACTTCACTCACAAAATTTGAAGAAATATTTCACAAAAACATTCAAATTAGTACTAATAATGTTATTTTAAAACATATTGTCAATTAACTATTTTATCTGATGGTATGTGGTAAAATAAAATACAATTCCAACAGAAAGTTTATTTGTTTTTATTAATTGCCAAAATAATAATTATATAACTTAAATTTTAAAAAGTTGAACAGAGAAAATCTGATTTTTTTTTAAACATGCATAAAAGAAACCTGTAATAAATTTTGATAATTAAAAATCATCTTTTATCACATAAGTAAATTGCAACTATTAATTACATTAACAATTTATTTTCCCAAATTCTGTTATTAAATTACAAATTTATTTTCCCTACAAAATTTTATTTATTATAATAATGCATTGATATACTATATACATATATATATATGTAATACACGGCATTACATATTTCTGATATTCTAATTTAATTTTATAAGAAATATTCATTCCCCCCCCCCCCCCCCCCCAATGTCTTCAGAATTCAAAAAACATTTTAAAAAGAAAATTTCTTTTTTTTAACTACCGACAGATGGCGCAACAGAGCATATAAACGTTTGTTTTAATATTTTAAAAGTTCAAGACGAATGAATCAATTGTTTGTTTACTTTCATATAGGGATAGATAAAGCTACCAATCTAATTTAAACTAAAGTTATCGCAGCAGAATATTAGATAATTGAATGTAATCTCTTAAATATTAATTTATTTTGAATAATCTGTCTAAAAATGTAACTTTTGCGAATAGTGGAAAAGAAAGCACGTTTTACTCAACGTTTTAAGATTGAAAATCAAATCAACAATCACTCGTGTGTCGTGATGCCACATGTACAACACAAATTCCAAATCCAGAAGCAATTGAATGACTCTTTGAACGATTCATTAAAAAATACGGTCGACATCCGATTTTGCTCTTAAAATATTTGTAAAACCATAATAAAGCTTTTAAATAATTTGAAATACGTTTGTTTCTAGAAAGGAAACGTTAATCCAGTACAAAATAATTCACGGGAATGAATCACCGAGTGAATCACCGAATATAGCTATATTCACTGAACACCATAAAGTGTTCTCATTGGTCAGAAAATAGATAGACTTGAAAAACAGAGGTAATTTTTCGCGATATTTTTAACCGTGTATACTGAATTCAAACTGTAAATAAATGTAAACAAAAGTGAAAAACGTATTTCAAAACATTAATATGCTTTTGCAAAATATTTTAAGAGCATTTAATGAATAGCTGAAAGAGTCATTCATTTGCTTTTGGATTTGTAATTTGTGCTTATGAATGGCAACGGTAATCGCTTGTATACATCGGAACCGTGTTGTTGATATCTGGTTATTTGTAAATTAGATCTTAAAGCGTTATAATTGTATACTTTTTGAAGGTTTGAGAAAAGTTGAAGAAGAATATGTTACATAACAAATAGATAGACAGATTAAATAAGGCAGTCGGCAAATACGGCATTGGAATGCTTAAGCCTAACGTGGCCGCGTTTGGATTATCAGGAAACGGATGAGTTCAACCCCGGAAGCGTTATACATTTTGTGTCATTCTATGTATAATATATATATATATATATATATATATATATATATATATTTTTTTTTTTTTTTTTTTTTTTTTTGGTAAAAGTTTGCTGGGAAAAGCACGCCAGATTCGGTGACAACCTTTAATTATCATTTTATTTTTAAATTATAAAATACACCATAATATGAAAGAAATTAATAAAAATGAACAAATAAAACTACATTCTATTTTCGGAATAATTCAATATAATTCAATTGTTTAAAAAATAAAAGCAGTAAGAATTAAGAAAAGGGATTTTTCTTGGGAAAATATTAAAATTTTCCTTTAAGAAAAGTATATAAATGCCAAGTTTTCATAATAACGATTCTCTTAACCCACGTTGAACCTCGTAAATTGAATGTCTTTCGTGTTAATTTTCGCTTTTCTCACCCTTTTAGCTCTTCTAGCTAAACAATTAAGGTAATTTTAAATTTTTGTGTGTCTATCTTACGCATACACAGAGAAAAGAAATATTGTTGAAATAAAAACAGATATTTTAATATTTGAAATGTAATTTTTATTAGACATAAAAAATGTATTTAAATAGAATAGTCCAATAATTGGTTGCCAAATTAAATTGTTTTATTTAATATTTGTTTAAAAAATAATAATAATAATTTCCATTAAGGATGATTTCCTCACTTAGTTCGCATTTTTTTGCTTTAAAATAAAACTTTTAGAAGATCAATTTAATAAAATAAACATTAGTAATTATGCAGTTTCCCAGATAATTGTTTAATTTAGTTTTGTTTTGTTTTTTTAGTCATGAAAACAAAATCCGTGAAATAAATTTGCGTTGAAATCTTATATATTTTTTTTCTAAATAATTCTTATTGCAGGCAACATTAAATTCAGCATTCCAATGATAAAAAAAATTAATTTTTTTCTTTTCGTTTTAGAGCAATACTTCACTTTTATTTACTTATTTATTTATTTATTTATTTTAAATGATTGCAGAGCAAGAACTACTTTTAACAAAGAAAAAAGAAGAAGAAGAAAGAAAAGAAGAAAGAAAAGAAGAAAGAAAGAAAAAAGAAAGAAAAGAAAAGAAAAGTTAAGCATGTCACATTCATTTAATACCTAATATTATCATTCTACTTAATAATTAAAAATATTTCAATTACAGTAAAATATGAAAGAAAGTGGTAAAATATAATTAATACAATTTTATTTTATTTTTGGCACCATTCCGATTGCATAAAAAACGATGGCAGCAATAATTCAAGAAGATAGATTTTTCTCGGGAAAACGTTAACATGTTCTGCTAACAAAAGAATATTTTTAAAATGTCAAGTTCTCTTAATTTAACGGTTATCTTAAACTCATTTTACATCTCGTAATTGGATGTCTCCGGAGTTAATTTGCGCTTTTCTCGTCTTTTTAGCTTTTCAGCTTAAATAATTATGCTAATTTTAAATACTTTTCATTTTAACATTTTTTAAATATACCGAGCGGAAATTAAAATAAATAAATAAAATACATAGATTTTTAACATTTTAAAAATGATTTTGGATATCATTGAAAAAGTATAATTAATATTTAAAAAAATATATACGCAAAATTAAATTACGTTGTACAATAATTGTTTTTAAAAAGTTATTTATTTATTTATTTGGTAAATTTTCTCACTGAGTTCATATTGTTACTTTCATATAAAACTTTTAGAATGTCAAAAAGTCATTATACATAATTACTTATAAAATATTCACAAGTAATTATGCAGCTATCCGTAGAATTAAACTACATTAGCTATAAATTAAAAGTACATTTAGATGGAGTATATTACAGAAGAAGTAATGATAAAAACGGAAAAAAATTGATATCATTGAAAAAGTATAATTTATAAAATATTAGATGCAAAATTAAACTATGAGTTATTACAGAGGAAGTAATGATAAAAACAGAAAAAAAATTGATATCATTGAAAAAATACAATTTATAAAATATTAGATGCAAAATTAAACTATGTTGTATAATAGTTATTTTTCTGTGTAAATTTTCTCACAAAGTTCATATTTTTGCTTTCACATAAAACTTTTAGAAAGTCAAGAAGTCATTAATACATAGTTACTTATAAAACATTCACAATTAATTATGCAGCTAGCTATAGAATTAAACTAGACATAAATTAAAAATACATTTAGATAGGGTATATTACGCAGGAAGGAATGATAAAAAATATACATATTTTATAATTTTTTTGAAAATTTGATGCTCAAAATTTCAAAAAAATTAGAAAATATTTTTTTTTACCTTTATATTCAGATATATAAAATTCCACGCACAGTTTTATTTATATATATAAACTAAACTTGTATAAAAAATATTGGGGATTTTCATTGATATGCAGTTCGCACGGGGCATTTTGAAAAATTCTAAAATAATGCGGAAAATTCCTTTTTTTTTTCTCAAAAAAAAAAAAACAAAAAAAAAACGATTAGTTTTTTTTTTTGTTTTTGTGATAAATGTATGCTATAATGCATATAATGTACCCTTGAATAATATTTAAAGTGAAATTAAAAAAATAATTAAAAAAAAATGATTTTAAAGATCTTTCGTCCCCTTAACGTGCACAAAAGAACGAATAAGGCACATTATCCCTTTAGAAAGCAATAATGAGAAAATAAACCTATAGTGGGAAACTATTATTCCAAAGAACCCTAAAGGCTTAAAATCATAAAATAATAAGTTTTTATTACAAATTAAAGTAATAAGTGAAGAAACCCATCGACTAAAGAGAAGACTTTTAGATGATGTGTTTTGGAAGTCCAGGAAAAATTTGCAAGAAAAAAAATATTACGCTTTCTAAACTCTTGCAATAGATACTTTAAATCTCGTGATGCAAGGGTGTACAATTGGCCAAAAAACAAAAAATATTTTAACGTCCAAATTTCTAGGCAAAAAACAGAAATAGCCCATTCGACTGCAAATTATGACTTTTTCCAATTATGTTTACACACACACACACACACACACAAAAAAAAAATAATAATAAATAAATTAAGGGTCTTCACTAATAAAGTGTACCAAACTCTGAAATTTTCAATACGAGCACTTAACTTTGACATATTTTGCCCTTTTCTGAAAATTTTACCTAAGAATACCAAATGGGAAACCATTGGTTCGAATAGCTTAGTAATTATGTTAAAAATTTGGAAATCCTAATGTTAAATTCATTTGTAATTACAATGCAGGTAGTTTTTTAAACATAACACAAGAACTAGATGGCGGAATGAGCTGTTATTTTAATATTATCATAATTGAAACTTCCAGAAATTGATTTCTGTTAAAAATTCATTAGTTACATTTATTTTTTTGCAAAAATTAATTAAAAATGCATTTTTTCCCCAAAATAATTATGAATTTTCAGCTATGAATATTTCTAACAAAAATACATTTCTAAAAGCTTCAAATGTGAATTACAAAATTATAGCTTATTCTACAAAGTAGTTCTGGAATTACGCTTACAAAACTACCCACATCGCAATCTGTTTTGCAATAATTAAAAAATAAATTTAGCATTGGGAGTTCCAAATTTTAAATATTTTCACAATTCCTAAACTACTAACTACTTTAGTAAATTGCTTTCCGTTTGATTTCTTAAAGCAAAATTCAATGACAAAGCCAAATGTGATGTCAAAATGTCAAAGTGTTTGCATTGAAAATTTTAGAGTTTGGTAAAATTTCAATATGGAGACAATCCCTAAGCTTTTTTTACAACATGAAAAAATACACAATTTTCTATTGAATGTCTAATTTAGTTGTTTTCTGGGAAAATTTGGTGAGTAAAGTGCATGGGGTCATTTTTTCAACAATTTTTTCCTTTCGACAACTGCACCTTAAAACCTTCGGATATATGTGATATTTATTTATGAAATTGGTCATCATATGAAATTAGATACTCCTCTTAGAGATTAGACGGGTTTAGTTATTTTCAGAGAAAAAAGAGTATCAGGGAAAGAAAAGTCTTGTGAAGAAAAATTAGAGAATGTGTCCTATTTATTAGAGCACTACCACCGTAATATATTACTGTGGTAGCAATTGGAGTTATCTGTGTAATTCTAGTACCTTAGCTGAAGCAATATTGCACATATTAAGTACACCAGTTATACAAATTTAATTTAATTATATTTTAAATAAAATTCTTCTGGATAAATACATTATTTTTTTACATTCTTCATTTTAATTAAAAAAAAAAAGACATTTAAATTCAATATAATGTAAAATGCTGAGTTTCTTTAAAATTTAAGAGTTGTAAAAATTCTAATGCTCTAAATTTTTCATTTTTTTTTTTCGGTAATCCGTCATAACTAATAGCATTAAAGTTTTTTCAAAGCTATATTTGACTGGAGAATAAATACCCAGGTAAATACCCAAAATGGGCATTTACCCGGATATATACCCTGGGTATTTACCATTAAAAATAAATACCCGGGTATTTTACATCACTGGGCCTGATGCCGACAATGTTCGACGAAATAACTTATCTTTACTATGAATTATCTTTATGAAGATCCTCTGATGAATCCATAAAATATACACAGTTTCTTATTTTTGTATTTTCAATTCCCTGTGTTTAATTTTTGTACTTTCTTTACCATTTATTTTTATACATGTGATTTCATTTTGATATATATTATATATATGTGTGTGTGTGCGTGTGTGCGCGCGCAAGTGTATATGATACGAATTTTTGACGCAATTCCCACAGATAAAGCAGCAAAAAAAGTAGCCCTGAAAGATACATAATGACCGGTTTAGTGTCTCCAGTAGCTTTTATGCCATTTTTTTTTTCAGTCTTTTTCAAGTTTCAAGATGAATTCGTATTATCCATGTAGCTGAAAGTAAAATATTCCGAAAAATAAAAAATCGCATAAAAATACGAAACACTAACAACGGTTTCAAGTTAAAGTAACCATACCATGATAATACTCAAGAATCTTCAGGCCGAATCCCCTTCGCAGCATGGAGTGCTAGCACAAACAGCTAGGTGTATTTATTTAGCTCTTGAGATTTGATTATTTCTGAAATATTCAGCAGTCACACATCAAGCTAGAATAAGGTAGCAGCATTCCCAGAACGCGCTGTGCAAACAAATGAAAAGGGATGATATTACTGGTTTCCAGAATATACAGTTCTGGCTGCATTTGATCTAGCATCTTTCAGTAATTTAAATAAATACAGATGAGGGCTTTACATATTCAGATTACCCAATTAAAAAAAGAAAATACCTTTAAGATAGAGATTAATATTACAGCTAAACATCTGTAATTCAAACTTCGCGTGATACGGATAACATCGGTGAATAACCGATGATAAAATTGATAAAGGCGATTCATATTTCTTCTCGTATTTAGGTACCACGTTACAGACGGGAATGGATGTATCAGTCCGACAAAAAAGCAGTACTTATAGTGAATTTTGAAATAATCAAATCAGTTTCCTGAACAACAAAAATAAATTTGATTTGCATATGTATTATATTTATGAGAAGGAGAGTATATATTTTTCTCTGTCTAGTTCTATAAAAAATAAACCACTGGATACATTTCAAGCTTTATAAATACAGTAAAACCTCGTTCTTACTTTCCAAGAATTTGCAACAAAATATGCAGTTGCATTTATTTTTTCATGGCGTTTTCATTTTTATACTATCTACTTTTATTTACTTATTTTATTTAACCCGGGAAAACTCGCTGCATGAGATTTTCTCTCTCAGTCGTACTTTTTAGACTCTTATTTAAATCATTTTCCATTTTAATTAAAATTTCAAAATGTTTTTCAATTATTTTACCTATTTTGTGAATAAAAGTACTAAGCGAACCAAAAAAAAGTTGATATTAATGAATGTAAAGTAAAAGAAAAGCAATTGGGCATTCTCACTAGCGAGTTCTCCCTGGTTAACAAATTTTTTTCCCCACAAAACGCATAAATAAAGTTTAGCAATAATTGTTGATTATTACTAATTATTTCGATTATTAAGTGTGTTATTAAACTTAATGCATGTATAAAGATAATTTAAAAGCCGTAAATAACAACGCTATAAAACTAGAAGTCGATTGCTGAGCCTTTTGACACCAGAGACTGGATCAACCTCGAAAAAAATTTAGATTCAAAATTCAGTATCGGACGCTAGACACACCCGTATTTTACTTTAGTGAATCAAGCAAATATTAATACGCTTGATGCTTAGAGCAGCTAACCAAAGCTCAACAAACAAAATTTAGGAAAGATGACAGCTTAAAGAAACAATATTCTTGCTTCGCCATACTTCATCATAGTAGCAGCAGTAGATGACATCGACTTCCGTAATGGATGCATTTATATTCAGCTTCCAAACTTAACATGCCAAGACAAACTTGCCGAGACTTCACCTTTTGATCACTTACTAAAAAAGGGTGGAAAATATTGAGCCAAGTACTCAGTATCTGATGGGTTCAAGATGGGAAGTTAACCTTCAGCGATGTTGACAGCTAGCTCAAGTCTGTGCGAGTCGGATGAGGGAAACGGCCGTTAAATGGATTGTGGTCCTCATCAGGATGCAACGCCGAGACTGTTCAGTTAGTTCCGGGAGAACCGATTTTGCTTCTGATTATTCAGATTGTCTCCGCGTGATTGCATTAAGCGTTATCTAAACACAACGAAACAAAGTAACTGTCTCCACAGGAAAGCATCACCATTAATCACCCTGCCTACAAAACGTATCCATAAATGCATACAACTACTTCACAATTGTAATTGAGAACAACTAAGCATTAATACAGAAATAATTTTTCACAAGGATTCATGATTAGCGTTTGATGCAATGACATATTCAGCAGGTAGCAGATGGCGCAATGCAAGACATGGACCCAAAATGTGTGGGTTACCTGGTGTTGCATTTGCATCGACGGAGAGAGACCATGAATACATGATTGACCTATTGCATGTAGAATTTAACAAACAACATTTTCTTACTATTAGTTGCATGAACTAGATTTAACGCTATGGAAAGTTCATATGAAAGTTAATTGGCAATTACTAATGTATATCAGAAATTAAAGGTAACATCTGGCACATAGAAGTAATAGCCGATCATCTGCTATATTAATTGGAGGTTTTACAGGGGAAGTACTAGTGATTAGCTGATAAAATAAATGTATAACGTATAAAACATGGGTAATAAAACATGTTTTAAATTTTTCCATGGATTCATTATTTAGGAAATCTAATTTGAAAAATTCATTATTTAGAACGACTCTATCTCTATAAATATTTTAACACAATGAATCATTTGAGTAATAAATAAATAATATTTAATAAATACAATAATTGATATGTAATATTTTAATAAATACCTATATAATAGAATACTTTGGATATATATATATATTTAGCGTCATCACTAATTTTGTGTTTATTTTACTTTTTTGGGGGTGGGAGGGGGGCAAAATCATCCATAAATGCAATTCATTATTTAGAACAACTGGATTTACTCACAGACTCATCGGCGCAAAGTCGTGCGAGGGATCTGGCAAAGCAGTAAATGGAGGTCCAACGAACTAATAAAATTTATTTTTAATATAATAATTTTATATATAATAAAATGTATAAAAAACACCACTACTTTCACATTTAATATGCTTATTGTCTTTGTTATTTAATTATCTTTAATTTCGAAAAATCTTCTATTCTTTATAGTACTAGGGGGCTCGGCTACCTACGAGCTACGCTCGCCAGCCCCGTCCAGACACCGCAGACTCTAAATGCACGCTAATTTTATCGGCTTTAAAAAGATTTCGAAAGATTGAATTATAATTTAAAAACAGTGGCGATCTCCCTATAAACGAATTTCTATTCATTTCTCTTTGATTGGGGAATTTCAACGCCAAATCCGCTGCGGTACTACTTGATTATCCCGTCGACCAATTTCGCCAAATTATATAAATTGCCAAATCACTCGCCAAATTATACAAATTGACATAATTTTTATTTCAAATAACGAAAAAACAAATAAATTAGCACAATATTAATAAAAATACAAATAAAACGTCGAAATAAAAATAACTTGATGACCTAGATACGTGTAACAACATTTCAAAATAAGCTAATATAAAAGGAATTAAGTAAACAGAGTCTTTGTCTCCTGGTATTTTTTAACAAAGCGAAAAGAATGTTCTTTTAAATGAGACATTTTAAATTAATCGTTTTTAATCTGACGTAATTTTGACCAAGCTATTCTTTCTCTTTTAAATATTCACGTGATAATATATATATTTCCTTTTGTATATTTCCTTTGTTAGAAATGAAATATTATTTGCGCTTTCCTAACAAAAATAGTTGAAAAGATCCTCTCAAAATATCAAATAAATGTCTAGTGCAATTTCTAAATTTAAGCTGTTTTGCAATATTATTTTGTGTTTATTTTATGTAATAACTTTAATATGACGTAAATATGACGTAATTTCTCCTATTTAAGACTTCTAACGCATGTTAATGAATTTATTATTTTACAATATCCTTTCTCTTTTAAAATTCACGTGTATACTTTTTATGACGTAATTTTTAATAAGTTCCTGCTTTTTGTACATAATTATTTAATTCTAATTCCAAATGATTTTTTCTGTTTATAATAGTCACGTGTAAATAAATTTTTAATTTGAAGCAAACATTATTGTTTTCCTTGTTTATACAGTTGGCAACAGGTTAAATTAGTACAATTTTCTAAAATAAGTAAAAAATATCTCTCGAAATGCTGAAAATTTCAATTTAAAATAGAAATGAAACCTCGAAAAACGAGTCAAATTAAAGAAAAAAGTGAATTTTGCACACCGGGAAATTATAACGTATAAAATGATCTAAAAATTATTAAATTCCGATGTATAGTTTTTGCTCCTATAAAACTTTTTTAGTGGAACGATTTTGTCCAACTTTAACATTAAATATCTCTTAAAATAATTCTTCGATTTGAAAACTGTCTGCATCAGCGTGTTTATCAAACTTTTCTGTATAAAACCGCCGATTTTCATATTTTTGTATGCATTATTTTTCTTAATATTAACGAAGAAAGACCTCCGGTCATAAAAAATTCAAAACCGGCGGCGGCTGCGGCGGTGACAGCGGTAGTTACTTTTTTTTTAGAATAGAGAGATTTTACATATTTATTTTTTGCGTGCATGGTTGCTTTCATCAAATCTATATATTCCCCGAGAATTATATTAATTTTGGCTGAAGAAATAAAGTTAAGAGTACTCACTTTTTTTTAATGAAGAAACATTTAAAAACATATCTAGAGCAAAAATATTCAGAAGAAACGTTATTTCGAATTCTCTAGATAAACTCGGGACCCCTAAGAAGACCCCAATTGGTGCGTGGTCCAGGACAACCGCCCCGTTTGCTCGATGGTTGCGCCGGCACTGCATTTACTCCCTGTCCCTCCGTCATAATACTCAAATATAATAAATCGAGAATATTTTTATCACCCCCATAATAGAGGAAATAATCTAACTTCTCGCGATTCTCGTATAAATTCTGTTATTCATTTAAAGGCATTACGGCCTTTCAGGTTTTTAAATATATATTGTACCAGAGTTTTTACATATAATATATATTGTATCAGGTTTTTACAATATATTGCTCAAAATTTTCTTTCTGTTTATTAAAGTGAATGTTGATGACAATGACAATT
Organism: Maratus speciosus; assembly: GCA_963932465.1. NCBI lineage: Eukaryota > Metazoa > Arthropoda > Arachnida > Araneae > Salticidae > Maratus > Maratus speciosus. Next base: position 375,535,526 of record OZ010791.1, on the reverse strand, counting down.
TATTCTGATTATTTTTTTAATCGAGATATTCAACCAGTTATTATTTATTGCTTAAACTCTATAGAAAAATGTAAATTAAAATGTTATTTAAAAGCAATACAGTAGAACCTCTTTTATCCGAAACTCTCGGTTAACCGAAATCCAATTTTAAAGCTTCTTTTTTTTTTTTTTTTTAACTATCACATTTCTTGTGTGCAAAATCCATCTTGAAAGCTTTTTTTTTTTTTTTTTTTTTTTCTATCATATTCCTTTATTATATTCCTTGTGTGCAAGTGTTCCTTTCCGAACCACGAGCGCATATAAATATTTTTGATTTCCTTTCTTAGAATTCCTTTGAATTTAACTTGAGTTCCTGTAAGCTGCGGAATGGAACGGACAAATTTGCAATTCTGAAGCTTTTGAATGTTTTACAGAAGGTTTGGCATGGCTGGAGCAGCAGAAAGACTGTAATACTGGTAAATTGACAATATTAAAAAATTTCGTGATAGACCTTCAAAGCAAAGGCAATCGAAACTGCGAAAAACAAAACATTGTTTCAAACCCTTGTGAAATAAGTAAAACGTACTTAATCTGAAAATTAAAGCTCATGTAATTTATTCTTGTTTCTATTTTACTATTGCTTTATTTTTATTAAGCACTTGTTACCATAATAAGAAACAGCGCATATGTATATATATGTATATCCTTAATCTTAAAATTGAAGCATTCTCGATTATCCGAAAATTTCGATTTTCCGAAAGATGGCCGGTCCCGATTACTTCGGATAATCGAGGTTCTACTGTACAGTGTATGTAAAAGAGGTTTCAAAGCAAACAATTAGAAAGAAGGTCGGGATAATAACGCATCAAAATATGAGCAAGATCAAGGTTAAAAACTAATCATCATGATTGCTTCATTAGCTTTTCAAAATTAGTGATTTAATAAATGGAAATCCTCGTTTTTCTTTCTATATAAGGCGGCAGTCACGTTCATCGCTCAATTTAAAGTATTCTTCTGAGATTTAAAAATATATATATATATATATGCGACTGACATAGAAAAGGAAAATACGCAAGATTTTCTTAAAGGTGTTCTTAAATTAAAAACATTCTGCTTTAATCAACAATCCCAAATAACTTTCAACGATACACATATAAAAGTTCGATATAAATATTCTAAATCAGATATTGATTAACTGAACCAAAAGATATTCATTAAGAAGTAAAAAGGCGTGTTTTTAATAAAACGTTGTCCAAATTTAATTTTTAAATAAATATTTACAGTCTTTGTATTAGCATCTATTATCTTCTCATTTTATAATGCATCAAAGAGACACATCCGACTAAGTTTTACTTTATTGTATTTTGGAAATAATACATTTGTAATGTGTTATAAATTTCGAATTATGTGCAGCAGATGCGTGCATTAAATCCTGTGAAATCTCAATATTCTTGTAGGAAATTTAACGGGTTAAAAGAAAAGCGATAATTCTGAAAGATGTAAGAAGGCGACAACGAAAGCAGGACTTTATGTAAAACATAAACAACTTCAACACTACTGGGGGGAAAAAGGGGGGATTAACAATATTCGATAGAAATTCAGCACTAAAGTTAGGAGCAGTAATTAAATCGTGTGTCTCTGTTACCAGATCTAGTCTTTTTTTTTTTTAAGTTCACACCAGAAAAATTTTGATAGTAATTTTATTTAAATTTATTCACGAAATAGCTATCACAGTAATAACAAAAAATAACTATTTAAATTTTCTGGGGAGAATTTGGAATTTCTGAAAAAAAAAAAAAAAAAAAAAAAAGGCAGATGTGACAACACTGGTAAGTGGAACAGATACCAAAAGACCATGGAGGAAAGAGATAGATGGAGATGCAGTATGCCGTAAAAACGGTGTGTAATATGATGCTCGTTATCGCTCAAATTTGAATGCCCTCATTCGGCCCAAACGAAACAAGCACGTGGAACAGGGACCGAATTCTTTGACATCTCCCGTGCATTTTTTTCTCTAAATGAAAATGATCTACTTATGTTTAAGCATTCAAAATCAAGATTTTTAACTTGAGCACCAAAAAATGTGACTACAACGGTACACCAATTGTATCATGAAGCACTAAGAAGACTTAATTTAAATAACATATCAAGTTTATCTCTCCCCCCCCCCCCCAAATCGTTTGTGTATATATATATATTTATATTTATTTTATTTATTTATTTATTTTTAATTATGGCCATTATTTTCCCATTCTGATCAGAAAATCAGAGTTCTAACTCTTTTTACGGCTGCTCTTTCATCTTCACCTAACATTTCATTTATAATGGCTGTTTCATAATAACGGAAGCCATCAGTCCACCAGAAGTAAATAACTCGGTTAAGCTGGACTCGGATAATCGGGACTCTACTGTAGTTCAGTTTTAAGACTTAAAACACACGCTTTTATTTTATGTAAAAATATCTCCATCCCTTTTTCGTTGTTTAAGTATTTTTAATGGGCTGAAGATGGAGAGTTTGACCTTCGACACTGTCGACAGTTAGCGTATGTTATAGGAACCAATGCGGGGCCATTGGCATGCATTATGATGAGAGACGACTTCAATGCCTAACTGTTATCTTCTCGTTCTAATGCATCAAAGAAGAATTTCGAATACATTTTTCAGGGAATGAAGTATTTCTACGTTCAGAAAAAAATACATATGAAGTATTTTCATCGTGCAGAAAAAGCTGATGAATAATTCTGATACTCAACGCAGGATAAGTGAAATTTTGAGGATTACCTTTAACTGATGTCACAGAAATTGCCACATAGTGTGAAGCGGTCTGTGAGACCGCTACATCGATAGATGAATAAAAGGCACGATTAACTCATAGGACGGTGTTTTTGTGCTAAACTTTTTGTACAGGACTGTCTCAGAAGGGTAATCCCGCCCACCCAATATCTTTAAACAGAATAGAATTGAAAATGTACGATCGGTACCGGTACCTAGCGAACTTCATTGTAAGTTCCCAGTAAGGATATAGTGACCGTCGGAAGGAAAGTATTTTTGTGTCTTCACGTTATTAGTTTTCAGTTGTTTTATTATAAAATTCTACAACATCTAACTTGAAGGTAAGTGTACACTCTTATTTTCAAATATTAATTTACTCATTATGTCTACAAAATATATACATTTAGCTATACTTTCATGCTTTTATTTATTTTTGCTGCGTGTTGTAACGCCAATTATAATGCATTAAAACCCAACATGGCGATAACGGGTAATGGCGCTCGATGGAATTCCAGAAGAAGTGCTGCCAGTGGGCAACTTTTTTAAAATTCCAATTTATTGATTAACAACATTATTTTGAAATGGTAAAATTCCCCTGTTTTCGCCTTAATTAATATGTCATTAAACAAGAATAATTTTACGATTTCAAATAAGTGGTGGAAATTAAAAAAAAACCTAAATTTTAAAAAAGTAGCCCACAATATGTGTAAAGTGGTCGCAAAAAGTCTGCAGTGGTGTGAACAGCCCACACAACTACATATGTGAGTTTTGTCTTACTTAAATGTTGTATTCAAACTCTGAGCGCAATTTCCCTACCATGTCGGGCATTACCGCTCAATCGATGGTCATTTAAATAAAACGATAAAAAAAATTCCTTTAACTTTTATGCAAATTAGTTGATTGCAAACTGCTCCTTATGCTTTGGAGTTATGCTTCGTTAATAAAATATTGATTATTTTGTCTAAATTCAACTAGCTATTCATGTTTTCCCTTAAGTGAGCGCCATTCCCCTACTTTTCCCTAATTAAAATTCACCTATTCAAAAGTCTCTGGTGATAGTACTAAAGTTCTAAAAGGAACAAAATTTCGGTAGTGTTTGTAGTTAAACCGAAAATTGCAAGTTAAACTATAAAAATTGAAAAAAGTCGCGGTCTGAGAGACCGGTAACATCAGTTAAAGATTAATCAAAATTTATCTAGATATTCACATGAACCTGAAACAGTTTAGCTTGTAACTAACTTCGATTACCCAGAATAGATTTAAAAAAAAAAAAAAAAAAGCCCTGAACCATGTTAAAACTAAAACAAATTGAATAATTTCGTCACATAAAAATATCTCCATCCCTTTTTCGTTGTTTAAGTACTTAATGGGCTGAAGATGGAGAGTTTGACCTTCGGCACTGTCGACAGTTAGCGTATGTTATAGGAACCGATGCGGGGCCATTGGCATGCGTTATGATGAGAGACGACTTCAATGCCTATCTGTTATCTTCTCATTCTAATGCATCAAAGAAGACCATTGGAATAAATTTTTTGGGAAATGAAGTATTTCTAAGTTCAGAAAATATATATATACACGAAGTACTTTCATCATGCAGAAAAAGCTGATGAATAATTCAAATACTCAACGTAGGATAAGTGAAATTTTGGGGTTTATATTTATAGAGGAAGGGGTTAAAACAATTGCATAAGCAATGTATGTTATTTTAAAGATGTGATGCATGGATTGCTTTTTGCTCTTTTGCTTTTAAGAGCAATAAAGAGAGTAAATAGTTATATGCTACGTTCTTATGTACAGTTTTCATGAGAATTATGTGTTTTCTTTCCCTTTTAGTATTTTTTTTTTCCTTTTTTTCCCGGTCTAAATTTTTCAAAGTGAAAGACTGTCACTTTGCCACTATTCGGTATCTATTCGGTATTTGGCCATGGTACCGAATATTCGGTTAGGCCGAATATAAAACTATTCGGTTCGCCGAATACTTAAAAAACTTTTAAAACGTATTTTTAAAAACCTTCCACAACTTCTACTTTTTACTGTCAACTTATAAAGATATTCAGAGTAATTACAAACAGGATCATATTTCAATAAAATAGAATGTTTTTACAGTATGTATTTGATGTTTGTAACGTATCATTTTAAAAAAATTAACCATTAATGAGGATTTCATAAGAAATTGATGATGTACAAATGCAAGTTCCTGAACCTCGTCTAGTAAGTAATCTGTTTCTTGCTTTTTCACAAAAAAGGGTGTTTCTACACAAAATAGAAAAACTTTCAGAGTTGATAATAGACATCAAGACAGACAATTTATATTAAAGAAACCATAATCGCAATCCACCTATTCAGTCATGAATACAGTGTATCTCATCTCATTCGAGGTCAAATTCGGATATTCATTTGTTACTTTAACAATGGTGAAGATTTCATAACTATATTTTCAACAGACTTGCTTTGATTTCTGTGAAATATGATATCATGATCAGAAGTGCTGGAAATTGTCTCCATTCTTATCTAAACAACTATGAGCTAGACGTTCCTTTATTCAGAATGCACTTGACAGTATTTATACTTTGTAACTGGCGAAAAGTCACTCATTTTCAATGATATCATCACAATTAATACAAACAAAATTCATATGAAACATATCTATCTAAAATATCTTCATTACTGATAAAGTGGTGAACAAAAAATTATTTTCGGCTTGTAGTTACACACTCAATATCTTTGATTGAATGTATTGTAATTTTGATCGAATAAATGGATTAAGGTGCGTCTTGTTCAAAAAATGTTTGTCTTGACCATATAATCTCCGTTGAAAGTTTTTTGCAAGATTTTAGGAACAACCAGCATGTTTACAATCTCTGAAAATGATCGCCCACTGCTGACACTGATCTAGGATGCATTTAAAAACTTCCTTGCTAAATCAAAGGGAGTAGAAAAGTTATTCTTACTGAGTTGCCACCATTTGAATAGATTGTATTATTTATTTTTACTTTAGTCTCCTGTCTGACAAATAAACACTATATGGCCCTGTAAAATTTTTCTTCCAATTTTTTCATAATTTCTCTTTCATTTTAAAATGTTTGTTTTAGAAATTTAAGAAAATTTTGTTAATTTGTTTTAATTCGCAGAAGCCATGAAATTTAATTTTTTATTAATTGTTTTATAACTATTCTCTTCTTAAATAACTCAAAACAGATTTTTTAAGTATAGAGTTTACTTGTAAAAAGCTCTTGTTTATTAATATGAAAATTTCTGTATTAAATATTATGTGAAATTGTTTTAAAATTTAACTTTTTTAATGCCTTTAAATTTTGAGATATAAAAGTATTCAGCCAGCCGAATAGGTACTATTCGGCTGGCCGAATATTCGGTACTCGGCCTAATAGTTACTGTTACTAGCCGAATATTCGGTATTCTGTTCGTCTGTAAGCCAAATATTCGGTATTCAGCCAAAATCACTATTCGGTGAATCTCTAGCTGTTAATAAAGTGTTTTTAAACTCGCTAATACTCTACTTACTAAGATGAAAGTTATGTTGAGTTATTTTTCTATTTAAAAATAAATGAATGATATAGAAATATTAACAGCTCTATTAGAAGCATACAAGAAGAGCAATAAATCCATGACTGATACACTCTGAAATATCAAATTTCTGGAGTGAAGCAATCCCCCCACCCTTCTCCAAATGGCGCTCCTGCATATTTTCAAGCTGGCCCTGCATGAAACAGCGTATTTCCCTGACCTGGTGGTGTGGTACCATACACATATATATATATATATATATATTTTTTTTTTTTTTTTTTTTTTTTTTTTCAGAATTTGTTATATAAGAAAAATTATTAAGAGTTATTACTCTATAGCAGGTCTGTCCAGCCTTTCAGTAAGCAGGGCCGCACCTCAATGGCACACAATGCAGGGTTAAAAACATAAAACAATGTTATCTCACAGAGTCACATATGTAGTGGTATCGATACACACGCGTCTTATACGACGTGCATTACATCTAACAGTCGTAGCCATTATGGCCCCTACGAATCAGGAACTCCACGTGAAAAATAATGTGCAGAGAAAATATAAATCATAGTAAATTTACAATTACATTTTTCTAATAGGAAACCTATCAAAAAAAAGAAAAAAAATGCAAGGGGGCAGGAGTCAGAAACCTTTTACCCGCCTGTTAAAAAGAAGCCTGCAAACTTAATTAATTTTAAAGATATTTATAATAGATTTTTATATTTTAAAAAAGCTAGCAACAGGTAACACTTGAACACGTGGAGCTCGCGGGCGCCGCACAGTGGAGTATTCTACCCTAAAACCTGGCCAAAAATGCAAAAATTAAAATCTCGTCAACAATTGTAAAAATCATATTTTTTAATAGCTAACTAATTGGTGCATCGATCTATGTCTATTTTAGAAACCTGAGTTATATCCGGTGGCTCTTGGCCTCAGCTGAAGAGGAAGTTTCTTTCTGAGAAGACGTGGTTTTTTGTTGTTTTTTGGCATTGTTGTTATGTTTAAATATAATTTTTTTGTGGCTCAATGAATTGTTGAATTGAAACTAAACAGGGCTTACGTATTTAACAAATGTCAGAGCTTAGTGTTAAACTATGTATTCATTTAGTTTCTTTTTTAATGTAATAAAAATAACATTAAATGTGTAAAAGGGTTATTTTTAAAGCGTTTTTTGCTCTAATTTATACATATCGAAAGCTTTTTAAATATGTGCCGCACTTTACCCCGCCATGTTTGAATTATAATCGTATTAGTTATAGTCTTCAGTGCTAATTTCTGCAAAAAAATCTTCCGCATATTGTTGCCATTTTTTTATAAAAAAAATTTTCGGAACGACTATTTAAATGCTCTGTTTTGCGGCCACCGAATTGAAGAGATAAGAACTATATATTTACTGTCGTATTGCAGGTTTTTAGCTCACAGGATATTAACGGAGAGCTTTTGCACCTACATATTATGTCTGTCTGTATGTACGTAAGTACATATGTACGTATGTAGGTACGTACATACGCACTCAACTCGATATCTTTTGATAGAAATATCCGATCGCCTTCAAATTGTATATACTTATTTATTGAAAAAGGGTTCCCTAATTAGTTCTTGAGGCTCATGTGTGTAACATAAGGAGAGAAAGGCGGGAATTAACCCTTTCGAGGGTGGTGTCCTTAAAAAGGGACACCTAATTTTAATTCCAAAACTGACAAACGGCACCAAGAAAATTTAGTTAAAATTTTCCTTTTATAGTGTACTTGAAAATTTATCAACTAAAAAGAGCAAGCCATACAGTAGCGAGACTCTAGAACTTCTTCTTCCAGCAAGGTCTGATGGTAGTCCCGATAAAAGCCAAAAAGAGTGTGATGAAGAAGATGAAGAAGAGTTCTGAAGAATCATTTTGAAACGTAATGTATTAAATACATTGAAAAACTAGCAATCTATACTATATAGACTCCACTTTACTGAACCTACTATTAAATATAACACTATTAAACATAAATTAAATGCAATAATTATTATTAAATGTAATTTAAATGTAATAAGCATTATTAACTCTAAATAATAAGTTTTATATATAGTAAAATTAAATATATTTAGTAATTAAATATTAATAGTGAATAAAACAAACCTATCAACAATTATTTTCCTCTTAAAAACAGAAAATAGTTAAGGTTACAAGTCACTCAACTTCCAAACTCCCTTCGGTAACGTTAAGTCAATGGACATGTAATTTATTCGTATTTTTAAAATATCTTCTTAGTAAATTAATATTTTAACTTCTTTTTTCTTTGTGCTCTTCTTAAATGAAGACTCTTTTTCTTCTTAATTGTCAAAATATTTATAAAATGTATATTTATTATTATGTGAAGTGTTAAAATCTTATTTACACTTTGTCAGCTTTTAAGATATAAAATATTAAACTAAGCTATGGATTTGTATGTATACTTCATAGTATACATACTGCTATGCTAAAAGTTAGTTCAGTGAAAAGCATAGCACAGTTAAAATGTCCATTCAGCCATTTCCGTGAATAAACGGAAATGTACCTGAGAACTTTTGTGCAGCCCTGCCCTGTATATGATCTATAGAATTTATCCACACCAAGTAATACTTAAAAAAAAATTGTTCTATTTTAAAACGCCTATCACAACTACAAATGCACTTCCAGCAATTATTGGTCATAGACTTCAATAGTTAAATTTATTCTTCAGCTATAATCTTTTGTGTGTCCCTGTAAATGATCGATATATTCTATGGACACCATATTCTACAATAAGTGCCTTAGTGATGTATATAATTTCAGCACGTTTAAAAGTGTGATATCATTAAAATACAGAGCAAACGATTTTTCCCCATAGGCCATAATATAAGGGAATTCTTTTGGGTGTCTCTGTAAATGAACCGTAAAGGCTATAGACTTCATTTACAATACTAAACATGCCATAGTCATACCCAATAACATCTAAGTATTTCAAGCCAATCGGACTATATTTAAATCGAAAAATATTTTTGACCAGGATTCCGGGTCAAATACTCCACTGTGCGTCGCATCGGACTTCCCTGCTGTACAGCTCGTTAAAATCAAAACAAAACATGCCGCTGCACAAATAAAATTTCACTTTATGAAAATATTTTTAAACATAATTAAGACGAAAAGAGATTCTTCTTCATCTAATGACGCATCAGCTGCGAAATCAGAGATCTGCATTATTTCTCCCAATTTGGCGAAATCGGACAGAGCAAGGGAAATGAGTCAGTCGACATAAGATAGCGCAAGAAGGCAGCGATATTCGAACGCTTTTTTGGATATTAGACTCATGATTCATTCTTTCAAAAACTTATCGTCGCTTTAGCATTGAAAAGAAGAGTTAAAAAAATAAATTTTTCGGAGGCATCAGTTCACCGGAAGAAAGAAGTTGTAGCCATAAAGTGACCTCAAACATGTGGCTGGTTTCAAGTGATAAACATTGAATAAAATGCACGTTTCTCGAATACATTATTCTGATTTTTTTTTTTTTTTCAAGTTAAAGGTTGTTGAGGTATGTCACAAGCAGTACCGTATTTACGGGTGGATCTGCGAATCCCGAATTAATAGAATATGAATTATCGCATGCATATTTTATTTCGATTTATTTATTTATTTTTCTCGAGCCACCAGTGTGGAAAGAATCACCATTTATTGAAGCTTTTAAGAAGAAATTTTGCATCGTTTTACAATGATATTGTAAATTTCTGACAATGGAATTGGCTAGAGTTGAACGCTGGACGTCCAGTTTACAAACTAAAGACGCCATCTCTGCCAGGCTAATGCTTGATTACATAACAACAATATTTAGAATCTGTTACAGTGTCACATATCCTTAGTGATTTTGCTTATATAGAATCTGTCGCAAAATAGTTTTAAAATGGATAAAATACTGAACCCGTTGGCTGTGAAAATCCATATAGTTCTTGCGACAGTGGTTTGTAAACATGTTCGCTAAATAAGAGCTCAAAAATCTATGTTTAACTTAATATTTTAAGTGTCAAAAGCTGACGAACTGTGAGTAATATTTTAACATTTCGCATAAAATGAAGTATATACTTTAGAAATATTTTAACAGCTAAGAAAAAAAAGAGAGGTCCTTTTAGAAGAGAACACAGAAAAAACAAGTTAAAAATATTTATTTCCTGAGGAGATATTTTAAATTACGGATGCATCACATGCCCATAGACTTAACATTGACGAGCGGAATTTGGAAGTTGAATGACTAACAGCCTTAACTCACTCTCTCTCACACACACATACGCTAGAGGTCTGCATGGGCCGGAATTTATAGGACCAGGGGCCCGTTTGCATTTTCGCGGTTCACGGCCCGGCTCAGCCCGCGCAAAAACAAATGAAAATAGGCTGGCCAGTGCAAAAAAACCAAAGAAATCAGACACGAGTCAATTTTCACAAAAAATTCTGATTTTTCTTAACATACAATTAAGATTCTTTTCTAGAATACTGCATACACATTTAAAACAATTTTATTTATTTAACGGAAAAAAATAACGGTTTACTTTAGATTACTATATGTTTGCAAGCCAGAACCTTACAGAATAGCAACATTATTAATCACTTTGACTTATTAGACTCTTAAATTCAAATAAAGATTCATTAAAAAGCTTAATACGTTCAGAATGAAAGAAAAAAAGATGGTTAATAACATCATATATTTTGAAGATGTATAATAAAAAAAAGGAGATTTTTGAAGTATTTCTCTGTAATTTATTAAGCTATATTTCCAAATTTTTCGTTACCAAAAGTTTATTATCACTGCTATTATTTTTGCAAATGAAATTGCCTGCCCGATACGGCCTGAGAAAAATTAAGCCCACTACCGGCCCGCCCTGTAGGCCCAGTGTGTAGAAAAAAAAATGTAAGCCTGATGCCGGCTTAACTCGAGTAATACTGCCCGATACCGATCTCTACGCTGGACATGTTTTCTGTGTTGATGTTGTCAATCTAGCATCATCGGATCGTGCAGCACATTTATACTTGTCCTCGCCTCCATCATGTCCATTGAAAATTGTTCACTTTTTATTGGCTTACTTTGAAACTTTTAAATTTTTATGTCAAGAGGGTCGACCCATTATTTTTTTACTGGCCCGGCCCGGTCGTATTTTTTTTCTTTGGCCCGGCCTGTTTACTTTTTCTTCGGTTCGGCCCGTTAAAAAAAATTTCTTTAATCTGCTGGCTTGGACTGTTGTAAGTCTTGCCTTCATTTTACCGACCCGGCCACGCCTCAGGCCAAGCTAGGCTCGTGCAGATCTCTAATATACGCACTCATATATACATACAAATACGTTACAATACTTTCTTTACCCCATGTGTTCGGAAAACAATAAGAAATACCTCTGTAGAAAAGAATATGGAGGCTATTATTTCAGCTAAAATCTAATAAGCAAAAGAAAAAAAAAAAAAAAAAAAAAGAGTACATAACATTAAAAGTAATGAAGCATGTAATCGACATTACATTGATTATTAAAGTTGTTTAGTAGGACTACTATAATCTGGAAAAAAATAATTAATTTTGTATTTATATTTTCAGGTTGAAAGGTTATCATTCTTTATAGTAGCTGAGATAATTACATGATGTAAAAAACACACACATGTTCGATCATTGTGGAACGGAGTCACATTAAGACTAGCATTCTTTGAATCTATTAAGCATGTAATCAATCATAATAAACTAGAAACGATGCGTGGGGGAGTTCAAATTAATACCCCCGTCCTTAGATTCAAGAAACGCCTTTCTGTAACGATTAAAGACATAAAAGAAACGCTCACGCTGGGAATTAATGCGACAAGAAGAAAAAGTACCGCTTTTAACTTACGAAACGCTGGTCTTCAGAAGAACGAACAAAATGCGTTTAGAGCACAAAATGGGGGTCACCGGGGTTAGATGCGTAGGAGTAACGCGGTCAAGAGTCCCTAGCGAAAGGTGACAGGTAAATAAGGAAACGGGATATACTTGGATTGAGTAGAAAGTGTAGGGGATTGATAAGAGAGTATTTTCATTTTTTCCCATCTTTTTTGGAGATTTTTGTTTTCGATTGTATGGAGTAATATCTAAAATTTTGGCCTTTTTTATTCAACATTACCGTTTACACAAATTCTTATTTTCGGTAGCGCTTAAGTAGTAATCTCTCTCTATATATATCTATCTCTCATTATTACTTGAAATGTTATGTTAGTTTTACATTATTTGAAATTATAAGATTATTATTATTATTGTTATTAATATTACTATTATAACTTTTATTTTACGCGATATTCTTAAAAAGTAACGATCTTTTAAAGTAAATTATGTCTTTAGATTAAATTAAAAAATATATTCGAGTATCCGCTTAGTGTCCGCAAAAATAATTAAATAAATAAAATTAATAATATTAATAATAATAAACTTTTAAATAAGCAGACAACAGTATCAACTTATTAACACTTATCGGTCCTATGTCGCTTTCCGCGTGACATGGGGACCAGCATCTCTTACATAAATTTTATTCGGTTGGCACCACTTTAAAAAAGAAAAAAATACTTTTACTTGTACTTTGACAACAAATGCAAGAGAAATATAATCCAAAATTTAATTTTTAAATGTAGTAGTGCTAATAGAATATAAAAATAAAATCATGAATAAAAAGCTATCATCCGATAAGGGTTAAGTAGGCTGCTGATCCCCTCCCCCCTTTTTTTCGTTTTTAAGATAGCAATTGAATAATTTTCACATGCTAATATTACCTGAATTCATCATTACTCACAAATTGATGTGCACGGTATTCTGTCTTTTTTTTTTTTTTTTTTTTTTTTTTTTAAGAAAAACAAAGTATTTGGTGATCAAAGTTATTAATCTAGTGCGACGGGCTCTTTAACGCAGCGCTGCGTAAATTAACTATTAGGCTGAAAATTTTCTTAATTGAACTGGACACCACCTGCGTTTCACCATGTCTCTAATTTTCATCCTTCCATTTATTCAAGGCCGGTCGAGTTCCTTTCAAACTGTTACTTTATCATTCGTAGTGAAAATGAATATTCATGAGTTCTTTTTTACGAGTGCTTCCAAAACAACACACCGTTTTAGAAACAGGCAAAACGAGTCTATTAATCTACCTTTACTGAATGCAATAAACTATTATATTATTCATGAATCTGGCATTGGAGCCTGTTGTTATTTAAATGAATATTGATGCACAGTTGATACCTGGTTAAGATGTCTAACTTAACTACCAAAAACAGTTACTTGTTAACGCGTTGTCACAAAATAAAAAATAAAATAAAAACCTACTAAAATAAAATTTTCCTTGTTGCTAAAGGGATTTTTAAAGGAACAGAGCCGCTTTTTGGGACCATGGAATGCACCTTCAGAAAGTGCATATAGAATTTGTTTTTGGTACCAGTAATAAAGAAAAGTAATATTTGTTTTATTTAATTAGAGCATTTTCGCTTTTCGGGATTTTATAAACAAAATTAACTGTTTGATAAAAAGAAAAAAAAAAAAAAAGTTGTGCTAATTGAATAAATCTCATGTATGGGCCACCGGTCCTGAAATGATTAAACATATTTTAACTCGAGTCAGAGGACTAATTCATAACTTCTCAAGTAAATAAAATGAACCTGAATCAAAATGATATTTGTGTCACTATAATTTAATCAAAACATTACGTGAGACACAAAAATATTGTAACATGATCACAGCATAAACGTATAATAACACGTTAAACAATTTTTAATAGTCAGCGATTAAGAAAGATTAACCCGTTTGCACTTAAAACAATACAAATAATTCAGCATTTGATTCAGGCTAATATTCCACAACGAAATTGAAACTTCATCAATAAATAAATAGAATAATATAAATAAAATACAAATTTAACCGTCAGGTAATCGAACTACGCGCTTATTAAAACACTGAAATTATCAAAGTCAAAAAGGCTGCTAAAAATAGCGAAATTTTTTGCCACTTATTTGACTTTTGACCACTGACATGCGGCTAATACGAAAGCATCGATTTTAAACCCTCATGTCAATGACCAAAATTATATCTCTAATGACCGGAGTACCCGGGTACCCTCTGCGATTTTAACATACTCGTTCTCCTAAACTCTATTTAAAACACACCTATTTCATAGAATGTAACAACCCCGCCTGTGGGGAAAGTAGACCAAAATTCATTTTTTCTTTTGATATTAACACCCTGAAATTGGGAGGAAAAGAGCAAAAAGGTACCGGGTACCCGGTCATTGATATAAAGTTTAATAAATTTCAAATATTTATTTGAATACATAATTGACATTTTTCATATAAAAATGCTTTGTGGTGTTGTTAATGGACAATCTGCAAAAGTATGTTTGTTACATGTGAAAAATCTAGATAAGAAAATAATATTTTTTCTTGCATTCAAAAATGAAAAAGCATGCAAAAAGAGTCAGAAAATAGTATATCAAATTTTAAATTTGGTACAAAAATTTATATTTTAATTTTCTACAATAAAATTTTAAATTTCTTAACATATGTGTAAGTATACATTTTTAGAGGGAAAAAATGAGTAAAAATTATCTCTTAAAGAAACAAAAAAATTGTTTCGGACTACCTTAAAAAAAAGTTTGTTATTTACAAAACTTTTATTTTTTTTTTTAGCCACGGAATTTTTTTTCTTTCGTTTTCTCCCTCTGTTTTAATCTGGATCAAATAATTAAGCATGAAAGCAAAAAGTAAGAAGAAAAAAAGGAGACAAGAATCTGACGGTGGTGTTTTTTGCAGCACCACCCCCGACATGCCAGAATGCATGACCTTCCCTTTCTTATTTTTCAAAGGAAAGACTGAGCTGCGGCACTACTCAAGGCCAACCAAGTGTGGAAAGTAAATAATGATACATCATAAAGCCAAATCGCTAATTATCAGTAAATAACTATAACTTGTTAGATAGAAGAAAACAGACTTAAAACAATGAAAGAAATAAAGCGGACATCCAGCTTTAACAGGAAGCTTATTATTAAATATTAATCAAACTTCTAAATTAAATTACTGCTAGGTGGAAGAGAATATAGATGTGGTAATTATCACCGTATTTTAAACTGGCAAATATATATCCATTTAAAAAATGAAAAATAATTTAAATTCATCGTATTATGGCTTATTTATGTGTCAACTATATATAAACTATTTCACCAAAGTTTAAAGAAATTGTCTTGCTATTACAAGCATATATATAGTTATAATACTAGGTTTTGGAGTCGTGGTCGAGGTGAGTATTACTAAAAACACATGATGCGTGTGTATATTAATTTCTTTATTTAACTCAGGAACATCGGAGACCGCAGTAATCCCATGTGGAACTCGGTAATCATTTTTCAGTAGCTTCGACACCCATGACTGTTCGTAACAGCGGTTACTAGGAGACTGCTTGAATTTAAAATTCTAAGGGAAGAGTACTACCAACACTCAATTCTAAATTTGACGTTAATTAATATTTATGATTATGATTTAATCATAAATGTCAACTAGAGAGATTTTAATTAGGATTTATTTATGATATATCAAGTACTTATTTTGACATTAATGTGAATTTATCTTTTAACATACTGATTTAATTTGATCTATATGCTTTAAATCTCATAACTGTCAAATATGAGGAAACTTAATTATATTTATAGTTTAAGTAATCATCTAATGTTTATTTTAAGTGAAGTTTATTGGGATTTATGATTTTAAGTACTTATTTAAAAATATATATGTCAATTAACTTCTAATTTAGTAAATCGCTTTTAAAATCTTTAATACTCATTAAAATGTTTTCTGATGGCCGGGGTTCTAATGATTTGAAATGCTACTTGGGGCAGATATAGAATTTGATTTAGCAACTAAGGAGAAAACTATACTAATTGAAAAAAGTTATAAAGCATCTTATCAGTTTTATAAAATTGTATATATAACCGAATGTAAAAACATGACAAGAAGAAAACTGGAACTTACATTATGAAACACATTTTCAAGGACAATATTTCACGATATAAATAAGACACAACTGATTTTTATTTGAGCAATGCATGTCATAGCATAACTTATTTTACTTAAATTGCCCGACCAATTGTGATACCAAATTAAAAAATATATATCTATGAATAGAATAAGTATTAAAATCAAAATAATAGAGAAGAGAAAAGAAACATAAAGGAACCCCAATATAAAAAAAAAGCTGCGTCATCCTTTTTAAAAAATTAAAATAGCACGATAAACTTTCATCTAAACAATACTTGAAAGAAATTGAAACAAAATTTTAGAAAATTTATTTAAGCACAATTACGTAGGTTTTAATTGTATCCTCTGTAAGATAAAATGGCTGATCACCATCCCTCTCCCTCAAAAATATAAAATTTGGAGAAGTTTTAATTATTAGTTTATGTTTATTCCAAATTGCTTTTTGAGATTAATAAACTACCTGAGTTCAATTTTCAAATATTATGCATTAGCCAAAATTGCTTGTTGAGATTAATAAACTGCCTTACTTAAATTTTTAAATATTATGAATTAGACAAAATTGCTTGTTGAGATTAATAAACTACATTAGTTAATATTATGAATTAGCCAAAATTGCTTGTTGAGATTAATAAACTACCTTAGTTAAATTTTTAAATATTATGAATTAGCCAAAATTGCTTGTTGAGATTAATAAACTACCTTAGTTAAATTTTGAAACATTATGAATTAGCTAAAATTGCTTGTTGAGATTAATAAACTACTTTAGTTACATTTTCAAATATTATAAATTAGCCAAAATTGCTTGTTGAGATTAATAAACTACCTTAGTTAAATTTTCAAATATTATGAATTAGCCAGAATTGCTTGTTGAGATTAACAAACTACCTTAGTTAAATTTTCAATTATTATGAATTAGCCATCTTTAAACCACAAACTATGGATCCAAGTTTCAGTTCTATAAAAATTCCAAGAAGACTGAAAATTTTAGGGAGTTCTTATGTAACTCTTTGACTCCGGAATCACGAAATAAAAAACTGATGTAGAAAAATAATTATATGTAGGTTTTAATTGAATCCTCTGTAAGATAAGATTGCTGATCACCAGCGCTCTCCCTCAAAAAGATAAAATATGGAGAAGTTTGAATCATTATTTTACCTTTATTCCAAATTGCTTGTTGCGATTAATAAACTACCTCAGTTAAATTTTCAAATGTTATGAATTAGCAAGCTTTAAACCACAGACAAGTTTCAATAACATGTAACAAAGAATAGTTCTAGAAAAATTTCCAGAAGACTGAAAATTTCAGGGAGTTATTATATAAATGACTCTTTGATACGGAAATCTCGAAATAAAAAACTGATGTAGAAAAATAATTGACTGAGTACTCAAAAAAAATATGTATATTAATTTACGTTAATTAAAACTTTCCCTCCCCTTTCTTTGTCAGCAGAACTAAGGAAATTTTTTTAACAGATCACGGTTTCTGTACCCAAGTTGTAATATCATTTATACAAGGTAGTCGTTGAAAATTTTCTAAATGAAACAAGAGTTCTGGGTTGTGAACAAAGCTAGTGTAGAAAGAATAATTTCGTATTTTAGCTCAAATATTTGATTATTACTTCTCATTAATTTTATTATTATTTTTTTTTTTTACCTTGCGTGATATTTTTTCATTCTTCTCCCCATCCTTTGTCAGCAAAGTATTAGCAGATATGTAAAAAAATGTATTATCTTCCTTCCCTTTATAGAATATATTGAATGTCCTCTAAAAAACTATTCTTAAAGTAAGGGGGAAAATGGTCGAAAAAGATTTAACCTTGCAGTTTACATTTTGAAATTCAGTGACCGGCAGATTCTTTGCAGTTAATTATGTTGATAATGCTACGTTTGCATATCGAAATAATAATATCTCAAAATGAAAGCAACCAATTCAGTTTATTTTCTGTAAGAAAAATGACGTTCTCTGCAAAACTAATGTTGTTTTTGAACGTTTAACAAAAATACATTAATATAACAGCTACACTACAACATTGAACCGCATTTTCGTATTTCTGAATGCAATGACATTTCAATTTAATGTCGGATTTTAATACAACAACGAAAAAAAAATGTCTTCTGAAAGAAATGACTCAAATTATCATCACCATCATTATTTTATTTTTATTTCGGAATAATGAGACATTTAAATTAATTCCAGCCGAATTTTACTTTAACAACAAGTTGAGAGTGTCATTTGAAATAGCATTAAGAAAGATATTTGAAATGTTTTCAAATAAATTGAAATAACCCTCTCACAACATTTCACCACGTTTCCACCGTAAATGATAGTTCATTTTAATGAAATTGGATCTCAATAACAAAGAACTGCCTTCTTAATGAAACGACTCAATTTATGGTAATTATTTTATTACGATAAGAACAAAAATTTATATTTAATTAAATTCCAGCAAGATTTTCATTTTAATCTGTTCAGGTGTGGCATCCTATTAATAGGTCATGTCTTTACATTGACTATTATTTTGTCTTAACTGAAGAGCTCAGATGATAAAGGTGGTAAGTGACAAAATCTTCATTTTGAGAAAAAACATTTTGAATCACTTTTATCAACTAAAATTTAAAATTTTTACTCTCAAATGCCTCCATATCCCTTTAAGACCTGACCTACACAAGTGTGCAGTTCTCAAAAAAAAAAAAAAAAAAAAAAGGAAAAAACATTTTCGTTTTTTGTTCAATTTAAAGTCGATTTAAAATATGTTCTGCCATTCACAAAACTTTCTTCGATATAAATCGATTCGCCTGTAAACAAAATTAAATGATAATCTATTCGTTCTTGAGTTATAATTAATGCGGAAATCGTGAAAATGAGCGCCACTTGTTGGACGGTATATACATTCAAATCTAATAAGGATCTACTTATGTCAAGGTCTAACAAAATATGAAGTTTGGTAAAATTCCGTGCTTGAGATATAGCTATTGCAAAATCGGGAAAAATACAGCAAGGCAGCGCCACTTGTTAGGCGATATACACTAAAATGCTATCAGCATCTATTTATGTCAAGTGTAAGAATGTGAATTTTGATGAAATTTAGATACAGCTATTTTGGAAATCGTGAGATACAGCTATTTTGGAAGTCTTGAAAAATGTAGCATAGCAGTGCCACCTGTTGGACGATATACACTAAACCATAATAGGCACCATTCAAGTCAAGGTCTAAATGGATCCGAAATTTTATTAAATTATGTGCAGTGGTTAGTGCTTTAGAGCACCACAAAATTTGTGCCACAGACAATCAAGCATAAGTTTTACCCTTTACATTTAAAACAGGGCTATTTTTTTAGAACAAGTAATTTATGATAAAAATAAGAAAATTTTGGAATGTTGTTATGTGTGTTAAATCCTGTTGAAATACATTTTCCAAACGTCTTTAAACATTCTTCTATAACCTACTGTCATATGATTATTACGCATATATTACGCATATAATAATTACATTTGTTAGATTTCAGTAGATACATGCGTTAAATTAAAAAAAAAAAAAAACCCTAGCTTTAGTGTTTTGTATAAATACTTTTATTTATTTTTAACTTAAAAGTAATCTCCACCCACCTACTCTAAAACCCCTAAAGGACTAAAATAAGGTTAGCACGATTCATTAAAAACATTATTAGAAAAGGTGTCCAAAGAAATGTGAAGATAATCTATTTTTATAGTGCTTGCTAAGTGAGGACAATACTACAAGAAAATCAAATGCTAATATGATTTTGTTACAGGGTGTCTACAGAAATTCCTGGTTTCCCTTATTAACAATACACATACGGTATTTTTTCGTGTATGCCGATTCCTCGTATAACAAAATTATCCAGCTTGCTAATATCTCATTTGGGAGAAAAAAAAAAAAAAGAGAAAAACATAAAAATTGTCGAATATTCATTAAGTATTGGTTGACAGTTTTATAAATCCGAACTCAAATTTAGTCAACAACTTCATATAGTGGCCAATGGATATTAGGGTGACCAGAAAATTTCCTCATTTTCTGAAAAACATTCAAAAGACTTATCTACATCTGACGGATAGCTAATTAAATTAAGCTGGCTACCTGGTCAGGTTATGTTAATGTATTATGTATTATGTATCATTTAAAATTTTTAAAAATGGGTAAATTACCTTCAATATAAGCGCTATCTTACAGTAAATGAGGACATCTGATCCCCTTAATTTGCGTTAAATATCAAAAACTCATA
The DNA here is from genome assembly GCA_963932465.1 of Maratus speciosus. Classification (NCBI taxonomy): domain Eukaryota; kingdom Metazoa; phylum Arthropoda; class Arachnida; order Araneae; family Salticidae; genus Maratus; species Maratus speciosus. The sequence continues at coordinate 375,515,017 of OZ010791.1, read as the reverse complement.
CCATGTGCATCTTTTTAGAAATATTGAGAAAGACTAAACCGCATGTGAAAAAAAATATGGTGTATAAAATGGATGAATCAGTCTCGCTGACAAGGTGAAAATGCAAATATTTTTGCATATAGACAAATTTGCCTGATTTTCGAGTACCTTTAGAAGTTCCCTGATTTTTCCAGATTGATAAACCACCCTGATTTTTCCATGATCCATTTCCAGATTCTGTAGACACCTTGTTATAATAAGGTGTGTATAGTAAGATTTAAGAAAATTAATAAGGAAATACTAACAAGGTATATTTTGACAGAAATATTCCGTTTCTTTATCATGCGAAAACAGGAGAAAATAAATGAAAACAAGACTGGCGAACATTCATACAGAGCAATTTATTTTTATTTTAAATATCACACTGTTGAACATGAAAAATTAGATGCTTTCGCAACATTAAATCTCGATAATGACTATTCTAAATAAAATTGCAAGAAAATGTTAAACAAACATGTCTCCTAAAACAAATCAAAGTGAGGTATTCAAATCAAAACAAAACCTTTTTCACTTCTGTTTAAATATCATATTGAATATCTCTAACTGGAAAACAGGCTTTTGGAAGTTTTCCTTTGAATAACCGTTGTTTGTTATTGTGAAGCATAAGTAATTTTTGAGAAATGGATAAGAAAGCCCTTGAAAGTTAATTGCATATTCAGTGTCATGTATTTAGAATATAAAACTCGTTTCAGACATAAATGATAAGTTAGTTAACAAGGTAAAAAGCTTTCATATAAACAATTGCTTAGAAATAGCATAATGCTGTCTGATCCGTCGTTCATATAAATATATCAGTAGGAGTTTTATGCTGCATTAATAAAAGAAGAGAGAAAGGAAGAAATAAATAAAACAGAAATAAATAACAAGGAAGAAAAATAATGCATCAAACATAGATTATGAAACACATTTAGATTACCGTAATAAAACTTCACAGTTTAATAAGGTGAAAGATGACATTTAAGTAAACAATTTGGAACACTCATAACATATTTGAAAACTCAATTTCAGTAATTATCATCTATAATCGATAAAACATCGAATTCTTCTGTGCAGCTCTGTATATGATATAGAGATTTGTATACTACATAGTGTGCTAAAATTTCGTTCAGTTAGGATACTCATAACACAGTTGAAAATTCCCCTTCATCAATTTCCGTCGGTAAAAAGAAATGTATTCAAATTCTTTTGTGCAGCCCTGTATATGATCTACAGAATTTATACACACCAAGTAATCTTAAAAAAATTAGTTAAAATTTAAAAACGCATACCATAACTGAAAACGCTCTTCGCAACAATTATCCCTCATAGACACTACTGTAACCGAATTCCTTTGTGTGTCCCTGTAAATGAACGATAAAGGGTATGCACACCATATTATAACAATAAGTCACTTGTAGTGCACCTCAGTGATGTATATCAATTTCAATATGTTTGAAATAGTGTAGCATCATTAAAATACATTGAAAGCATTTTTTCCCAATAGAACATAGTTTAACGAAATTCTTTTGGGTGTTTTTGTAAACGAACTATTAAACACTTCCTTTTCAATACAACATAATATATAAATTACACGGTAATCTGAGTATATTTACGTGAGTTAGAGCACAACCAGACAGACAGATGGCCAAAAAAACCTAATTCATAAACACTTTTCAACTATATGTTGAAAAGTGTTAAGGGGGGAAAAATGTAGGATCGACAAGAAAAAATAGATTAAAAAATTTTTAGAACTTAATCTTACACTTTCCTACCTAATCTGGACTGACAAAAATGCTTTAAAAAAGAAGAAGAAGAAGAAGCTATATGCTACATAACAGAGATGTTTCTAATGTTTTTTGCCCTTCCAAAACGATTATGAGAAAAAAAAAAATGGTTGTTAAAAAACGAGAAATGAAATGCGATACATCTTCTTGTTTATGGCCCATAAGAAATGTATCAGCTTCTGGAGGTCTTAGATCAAAACTATCAAACATCCGTAGACGATGCCAGTGTGAATGGATGCCATTGTTTCTGGAATTCGTCTCAAGTACTTTTCTCTGAAATATGCATGCTATCTATGACTGCCGTTAAAGCATTAAAAAATAGATGCACTAATATTCCTTCTTATTCTATTTGGTTTTAAATTCTATTCTAAAATGAGCAATGTTAAGTTAAAATTAGACTATATATATTAACTTTTCACATTTAAGGACACATTTGTAGACAGTTATTTTTTTGAAAAGATGAAAGTAGGGGAGACCGGGGCTAGTAGGCGCAGTTTTTATTTATTGATTTTTATTAATTTTTTGTTTAAGTTTTTTAACAAAATTTAACTGCACTTTTAAAGCACAGACATTTGGCTATAAATATCCGGAGTTTTATACTTGTAGCGTTTGTAATTTATGTTTAGAGGAAGCCTAAAGTAAGAGAAAAAATGTGTGCCAACCTACCCCGCTGCGGGGCAAGTTGCCAATAACTATGGGGTAAGTTGGCTCACGCTTCATAAAATGTTAATTTAAGCTAAAATAAGGCACGTAGTTAAGATAAATCAATTTTATTATTGCCAGAAAGTTTCAACAAAGGAATTAATACCGTACAATGTAGATTCTAAATTATTCAGACATAAAAACAATGAATAAAACATTAACATTGAGTAGTTTCTATCATACTCGATATCATCATCAGAGTTATGGTTATCACAAATGTAAAATCGAGTGTATCCGTTTGTGCAGGCCACATGTGCTTAAACACTGCATTGCACATCGCTTTTATCAGTGTTTGCTGTTTCTAAAGTTCCAATACACACCAGATATTAACCTTCCTCGTCATCTGAGATATTGACACGATTCCTGCTTTTCTCACTAACAAGTTCCCTTTTATTATAGGTGGAAACGAAGTTTTTCTTATTATCTATTTACTTTTGGCCAACTTTTTCTGTTGCCTTTATTTTCTTCTTCTTCTTCTTCTTCTTTTTTTTTTTTTTTTTTTTGTATTTCATCTTTTTCTTCTCTAAAGCTTATTTTCCCTCTTTCAATGCCTTCAGATTTGGTGAATCTGTCAATATCCATGTGGCTGCTTTTACTTACGCCTATTTTTACCTATTTCCTTTTTTGATTCTGTCTTTTTTATTGGTCTACCTAACATCCTAAGCCGAAATCAGAGCAGCTCCAGTGACGCTGGAGATAAAAACAAAAAGGTGATACTGAATCTTTTGAACATCCAGCTTTCAGCCTGTCATAGCTGAGTTATGAACACCATCACTCATTTAAACTTCATTCTTCATAATTTTGAAATGTAGGGCCAGACTTCTCTAAGGAATATTAAAAGCTTTAACAGTTTGCCTAATAGAGCGTCCGTTAATTATTACGGCTTCCACATCATTTCTTATAATATTCTTCGGTGTCTTAACCCGTTCAGTTTTTCTTTGGTAATTATGCATGATTTTGGTAAAAAAAAAAAAAAAAAAAAAAGAAAAGGTAATTAATTTATTAAACGGGATAAAATAGCAGAAAATATTAAGAAACAGTGCAACGGGGTTAGTTGGCACACCGAGCCAACTTGCCCCGTGTTCGATGCGCCTACAAGCCATATAACAAATTTCTTCACAAAACTGGAGATGTAACCCTCTAACCATAAACAAAATTCAAGTAAATCACATATGGAATAGGCAGAGTTAATCATACACTATGAAAATCTACAAAAGTTAAATCGCAATTATTAAGATAAGTATTAGAAATTAGAAAAATAATGCAGCAACAAAAAATTACTTATCAATGCAAAAAGAAGAAAAATCGTAATAAATGTCCACTGCTCATGGGTAATACTGCAAAACTACAATGGGGATTATAGAAAGCAAGAAGAAAGGTTCTCTGTGACTGGGTGCGTCATCTATCCATAAACAGAGAAATTACAAGGGTACTTACCCCTGTAACCAACTAGCACCAGTCTGCCCTAAGGTGGGATATATTAGGATCTTCAAAGCTTTCGAATTTTGAAATAGTTTCGAGAATCAAGAATTCCCCCTTTCTCGCAATCATAACTGTCATAACATTAAACGGATTTATTAGATAGTTTAACCGATTAAATATACGTAGTAACCATTTAGCTTTAATTTTTCCGTTTTCACTTCTGCGTAGATTATTATAAAAATAACTTCATAAATTGTTATTTCTTGCACAATATAATTTAGCCCAATGCTGATATACCCATCTTCTCTTCAAAAATTCATTTACAACACAAAGTATACTGTAAAAGCACTTATTTTCGCGAGGCTTTAATTTTTGCGATTTTCACGAGCCAGTCATAATCGCGAAAATTTAAGCCTCGCGAAATACATATTTTTTTTTCGCCTCAAATAATAATGAAAAATCAGAAAATTTTCACTTTCGAAATCTCATGATTATATTTACTTAAATAAGAAAGAAGTGCAAAAATTTCTTGGTTATTTACAACAATTTCTTGAATATCATACAATTACTTCTTGAATAAAAACAATAATACAACTAATAGAATGCAGCTCATTCACTTACAATATTTATACTAGCTTCTTTGAAGTAATTTATTTTTAGAGCGATGGAGAGAAGGGGGGGGGGGGGGGAGAGAGAGAACTTTTCTGTCAAAAGGAAGTTTCTTAAATTGCCTTATGCAAAAGGGGTTTTATTTAGGTAGTTTCGGAATTTTTCAGCTTTCGGTCCAGTTCATATAAAATTCGCGAAATTTTCAGCACGCGAAATCACGGATATCTTCATTTTCGCGAAAATTACGGCTCGCGAAAGTAAGTGCTTTTACAGTAGTGAAAATACATAATCTTAAGTATTCAATTCTATTCCTTTTGTACCCTGCTGTAAAAATGCCTGGGGTGCTCAGGAAAAATTATTGCTCCTTTCATTATAAAAAATAGTGAGTTTTTGTAGTAACAAATTCTTTTATTCAGGTACTGGATGTAACTTCGGGTTTATGACATTACATCAAATGAGAAACGCTAAGTTTTTTTAGAACAATTCTTTTAATCCTAAACAATTTTACTGTAAAATATATATATATATATATATATATAACAATAATTGAAACAGATGATGTAACCGTATGGTGCAATTCATTTCTTAATGTTTATGTAGAAAAACTACAACAAAGTGGTCCTCCGTATGAAATTAATTGGGTCGAGATAAGCAGATAGCGCTAACTGCTGCAGGATCAACACTCAAGAAGTTCTCGCATCTCAAAATTTTATTCAAGCTCGTTAAAATGCATGGATGCTCTGTGAAACTATTTTATCTATCAAAATAAAGAGCAACAATTTTATCAACATTTAGACATTATTCAAAACACATTGTTAAACGATGCCATGATTTTTTCGTTTTATGTCTCTTTCTAACACCTCCATTTAGCGACGTACAAAGGGTGCTTGACTGTAATTGGGAAACTAAGAATTATTACCATAATTAAATTATTAAATACAAATATGATGTGATTTTACATCATTCCGTGTTAAATTGAATAATGAGAAGAGAGTAAAAGCTTGTACAGAGGCATAGAATTGGTAAATTAAATCGAAAACAAACCTGCTACTTCCAGCGTGGCGTTACGACTCCTGGCTTTTCCCAATTCGTTGGAAGCCACGCACCAATATGTTCCAGTATCTTGCTCTCTCTTGCTATGAAGCACGTGTAAAAAAAACAGGGAGCCACTAGGAAGCACCATTCTGTTTGCTGAATCACGTACACGATTCCCTTCGTGAAACCATTCAATGGTAGGTTCTGGTCGGCCTTCAGCTTTGCAGTTTAACGTTGCAGGTTCTTGTTTGCGTACTAGTATGTCGGACGGATGTTCTGTGATTCTAGGTGGACGGGACTGAGCTGTAAAAAGAGAAATAAATTAATAATCACGTCAAGGTAAAAGTACATGAAAAAGCATTAAATAATAAAATATTTTCATTTGTATTTTATAGTTATTTTTTTTATGTTTTGAAAATTTGAAACCTTTTTTCCCTTCATGAAACAAAACCTTTAACTTTCCATACACACAAAAAAAAAATAAATAAAATAAATAAATAAATAAATAAATAAATAAATAAGGCCTGCTGTTATTTGATACATTATCTCAGTTATAACTCTAGAATAAATGTAATGGTTTTTTTTTACGATCTTGTGTCGGATTTAGGCATACAATTTTTGTATAAATGCATTGCGAAAGTTGAACACTTAGCATATTCCCAGCACTGGATTATTAGTCAGGAAATTTCAATTTTCATATTAGTGACGCATATTTATCTCTGTGGGACTCCAGAAAAACAGAATTCTTGCATGGAAGCATCTCACGCAAAGCAGAACCCCCGCAAAAGGAAATATATCCTTGCGATTTGACTTTTTGTAATCCAATGAATTTTACAAATTTTATCTTTTTCTTATATTTTCTTAATCGAGCTAAAAGTTTCGGTGGATTATTACATTTTCAAATATTAGCAGCATAAAAGCTACAACTTATAGAAAATGAAAGTAAAAAAGGATACTAGGGGAATAACGTGATATCTAAAAGACTCATAATAGAAGTTCATTCTTTTTTTTAAAGCTATTTCTTAATTAATCTTTGTTTTTTATTGCTAACATCTGTGCATTGAACGGCCAACTCTCTGAAAAAAAAATCATATCCAGATATGAAACTCACGAAATTCTTCGCAAACTTCATTAGGACAGTCCCAAATCCTAATAGAAAGGCTTTTGCTTTAAAGTTACAGGTCATTGAACTCTTTTGGAGACCGAAATATATAGTGAGAGCTGGCGACAATTTCCGACAAAGCACAAAGCAGCTAAAATCAGCACTAAAGAGATAAAAAATTTAATAGAAACCATACTCTACTTTGACCTGTTTCACTGAAATGTCAACAAGCGTTGAAATTTACTGTAATTCAATTTTCAATGGCTGAATTTCACTCAGATTTTTGGATAGCGTAGGCTAGAGTGGTAAATAGATATATTTAATTAATATAAAAATTACTCTTTATTTTCCCAAGCAATTCTTGAAAAAAAAAAGTGGTATAGCTTTTTTTATTGAGCACAGCAGTTGTATTTATGATGAAGCAAGAAGAAGCATCTAATGCTGTTTGTTTCCTTCTTTTTTTTCTCTTGGGGAAGCGTAATACACGGATGCAAGAATGTTTTTATGAAGAAAATAAATGCCATGCGTGTATGGACATAAAACACATTAAACGTGTCCGAGTATTTTTAAAACCCGAAATGTGTTTTTGTCTTTCTGCGCTCCTATTTATAATCCAAGATATTAAGTTCCTTTCATGAAAGAAAGAAAAGAAGAAGAGAGGGAAAAGAAGGAAGGAATGCAGATTATTTAGCTGTCTCTGTAACGTGCGCGCCTGTTCCACGTCATAATTAGACAACCGCAAAATCTCTTTCCATACTGAATTTGCAATTAAGCTTGAGTGTTAGATGTCAGTTTTCTCGTTGTAGTAATGGAAAATAGATAAAGAATAAAGGGATTTTTATTTCCTGATCGTGCTCTGTGTTCAAAAACCGTCGTCGTCGTCGTATAATGCGAACAGGATTTATCACACTCTTTTAAAGTCAATTTATCATTTGGGCACTTGGAAATATGCAATTAAAATATGAAAGTAAGACAAAACGATGATATTCTGGCTCACTGGGCATCTAGATCAGGCATGTCAAACACGCGGACCGCGGGCCACAACTGGCCCGCCGACACCTTCTCTCTGGCCCGCCAATCCTTGGCATTTTACCATTGTTTAATTCAGTTACGAGTTACAATTTTCCAACTGAGTAAAAAAGTTGGCAATGAGGCAGAGCAATTAGGCATATATTAATAATGTTCGGTAGCAAAATTTTTCAGGTAAAAGCAACATAATTTGAACGAGAAAACGTGTTTCATAAATGAAATGAAATACGTAGCGTATAGATACAAGACACAATTAATTATTATTATTATTTTTTTTTAAGTTTTTATTTGAAAAAAATCCAGAAGATTAAAAGTTATACCTTTGCTAGATTAACAAAGCTTGTGTAAAATAATTTTTTTAAGATAATACAATTTAGAAAATCGAATTAAACTTTGTAGATTTGGTTGACAAAAAGTAATGTCAAGTATTTTTTCGAAAAATGAGATTAAATAAACTAGGAATAATAATAATAACTTTGTAACTTTACTTGGATATTTGTTTACTATGGCTATGTTTCGTACGTACAAATATTGCTGTGTGCAATTCTAATAATATTATCTACTTTGTTTAATGTGGCCCGCGTCTTAGTATGCAATGCTTCATTTGGCGGTAGACGAGTTTGACATGCCTGATCTAGATAATGTGAATGGACGTTTACACTATGGTCCATTTCAGCGGTACGCAAACTTCGAAGCCTGTGAAGTGTGAAGATCGTGTAATTTTCATGGGGTATCATGCAGTTAATTCGTTATAATGAAGGAATTTCTCGCTAAAAAATGGAGCTTGCTTTGCCCACAAAAATATTTGCGAGGCCCGCGCATCGGTCTATTACATTACCTGTTACCTTTTCTTTTGCACTTATTTACTTATTTATGAAGTTTTAATTTCGTTTTGTAATATTAGCCGGAAAGAAATTATGAACTATTTATATTTTTTAAGTGCAAACAAGTTATTCAGTTGCTACAATCCCTAGGGATCTTGGCCTACAGTGACCAACTCTGCTTTCTTGACCATGGACCCTGGGATACTAAACAGCATATGCCCCGTCGGTCAAGCGATCAACCTAACGCGGGACCCTCAATGTTTAGTTCCCAAGCAAAAATGTTATTAATTTTATCGATTGCGAAGGGATGAACGGTCGAGAAAACCTTGTCCAGCCTGGAGTTGAAATCCAGACCTGTAGCGTGGTAGCGCGACGCTTTGACCATTAAGCTGAGTCGGGATTTTTCAATAAAACTCACAAGGACTGTTTTTTTTTTAACCCCGATCCTGATACGGTTAAGAATAAAAAAGAAAACAACTGAATTTCCAAAATTAGTCACTCATTTAAATACATATTACACATTTATTTATTTATTTATGTTATTTAAATAGTAGAAAAAATTACTGAAAAAAATACAACTTTTTTTTTTTTTTTTTTTTTTTTTTTTTTTTTTTTTTGGGGGGGGGGGGGGATATTTTAAAAAAGTGGTAATGCCTACGTATATTTCTTGGAGGAAATATCTTTTCAAGATACGTAAGGTGTATTTTTTTACATTCATTTTAATCAATCTTAAAAGAAACAAGTAATATAAAAATTTTGTTTTTAAAGTCAATTCCTACTTAGGCCATCACAAAAAAATTTAATATATTCAAGCTAATATGAGTTTTTGTTGCATTAAAATATCTCAATTTGTTGATTTTCTATAAGCAAGTAGGTTTACAATGGAACTCTATGGGAATTTGGCGAAATATTACAGATATCGCCAAGTTGGCGTCACTTTTGGCGACTCATTTTGGCCGCCAAATTTGGCGATATATCGCCAAGTTGGCGACAAACTTGGCGGTATTTGGCAACAGAACAGGGTACCCCCCTATGGTAACCCTTATTGAAAATACTTTCATTGAAATTCAATAACCAATGGCGGCCATTTTGTTTCCCATGCAAAACTAAAATTAATTAATTAAAATTTAATTAATTAATTAATATTTGAAAAAACTGTATTAACATCAATTGTCATCCAGTACAAGTTTAAAAAAATTTATTTCAACTTGATAGGATGAATAATGAGTATTTTATTAACGATTGAAAATTTGAACAAGATAAATATATAAATATATAAATAAATATAGGGAGAGTGTGAGCTAATAGTAGGAATTGAAAAAACAAGTCGGAAATTGTACGTCAAACGTGGCAAATAAGTTGCGTTCGTACTATATCTCGTTTTATAAATGTTCAGATCTTGGTGCAATGCCTGTTGCACTGTTGTGCAAAAATGCATGAATACAAAATTTTATATATATATTAAATTCCGTAATACGGAAATAATATGACTCCATCTTAAATATGACGTAATCACCATGGCAAGGTAGAATCATTACCTATCATAGCATATTATTGAATTAATTACGTATGATAGTATTTAATGGAATTAAGAAAACTTTTATTAATATATTTTTAAGTTTTGATAACGAATTTCATAAAATTTGAAATGACTCCACAAAATTCTGCAACGATTACATATATTAAATTTCAAATCATTCGGTTGGGTAGTTTTTGCGCTGTTTTACACGGACAGGCGGACCAGACGACGACTATAGGTGCTACGTACTTATATAATTACGAACGCACATAAAAACTCTCATATCGTTGCAGACAAACGAGAGTTTTAGAAATCAAAAGATATCTACTCTATATAAATAAAATCCTAATGAAACGATTTTATGAAACGACTGATTATGTTTCACGACGATTTCTCCTAAAATATGGGATACTATGCTGTAAAATTAACACCAAAAATCCATATTGATCCACATATCTTAAAATAATAGAATTTTAAAATTTGAATTAGTTTTCGAAATATTAATTTTTTTCCAATTTTAATTACTTTCCTGTAGTGACAATCTGTAATGGCAACAAAATTACTCCATTTTTTGGAAAAAAGGGGACAACAAGAAAAACTATAGGGATTATTAGATTTATTCTTTTTCGCCAATTTCAAATTGATAATTGAAATTATCTTTTATTTCAACCGATAGTGAAACAATTTGTGATTAAATTATGTTTTTCAGGAAATTTTCAAAAAAGGAAAATCCGATTTGTTTTTTGTCGTGTAAAGTGAAATCATTAAAATAAGAAAGAAATTTTAAAATAAGAATTGAGTGATCACGTGTCAAAAGCAGAAAAAAAGGAAAATATTTACACGTGAGTATTAAAAATATACGAACTTTAAAATAACAAAATTATTACATGCGAAACGCATTTAAAGGCGATAATTACGTTATATCTAAAATTTCTAAATATTAAATATCGTCCTAATTAAAGTGATGGACCGTATTCTTCCATTTGGTTCCAGAGTATAAAAATCCAATTGTGACATCGCAGGAATAGGAATACTGTTCATTATTACGTGTGTAAAACTTTTAATGTTGAATATTGGATTATATTTGAAGAAGCTCAAGTAATCATATTTCCAAACACTTTTAAATTAAAGAATATATGTACCCGTGAATCTTAAAAGAGGAAGAAAAAAAAGTTTAAAAGAAATAAATTATTACATGAGAAATGCATTTAATAATGAAAATTACGTCATATATGAAAACGATACATTTAAAATGATTTTCATTTCGAAGAATTTTAATTTGACGCCAAATGGTATGAATGTAGTACGACTAGCAAATTTGTTTATATATTGCATCATTTGTTGCAGCGTAAATACAGGTAAATGTATGCGCAAAATACTTTCGCTTTATTTTGTACGAATTACTATTTGATAAATACATTTAAGAAAATCCGGATATTCTTTTTAAATAATATAAACAAACAATATACATTGTAAAATATACATGATGGTGCATTAAAATAAAGCAAATAATTTATGAATAAGCTATATCTGTTTCTGTTCCTGAAAATATCTAAAACTCAATCAAAACATAAAATATAAGCTTAAAAATTTCAAAATACAATGCTTTTTAATACTGTGGTTCTGACAGCTATTCCCAAGCAGACAGAGTTTTTTAACTTCGAAAGTAAAAGAAGGACATTGTTTATAGTGTCGTTATAAAAGGTAGAACGATAACGACATTTTTAACCTAACCATTTTAGACAAGCTGATTTTCAAATTTGTAATTGGTCTTACTTATCAATCCTGAAAACCGCCATAAGTTGTTACGACAGCGATGGATGAGGCCATAAGTAATCGAAAAATATCCCATTCAAACGGGAAAAAAATGGCAATCCGATTATAGAAGATATATATATAATATCATTCAATCTTCCGTAATCAGGTAATATTTTTTAAACAGGGCACATTACCGTGTTTTTGGAGTCTGTGAAGCCAGAACGGGGGTTGGCGGGTGTAGCTCGCAGGAGGCAGAGCCCCCTAGTTATATTGATAAAGTGACATTCGTCACATTAGAGCGCGCACTGCTAAGTGCAGTAGCTCATCTTTCTTGAAACTTTTTATAGGTATGCCTTTATGAATGACAAAAAATATACTATGAATGACACTTATTATTCTTACACATAAATAGGATCTGGGCGGTGGAAAGGCTGAGAAATTTCACCTGGCAAAATGCCACACGCGATTGTAATGAGAGAGTCTATAAATACCGAATATAAAAGGTTTGTGTTTATACAAGAGAAAACATTTTCTAAGGAAACACAGATGAAGGTTGGCATTCCCGGAAATGTCGGTAAAGAATAGACAGAAGAAGATAAGGAATGTCATAACTTAAAATATGTAATGAAAGGATGGGATTATTCTTAACTTAGCAAGAGCAACACCCGATTAAGGGTTGCGCTTGTGTGGGGGGCCTTTGAAATCGAATAGTATAAATAGAGAACTGTTTCAAAATAATACACGGGGAGAACACGTAAGTAAGAGGTTAAATTAATACTTCAGTTATAAATAAAATATTTACATGCTCTATGTTTTTGATTATGTTATTATCTAATCAGAAAATTTATGAAACTCGGTATACAAGGAAACGTCAGTAAAGATAGACAGAGGAAGTAAAGTAAAATAGACAGAGAGAAAAAAAAAAGAATACTATCAAAACTTGTAATTTAATGTTAAATAAATGGATTATTCTTTTTAACTTAGCGTTGTAAAAACAACATCAGATAATGACTACGTATATGAGCAATCTAAAACAGTTAATCGTGATAAGAAATATATGAAAGTAGATATATGCTTAAGTCTATTCTCAACTGATCTGCTCAACAAGCGCAAAACGTTTTGACGTACTTACAAATTCATTTTTTAAAGGAAAGATATAAAATTGGAAGGCTTGACTATGGAAGCGATTTGGAATCGAACTGTGTTTTCCATTTTTTGATAAATAAATTACCAATTGAGTTATAAACGATTTTTATCACGTGACAAACACGTTTTTCACTCTTTCTTGAGAGGTTATTCTTCTTCGCGCGAAATTCGGTTCAAAACGCCCAGTTTGACACTATTTTCTGAAAAATGTATTGCGTTTGCAAAAAAAACGGAAAAAACAGTTATGTTACATAGTTTCTGAACAACAACACCTGTGAATTTCATGCATTTCTGAATAAAAATAAACAAACCTTATGTCATAAAGTTGCCCCTTTTGTATTTGAGAACAGCCTTAAGGGGCTACTTCACTCACGCGAAAACAACCACTCGCTAATGTTAATACTATTGAAGATTTATTTTTTAAGTATCTCGTTCGCATTTACATATTTTTTTAGATAATTTTATTTATTTAATTTTTTAATTATTTTATTTTATTATTATTTTTTATTTATTTAGGCACTAGATAGCTGAGGCCGATCTCTACAATGCCGTTTTTTATTTTTTCGGTTTCGTTTACTTTTTTTCTTTAATTAGGATACTTTCAATTTCGGAACTAGTTTCGAAAATAAAGGTATCTTCATTAAAAAAAAAAAAAAAAAATATGCAAACAAAATAGAAAAAGTAAAAACCGGCCTTTTAACGATCAATCTCAGCTATGCAATGCGAAATAATAATAATAATAATAATAATAATAAGAGGGTCTGCATTTATTATATTAGGTTAAACTATTGAAAGTGGGTTATTTTTAGTAATTTAGAAAATAGCTGCGGATCGCTAAAAAAGCGAAAAAGCGCATAAAAAATTAAATTTGAAAAAATCTAATAAAAAAAATGCAAAACTGACTTGGACTGCATAATTTTAGAGATGCAGGTTTTGTAGCCTGCCAAATTTTGTAGCTCTGCGCGCGGCGGCATCTTCAGAAAACAGCCCGCCCACAGATACACAGACAAATACACAAACGTTCCATCTTTATTATTGTAGATTTCTTATTGTCATAATATTAATTAATTACAGTAGAAACTCTTTTATCCGAAACTCTTGATTAAACGAAATCCATTTTTGAAACTGGTTTTTTTTTTACTATCACATTCATTCTGAAAGTTTTTTTTTCATAACTACTATATTCCTTGTATGTAAGCGGTCCTTTCCGAACTACGAGTACATCTAAATATTTTCGATCCCCCTTTCTTAGAGTTCCTTTGAATTTAACTTGAGTTTACATCAGGGTTGTTTGGTTTAAACCACGCTGGTTTAAACCGTGGTTTAAACCATCGTTTAAACAAATGGTTTTTTAAAAACACCATGCGGGTTTTTTTTTCATGTGGTTTTTTCTCTTTTTTCCCAATGTTTTCTTTTATTTTACACATTATTGAAAAATGCAAAATCCAAGTTATGCAGAAGCTACAAGCAAAGCTTTAGAAGAATGATGAATTAATAAATTTTTAAAGGGGACAAACATTTTTAATCAATCATACTTTTCTTATAAGCTTTAAATCTACATAACAGACTAACTAATTATTCTAAAATTAGCTGGGAAAAAAAAAAAAAAAAAGAAGTAAATTCTTCTTCTTCTTCTTTTTTTTTAAGCCTTTTATTTTTTAAAATAGCCAAAATGGCAGATTTGAGCTAAAAATATACACTTTTACTACTTAGATTGGCTTGATTAGTTAAGATTTACTAAGAATTACATACGCCTCAATGATGACATAATCATAAGTAATTCTCTCCATTGGTTACTTTTTGTTCTGTATGCTAATGAATGATTGGCTGTGAGTTTTCTTTGCTGTATCATTGCTATTGGGTTTAGTAAGCTTTTGTTTTTCTTGCATTCCTACATTGGGATTGGGGATTTGCATTATGATTTTATTCTGTTACCAGCAGGATTAGCACGGTTAAATTCAATCGGTTAACCAACTGTTTTTTTAGAAAAGATCTAATATAATATTTTCTCATTTTTGTAATTTAAGTGTTTCAAATTATGGGATATAAATAATTTCTACTTTTAACAGTCTTATCCCAGCAGTCACTGTGAGACATAATGAGTCTAGGTTATATTTGTATTGCATGTAGAATGCAAATTGCATGTGTTGATGAACATATCTGAAGCTCTAAAGATAAAATTTAAAACATGTGAATATAGCAAAGATAAAATAGATTAAAATATTCAATATTCTGAATAAAATATTTTCCTTTGAGAAAACGCAAATTATTTACAATTAATAACATAAAATGACCTTTAAGATTTTAGTCAAGCTGAAAAAAAAAAAAAAAATCTTGATTGGGGTGATTATCTTTTAAGGCTGTTTGTTCTCAACTACTCTACCCAACAAGCGCAAAATGCTTTCACACATATACAAATTCCTTTTTTAACGAAAGATAAAATTGGAAGGCCTGACTGGAAGCGATTTGGAATCGAACTGTGTTTTCCATTTTTGATAAATAAATTACCTATTGAGTTATAAACAATTTTGATCATGTGACAAAGATGTTTTTAACCTTCCTTGAGTAGTTATTTTTCTTTCGCACGGAAATTCAGTTCAAAACGCCGACTTTGACACTATTTTCTGAAAGATCTATTGCGTTAACAACAACAACAACAAAAAAAACGGAAAATAAAGTTTCATTACATAGTTTCTGAACAACAACATCAGCTAGTTTCATGCATTTCCGAACAAAAATAAATTAAAACTTATGTTATAAAGTTGCCCTTTCGGATTTAGAACAGACTTAAGAATAAAAAAGAAACTCAAGATATGAAGTCAAATAAGAGGACATTGAAAAATTGGGTGCTAGCGAAGCACCTGTTTACTTTAAACTAAAATCGATGTTTCACTATGTAGAGCATTTTATTCATGGATCATAAGACATAGCTTTTACTAAAAAATGTTTAAATTTTAAATAATTTCAATTTTCAACACAATTGATTGTAATTATTTAATTTAAATTATTTTAAATGAAGTTATATTACTTATATATCCAACAATGTTTATTTTTATCAATAAATATGCATGTATATGTAATAGGAAAATGTATTTTTAAAAAACCCGGTTTAAACCAAAAAAACCTGGTTTAAACCAAAAAACCAGGTTTTTTTTTTTTTTTTTTTTTTTTTTTTAAACTCGGTTTTTTAGCAACCCTGGTTTACATAAGCTGCGGAGTGGATCGAAGAAAACGAACAATTTGCAATTCTGAAGCTTTTGAATGCTTTGCAAAAGGTTTGGCATGGCTGGAGCAGCAGAAAGACTGTGATACTGGTGAACTAATAACGTTAAAAAACTCCGTGATAGAGCTTCAAAGCAAAGGCAATCGAAACTGCGATAAACAAAACATTTTTTTCAAACCCTTGTGATATATGTAAAAGGTACTTAATTTCAAAATTAAAATTCAGATAATTTATTCTTGTTTCTATTTTGCTATTGCTTTATTTTTATTAAGAACTTGTTACCATTATACAAAATATTGCATATATTTCTCCTTAATCTTAAAATTGAACCATTCCCGATTATCCGAAAATTTCGATTTTCCGAAAGAGGGTCGGTTCCAATTACTTCGGATAATCGAGGTTCTACTGTATTAAGTAGAAAGGAGTAATGTTTGAGCTAATGGATAAAATATACTATTGAATAAACCAACATATTCCCAGACCTGCCAACCTTTGAAAATGAGAAATCGTAGCACACAAAATTAAAATTATTCTGGAGGTTGGTTGGTTGGTTTTTAGTGTTTCGCAGCCATCTTTTGACATTCGTAAAAGGAATAAGGTTTCAGTCTTTCAACTCAATATAGTAAATTTTTTCCTCTGAAAATTTTTACACACGATTTTCAGAGTTCCTTCTCGTTTCAAAGAGTTTTTTTGACATTTGTAAAAAGAGTTTGGTTCCAATTTTTTAGCCCAGTGCAGTAAATTTTGACGAAATTCGCGATTTTTTTTCCCGCGATCATTTCAGGATATTCATTTTTTCCCCCACAATCGTAATTCACATTTTTCTATCACGATTCTTTGTTGAAATCCGCACTTTTTACCACGAACTTTTGACGAAATTCGCATTTTTTACCACAATCCTTTGACGAATTTTGCGTTTTCTTTCCGCAATCTTTCGGCGAAATTTTTGTTTTCTTACTGATCTTTCGATGAAATTTGCATTTTCTTACTGATCTTTTTAGCGTTTTCTTTCTGCGATATTTTAACAGAATTCGCATTTTTACCACGATCCTTTGGCGAAATTTATTTTCTTCTGCAACCAACTAATGAAATCGATTTTTTTTTACATGGTCATTTGTCGAAATTCGCGATAGTTTATCGCAACTGATCGGCAACATTTTCGATATCTTTTCGCGACCAATTAAGAAAATTCACTACTCGTTTCCGCGACCTTTTGACGAAATTTGCAATATTTTTCCCTTGATAGTTTACCGAAATTCGTGATTTTTTGCGCAATCTTTAGACGAAATTCGCAATTTCTTTCTGAGCTCTTAACGAAGTTAGAGATTTATTCGACGACCAATTGAAGATTGTTTTGTTGTCTATTTGTTGTCTATTTGTTTGAGATCTTTGAAGAAATACCCGATATTTTTACACGGTCATTTAAAGAAATTTTCAACTTTTTCCGCGATCGAATCATGAATTAATTTAGGGAAATTCCATAAAAGAAAAAAAATTCACGGACTTCCAAGAAATTTCAAAATATACTCGCAAAAGAATCATAAGTCTGTGGAAAAATTTGAGGGGAAATACTGCACAGTATTTTTCATTATGCAGGACTTTTCTTTTCCGTGTGCAAATCGTGTGATTTTGCACACCATTTTAAACCTTGCCCCTCAAAGAACCACCTACCCACCTCCAGAAATTCTTAACATGGCACCCCGTTTCTAAGGAAGGGAATTCCTGTATAAATATTTACAGAAACACGATTCACTTGTGGTTAATACACACATAAAGAGGATTTTGTGTTAAAAAAGTTTGTTTTGCACCACATCCCCCCCCCCCCCTCCATGAGCATTTTTTAATGTCCGAATTTTGGACTAATGACCAATTTTTTAAAACTTTCGGAAATGAATACTTTGAAATTTCGGAACAGAATTACTCTTGAAAAATAAGTTGCGCGGGATAAAATCGCAACTAGAAGCAAAATGTGCTTTTGTGTTTTTTTCAAAAAAATCGTAGTTAAAGACCAATTTTCGTAACATCGTAGTTTATAGGTCCAAATCGTAGCAACTACGATTTTTTCTTCCCTAAAACTAAAATAACTAAAATATATTTTTCTCCCCCCCCCCCCCCCCCCCCCTGAATAAAAAGTTATTATTTCAAGTGAAATGTAAGATTTGTCATGGAAATTTTATTTAAAAACATGCAGTATTTTTAAATGATCTTACACCTAGGAGATGTTTAATGAACGTTGCCCTTTTATAATGAAATTAATTATATTATTAGAAGCAGACCATTCTTTAATCATTTTATCTTTTGCGTTATTTTCAAAAACGAAGAATTAAAATTTTTACGTGTTTTTCTTTTTTATAAAGGAGAGAAAAAATAAAGTGAAACAACAGATGAACCAAGAAAAGAAACGATATTTACAGGGACAGAAAATTAATAAATGTCCAATTATAAGCGGGTTTTATAAAGAATAATAATTATTTTTCATAGAAAAATTCAAAAAATTTATTTTAAATATTAAAAAATTGCGAAAAATTTATAACTAAATAGAAAAACAATACCGATGATTCTGAATTGGGAAATTAAAATATATTGATTGATTAAAAATAAAAGAAGGGGAATATATTGCTTGTGATTAAGGAAACTAGAATTGTACTGTGTAATGATGATGATAATCCTGTAATAATAATAATAATAATAATAATAATAATAATAATAAAGGAAGCGAAAAAGCTCATAAAAAATTATATTTGAAAAAATCTAATCAAAAAGCACAAAATTGACTTCGAGTGCAAAATTTCAGAGATACAGGTGACTTCCTGCCAAATTTTGTAGCTCTGCGCGCAGCAGTATCGTTAGAAAACAGCTCACAGACACATAGACAAATACACAAACATTCTACCTTTATTATTATACCTTTCTTATTACCATAACATTAATTAATTATTGAGTAGAAAGGGTATTGATTGAATTAATGGATAAAATACACTATTGAATACACATAGTCACTAAAACTAAATAGTTTTTTTTTTCTTTTTTTCCTGAATAAAAAGTTACTATTTCAAATTAAATGTAAGAATTGTCATGGAAAATTTATGAAAAACATGCAGTATTTTTAAATGATCTTACACCTAGGAGATGTTTAATGAACGTTGTATTTTTAAAATTAAATTAATGATAGTATTAGAAGCAGACCATTGTGAAACCTTTTTTGTTGCGTTACTTTCAAAAACAAAACAAAACAAAAATTATGCGATTTTTTTATATACTTTATAGGGGGAAAAAAAATAAATTAAAGTGAAAGAACAGATGAGCCAAGCAAAGAAACGATATTTAAAGGGGCAGAAAATTAATAAATATCCAATTATAAGTGACTTTTATAAAGAAATTATTATTTTTCATTGAGATATTCAAAAGATTTGTTTAAAATATTAAAAAATTGTGAAGTATTTATAACTAACTAGAAAAACAATACCGATTATTCTGGTTTGGGAAATTAAAATATATTGATTAATTAAAAATAAAAGAATAGGAATATACTGCTTCTATTTAAAAGAACAAGCATTGTACTATGTAATGTTGAGGATAATTATCTAATAATAATAATAATAAGGGAAGCAAAAGCTCCCCCCCCCCCCTCTTGTGAATGGAAAATAATATTAATTAAATTTTTAAAAGGCATGCTGGGTAACACCATTTTCATAGACAATCAAAAACTGCTTCACAATAATATAATTTTGATAGCGTATGATTTGAAATTTGTTTAAATATGACCAAGCAGACTTTCTAAAAGATTTATAAATCACTGATATAAAAATCATAAAAGCAAGAACTGATCATACGGGTGATCAAAATAGAAAACTATTTTTTTTTTAGATTTTTTCCCCAAAAGAAAGTAAAAATTGAAACAAACATCTCATGGAAGCTGACTTTTTACAACGAGCTTTACTTACATCTTCTTAAAAAAGACAAAAAATAAAAAAAAGTTAAATTTGTCTTTAATTTTAGATTTTGGATATCACGTGAAATATTTTAGAAAGGAGGGAGGAATTTGAATTTTGCTTTAGTTGTAATCGTTAACCAGAAAATTTTAGCGAATTATTCGTTTTATAAAATATTAATCGATTTAAAGTTGAAGACAATACGGTAGCCCCTCAAAGTGTTCAACTGTTAAGCACTGTTAAGAGACTACTTAAGTCTCTGAAAAGACTCGCTCACTAATGCTAATGCAATGGAAGAAATTTTTAAAAATATCTGCATTGGCTAGCTGAGATCGATTTGTACAAAGGGCATTTTTTACTTATTCGATTTTGTTTACAGATATTTTTAACTAGGACACTTTCATTTTCGGAACCGGTTTCGAAAGTAAAAGCATCCTCTTGAAAAAAAAAAAAAAAAAAAAAAAAAAAAAAAAAAAATCTGCAAACAAAATCGAAAAAGTAAAAAAAGCCAGATGTAGAGATCAATCTCAGCTATCCAATTTAAAAAAAAAAAAATCATTTAAAAATATTAAAATGCAAACGAGATATCTTAAAAAAAGTCTTCCATTGGATTATCATTAGGGAGCGAGTCTTTCCAGGTGACTGAAGTAACTTAAAGGTATTAGTATTACTAATACCTTTATACTTTTTTTACTTTTACCTTTTACTATTAGTAGGACTAATAAAGAAGGCGTCTTACATCCCTTGCATAGTCTCTTTGGGGGATTATCCAGATAAGCAAGCAAGAGATTGTGGATTTGGAATTTGGGATTTTGATAGTCGTTGTATTTGGCGTGGAACAGTACAAAGAGTAATAATTCGAAGTAGTCTTTAGTGTATTTCTCCTTTGTCTGTATATAAATAATTTTTAAATGTATTTTCAGAATTAAAACATAAAAGTAAAATTTTAGTTAAATCCTTATAAACAAACCAGTGCTTAATTTGCGCCGGAGCCAACCGGAGCTCAGCTCCGGTACTTCTCTGTTTTTAGTAAATATTTAAACATTGGTCGGAATTCACCGGAGCTCATAAATACAGGGCTCCGGAGCCCAGTGCAATAGCGATTCCGAAAAACCGAAGCCTAAATTACCCTTTCCTTTCCCTCTTGTTCCTTTCCTTCCCTTTCTTGTAAACGTTTTTGTTAGTAATTCATTCATTATATATTATATATATGCATGCTGCGAACAATTCCTGTTTGATGTTAACCCTATTTCCAAGTCCTAATCCTTACCTTATTTTATTGCACAATTCTGCAACCAATTAACTTAAAAATTAGGCAAAGATATCTATTCGGAAGGAGTGATAAACTAAAAAGTGGAATAGTTGACAGTTAAGTACATATGCAGAACTGTAGCATACATTGCAAAATATTTAAAACGTTAATTTTGATAAAGAAAAAAAAGACGCTTTAAATTTTGCAAACAATGTATGAAATATAAATATGTGGATTGAAGTGACGGCGGGGGAAGGTGAGGGGAAGTTACAGTTTTAGTATTGCAGAATATTAGGGCTCCGGTACTTTTTTCGTTAGAAATTAAGCCCTGAAACAAACAGTTGAATAAACAATCTCATTCAAATGAGAAAATAAAAATTTGTGCATTTTATTAAACTAGCATTAATTTTTAATAAGAAATTACTCGGCGCAGTACAATATAAATAAAAAAACAACGTTTAAAGCACCAAAAGACTTTATTTCTTGTTGCAAACTAATTTCAATAGCCATAGAGTACCGTCATCAGTGCAAAATATGATTGCTGAGAAAAGAAAATTGCTGAAATATGTGTAGGAGAAGCGGATTCAACGATAAAGTTAATTAGCCAATAAAATTACATGAAATTTTAGAAAACAGCCAATGTAACAGAAGTAGATTCAAAGATAAAGTTTAAAACGTTAGTCACGTTTCCTATTCCTATCGTAATTCTATTGGCTATATAATAAATACTATAAAAATTAGAAGAATGCAATGCCATCTAATCAGAATGAGGGATGAGAGAAGCACAAAGAAGATATATAATGGTAATATACGATTGCATCAAAAGTCCATAGACTTAACATTACGGGGGAGAATTCCGAAGCTGAGTGATTAGCCCCCTTAAGAGGGAAAAGAAGTATTGGCAGACCCAGGAAGAGATGGATAGAAGAGGTAGATCAAGATCTTGCGCAAAACCAAATTATAAACCAGGGCTTAATTTGCGCCGGAGCCCACCGGGGCCCAGCTCCGGTACTTCTCTGTTTTTACTAAAATTTTAAATTTTGGTTGGAAATCACCGGAGCTCATAAATACAGGGCTCCGGAGCCCAGTGCAATAGCGCTTCCGAAAAACGAAGCCTAAATTACCTTTACCTTTCCTTCCCATCTCCAAACATTTGCATTCTTTTTTATCAAAACACTTATATGTGACGTAATTTAGAGGAGGTGAATATAAAACGGACTCATTTTTTATCAGTTTTTGGGCTTGGACTGACTCAAGCTCAATCTGTCTTACATTCGAAATTTTGAAAATGAAAAACATCGTTCCATTCTTCAGCATATAAATATTAATTTCTGTAAATTTCATTCATTTTATTTTCATAAAAATACGTAGCTGTGAACTATCTCTAACACTTTTTCCTGTATCATAATCCTTACCATATTTAATGGCAGAATTCTGCAATTAATTAACATTAAAATTTGGCAAAGGTTACTATTCGGAAGGAGTGATAACTAAAAAGTGGAATTGTTGACAGCTGATAGATATGCTCATAGATTTAAATTTTTATTTTCCTAAAGAAAAAAAAAATGCTTTAAATTTTGCAAATAATGTACGGAATAAAAATATAAATATATCCAGATTGCAGTGGGGGGGGGGGGAGGGAGGGCGGTACAGCTGTTAGTACCAGTACCGCAAAATATCAGGGCTCCGGTACTTTTTTTGCTAGAAATTAAGCCCTGTTATAAATTGAAGGCCAGAGATCGGAAGGTCTGGAGAGGTATATTGAGGGTGGTCAAAATCTTACATGGATTGTTGTACCATTGTGCATGTGCATGTGTGTAATTCTATTGACTAATAAACTTTATCTTTGAATCCACTTCTCTTACATTGGCTGTTTCCTAAAATTTCCTGTAATTTTATTGGCTAATTAACATTATCATTGAATCCGCTTTTCTTACATATATTTCTACAGTAATTTGTCATTCCAAGTTCCAAGTATATTTCAGCAATTTTCTTTTCTCAGCAATCATATTTTGCACTGATGGTGATGATGGTACGCTATGGCTACCGAAACTATTTTGCAACGAGAAATAAAGTCTTTTGGTGCTTTAAAGATTATTTTTTATTTATATGGTATTTATTTTATTTAATAATATGATTTTATCACATGTTATCTTCTTTTTATCAATCGAACAAAAATTTTGTTAAACATTTTACAGCCTGGCGTGTTTTCCTATAGTCTGAATTAAAAATAGGATTATGTTTTAATTCAATATGCATATTTGCAGTTCAAATCTTTATTCCAAGGATTCCAAGGATTCCTTAATTCTTATTACATCTTAAAAATCAAAATTGATTACGATATACAAATTCAATTGAGCTTAAATTTGTTCCACTTTAACAATAAGTCTTTTTTTCTTTCTTTGACCTATAGTTTTTTAAAAATATATCTTCTATTAGTGATTTTAAACTCGACAACATTTACTCTGTTTCGGGAAAGGAAAAAAGTATTCACATTTAGTGACTGCTGTAAATACCAGAATATTATAAACAGATTTAGTTTGAGATACATCATTTCGCAAAATGACGTTAAGCATGACACTGACGCATAAATAAGAGATACAGTATGATAAATTGCTGGTAAAGAACGTAAGTAAGATCCTTTTTTCCGAAGAAAAAAGGTCCCGTAAAACTTTTTGCTGAGTTTATGAAAAGCGATCTCTTTACTTAGCGAAGACCTGGAACCATTAAAGTGACATCCGGTACTTGTATTCCGAAAGATTTCTTGAAGCAAGCTTTTTCTCGGCTTTTATATTTAGCTGTATAGTTCTCGTCAAAGTATTTCATGCATTAAATGTTAGATACTTCAGAAGAAAAAAATGAGGGGAAAAGGCACTCTTTATTCAAATGAAATATTTCTGGAATTGGATTCAAACATAGCACGATATTGCAAAAGGAGATGTAGTAAAGCTGTTGAAAAACTTCGCGCCAGACTGTCTCAGAAGGTGTTTATAAACAAAGTAAGTAATCTGATAAAGCAGTTGTGATTCGGTGAAATTAACAGACTTCCGGTAAAAAATAGTTCTTCTCTGAGTAAGCTGAATGATCAGTACTTAAGGTATCTGTTATTTAAAAAAATCGGGTTTTGTAAATTTTATGTTTAAAATTGATGGTACTACTTTATTATCTCATCGACCAAAAAACCATAGTCAAACTATAAGATTAAATGTCAATAATGG
This sequence comes from Maratus speciosus, assembly GCA_963932465.1. NCBI lineage: Eukaryota > Metazoa > Arthropoda > Arachnida > Araneae > Salticidae > Maratus > Maratus speciosus. The sequence continues at coordinate 375,490,444 of OZ010791.1, read as the reverse complement.
ATGATCGTAAATGTCACATTCACTTGTCACTAAACACGATACGCATGTATGCTACGTCATCAAGTGATTTTTAATTCGACATTTTATTTGTATTTTTATTAATATTTTACTGATTTATTTGTTTTTTCGTTATTTAAAATAGAAATTGTGTCAATTTGTATAATTTGGAGAAATTGGTCGACGTCGACGGGATAATCAAATAGTACCAAATTGATAATTATTTATAAAAATGTAACATAAAAAGAAAAAAAAAGATAGTAATTTCGGTAATTTTACACTATTTTCTCAAAACTATTTAAATTTAAAACTATTAAACATAAATACATTTTATGAATTATATAATAAATATAATAAAGATTTCTTGAAGGCAGCTTTTTCTCAACTTTTATATTTAGCTGCATAGCTCTCGTCAAAGTATTTCATGTATTAAATGTTAGATAATTCAGAAGAAAAAAATGAGGGGAAACAGCACTCTTTATTCAAATGAAATATTTCTGGATTTTGATTTAACCATGAGTCCGTTATTGCAAATGAAGATGTTTATATGCAAAGTAAGTAATTTGATAAAGCAGTTATGACTCGGTGAAATTAACAACCCGGTAAAAAATAGTTCTTATCTCAGTAAGCTGCATCATCTGTATTTAACGTATCTTTATACCTCCGAAACATTTTTTTTTTTTTTTTTGTAAATTTTAAGTTCAAAATTACTAATTATTATTAAAAATCTCATAAAAATGTGATATAAACATATAAATAAGTAAATGATTATTAAGATACTTGGCGCAATATAATAATAATAATAATAATAATAAAAACGTTAATAGCGCTAGAACTCTATAGCTTATAGCATACTAGTTTCGGGAGCATTTAGCGTCCGTCCTGAGTGTAAAGAAATGAATTGATCAAATGAGTGAGCAAATTCCGTCATTCTTTCCGTGTTGAATTCAGAGGGTGACCCGGGGGAATATCCCTCCCGGAGAAAAGTGTCTGAATTCAACACTGCATTCTTTGCACTGAGGACTGTACTCTAAATGCTACCGAAACTAGTATGCTATAAAATATACAGTTCTAGCGCTATTAAAGTTTTTTTCTATTTATAATACAAAAAAGTAATTAGAATTTTTAAAAAAATTTTTAATTTAAAAAGAAGTATAAAATTAAAAGAAAAATTACTATTTTCTAAAAACTATTAAATATAAATAAATTTTACAAATTCCATAATAAATATGATGTTATACAAGAACTATACTATTTTTTATGACAATAACGAGAATATTTTAAAAGTTATAAATGTAAGAAGACAAACAACGCTGAAAATTCCTCAAAAAAGTTAATAGTTCATAAATTAAAACTGTGTAATTCATTAACTTTTCAATAAATCAGCATAAAAATAGTCTACTTCTTTTGAATATATGTTTAAAACAGAATTTAAAATTCTTATGGTAATTGAACCAATTTTTTAAACACAGTTTTACAAAACAATTACTAAAAAAATATTGAAAAGCAACTTCCAACTTGGTTTTTAAAGTTTGTAAGAAATGTAAAGACAAGCTTTCAACGAAAATCGAAAGAAAAATATTGAAGTTTTAAATTAATTAAAAAAAAATTAACATAAAATTTTAAATTTTAGTTGAAATGGACATTTTAAAGGATACCTTAATGTGCAGATACTTTTCCTATCAAATTAAAGACTTTTTTAAAATTAAGATTCTGGAAGAGTTGTTACATACACCTATTCATTTAAGTAACAAAACCAAAACTAAATTAATGTTTGAGTAAATAAAATATTTCGATAGTTTTTTTTTTTTTTTTTTTTTTAAATAGCATATAGATAGATTTTAGGAAGTTTTTTTTATAAAAAAAAAATAAAAAAAAAACTAGCTAATAATAAAAAAATAGAAAAACGAGTTCAGTTACGCAATTCTTTTCGAAGTGTTCAACAAAATTCTTTTATGCACTATTATCTTCGAAATCTAACTCATGGAGGATAAAAATTTCGAACTTTCTTATGTGAATCCGCGCAAGAACTTTGTAATTGTTTCCAAACTTAAATAAATAGTTTATATATAATAACTTAAATAAATAGTTTATATAGTAAGTATTTTTGATTTTGAAGAGTATCTTTTCATATGGAAAAGTCTTTCTCATTTTGTAAAATCGACAATCCAAAATTGAAATGTCTCACGCGCTTTCAGAATTTTACTTGCAATGTGTTTTACAAAAAAAATTAAAATAAATAAATAAAGAAAGAAAAAGAAAACAAAACGGGAAAAGATACTTTTCTATCTAATATGCGTTGAAAGCAAATGAAAGAGCCTTTTAAAAAGGTACAATAGTTAAACTCCTTTCTTTTAGCACTTTTTCATCATCGCATGACTGACTTCATTCTTGTTAAACTCTTATATGCGTACATTACATGAAGTATTTTCCTTTGGGCAAAAAATATTTCTCTTACGCAATTTAGACGAAAATATTGTCTATTTAGTTCGAAAAATTAGATTTCTATCGCAATTTATAAATAGCAACTTATTTCCTAAATTACAAATAATAATAATAATAATAATAATAATAATCTATTTATATAAAATCCAAGTCTATGTGTGTCCTCACAATTCCGGTTGGACCGCCTCATTGATCGAGACCATCATTCCGATACCATAAATAAGACAATTGTTCGACTTACAACTTGTATCACATCTATTTTTCTTTATTTTCTCCAAAACTTTCAAAAACTGTACAATTATACTCCAAGTTCTAAATTAAAAATAAACAGCAACCAACAACAGATTACCGATATAAATAATTTTTCAGAAATTGTGATTAATTTTACAAATATAAACAATATGTAGTGAGTAATTCATTTTTGAAAATTATTGATAAAAATTTAAAAACTTTCGAGCATTCAATATTGTAACTCCTGTAGTATTAATATGCCTATGACGTCATTTGCCTATGAATCAACGAAAACAGTTTTTAATTTAAAATCAAAGTCTTAGAAAACTCAACTCTATTTTCGGTACTTTTATGCTATCCGGGGCAAATCTCGCCAACGCTTTCCAATAGTATTATTTTTCGCGTGTGTGATCTAGAAACAATGCTTTGAAGTTGAAATAAAATGTTACGGTATTTATTATTATCATTATTGTTACGTATTTTAAAGGAAATGTGTGAAAGGAATGTATTTTAATTGTATGCAATATATGTATTTTGAATGTTTGTATTTTAAATAAAAGTCATATTTTTAAATGAAATGGTTAAAGGTTTGTATTTTAACTGAACTTAATGCAATATGAATGACGTCAATGGGAACAATATTTGGCGATTTATCACATCGCCAAGCTAACATGAAAGTACTACACTATTTTCTGAGTATTGATGCAGTAAACATACTCGTAATCTTAGTTTGTTTGTTTCATGCTTGTACGTTTAATTTATGTTGGAAAAATTGATTTGATAAATCATTAATCCATTTTTTTTTTTTTTTTTTTTTTTTTTTTCCCAAGCTTAATTACTTCTGAACATCGCATAATTTTAAATTTTACACCGTTAAATAGGGAGGATGTACTTTCAAATGTAAAATGTTTGAAAACTGTAATTCAACATACTGACATTTTATGACTTTTAAACCAAATAGCTCCATTACGAAATATTAGTATATGAATATTTTTATCAATTATTTCAAATTTTAAGGAAAAACCGCAATTTCTACACACCGTCCTAGGACGGGCATTTACACTAGTAATAATAATAATAAAGATTCCGTCTTTAATTTGATACATGGAATGATTATTCCCTTCGTGTAAAATAGCGTATCAACAATTAAAATAAGCGATTTTAATCAGATGTTCCACAAATCACAGATTTAAATCATAAATGTTCTCAATTTTTAAAATGATGTTAAAAGCATATCTAAGATGAATGAAATTGGTAATCTTTCTGAAGATATTTTGCTTGTAAAATAAACAAAAGAAGCTTTAAAAAATTCCACAATAAAATAAATACGATTTTATTAGGCATAAAAGCATTTCATTGGAAATTGATATTTAATTAAATCTGATATAATTCACATCAGCAATCAAAGTATCCACTGTTTTATAAAAAATATTATAAAAATGAGCATGAGCCCAACAAGAATAATAAATTTCTGTAGATAAAAAGACGGAGGCATTATCTTCTCATTTACAAACAATATAGGTACTTTCCCGTCGACCACTTTCTATAAAAAAATAACTGTTGCCAAACAGTGGGATTTAACACCTAAAATGCATAAGCATAGATTCCTAGTCATTACATGTTTATGATTTTCGGATTATCGCTGTGGCTGAATACTTTGTCCGTGTAACATGAGTCCCGACTACCGAAGATTATCGGGTGATGTGCGTGTGCATTAGGGGGGGGGGGGGGAGGACAATCCGCCGAAAAAAAAATACCAGGGATAAGTTTGTTTCTAAAAGTCGCGGAATAAAGCTGGATAATGCTTTCACAACTATTTTGTAAAGTGTTTTTTCTTGTCTATAAAGAAGAAAAAAAAAGTTGAATTTTAAAAAAGAAGCTGAGAACACCTTAAAAAGAAAAAATCTCTCTGACAATGGCTAAGGTCTACTTCGAAAAACAAAGCCGATCTTAAGGGAAAAGAAAAAATGAAAATAGAAAAATAAATCAATGACAAGTTAACAACGACAAATTAAATAAATAAATAAATAATAAATAAAAATTCACTGAATTCTGTGGAAAATAAAAACAAATTACAGACAGATAGAGAAACAAATACATATAATAATAAAAGCCTTTTTATTATTATTATCTGTAGTAAAATGTACTCTCAACCCCCCCCCCCCCCCAAAGTAAAAAGAAGAGAAAGACAAGACGCAATGACAAGTTGTTTTTTCTTGTTATCCTTATTAGCATTAAGTAATTTTTATCGCTATCACAAACAGATGCACTACTACACACCTTGAGTAGAGTTTGATCCATTAAGTAGTTCTAACTCTATAAAGATTGAACAACAACGAGTAAAAGGTGGGATGATTAAAGTGTTTTAAAAGCTATGTTAATCTTTGACCCTATCTATTCACGTTGGTGAGCAATTTTTCAAAGAAGCTTTCCGCTACAATGACATATGCAATAGATTTTAAACACGCACAAACAATCACCCATAATTAATTTTAAAAATAAACAAATAACAAATCAAAATTCGCTGAATTCTGTGGGGGAAAAAAATCCTTTTAATATTATGTCTGTAGTCAAATGTACTCTCAAACCCGAAAAAAAGAAGTGCCTTAACCCCTTCGGGATCGGCGGCTTTTACACAAATTTCATTCGGTTGACACCACTTTTTTCTAAAAAGTTACATTTACTTAAACAATCACGGAAATGCTCTAATTAAAGAAACTAAATATTACTTTTCTTTTTTACTGGTGCCTAAAACAAATTCTGTATGCTCTTTTTGAGGGTGCATATGCACCCATGGTCCCGAATGAGTTAAAGGTATAAAAATAAAAAGACAATAGTTTCTGTTTGCACGTCTTTAAGAAAGAGATTGGTTATTAAATTCTTACTAGGCTCTTTGACACTATAAAATTAAGTATTTAATTTATACATTTTGCGGATGAGGTCTATTTATTGTCTATCACTGTCTATTTATTTCTAAAAATAGTATACTTGTCATAGAAATCCACAAATAATCATAAGATTTATTGAAATTAATGTTATTTTATTTCTGAAGTTGCAACTTACTTTCATGAAAAAGTTTCCATCTTTATCGGCACATCAAAGCCAGAACAATACGATTTCATAAATTAATATCCGAGTTGATATTATTAATATCATTGAAAGAACAGGTCTCCGTGTCTAGAAATTAAAAAAGGAATCTGCAGAAAATTCTTCAAACATTTTTTTTCTTTTTAACACTTTCAGTGGCAAATAATTTTGTTTCTGTAATTTCGATTTCAAACCAGAATTTTCGAAAAATTTTATTTGAATATAAAGAAATTCAATTTTAACGCTGCCTCCCCCCTAAAGTTATAAAAGTAAAATTATTTTTAAAATTTGGTATAAATCTTGATTAAAATTAAGTGCGATAAAATATATCTCATCGTCCTTCAAGTGGTTTACACCTGGATCTACTAAGGAAATCAGAACAGATTTACGAGTAAATTTTTTCTTTTTTTTTTTTTTTTTTTTAGATGGAATCAATTCATTACAGAAACTTTTAAAACTCCTATTAGCACTAAGTAAAAGTTATCGCCGAAATTTATCGCTATCACAAAAAAGAGATACACTACACACCTAGATCGCGGTCGATCCATTACGGTGTTCTAAACACTATCAAAGGCTGAGAAGCAAAGAGCAAAAGGTGGGATAAAAGTGTTAAAAGCCATGTTAATCTTTGATAGGATCTGTTTGCGTAGGTGAGTAATCTATCAGACAACCTTTCAACTAACAAACATTTTTTATCGAGTGAAATGTTCATGCAGGTTGAAAATTCCTTGACTGAATATTTTTTTTTTTTTTTTTTTTTTTTATTAAAGATCCGATTGATTGCTGATTTACATTAAACACTTGCTTTTAATGAAGTTACATTAAAAAGAAGAAGAAGAAGAAGGCATTTTTATGTACTCTTACGCTATGACTCAAGAAAAGATACTGGAATTTTCCGAAAAGGAAGTTTATTTCATGTTAAATACATAGAGACAGAAATAATACATCGAAAATAATCAATCTTTGGTTTGACACGTGTTTTTCGTCCAAAAACTAGCTTCTAGTAATCAATCGATTATCAGAAAAATCAATCATCCTCACACTCATGATCACACCTAATATAATTTCTGATGCATATTAATTCAAGAAAATAAGGAAGTAAAAGCAAAATTATTTTATAAGAGAGTGAAACTTTGTAATGCACACAAATTTGAATAAAACTGCTGGCTTGTTTGTTATCATTCTTAATATTTTTATTCCTATTTCTTAAACTAAGATGATCTATAAATTCAATATTACATGTTTTTGAATCCAATAAGGTTTCATTTTTCAAAAAACAACAAAGGAAATAAATGAGACAAAGAACTCTAAATTAAAATCGATGTTCAATCAAATGAAATCAGTAGCCAATATGTTGATCTTCAAAATTTGGAAAAACTTTCTAATGAAAAGTTTAAAGTTATTTTGAGAAATCAATTCAAGTAGAACTTTTTTTTTCTTTTGGAACATGATACGGACTGGTAGAGTGCATAGCAGAATCAAAACAGTTTTATTTCTTAAATAAGACAAAATCTACAGGAGTATTGGATTCAATTTTGAATAAGTACTTTATTTAAAATTGAATTTCAACAATACCTTGAGTATGACTAAATGAACGTTTTTCAAAATGAACAATGCAAATAACGAAGAAATTTAGAAATTTAAATTTAAAAATTATCAGAATAGTTAAAAGTAACTCAAAGAGTACAATCTAAAATAAATACATTACAATAAAATAAATACAATTCGAGATTATACAAGCTATGGCTGCGATACCATTAGAAAAATTAATTACAAAAATTTATAGGTACATATTTAAAATGTAAGAAACAATAAGGATTTTTTATAAATTATTTAATTTTTCAAGATCAGTTTTTTAATATGATGACTGGAAATGTTATAATAACGGACTATTTTCTTGACGCGTCACATACAAGTAGATGATGCTTCCTTCATGATCATTTCACGCTCCTATAGCGAAAAGTAATTTTTTTTTACAACA